>JAFFSR010000314.1:4190000-4812500 GCA_017163975.1 Anastatus disparis | reverse complement strand
TGGAAACGTCTATTCGGTATTATGATTTATGTTCTTATTACTAAAATTGAGTCTTGTCGAAAATCAAATAACATTAAATTAATTTAACAATAAGTAATGATTAATTTATTATTAAATTTATTATTACTTAATAATATTTGTCTAATTAATTTTTTAAATTTATTATTATTTAATAATAAATTAAGACAAATGCATATTGAATAAGCCACAAATGTTATTAATAAAAATAACATTTAGTTTTACATGTTGTTAAAAATAACATTTAGTTTTACATGTTATTAATTATAATAACATTTAGTCCTTGCGCTAACTACATAAAACTATAAGGTTTTAGGTCTCATCAATAACATTGAATATATTAATAGATTTAACGAGTATAATTATAATTTCTTTTTTACCGAGCTCAGCAAGTGGTCGATTTCTTATTATAAACAATATAATTGTTAACGTCGATATGACAAATAAACTATTAACAGTCGGAAGATTAAAAATAAAATTTTACTTGACATAAAAAAAATCTGCTCAACTTAAAACTTTTAATATAACTCATTTATAACGAAAGGTATCAAAATTACATGATTCAATTGTGACAAAATAAGCTCTAATAAAGATAAACACATAAAAGAATTAATATATCTGCGTTTATATTAAGGAGATGTAAAATGGATACTACACCTGTACTCATAAATATTTACTATCTTTTTATTTTATTGCAAAATTTAAAAAAAAATAAATGCTTTAGCTCGTAGTACGTACCATGAAAATTATTCAGTTAAATTTTTAAATCAATTCATTCATTAGTTTCTCAGAATTTTAGATTTCTTGTACAAAATCTAAAAATTTTAATATGTAATATTGGAACCCAAATTTCCGAAAAACTAATGAATGAATTTATTTGAAAATTTAACTGAATAATCTTCATGGTAAATACTACAAACTAAATTCATTTCTTTTCCTCAAGTTTTGCAATATAATGAAAAAATAGGCCAAATTCATGAGTACAGGTGTAGTGTCCGTTTTACATCCCCTTAAACGAAATCAGACTTAATTACAACTTGTTTTGCAGTTTGAGGGCTTTATAATCCTAATGCAAGAATATATTGCTTAGAGGGTCACTTACTGAAATCTTAATATCCCACCTTCTATTAACACAAATCGGGCTTGGAACGACTCATTTTGAAGCTTAGGAGTTTTGTAATCCCATCACAATCGTAAATCTTACGGGAAAAATTCACATCTGTAATTGCGATCGACGAAAAGTTGGAAAATCTTAAAAATCGAAACTTGTGCCACGGTTTCCAATAGCCTCGCAACTATTAAAATATTAAAGAATACCTTTATTAAGCTTTTAAACTTTAGTTTTTGATGTTAGAAATCAGAACAATTTTCAATTATTAGGATATCTTGCTCTTATCACGAGATACAGTAGTTGCGTGTTTTTTTTTTGCTAACCTACATTATCTTTGCTTAGAAGTTCACTTACTGAAATCGTAATATCTCACGTTCTATTAAAGCAAATCGGGCTTAAAACGACTCATTTGGAAGCTTAGGAGCTTTGTAATCCAATCACAATCGTAAATCTTACGGGCAAAATTCACATCTGTAGGGTAATCAGACCAATAAATGACCGAATTGTTGAACTCCTACCTTTATCGCTCTGAATTTTTATAGTATTCAAATATATCAACAAAATAATTTATTAATTCTTTTCAAAACCATGTTAAATTTATGTCTGAAATGATAGACTAAGATAATTCAATAACAAAAATTTATAATAACTAATAATTGTAAGATCTTCTCAGAAGCCTAGTGAATGACCACTGAGATCCAATGAATGACCGGGTGCGTGCCAGTAAATGACCGATTGAATAAACGAATCAATAAAATGTAATTATGTACTTATTTACTTTTTTAAAACTTTATTGAACTCTTATAAAGAAAATATATCAGTACATTTTATATGTACATGGACAATATAAAATGTTTTACATATTATGTAACATTTTATTTAGATAAATATTTAAAAAATATATTAATATCAATCTGGAACTAATAAGTTACAATACTTTTCTTCTTGATCACAGTAAATAACTTATAAATTATGAAGACTATAATAGTAATAGTATAAACACTAAATATTTTGAAAGTTAACCTTAACATTACTGATATTCTTCAGAACTTTCCGCTTCTTTGGGGTAGAGCATTCATAATTAGAAAGATCTAAACTTTTAGCTTTTTCGGCCAACAACGTCTTCATTCTAGCTTCTTTTTCTTTCTTCAGTGCTTCTCTTTGCATCTTCATTTTCAATTTTTCTTGGTGTTTTTCTTTATCTTCTTCCTGCTTGACTTTTTTTTTATTTCCCTTTCAAACTTCCTTAACTCTTTCAGTCTTTCTTGTTCCTGCTGTTTCTTCAATTTTTCATTTTGTTGTGCCTTCCACTCTTCTGAAGTGATTGCAAAAATTGTAGACTTCTGACTCTTTGATTTCTTTTTGTCTTTGATACTGGGATAATGGAGTTCTTGTTTCCAAATATTCGCAATATCATACATTGCTGTATTATTATTTCCTTCAGTTGAAGAACCTAGTGATGATTCATTGTTTGCTATATTTGACTCGAGTGCTTCTAAAGATGTATTCTTAGTTGTTCGTTCACTTTCACTGTGAATAGAAGTTTGTAATTCTATTCGATGAGTATCTGTAAAAATTATTACATTCTTAATTTAGAGCATCATATTAGTTAAATGAAAATGAAAAAAGTATACGTTCCACTTGGATCAAATTGAAAAACTGTATTATTTTTTGTACATGATTTATGATCTATTAGTGATTTAGTTGACTCGAGTGCTTCTAAAGATCTATTCTCAGTTGTTCGTTCACTTTCACTGAGAATAGAAGTTTGTAATTCTATTCGATGAGTATCTGTAAAAATTATTACATTCTTAATTTAGAGCATCATATTAGTTAAATGAAAATGAAAAGAGTATACGTACCACTTGGATCAAATTGAAAAACTGTATTATTTTTTGTACATGATTTATGATCTATTAGTGATTTAGTTGACTCGAGTGCTTCTAAAGATCTATTCTCAGTTGTTCGTTCACTTTCACTGTGAATAGAAGTTTGTAATTCTATTCTATGAGTATCTGTAAAAATTATTACATTCTTAATTTAGAGCATCATATTAGTTAAATGAAAATGAAAAGAGTATACGTACCACTTGGATCAAATTGAAAAACTGTATTATTTTTTGTACATGATTTATGATCTATTAGTGATTTAGTTGACTCGAGTGCTTCTAAAGATCTATTCTCAGTTGTTCGCTCACTTTCACTGTGAATAGAAGTTTGCAATTCTTTTCCATGTGCATCTGTAAAAATAATTCTTGTTGTTATTCCAAATATCACATCAGTCAAATAAAAGAAAAATGCATGCTTATATACCTTTGTTTTGCTTAGATTGAGGAACATTAATGCCAATGTTTGTTGAGTCAACAATATTAAGATTTTCATTTGAATATTTGGAAACAAGATCTTCTTTCATAAATGTGTCATCTATAATTATTTCTTCTAGATTAATTAATGTGCTATTATCTGCAAATTGAAAATTAAAACATGAATGACAAAGTGAATAATATATAATATACATGTACAAGAAATAAATTACCTGCAGGTATTAAATGATCATGTTCTATTCGTATAAAATGAATATTATTAATAAGAGAGAGATCATCTTTTGGAATCACAGTCACTGTTTCTAATGGTTTAATTGGATACTCTGTAAACAAATCCATATTATCAACTACTAAGCTGCTCGATAGAAACTCTTCAGGTTTGCTTGTTGTGATCTCAACCGTAGAAGTTTTCAAATTTTTCCATATATTATATAATACTACTTCATTCACTGGTTCTTCATCTTTCTCTTTTGCAGCTTTAAATGAATCCATAACATCTTGTGGTATTTTGTTTTCAAGGTTAGTAAGTAAAATTTGTAATGAATTGGTGGTATCAACTTTTGAGGGTAAATCAACAATTTCTGTATCTAAATTTTTCTTTTTCATTTCTTTCCTTCTAGTACTGATACATTTAGAATAATCAGGTTTGTCTGGACTAAACGGATACAAACCACACACTTCAAATGCTTTCTTAATAACTTCAGGATTGCTCGCTTCAATAAAAGCTTCATTAAATATAGGTGCAAAATTGGCTTTTGTTATACTTGAATGACTATTTTGTTTATGAAGAGCAACCTTCTTTTGCCAATTCTTTTTAAGTGGTCTGAAGATGACCACATCACAAGGTTGCAATATGTGTGTGGCATTAGGGTATAAACAATATAGTATTATCCCTTTCTCTGAACAAAAATTACTGAGAGGCATACTCATGTGTGAAGAATGACCATCAAATAATAATAACACTGGAAATTGCACTTTGTCTTGTACTAACTGCTTATAAAAGCCATTTTGTATAAACTGGGAAAATGTTTCTGCAGTCATCCAGCCCTTAGGGCTATGTCCAATAACGTATCCCTCTGGTACTGATGCTGCTACGTCCTTTGGTGGAAATCTTTTATATGGGTACACAATCATTGGTCGAACAGCCGTTCCATCAGCACCATAGCTACATAGGACTGTTAAAGTCTCCTTCTCCTGCCCAGGTGAAATATAATAATTATTCTTCTGCGTTTTTGCTGCCAACAATTTCCCAGTTTTTGGACATAACTGTACACTAGTTTCATCCATATTGTAGATTCTTGATGGATCCTCCAATATATTTAATAAATTTAATTTGATCGAATAGTTTTTTAGTTCAGCAAACCAATCTTTAATATTCTCTTCTGTTACTGAAGCTCTACTTTTAGATAAAACTTCAGTATTTTTTAATTTGACTTCAGGATGCCTGTTCAAGAATAACTTAAACCATTTTTCCCCAGGCATGTTGTTCTTGAAAGTATTTTTACGTGGTACAAGATCAAGTACTCTCTTAATTGCACTTTTGACTACACTAGGGTGCATGGGACATCCTATCTCAGCCTTTTGGATAATCCAATGAACAATTTGTTGCTCTTCTACATTTGTTAATATTGTTGGCGGACCCATTTTTCCTACTTTATTCTCATTTCTTTTTAATTTATTAACTAGAGTTCCCTTTGGAATATTGTATGTCTTTGAAGCTTTATTGACACTAAGTGAATTATTTCTAACCTCTTCGATCGCTGCTTTTAATGCTTCCTCAGTGTATTGAAATCTACTATAAACTTTCTTTCTTTTATTTTTATTCACTTTGTCACTTTTTAAAGACATTTTCTCATTCGAACTTGTAAGTTTATGCTTTTTAGCCATAATTATATTAAAATTAACCTTCAAGTACGTGACAAAATCCTTGATGGTCATTCACTGGGGCAGGTCAACGAAACGTCTGCCAGTAAATACGCGGTTGGTCATTTATTGGAAAAGTGATGTCTCATTTCATACCAGTGAATGACCGACAATTTTTCAAAAATTTTTAATACATTTTATACAAAATATAGATTTAAAATGAATTAAAATGAGTATGCAGAATACATAAATAAAAGATTTTTTATTGATTCATAGAGAAATTTTTTGAAATTATAAATATTTTCGAAGCATCCAATTTGACTACTTTATATAAATATTCCAGGCTTTCAAGTTTTTACTTCGGACCTTCACAATTAAGACGTAATTTTAAACTAATTAGAAATATTTTTCAATTTTTAAAGACGAAAATTTGTTTATTATTAGGTTAATAAAGTATAAAAAAATATTGGAGTATATTACGTTTCAATTTAATTATTTTATAAGAATTTGAAATTCGATCGGTCATTCATTGGGTAGTGGTCAAATACTGGACTGATTACCCTAATTGCGATCGACGAAAAGTTAGAAAATCTTAAAAATCGAAACTTGTGCCACGGTTTCCAATAGCCTCGCAACTATTAAAATATTAAAGAATACCTTTATTAAGCTTTTAAACTTTAGTTTTTGATGTTAGTAATCAGAACAATTTTCAATTATTAGGATATCTTGCTCTTATCACGAGATACAGTAGTTGCGTGTTTTTTTTTTGCTAACCTACATTATCTTTGCTTAGAAGTTCACTTACTGAAATCGTAATATCTCACGTTCTATTAAAGCGTATCGGGCTTAAAACAACTCATTTGAAAGCTTAGCTGATTTCTTATCACATTGAATTCGTAAATCTCACAAAAAAAATTCGAATCTGTAATTGCGATCGACGAAAAGTTGGAAAATCTTAAAAATTGTAACTCATGCCACGGTTTCCAATAGCCTCGCAACTATTAAAACATTAAAAAATACCTTTATAAAGCTTTTAAACTTTAGTTTTTGATGTAAGAAATCACGACAATTTTCAATTATTAGGATATCTTGCTCTTATCACGAGATATAGTAATTGCGTGTTTTTTTTTTTGCTAACCTACATTCTCTTTGCTTAGAAGTTCACTTACTGAAATCGTAATATCTCACGTTCTATTAAAGCAAATAGGGCTTAAAACGACTCATTTGAAAGCTTAGGAGCTTTGTAATCTAATCACAATCGTAAATCTTACGGGCAAAATTCACAGCTGTAATTGCGATCGACGAAAAGTTGGAAAATCTTAATAATCGAAACTTGTGCCACGGTTTTCAATAGCCTCGCAACTATTAAAATATTAAAGAATACCTTTAATAAGCTTTTAAACATTAGTTTTTAATGTTAGAAATCAGAACAATTTTTAATTATTAGGATATCTTGCTCTTATCACGAGATACAGTAGTTGCGTGTTTTTTTTTGCTAACCTACATTATCTTTGCTTAGAAGTTCACTTACTGAAATCGTAATATCTCACGTTCTATTGAAGCGAATCGAGCTTAAAACGACTCATTTGAAAGCTTAGCAGATTTCTCATCACATCAAATTCGTAAATCTCACAAAAAAAATTCGAATCTGTAATTGCGATCGACGAAAAGTTGAAAAATCTTAATAATCGAAACTTGTGCCACGGTTTTCAATAGCCTCGAAACTATTAAAATATTAAAAAATACCTTTATTAAGCTTTTAAACTTTAGTTTTTAATGTTAGAAATCAGAACAATTTTCAAATATTAGGATATCTAGCTCTTATCACGAGATACAGTAGTTGCGTATTTTTTTTTTTTCTAACCTACATTATCTTTGCTTAGAAGTTCACTTACTGGAATCGTAATATATCACGTTCTATTGTAGCGAATCGGGCTTAAAACGACTTATTTGAAAGCTTAGCAGATTTCTCATCACATCAAATTCGTAAATCTCACAAAAAAAATTCGAATCTGTAATTGCGATCGACGAAAAGTTGAAAAATCTTAATAATCGAAACTTGTGCCACGGTTTTCAATAGCCTCGAAACTATTAAAATATTAAAAAATACCTTTATTAAGCTTTTAAACTTTAGTTTTTAATGTTAGAAATCAGAACAATTTTCAAATATTAGGATATCTTGCTCTTATCACGAGATACAGTAGTTGCGTATTTTTTTTTTTTCTAACGTACATTATCTTTGCTTAGAAGTTCACTTACTGGAATCGTAATACATCACGTTCTATTGTAGCGAATCGGGCTTAAAACGACTTATTTGAAAGCTTAGCAGATTTCTTATCACATCAAATTTGTAAATCTCACGGGAAAAATTCGAATCTGTAATTGCGATCGACGAAAAGTTGGAAAATCTTAAAAATCGTAACTCATGCCACGGTTTCCAATAGCCTCGCAACTATTGAAACATTAAAAAGTACCTTTATAAAGTTTTTAAACTTTAGTTTTTAATGTAAGAAATCACGACAATTTTCAATAATTAGGATATCTTGCTCTAATCACGAAATTCAGAAGTTGCGGGTTTTCTTTCTTGCTAACCTACATTATCTTTGCTTAAAAGGGTCACTTACTGAAATCGTAATATCTGACGATCTATTTAAGCAAATCGGGCTTAAAACGACTCATTGTAAAGCTTAGGAGCTTTGTAATCTAATTACAATCATAAATCTTACGGGAAAAATTCACATCTGTAATTGCGATCGACGAAAAGTTGGAAAATCTTAATAATCGGAACTTGTGCCACGGTTTTCAATAGCCTCGCAACTATTAAAATATTGAAGAATAGCTTTATAAAGCTTTTAAACTTTAGTTTTTGATGTTAGAAATCACGGCAATTTTCAATTATTAGGATATCTTGCTTTAATCACGAGATACAGTAGTTGCGTGTTTTTTTTTTGCTAACCTACATTATCTTTGCTTCAAGGTTCACTTACTGAAATCGTATTATCTCACGTTGTATTGAAGCAAATCGGGCTCAGAACGACTCATTCAAGAGCTTAAAAGTTTTCTTATCACATCGAGTTCGTAAATCTCACGAAAAAATTCGAATCTCTAATTGCGATCCACGAAAAGTTGGAAAATCTTGAAAATCGTAACTAATGCCACGGTTTCCAATAGCCTCGCAACTATTGAAAAAAAATAACTTTATAAAGCTTTCAAACTTTAGTTTTTAATGTGAGAAATCAGGACAATTTTCAATTATTAGGATACCTTGCTCTAATCACGAGATACAGTAGTTGCGGGTTTTTTTTCTTGCTAACCTACATTATCTCTGCTGAAAGGGTCACTTACTGAAATCGTAATATCTTACGTTCCATTAAAGCAAATCGGGCTCAGAACGACTCATTTTAAAGCTCAGAAGTTTTCTTATCACATCGAATTCGTAAATCCCAGGAAAAAGATTCGCATCTGTATTTGCGGTCGCCTAACGTTGGAAAATCTTAAAGTCGAAACTCGTGCCACGGTTTCCAATAGCCTCGCAACTATTATACCATTAAAAAATACCTTTATAAAGATACTAAACTTTAGTTTTCAATGTTAGAAAAAAAAATCACGACAATTATGAATTATTACGATATCTTGCTCTTAACGCGAGATACAGTAGTTGCGTGTTTTTTTTTTTGCTAGCCTACATTGTCCTTGCTCAGAGGTTCTCTTACTAAAATCGTAATATCACGTTCAATTAAAGCAAATCGTGATTAAAACGACTTATTCTAAAGCTTAGAAGTTTTCTTATCACATCGAATTCGTAAATCTCACGGAAAAAATTCACATCTGTAATTGCGATCGACAAAAAGTTGGAAAATCTTAAAAATCTCAACTCGTGCCACGGTTTCCAATAGCCTCGCAACTATTAAACCATTAAAAAATACCTTTATGAAGATATTAAACTTTAGTTTTTAATGTAAGAGATAACGACAATTTCGAATTATTACGATATCTTGCTCTTAACGCGAGATGCAGTAGTTGCGTGTTTTTTTTTGCTAACCTACATTATCCTTGCTCAGAGGTTCTCTTACTAAAATCGTAATATCACGTTCAATTAAAGCAAATCGTGATTAAAACGACTTATTCTAAAGCTTAGAAGTTTTCTTATTACATCGAATTCGTAAATCTCACGGGAAAAATTCACATCTGTAATTGCGATCGACAAAAAGTTGGAAAATCTTAAAAATCTCAACTCGTGCCACGGTTTCCAATAGCCTCGCAACTATTAAACCATTAAAAAATACCTTTATGAAGATATTAAACTTTAGTTTTTAATGTAAGAGATAACGACAATTTTGAATTATTACGATATCTTGCTCTTAACGCGAGATACAGTAGTTGCGTGTTTTTTTTGCTAACCTACATTATCCTTGCTCAGAGGTTCTCTTACTAAAATCGTAATATCACGTTCAATTAAAGCAAATCGTGATTAAAACGACTTATTCTAAAGCTTAGAAGTTTTCTTATTACATCGAATTCGTAAATCTCACGGGAAAAATTCACATCTGTAATTGCGATCGACAAAAAGTTGGAAAATCTAGAAAATCGTAACTAATGCCACGGTTTCCAATAGCCTCGCAACTATTAAAACATTAAAAAATACCTTTTTGACACTCCGTACGAGAAGCTCGATTTCACGCACGCTGTACAAAGTGACACGTGCGAAAATGGAGCTTCTCACACGTCGTGTCAAAAAATAGTGTTTGATACTCGTGCGAGAAAGTGATTTCTTACTTGTGTGACCTTTTCACCCTTGCTTCGCTTGGGCGCAAACCGCCACACGAGTAAAAAATCACTTTATCGCACTAGTACCGAAATACACTATTATAAAGCTATTAAACTTTAGTTTTTAATGTTAGAAATCGCGACCATTTTGAATTATTACGATATCTTGCTCTTAACGCGAGATACAGTAGTTGCGTGTTTTTTTTTGTTTAACCTACATTATCCTTGCTTAGAGGTTCACCGACTAAAATCGTAATATCACGTTCTATTAAAACAAATCGGGATTAAAACAACTCATTTCAAAGCTTTAAAATTTTCTCATCACACCGAATTCGTAAATCTCACGGGAAAAATTCACATCTGTAATTGCGATCGACGAAAAGTTGGAAAATCTTGAAAATCGTAACTAATCCCACGGTTTCCAATAGCCTCGCAACTATTAAAACATTAATAAATACCTTTATAAAGCTTATAAACTTTAGTTTTTAATGTTAGAAATCACGACAATTTTCAATTATTAGGATACCTTGCTCTAATCACGAGATACAGTAGTTGCGGAAAAAAAGCTGTTAATGATGAAGATAAAGATCAAAAAATAAATGAAAAAAAAAATTATATTAATTGAAATAATAAAGCTTCTGTTACAGTTTCTTCTTTCACTGTCATTATATAATTTTTTTAATATTATATAGGGTATTCAAATAAAAATAAATATGATGCTAATAGTTGTTCATAATGATAGAAAAAAATGGTTCTTTTATAATCCTTATATTAGGCAGTTTGCTATGCAAGCTCGATGCAGGTGGCGTTCTGAGCTCTAGCGCTGTCATGGCGGTCACACTACGACAATCTTGTTATGTTAACATGTATAAGTGTATTCATGAGTCTATCCGTGTGTATTCAATGACGTCACATCTGAAAGTAGTGGGGGAAGCCCCTTCTCTAATAGCAGAGCGTTGCGCGTCGTTGCACGCACACATGCACACGTATATGCTCATCCATGCACACATACGTGGAGTGTGCCGCCATGACAGCGCTAGAGCTCAGAACGCCACCTACTCTGAGCTTGCATAGCAAACTGCCTAATTGACTGTCAATAGTACAGATTGATTTAAAAACTGAAACGCGCCGAAATTCATAATCTTTGATCACGGTAATATTTGCAGTTATTATTTTACCGTTAAAATATTTATAAAAAGTATAAAAACATGAAATGTATTTGAATAATCTATTTAATATGTTTGCTTGTAAGGTGCTTTTCATTTATTAATAAAATCTTAAATTAATGATTACGAGTAAAATAACGAACAAGAGATTCCTTTTCATATAAATAAATTAAACTAAAGTTATTTAATTATGGTGCGACTTAACTGAATAAAGCTGAAAACAAAACTTTTTGCACTTCTCGTATTCGAATTTATTATTTTTCACTGAAAAATAAAGTTTAAAAATTAAGAAATCATATTCAGTCTAGTCGTCGCCGACACTAGAGTATCAGTTCATATGATTCCTCTAGTAACTTTGCATTTTTATGTAATTTGTTATAAGATCGAAAATTTGTCGGTAACTGAACACAATATCGGCTAATGTTTTTGTTATAAAGAATTTCATTATTAATAATGCTTTAGAATATTAACTCTTGAAATAACGGAGATGTTCTTAAAAGCTTAATTGCTCCTTATCAACAGAAATAACTTCTCGATTTCGAGTTTTCACAATAATTCATGAGTAAATTAAGATTTAGTAATTGACGCTGAACATATCGATAGAACTACGATTACAATAAATTTAATAGGTGTAATACAGATAATTTTGAAGCTTATGACATTAACAATTATATGCTAATATAAAATCTTAAATAAATAAGACTATTATAAAAACTAATCAAGAATTAACAAATTTTATTAAAAAAACTTTATACATTTCTTCATATCGATTTTCTATGTAAAAAAACTTTAAAGAAGGTATTCAAAATAAACCAAATTTCCAGTTTTAATGCTATAAAATTTATACAATGTCGAATTTATATGATCAGATTTGTAACTCAAGATATCGCAAGTTATGCCTTTTCTTTATACTACAATACGGCAGATGTGCATTTTTCCTATAAGATTTACGATTGCGATGCAATTACAAAACTCCTAAGCTTTAAAAAAAGCCATTTCAAATCCGATTTGCTTTAATAGAACGTGAGATATTACGGTTTCAGAATGTAAACCTCTAAGAAAAGATAATGTATGTTAGCAAAAAAAAAACATCGCAACTACTGTATCTCGTGATAAGAGCAAGATATCCTGATAGTTGAAAATTGTCGTAATTTCCAACATTAAAAATTAAAGTTTAAAAGCTTTATAAAGGTATTTATTAATGTTTTAATAGTTGCGAGGCTATTGAAAGCCGTGGCACAAGTTTCGATTTTTAAAATTTTCCAGCTTTTTGTCAATCACAATTACAGATTCGATTTTTTTTCGTGAGATTACCGAATAAGATGCGATAAGAAAACTTCTGAGCTTTAAAATGAGTCGTTTGAAGCCCGATTGGCTCAAATAGAACGTGAGATATTACGATTTCAGTAAGTGACCCTTTAAGCAGAGATAATGTAGGTTAGCAAGAAAAAAAACCCGCAACTACTGTATCTCGTGATAAGAGCAAGATATCCTAATAATTAAAAATTGTTCTGATTTCTAACATTAAAAACTCAAGTTTAAAAGCTTTATGAAGGTATTCTTTAATATTTTAATAGTTGCGAGGCTATTGAAAACCGCGGCACTAGTTTCGATTTTTTAGATTTTCCAACGTTAGGCAATCGCAATTACGGATGCGAATTTCTTTCGGGAGATTTACAAATTCAACGTAATAAGAAAACTTTAAGGCTTTAAAATGAGTCGTTCTCAGCCCGATTTGCTTTAATAGAACGTGAGATATTACGATTTCAGTAAGTGAACCTCTAAGCAAAGATGATGTAGGTTAGCAAGAAAAAAAAACCGCAACTACTGTATTTCGTGATTAGAGCAAGATATCCTAATAATTGAAACTAGTCGTGATTTCTAATATTAAAAACTGAAGTTTAAAAGCTTTATGAAGGTATTCTTTAATATTTTAATAGTTGCGAGGCTATTGAAAACCGCGGCACTAGTTTCGATTTTTTAGATTTTCCAACGTTAGGCAATCGCAATTACGGATGCGAATTTCTTTCGGGAGATTTACAAATTCAACGTAATAAGAAAACTTTAAGGCTTTAAAATGAGTCGTTCTGAGCCCGATTTGCTTTAATAGAACGTGAGATATTACGATTTCAGTAAGTGAACCTCTAAGCAAAGATAATGTAGGTTAGCAAGAAAAAAAAACCGCAACTACTGTATTTCGTGATTAGAGCAAGATATCCTAATAATTGAAACTAGTCGTGATTTCGAATATTAAAAACTAAAGTTTAAAAGCTTTATGAAGGTATTCTTTAATATTTTAATAGTTGCGAGGCTATTGAAAACCGCGGCACTAGTTTCGATTTTTTAGATTTTCCAACGTTAGGCAATCGCAATTACGGATGCGAATTTCTTTCGGGAGATTTACAAATTCAACGTAATAAGAAAACTTTAAGGCTTTAAAATGAGTCGTTCTGAGCCCGATTTGCTTTAATAGAACGTGAGATATTACGATTTCAGTAAGTGAATCTCTAATATGCTCTTAGAATCTTTTATAAAAACTTGCGGAATTATTGCTGAAACTGTTTATGAAAGGTTTGCTGCAATTTCATTTTGAAACTATTCATGAAACTTTGCCGATACTTTTTGTAAAACGCTTTTCTGGAATATTTTATAAAGATTGCCAAAAATATGGTAATAACCATTGGCGAAATGTACATAGCAATATTTTTTGTGATATCTTAGAAATCTTGTCGAAAACCTTGCAGAAATCTTACTGCAACTTTTAACAAAAGATACCTCGTAATATCTAATAAAATATTCATCAAATTTTGCTGGAAACCTCGTTGAAACCTTTCATAAAAGCTATCTTGCAATATTTCGTAAAATGTTTCTAAAATCTTGCAGGAACATTGCTGCAACCTTTTATCAAAGGTCTCTTGCGATATTCCGTAAAATGTTCCCCAAATCTTGCTAGGAACCTCACTGAAACCTTTCATGAAAGGTTTCTTGCAATATTTCATAAAATGTTTCTAAAATCTTGCAGGAACCTCGCTGCAACCTTTCGTGAAAGGTTTCTTGCAATATTTTATAAAATGTTTCTAAAATCTTGCAGAAAGCTCGCTGCAATCTTTCATAAAAAGTTCGATGCAATATTTCATCAAAATGTTGTCTAAATATTACAGAAACCTCGCTGCAATCTTTCATGAAAGGTTTCTTGCAATATTCCATGAAGTAAATTCTAAATCGTGCTGAAAACCTCGCTGCAACCTTTCGTGAAAGTTTTTTGCAATAGTTCATGAAATATTTCTAAAATCTTACAGAAACCTCGCTGCAATCTTTCATGAAAGGTTTCTTGCGAAATTTCATGAAATATTTCTAAAATCTTGCAGAAACCTTGCTGCAACCTTTCATGAAAGGTTTCTTGCAATATTTTATAAATTGTTTTCTAAATTTTGCTGGAAACCTCTATGCAACCTTTCATAAAAGGTTTCTTGCAATATTTCATGAAATATTCCTAAAATCTTTCAGAAACCTTGCTGCAACCTTTTATGAAAGGTTTCTTGCAATATTCTATGAAATGTTTTCTAAATCTTGCTGGAAACCTCGCTGAAACATGTTATGAAAGTTTTCTTGCAATATTTCATGAATCGTTTCTAAAATCTTGCAGGAACCTCGCTGCAACCTTTCATGAAAGGTTTCTTGCAATATTTCATGAAATGATTTATAAAACCTTGCAGAAACCTCGCTGCAACGTTTCATGAAAGGTTCCTTGCAATATTGCTTGAATTATTTTCTGTAACCTTGTAGCAAGTTTGCAGCAATATCACACTGAAATGTTTCATGAAACCTCTTAGCAATGTTAAGACAAGATTGCTGCAATCTTGTGACAATATTTCAGCACAATATTTCAGTGAAAGTTTCACTGCAATATTTCATGCTGTATGGGAAACTTCTAAGCTTTAAAACGAGTCATTTCAAGCCCGATTTGCTTAAATAGATCGTGAGATATTACGATTTCAGTAAGTGACCCTTTTAAGCAAAGATAATTTAGGTTAGCAAGAAACAAAACCCGCAACTACTGTATCTTGTGATTAGAGCAAGATATCCTAATAATTTAAAATTGTCGTAATTCCTTACATCAAAAACTGAAGTTTAAAAGCTTTATAAAGGTATTTTTTAATGTTTTAATAGTTGCGAGGCTATTGGAAACCGTGGCATGAGTTACGATTTTTAAGATTTTCCAACTTTTCGTCGATCGCAATTACAGATTCGAATTTTTTTTGTGAGATTTACGAATTCAATGTGATAAGAAATCTGCTAAGCTTTCAAATGAGTTGTTTTAAGCCCGATACGCTTTAATAGAACGTGAGATATTACAATTTTAGTAAGTGAACCTCTAAGCAAAGGTAATGTAGGTTAGCAAGAAACAAAACCCGCAACTACTGTATCTTGTGATTAGAGCAAGATATCCGAAAAATTCAAAATTGTCGTGATCTCTTACATTAAAAACTGAAGTTTAATATCTTCATAAAGGTATTTTTTAATGTTTTAATAGTCGCGAGGCTATTGGAAACCGTGGCATAAGTTACGATTTTTAAGATTTTCCAACTTTTTGTCGATCGCAATTACAGATTCGAATTTTTTTCGTGAGATTTACGAATTTGATGTAATAAGGAAACTTCTAAGCTTCAGAACGAGTCATTTCAAGCCCGATTTGCTTAAATAGATCGTGAGATATTACGATTTCAGTAAGTGACCCTTTTAAGGAAAGATAATGTAGGTTAGCAAGAAACAAAACCCGCAACTACTGTATCTTGTGATTAGAGCAAGATATCCTAATAATTTAAAATTGTCGTGATTCCTTACATTAAAAACTAAAGTTTAAAAGCTTTATGAAGATATTCTTTAATATTTTAATAGTTGCGAGGCTATTGAAAACCGCGGCACTAGTTTCGATTTTTTAGATTTTCCAACGTTAGGCAATCGCAATTACGGATGCGAATTTCTTTCGGGAGATTTACAAATTCAACGTAATAAGAAAACTTTAAGGCTTTAAAATGAGTCGTTCTGAGCCCGATTTGCTTTAATAGAACGTGAGATATTACGATTTCAGTAAGTGAACCTCTAAGCAAAGATAATGTAGGTTAGCAAGAAAAAAAAACCGCAACTACTGTATTTCGTGATTAGAGCAAGATATCCTAATAATTGAAACTAGTCGTGATTTCGAATATTAAAAACTAAAGTTTAAAAGCTTTATGAAGGTATTCTTTAATATTTTAATAGTTGCGAGGCTATTGAAAACCGCGGCACTAGTTTCGATTTTTTAGATTTTCCAACGTTAGGCAATCGCAATTACGGATGCGAATTTCTTTCGGGAGATTTACAAATTCAACGTAATAAGAAAACTTTAAGGCTTTAAAATGAGTCGTTCTGAGCCCGATTTGCTTTAATAGAACGTGAGATATTACGATTTCAGTAAGTGAATCTCTAATATGCTCTTAGAATCTTTTATAAAAACTTGCGGAATTATTGCTGAAACTGTTTATGAAAGGTTTGCTGCAATTTCATTTTGAAACTATTCATGAAACTTTGCCGATACTTTTTGTAAAACGCTTTTCTGGAATATTTTATAAAGATTGCCAAAAATATGGTAATAACCATTGGCGAAATGTACATAGCAATATTTTTTGTGATATCTTAGAAATCTTGTCGAAAACCTTGCAGAAATCTTACTGCAACTTTTAACAAAAGATACCTCGTAATATCTAATAAAATATTCATCAAATTTTGCTGGAAACCTCGTTGAAACCTTTCATAAAAGCTATCTTGCAATATTTCGTAAAATGTTTCTAAAATCTTGCAGGAACATTGCTGCAACCTTTCATCAAAGGTCTCTTGCGATATTCCGTAAAATGTTCCCCAAATCTTGCTAGGAACCTCACTGAAACCTTTCATGAAAGGTTTCTTGCAATATTTCATAAAATGTTTCTAAAATCTTGCAGGAACCTCGCTGCAACCTTTCGTGAAAGGTTTCTTGCAATATTTTATAAAATGTTTCTAAAATCTTGCAGAAAGCTCGCTGCAATCTTTCATAAAAAGTTCGATGCAATATTTCATCAAAATGTTGTCTAAATATTACAGAAACCTCGCTGCAATCTTTCATGAAAGGTTTCTTGCAATATTCCATGAAGTAAATTCTAAATCGTGCTGAAAACCTCGCTGCAACCTTTCGTGAAAGTTTTTTTGCAATAGTTCATGAAATATTTCTAAAATCTTACAGAAACCTCGCTGCAATCTTTCATGAAAGGTTTCTTGCGAAATTTCATGAAATATTTCTAAAATCTTGCAGAAACCTTGCTGCAACCTTTCATGAAAGGTTTCTTGCAATATTTTATAAATTGTTTTCTAAATTTTGCTGGAAACCTCTATGCAACCTTTCATAAAAGGTTTCTTGCAATATTTCATGAAATATTCCTAAAATCTTTCAGAAACCTTGCTGCAACCTTTTATGAAAGGTTTCTTGCAATATTCTATGAAATGTTTTCTAAATCTTGCTGGAAACCTCGCTGAAACATGTTATGAAAGTTTTCTTGCAATATTTCATGAATCGTTTCTAAAATCTTGCAGGAACCTCGCTGCAACCTTTCATGAAAGGTTTCTTGCAATATTTCATGAAATGATTTATAAAACCTTGCAGAAACCTCGCTGCAACGTTTCATGAAAGGTTCCTTGCAATATTGCTTGAATTATTTTCTGTAACCTTGTAGCAAGTTTGCAGCAATATCACACTGAAATGTTTCATGAAACCTCTTAGCAATGTTAAGACAAGATTGCTGCAATCTTGTGACAATATTTCAGCACAATATTTCAGTGAAAGTTTCACTGCAATATTTCATGCTGTATGGGAAACTTCTAAGCTTTAAAACGAGTCATTTCAAGCCCGATTTGCTTAAATAGATCGTGAGATATTACGATTTCAGTAAGTGACCCTTTTAAGCAAAGATAATTTAGGTTAGCAAGAAACAAAACCCGCAACTACTGTATCTTGTGATTAGAGCAAGATATCCTAATAATTTAAAATTGTCGTAATTCCTTACATCAAAAACTGAAGTTTAAAAGCTTTATAAAGGTATTTTTTAATGTTTTAATAGTTGCGAGGCTATTGGAAACCGTGGCATGAGTTACGATTTTTAAGATTTTCCAACTTTTCGTCGATCGCAATTACAGATTCGAATTTTTTTTGTGAGATTTACGAATTCAATGTGATAAGAAATCTGCTAAGCTTTCAAATGAGTTGTTTTAAGCCCGATACGCTTTAATAGAACGTGAGATATTACAATTTTAGTAAGTGAACCTCTAAGCAAAGGTAATGTAGGTTAGCAAGAAACAAAACCCGCAACTACTGTATCTTGTGATTAGAGCAAGATATCCGAAAAATTCAAAATTGTCGTGATCTCTTACATTAAAAACTGAAGTTTAATATCTTCATAAAGGTATTTTTTAATGTTTTAATAGTCGCGAGGCTATTGGAAACCGTGGCATAAGTTACGATTTTTAAGATTTTCCAACTTTTTGTCGATCGCAATTACAGATTCGAATTTTTTTCGTGAGATTTACGAATTTGATGTAATAAGGAAACTTCTAAGCTTCAGAACGAGTCATTTCAAGCCCGATTTGCTTAAATAGATCGTGAGATATTACGATTTCAGTAAGTGACCCTTTTAAGGAAAGATAATGTAGGTTAGCAAGAAACAAAACCCGCAACTACTGTATCTTGTGATTAGAGCAAGATATCCTAATAATTTAAAATTGTCGTGATTCCTTACATTAAAAACTAAAGTTTAAAAGCTTTATGAAGATATTCTTTAATATTTTAATAGTTGCGAGGCTATTGAAAACCGCGGCACTAGTTTCGATTTTTTAGATTTTCCAACGTTAGGCAATCGCAATTACGGATGCGAATTTCTTTCGGGAGATTTACAAATTCAACGTAATAAGAAAACTTTAAGGCTTTAAAATGAGTCGTTCTGAGCCCGATTTGCTTTAATAGAACGTGAGATATTACGATTTCAGTAAGTGAACCTCTAAGCAAAGATAATGTAGGTTAGCAAGAAAAAAAAAACCGCAACTACTGTATTTCGTGATTAGAGCAAGATATCCTAATAATTGAAACTAGTCGTGATTTCGAATATTAAAAACTAAAGTTTAAAAGCTTTATGAAGGTATTCTTTAATATTTTAATAGTTGCGAGGCTATTGAAAACCGCGGCACTAGTTTCGATTTTTTAGATTTTCCAACGTTAGGCAATCGCAATTACGGATGCGAATTTCTTTCGGGAGATTTACAAATTCAACGTAATAAGAAAACTTTAAGGCTTTAAAATGAGTCGTTCTGAGCCCGATTTGCTTTAATAGAACGTGAGATATTACGATTTCAGTAAGTGAATCTCTAATATGCTCTTAGAATCTTTTATAAAAACTTGCGGAATTATTGCTGAAACTGTTTATGAAAGGTTTGCTGCAATTTCATTTTGAAACTATTCATGAAACTTTGCCGATACTTTTTGTAAAACGCTTTTCTGGAATATTTTATAAAGATTGCCAAAAATATGGTAATAACCATTGGCGAAATGTACATAGCAATATTTTTTGTGATATCTTAGAAATCTTGTCGAAAACCTTGCAGAAATCTTACTGCAACTTTTAACAAAAGATACCTCGTAATATCTAATAAAATATTCATCAAATTTTGCTGGAAACCTCGTTGAAACCTTTCATAAAAGCTATCTTGCAATATTTCGTAAAATGTTTCTAAAATCTTGCAGGAACATTGCTGCAACCTTTCATCAAAGGTCTCTTGCGATATTCCGTAAAATGTTCCCCAAATCTTGCTAGGAACCTCACTGAAACCTTTCATGAAAGGTTTCTTGCAATATTTCATAAAATGTTTCTAAAATCTTGCAGGAACCTCGCTGCAACCTTTCGTGAAAGGTTTCTTGCAATATTTTATAAAATGTTTCTAAAATCTTGCAGAAAGCTCGCTGCAATCTTTCATAAAAAGTTCGATGCAATATTTCATCAAAATGTTGTCTAAATATTACAGAAACCTCGCTGCAATCTTTCATGAAAGGTTTCTTGCAATATTCCATGAAGTAAATTCTAAATCGTGCTGAAAACCTCGCTGCAACCTTTCGTGAAAGTTTTTTTGCAATAGTTCATGAAATATTTCTAAAATCTTACAGAAACCTCGCTGCAATCTTTCATGAAAGGTTTCTTGCGAAATTTCATGAAATATTTCTAAAATCTTGCAGAAACCTTGCTGCAACCTTTCATGAAAGGTTTCTTGCAATATTTTATAAATTGTTTTCTAAATTTTGCTGGAAACCTCTATGCAACCTTTCATAAAAGGTTTCTTGCAATATTTCATGAAATATTCCTAAAATCTTTCAGAAACCTTGCTGCAACCTTTTATGAAAGGTTTCTTGCAATATTCTATGAAATGTTTTCTAAATCTTGCTGGAAACCTCGCTGAAACATGTTATGAAAGTTTTCTTGCAATATTTCATGAATCGTTTCTAAAATCTTGCAGGAACCTCGCTGCAACCTTTCATGAAAGGTTTCTTGCAATATTTCATGAAATGATTTATAAAACCTTCAGAAACCTCGCTGCAACGTTTCATGAAAGGTTCCTTGCAATATTGCTTGAATTATTTTCTGTAACCTTGTAGCAAGTTTGCAGCAATATCACACTGAAATGTTTCATGAAACCTCTTAGCAATGTTAAGACAAGATTGCTGCAATCTTGTGACAATATTTCAGCACAATATTTCAGTGAAAGTTTCACTGCAATATTTCATGCTGTATGGGAAACTTCTAAGCTTTAAAACGAGTCATTTCAAGCCCGATTTGCTTAAATAGATCGTGAGATATTACGATTTCAGTAAGTGACCCTTTTAAGCAAAGATAATTTAGGTTAGCAAGAAACAAAACCCGCAACTACTGTATCTTGTGATTAGAGCAAGATATCCTAATAATTTAAAATTGTCGTAATTCCTTACATCAAAAACTGAAGTTTAAAAGCTTTATAAAGGTATTTTTTAATGTTTTAATAGTTGCGAGGCTATTGGAAACCGTGGCATGAGTTACGATTTTTAAGATTTTCCAACTTTTCGTCGATCGCAATTACAGATTCGAATTTTTTTTGTGAGATTTACGAATTCAATGTGATAAGAAATCTGCTAAGCTTTCAAATGAGTTGTTTTAAGCCCGATACGCTTTAATAGAACGTGAGATATTACAATTTTAGTAAGTGAACCTCTAAGCAAAGGTAATGTAGGTTAGCAAGAAACAAAACCCGCAACTACTGTATCTTGTGATTAGAGCAAGATATCCGAAAAATTCAAAATTGTCGTGATCTCTTACATTAAAAACTGAAGTTTAATATCTTCATAAAGGTATTTTTTAATGTTTTAATAGTCGCGAGGCTATTGGAAACCGTGGCATAAGTTACGATTTTTAAGATTTTCCAACTTTTTGTCGATCGCAATTACAGATTCGAATTTTTTTCGTGAGATTTACGAATTTGATGTAATAAGGAAACTTCTAAGCTTCAGAACGAGTCATTTCAAGCCCGATTTGCTTAAATAGATCGTGAGATATTACGATTTCAGTAAGTGACCCTTTTAAGGAAAGATAATGTAGGTTAGCAAGAAACAAAACCCGCAACTACTGTATCTTGTGATTAGAGCAAGATATCCTAATAATTTAAAATTGTCGTGATTCCTTACATTAAAAACTAAAGTTTAAAAGCTTTATGAAGATATTTTTTAATGTTTTAATAGTTGTGAGGCTATTGGAAACCGTGGCATGAGTTACGATTTTTAAGATTTCCCAACTTTTCGACGATCACAATTACAGATGTGAATTTTTCCCGTAAGATTTACGATTGTGATTGGATTACAAAGCTTTTAAGCTCTAAAATGAGTCGTTTTAATCCCGATTTGCTTCAATAGAACGCGATATTACAATTTTAGTAAGTGAACCTCTAAGCAAGGATAATGTAGGTTAGCAAAAAAAAACACGCACCTACTGTATCTCGGGTTAAGAGCACTGCGTTAAGAGCAAGATATCGTGATAATTCAAAATTGTCGTGATTTCTAACATTAAAAACTAAAGTTTGAAAGTTTTATAAAGGTATTTTTTAATGTTACAATAGTTGCGAGTCTATTGGAAACCGTGGCATGAGTTACGATTTTTAAAATTTTCCAACTTTTTGTCGATCGCAATTACAGATGTGAATTTTTCCCGTGAGATTTACGAATTCAATGTGATAAGGAAACTTTTAAGCTTTAAAACGAGTCATTTCAAGCCCGATTTGCTTAAATAGATTGTGAGATATTACGATTCCAGTAAGTGACCCTTTTAAGCAAAGATAATGTAGGTTAGCAAGAAATAAAACTCGCAACTACTGTATCTCGTGAGTAGAGCAAGATATCCTAATAATATAAAACTGTCGTGATTTCTCACATTAAAAACTAAAGGTTAAAAGCTTTATAAAGGTATTTTTTAATGTTTTAATAGTTGCGAGGCTATTGGAAACTGTGGCATGAGTTACGATTTTTAAGATTTTCCAACTTTTCGTCGATCGCAATTACAGATTCGAATTTTTTTCGTGAGATTTACGAATTCGATGTGATAAGAAAACTGCTAAGCTTTTAAATAAGTCGTTCTAAGCCCGATTTGCTTCAATAGAACGTGGGATATTACGATTTCAGTAAGTGAACCTCTAAGCAATATATTCTTGCGTTAGGATTATAAAGCCCTTGAGCTGCAAAACAAGTTGTAATTAAGTCTGATTTCGTTTAATATAAACGCAGATATATTAATTTTTTTATGTGTTTATCTTTATTAGAGCTTATTTTGTCACAATTAAATCATGTAATTTGGATACCTTACGTTATAAATGAGTTATGTTAAAAGTTTTAAGTTGAGCAGATTTTTTTTATGTTAAGTAAAATTTTATTTCTAATCTTCCGACTGTTAATAGTTTAATTGTCATATCGACATTAACAATTATATTGTTTATAATAAGAAATCGACCACATGCTGAGCTCGGTAAAAAAGAAATTATAATTATACTCGTTAAATCTATAAATAAATTCAATGTTATTAATGAGACCTAAAACCTTATAGTTTTATGTAGTTATCGCAAGGACTAAATGTTATTATAATTAATAACATGTAAAACTAAATGTTATTTTTATTAATAACATTTGTGGCTTATTCAATATGCATTTGTCTTAATTTATTATTGAATAATAATAAATTAAAAAAATTAATCGGACAAATATTATGAAATAATAATAAATTTATTAATAAATTAATCATTACTTATTGTTAAATTAATTTAATGTTATTTGATTTTCGACAAGACTTAATTTTAGTAATAAGAACATAAATCATAATACCGAATAGACGTTTTCATTTAATTATTTTAATTATTATTTTTATAAAACAGCAAATAATATAAAACGAAGCGCGAATAAATCGCATAAAGAAAGTTGGATGCAATCTCTTAAATATGCACGATTAATTATTTCAATTTGTTGTGTCGCCATCTATTGTTTGAGAATTACGCATCAGTTTCTTGCTCAACGATGAGTCGCGCGTAGTGTAATGGTCGATAAAACAGAGCGTTTCTTATAGTTTCAATTATGTATTCATTTATTTTTGATTTTAGAAAATTTATATTTATTTATTACACTTTAAAATTATAATATAATTTATTTGTAACAATATCTGTCCTTGTTTTATGTTTTTGTGGTTGAAATAACCCTAAATACAAGTGAAATGCTATGTCGATGGATAATCTCTAAATTATTCATAAACAAATAAATAAGTGCAATAAATTGATTCTGTTATTGTAATTTTGTTTGTTTGAATTTATTATTAATTATTAAATCATAAAAAGTATTTTTTTAAATACTTTTTTTTGACTGATTTTGGAAATTTTTGAATTTCCCTCTCTGATTCTGCCACTTTCGGCATCCCTGATACACACATACACATACACACATACACATACACACATACACATACACATACACATACACACATACACATACACATACACACATACACATACACACATACACATGCACACATACCCATACACATATACATATACACACATACACATACACACATACACATACACACATACACATACACACATAAACATACACACATACACACATAAACATATACACATTATCTCATATACATACACACATGCACATTAACACATACATACATACACATACGCACATACACACATAAACATATACACATTATCTCATATACATACACACATGCACATTAACACATACATACATACACATACGCACATACATACAAACATACACATACGCACATACATACATACATACACATACGCACATACACATACACTAATACACATACACACGTACACATACACATACACACATACACACATACACGCATACACATACACACATACACATACACATACACACATACACATAAACATATACCCATCATCTCATATACATGCACACATGTACATTAACACATACATACATACATACATACACATACGCACATACACATATACACGTACACACATACACATACACACATACACATACAAACATGCACATACACACGTACAAGTAAACACATACACATACACAAATGCACAAATTATTGATAGTTTTTAGGTTAAACTTTGATATTCCCTTCGAATTTTTAAAATCCATTAATTTTTGCAGAGATATAAGACTGAATTTTTACTGATTTTTTCTTAGGTGGCCAAATTTTCGTGAGCGGCAGTGTTCGTCTTTTTCATATATATATATTCAAACTATTTTTTAAAAAGTTAGTTTGTTACCTTTTTGACAGCGATTTTGAATCATAAAAAATGACCTTGATTCTTTTTAAAGAGATATTAATTTTTTTTATTTTTTAATATTTTATTTCAATCAATTAATTTTTAGAAATTAAAAAAACAAATCAATTATTTTATTCCTGCAATCGTGCAATCAGCCAATCCTTAGAAACAACACGTTTCTGGAAACGCGATCTTGATACAAGGTCCGTAGAAAAAAATATCTTTTTCCTGAATTCATCTTGAAGCGGTCGATGATGATCCAAAGGAGTCTTTCTCCTGACCAGAATTAAGTATAATATTATTTTTCCTTATATTTTCTATCATAATATTTTATTTTATTTTTCTAATTAATTTTTTTTCGTTTTCCTTTCAATACACATAAATTTCAAATTATATTACACTTTAAATCTTACGTGTAACAATCCATTATTTGTTTCATTTCGAGAGGTTTTTATGCTCTTGTCAGGGCTTTTTCTCTAGTTCTTATTAATAAATAAATTAAACCAATATAAAATTCTCTGGTTTCATTATTATTCATTTACAATTTCATTTTCATTCAAGAATATTTTAATTTATTATTTTTATTTTATAAATTAGATTAAAAATATCATGGACATTTTTTTAAATTAAAAATTCCCATCTATATTAAACATTTTGGTGCCTCCTGTTAAGGTATGAATCTTACAGATTTGAAAAACATAAATTACAAAAATTACATAAATTAAAAAAAACATTTAATAAAATTTGATTAACCTAAAAGAGAAACATTTTAAATATTGAGGTAACTGATTATTTAACTGCTAATAGCTATCAACAACGAGGTTACTCATCGCTTCCATTACGGTAGACGATCGCACCTATAATTTTCATTTGTGGCTGTAAACATAGCACATTTTTTCTGACTCATTAATCACCGTATTCTGTTCTCGTATCATTGGATATCTGCAGATAAGTTTGGTTTTTTGGTTATATGTGTACACATACACACATAGGTAGATATACCAATATATTTTTATTGATACGCGTCAGTGTAACATTCTATCTAATTTTTATGTGAATTTGTGCGTAACTGTGTCATGGGTCAAGATCGGATCGCG
The DNA here is from genome assembly GCA_017163975.1 of Anastatus disparis. Taxonomy (NCBI): domain Eukaryota; kingdom Metazoa; phylum Arthropoda; class Insecta; order Hymenoptera; family Eupelmidae; genus Anastatus; species Anastatus disparis. The sequence goes on along the minus strand of JAFFSR010000314.1, from coordinate 4,786,247 downwards.
TTCATAACCCAGAAGCCTTCAACGGTTAAATCACAGTCAACGAAAACGCTTAGTGCACTTTCACAAAATAAAATCGATAAAATTAATGCAGATTTAAGATTAACTCGATTAACAGAATCATTTCATAATCATGAAGAATTAAATATGAACTCGCGTTATTAGATCCTGGAAATGAACAACTTAATGAATCCACAAAAATTCAAGATAAGTTTTACGATATTACTACTCGTATTAAAAGTATGCAAGAAGGAAGTAGTTCGCGAACAAACAATATCGATTTTGATTTTCCTATTGGTAATTCGACGTTTTTACGAAAACAAAAACTTTTAAAATTGCCAATTGCAGAACTTCCTAATTTCGACGATCATTATGAGGAACGGCTTGCGTTTAAAAATACATTTTTAACAATGATAGATGCTCGTAATGATATTGATGATTCAGTAAAATTTTTATATTCGAAAAGCTGTTTAAAAGGAGAAACATTAAATAAATTATTAATATTCAGTGCGAGTGCTGAAAATTATAAGAAAGCATGGAATCTTTTGATTGATTCTTATGAAAAGAAACGCATTCTCGTATCAAAATATATCGACGCGATTTTAAATATTAGTTCTTTATTAAAGGTTGCATTGAGCGGGTTATCAAAATTAATAGATGATGTTAGACAACATTTAAATATTTTAGAAACTTTGAATATACGTCTGGATGAAAAAATTATTATTCGAATTTTAGAAAAAGCTTTACCAATGAAAATTTGTCAAAAGTGGGAGGAGTCTTTCGGCTTAGATATTTTTCCTGATTTATCACGATTTTATAAATTAATAAATAAAACCGCATTTAGATTGTGCACTTTCGAATAAGAAAATACTCGTGATAAAGGTGAATCTAGTGGTAAGCGACGTATTGAACGTGAACCGCAGATATCGAAAATTCGTCGAAATGAATTTGGTTCACGTGCATTAATTACAAGTACTTTAAATTCGTGTATCAAACGTCGCGAAAATCATTCACTATATCAATGTCAAGATTTTGCTAAATTAAATATTAATCAACGTTGAGATTTGATTAAAACACACAAACTTTGTCGGAATTTTCTTCGCGCGCATAAAGAAGCGTGTAGTAGTTCGCGCTGTAAACGATGTAATAAATTTCATCATACTCTTCTACATTTAGTAGCAGGAAATTCAAATGTTTCAAATTCTAATTCGGTTTCTACAGGCAAGATAGATCAATCTAAAAAGCCTGCATGACTAGCAAATCTATCATTGAATTTAACAGTAAATATTTTTAAATCATAATTAATGATGAGCGCTATCGTACGCGTTAGGAATGTTGAAGGTAATTTTATTAAAGCACGAGCTTTACTTAATACACGCACAACAGCTCATTTCATAACAGAAATATTTGCGCGTTCATTAAATATTCCTATACACGCACGTTCAATTCCAATCGGCGCAATTAATGGAATGTCTAGTTCATCAAAAAATATCATCGAAATAGAGTTTCGCTCAATTTATAATGATTTTCAAAAGTCTTTGAATTTTTAACGGTGCCAAAAATTGCAGATTTCGTACCAGATGAAATATTTCCTCGTAATTTAATAAATATTCCCAATTATCTACGACTCGCTGATCCAGAATTTCATTTACCACGATCTATAGATTTTTTAATTAGTTCTGGAGCTACTTTGTTATTATTATCAATTGGACAAATAAATTTAACACGAGATAATAACGATTTCTTTTTGCAAAAGACGCATCTTGGTTGGGTTATCGCAGGGGGAATGAATAAAAATGAAAAGGAAAATTTCGCATCATGTAATTTATTAGACTTAACGGAACAATTAGAAAAATTTTGGACTATAGAAGAATGTAATGCAAGTTTACTTAAAACATCAGAATCAGAGCTTTGTGAAAATCATTATCTTAAAAACACTACGCGTGTATCAAGCGGTCGATACATAGTTCGTTTGCCTTTTCGCACTTATAATATGGATTTAGGAAATTCATGAACACAAGCATTGAGACGTTTTTATTCTCTTGAAAAATGCTTAAATTTAGATTTGGAACTTAAAGTTAAATATAATAAAGTATTGCAAGAATATATTTCTCTTGGACATATGTCTTTAGTCGATAGTGAGTCAATTGACGATTATTTTATGCCTCACCACGCGGTCATAAAAGAAATCTAGTAATACAACAAAAGTTCACGTTGTTTTTGATGCTTCGGCAAAATCAGATACGGGAATCTCTCTGAATAAATCCTTATTAATTGAACCAACGATTCAAAATAAACTTTTTGAACATTTATTAAGATTTTGAATATATACATACGTGCTTACTGCGGATATCGAAAAAATGTATCATCAGGTATTGATGCATTCAGACGATCGGAAATTTTAACGCATATTTTGGTATCATGAAAATCGAATTCAGGCTTATGAACTTAATACAGTTACTTTCGGTGTATCTTCTGCTCCTTTCTTAGCTATTCGCACACTTAAACCACTTGCGGATAATGAAAGTTTAAATTTTTCTCGTGCTTCTATGATTTTAAAACGTGATTCATATGTAGATGACTTATTAACAGGTGCTAATTAATTAGAAGAAATTTTGCAAATTCGTAATAACATGATCGAGTTATTAAGACGAGGGGGATTTAATATACATTAATGCGCATCTAATCGTCGATTATTACTTGAAAATTCAATTCATATAGAAATTCACGGATTTTGCGATGCTAGTCAAAACGGACACGGAGCTTGTTTATGTATTCGTTCAAATAATTCAGAAGGTCAAACTATTGTTTAACTTGCTTGTGCGAAATCAAGAGTTGCGCCATTAAAAAAAATTACTATTCCTCGTCTTGAACTTTCCAGAGCGTTGATTCTCACTCACCTTTATAAAGAATCGATTTCTGCATTTAATTTTAAAATTTATCGAATATTATTCTGGTCAGACTCAACGATTGTCCTTCATTGGCTTAAAAAAGATCCGCAAGTTCTAAAACTTTTCGAAGACAATCACGTAGCTGAAATACAAACACTTGAAAATTCAATCTAATGGAAACACGTTAATTCTAAAGATAATCCAACAGATGCGTTATCTCGAGGACGATTGCCTACAAATTTAAAAAAAAATAAAATTACTAGATTGATTAGTTAATTTTAATAGTTACTTTATCAATTGATAGCGCGGATTTATCTTTGTAGATAACAATTTGCTTCAGAGAATCGTTACAAGCTAGCGCCATGCCGTGCTTGTGCAGACTCTTTTTGTTGTTTTATTATTTTGTCAAAAGTCGTTCATAGCTAGGACGCTTTGCCTAGCTATAACAGACTTTTCTGGTGAAAAATATTAGTAATTTTTGGGCTAGTTATGTGAGAAGCCCGTTGTTGTTGAAAACCAAACGCCTCAACATTCGGGGCTTAACACTGGGTTAATAGGAAAGGGATGTCTTGTTGCTTGGATAAGCTCTTTATTGAAAAATTAAAAAAAAAAACATTTTAAAAACACGCTTTTCAAGAATCACAAATGGAAAAAAAGCGTGTAAAAATACACTAAAAAGTATTGAATAAATTAATTTACTTCCTTGAAATTACTTTTATACAGTTCATTGCAATAATCAAGAGAAAATTTTACAACAATGTAAAAAGAAAAGTGTTGGCGCTGAATTGGATTTACTAAAATTAGCACTCACACTTTTCTTTTTAAATTGTTGTAAAATTTTCTCTTAATTATTGCAATGAACTGTATAAAAGTAATTTCAAGGAAGTAAATTAATTTATTCAATACTTTTAAGTGTTTTTTTACACGCTTTTGTGATTCTTGAAAAGCGTATTTTTAAAATGTTTTTTTTTTAATTTTTATTTTCTACTTTTTAGTTAATATTGAATTTTCTATAAGTAATTTGTTTTTAAAAGCTTGTATTTAATATTTTTAATTATTTTTTAATAATTTCTAATTTTCAGTTATAATTTTTTTAAATCGAACTAGAATTAATTATCTTAGAGAACACGCGATCGCATGCTGAGTTTCCCGCCATTTGACGATAATGACGCCATTGGAAATTTCACCAAGATTTATTGTTTTATGCATTGTTGGACCACAAAATCGATAAAATACGGTCTTAAATTTTGCACGTACAATAAAAAATGCTATAATTTATGTCTAATTACGGTATGTGACAAGTTAAAGAATTTCAAAAATTTTCGAAGATTATTAGACATTAATGTTAAAAGTATATCTATATATAAAATCTTCAATTTTTCAATTTTTCAAACATCCCCGCATATAATTAAGTATATCAATATATGAATCGGTACAAATATATAAATTTGATTGTATTATCCAACAGTGTGTGTCTGTGTCTGTGTCTGTGTCTGCGTGTGCGTGTGCATGTGCGTGCGCGTGAGTGGGTGTGTGTGTGTGTGGGTGTGTTTGTGTGTGTATGTGTGCGTGTGCGTATGCGTGTGCGTGTGCGTGTGCGTGTGCATGTGCGTGTGTGTGTGTGTGTGTGTGCGTGAACTTCTAAGTAGTTATCATTCTTACGACGTGTTTCAAGTTGCTGAGACCTGGCTGGTTCCGTCTGCATCAGATGACGTCATTTAGATCAAGGGGTACAAAGTGTTTAGACAGGACAGAAACTTGCGTGGTAGAGGAGTTGCCTTGTATATTAAGGATAATCTAAAATGCACTATTTTGGCCACTTCGGAGACGTGAACTAGTAATAGTCGCGGTAAGCCGGAGGTGCCTGAATATATTTTCTTTTCTGTGCAAGTTGGCGGCTCCGAGCCCGTGCTAGTTTCTGTTATTTATCGTCCTCCTGCTGTTTCGTTTATTAAAAACTCCAACTTGTTCAATAATTTAAGAAATTTTTGTTCGGACTATTCCCATAAAATTATAATGGAGGACTTAAACGCCGATCTCCTTAAAGAGAGCAGTGATGCCAAGTATCTTAGTAAGCTGTCGGCTGAGTTTTCGTTACAGTTGGTCCAGCACGACGTGGTGCTTGATGCACGCAACCTACCGGCGAGCTTTCACAGTCAGCATAATTTGATTGACGTCTGTTTGCCTTGCAACACTATAATTTTAGATCAAAAACCTATCATGTATAGAAACTATAAAAATATTTATCCAACTGCATTGAGAGAGAAACTTGCCGGCTGTGATTGGTCGCCGCTTATAACTGACACAGTTGACCCTAAATCTGCACTTGGTTGCCTCTGTGACAATCTCACTACTGGAATCAAGAATTTGCCGCTGTTGAAAGCGTTCAAGCCTAATAAGAATGAGTTTCCATAGATAGATGAAGAATTGTCACAGATGCGGCGTAAGAGAGATGTTAAATACCGTAGATACAAACGGACAGAGGACGAGCTGTATCTCCTTGAGTTTCTGTAGTTACGTAGGGTGGTAGACGAACGAACGGACCATGCTAAAACTACTTATAATCACAATAGGCTGTTTGATGCTCTTGCGGGTGGTAATGTCTGAAAGGAGTTGAGAGACCTGGGACTGCTATCCCGACCTCAAGGGGATTTGAATGGATTCACTCCAGATAAGCTTAATGCGCACTTTGCTGGACTGTCAGTCTCGCCGCAAGAGGATAGTGAGGAGCGATTGAGAATTCTTTCTCAATGCAATTAAAGTGGGTTTACCTTTAAACCAATTAGTTTTAATAATGTTGTTCTTGCAATTTCACATTTTTCCTCATAGGCTTGTGGTGAGGATGGCATTTTGCAAAGCGTGATAATTAAAGCTTTACCATTTATTGGTGAACATCTTGTGACTATGTTCAATTCCTCTTTTGCACGAGGGGTCTTCCCTTGCCGTCGAAAGCAAGCACGTATTATACCATTGAAAAAGTGTACTGCACCTAAGCAGCGAAAAGATCTTAGGCCTATAGCCATCTTATGTTTTCTTTCAAAGGTTCTTGAGAAGATCGTCCATGACCAACTGCAGGAGTACATTACATCCAAAAAATTGCTCGATCCTGTGCAGACGGGCTTCAGGAAAAACCATTCTACGCAGACTGCTGTACTTAAGCTTACCGACGATATAAGGTCAGGTCTAGACAGGAAACTTGTCACGTTACTACTACTTTTTGACTTTAGTAAGGCATTCGACACGATCTCTCCCTCCAAACTTCTTGCGAGGCTTAGATTGATAGGGTTCTCCAGGGCCGCACTCGGATGGATTAACTCCTATCTATCAGGTAGGAAACAAATGGTTCCCACGCATGTAAAGGAGGAAGCGAATTGGCTAACAGCCAATCGAGGAGTACTTCAGGGTTCGGTGCTGGGGCCTCTGTTGTTTTGCTTTTACATAAATGACGTACGTGACGCACTGGACTCTGGTTGCGTCGGGCATCTGCTATATGCGTATGATCTTCAAATTTATACACAGGTCCCTTATGATGATGTAGATGAGTGGATTCGTATTTTACAGAGGGCGGCCAGGGTGGTGTCAGGGTGGGCTGCTGGTAATTCTTTTACTTTGAATGTTAGTAAAACAAAGGTGATTGTCTTTGGAAGTAAACGTTTTATTACAAATTTTTATTCGGGTGAGCCAACGACGATTGACCTGGGGAGCGGTATCGATATTCCTCTCTCTGACACCGTTACGAGCCTTGGTGGTGTACTCGACTGTAAACTGTCGTGGGAACCGCACATTGATATGATGACTAAAAAATTCAATAGAGTGATTTATAGCCTGCGGTTTTTCCGTCGGTACACCACTGAGGCTCTGCGTAAGCAGCTCGCAACCGCCCTGCTGTTCCCACATCTTGATTACTGCTCAGTGGTTTTGCTCGATGCTTCGCAGGAGTTACGAAGACGGCTACAGACAATGCAAAATTCATGTGTAAGATATGTATTAGGTGTGAGGATGGGTGATCACATCCCTCCCCATAGACATGCTTTGGGTTGGCTACGTACTGATTCGAGGAGACTTACGGACGAGGAGATTATGGCTGTATTTATGTACAAAATCGTACGTAAGAATACTCCCGAATATCTAATGGGTCTTCTCACTAGATATATACCCAGAGCGATCACTAAGGGTGAGATTAATGATCTTGCGCTGCCCTTCATGCGCACTGAGACTAAAGGAAATTTCTTTCAAGTTCAAGGTGCGCATTTTTAAAACTCCCTACTCGCTGATATTAAGAATCTTTCATCAATCAGGAGGTTTAAAGCCACTCTGAGGAGGTATTTACTCGATCTCGATTAAACAGTATTATTTTCGGACTATATCATATGTGTTATTTATTATGTGATGTACCTTTTATAGATTTAAGGCATGATTGTATTTATTGGCGTGATTGTAGGATGTGTGTGGACAGAGTAAATGATTATATTTTTATCAGCTTGACTTGTATATTACTGTACATTCAACCTTGTTCTGTGATTTTAATTTACTGTATACTGCTGATATTTTGACTGCGCTCTTTATACGCTTGATTTTATGTAATTCTTTTGACTGGTAGATATTTGAGACTGATTTTTAATTATATTATTCATACTCTTTGCGTGTATTTATTCGAGTTCTATTTTCTATCTATGATACCACTTATATTTAATTTATTGATTTACTATTACAGTATTATCTCCATTACGTTTTATGGCTGTGATATCATACTGTATTATTTTAATTTTATATATGCAAAGCTATTTCAAGTGTTTTATGTATTTTAACTTTATTTGTAATTTTACTGCATTACACGCTCTTTTTGTAAATATAATACAAAATAAAATAATATCTAATCCAATCTAATTATTTATAAGACTAAAATTTTTCACTTTCTCCTTTTATTTCACGATTAAATTTAAAAATAATATTTATTTTGTTAACTAACGAAAAAATCTTTCCTTTTATTTATTCACTTTTTTTTTGTTTTTAGTTAAAATACTTTTCATTTTTTAATTTTTAAACTTATTAATTTTTTTAACCCTTTCGTGCATATAAGAAACTGACAATTATAACGTTTCTGAAACTAGAAAATTTCGATGTCCGGCATCGAGCTGAATCCAAATCTGAAGTCAGATTTTCGAAATTATAATAATTGGGCCCAATACCGAGGGGGCCCACTCTTAAATTGCAAAGTTTCGAAAAATAAAAAATACCATTGTATTCTACACGAAATTTTAAGAAGAAATCATTCTTGTCATTTTTTTGATAAGACACACCAATTTCGAGTAAAAAATTATTGAATTTCTAGGATATCGGACCCCTGAGTAAAAGCAGATGTATGTTTTATCATCCCGTGCATACAAGAGACTATCTCAAAACTTCATAGAAAGACTTTATTACGCTTGGTTTGATATTTGAGTCTCTTGTATGCACGGGATGATAAAACATACATCTGCTTTTACTCAGGGGTCCGATATCCTAGAAATTCAATAATTTTTTACTCGAAATTGGTGTGTCTTATCAAAAAAATGACAAGAATGATTTCTTCTTAAAATTTCATGTAGAATACGATGGTATTTTTTATTTTTTAAAACTTTGCATTTTAAGAGTGGGCCCCCTCGGTATTGGGCCCAATTATTATAATTTCGAAAATCTGACTCCAGATTTGAATTCAGTTCGATGCAGGACATCGAAATTTTCTAGTTTCAGAAACGTTATGATTGTCAGTTCCTTATATGCACGAAAGGGTTAAATAGATCTAACAATATTTTTTTTTTTAAACATATTTCAACTTAAAAAGATGACTTTGTATATTTTAATTATACGAGTGAACGGAAAAAAATTTTTGTTTCATGTTAATTGTATTTTTTATTTGAGTTTTCTCTTTTTTCAATGCATTTTGAAAATTAAACTAAAACATCTTTTTCACTTATCTATTTTTATTTTAACTTAACTTTAAACTAATATACTTATTTTTTTTATTAAATTAATTAACAAGTTATTTATTTTAATACTTAATGAAGAACTAAACTCAATACTTTTATTTTAATATTGTTTCTTTGTTTTTTATTTTTAACTCTGAAAAAAATCTATCACTCATAAACTATATTTATTTATTATTTTGTTTTATTTCTTGTTCTTAACTTTAATTTAAAAAATGTCTTTTATTTACACTATTCACCTCATTTTTTCTTCAGTTTTTCTTTAGTTTTTTTTTGTTTATTCTTCTCTTCATTTTTGTTTATCCATTTATAAATTCCTTCTTCACTATCTTCTAAATCTTCTCTACATGTTTGTACTTCTTTTGCTGTTGTCTCCACTCTCTCAATTTCCATCCTGAATAAAATATTTTATTTTTACATTTTGATTTTTTTAAGTCAACTTCCTTCATGAACATTTCTTCTTCTTTTTTTCTATCTTTAATTTTTCTTTTTAAATTCTTCTTCAAACTTTTCTCCCAGTTTTCGTTTTTTGGTGTGTTTGTTGTTTTCGTAATTTTCGTGTTTTCCGTATAGTAATAATACCCTGGATCATGAAAGTTCATGGGATTTGTTTGATTGAACTTGGTTGCGCTGGAGTAGATGATATTGCATAAATTGCCGCTGATCATCTCTGGATCGTCATCCCAGTTGCAATCTAAATTTTTTTCTTTAATTTTTTCTCCGTTAACTGCTGTTTCACGTTAAAGTAACGCATGGTTTGCGCACTGTTTTCGCGTGATTGCGTTGCCATTCTTAAGGTATTTTTTTTCACGATGTAGCTGCTATGGTGTTTTAGCTCAGACCAATTTAAGTATGTCAAATTGTGTATACTTTTTTTTTAAATTTTTAACTATTTATGTGTATATGTGTTCCACTTGTAGTACATATTTGGTCGTTGCCTTTGACCTTTGTGTACTACAAGTGCAAGTACGCATACTACAGTATATACATTTTGCCTGATAGCTATTATACACATGTTACTTTTCTATCTTTTTCGCATTCTTCATGTTTTTAAAATTTTATTTTACTTTAAAATGATTTTTTACTTTAAGACTTTTAGAACAGCTTAGCGTTCTATATGGGACTTTTCACGTTTTTTATTTTTAATAGTTTTGATAGATTGAAATTATTATTTTTAATTATTTTAATTACTAGCCTCGTAGAACGGTTTTAGATGTTCTATATGGAACTTTCCACATTATACATTTTTCACATCATTTAATAGATATGTATTTAGAGCTATAATTTTTTTATTACATATGGGCCTTTATATATCTCAAAAAAATTTGCAATTTTGTCGTCTTCTGCATTTGAGACGTTTAAGGATTTTAGCAGTACTTCATCATTTAAATTAAATTAATATTGAGTACTTTTAGCGTATTTTGCTTTTGCTCTATCTTTTATTTTCTTATGCATTTTATTTTTTGCAAAGAAAATTTTTCTATCGTATGGGATGTCTTCAATTTTGTTTCAAAATATTTTTCCCATACTCTGGTTGGTTTTTCGCCCATATGTAATTCAATTGGCGTGAGACCTGTTGTTTCATAGGTAGTTTCATTCATTATGCTTTAAATTTTCTGCATATATGAAGCCCATGATTTATATGAATTATTCACTAATTGATGAATAAATTATTTTTATGTTTTGATCTTTTAATTTATTTATCCATTTTTTGGACGTGAATTGCGTACCGTGGTCTGTCATTATTGACTGAGGTTTTCCATAATTCGGTACGTAATCATAAAATATTTTTCTAATTGTTGTTAATGTATTCGCCTTTTTAATATGGTACATTACAACATATTTAGAGAATACGTCTATAGTTGTTAGTATGCACTTAACACCTCCTATAGACGTTGGTATTGAGCCATAAAAATCAATCTATAGTATTTCTTTGTTATTATTCACTACGATTGGTTGCATTTCTGCGTTGTATTTTACGGTTAAATGATGTTTTTTGGCATGTGATACATGATTTTAAAAATTCATTTTCATGTTTTTTTAATTTGGGAGCTGTAAAGCTTTCCATTAACAATTCATATGCTTTTTTAGAACCAATATATCCATAATGATCATGTATTTTAATTACAAGATCTTTCATTAGTGAATCAGGTATAGTTCATTTAATTTATACAATAAATCATTTTCATATTTATAATGATTTTTTATTTTATCATTTTTTAAATCAGTTAATTCTTTCTTTACTTTGATGCAATATTCATCGTTTTTTTGTGCCTTTTTAAAGCTTTTTAATAGTTTTTCTAATTGTTTATTTATTTTTAATTTGTTTTTAATACTAGCTATTAATATTTCATTTTCGTTATATTCTGGTTTATCAGATGCTTGTCTGCTCAAAAAATCTGCAGCTGCATTTATCTTTCCAGGTATGTGTCCTGGTGTTATAATGAAGTCTTGGATTGATAAAGCCCATCTCCTTAACCTATAATTGTTAAACTTACATTTATTTAAAAATGTAATATCTTCATGATCTGTCCTTATTATAATTTCTTTGGCACCTCTAAGATATGTGTCCAATTTATGTAAGGACTATACCACAGTTGATAATTCTTTTTCGATAGTGAAGTAATTTAATTCACTACCTTTCAGAGTTCTGCTTATGAAGCAGACTATGTTTTCACGATTATATTCATCTAATTGCGATGAAATTGCTGCTATCGCATAATCACTTGCATCCGTTGTTAAGATAAACGGTTTATTTATATTTACGAATTTTAAAATTATGTTTTCATCAAAAAGCTCTTTTATGTTCTCGAAAGCTTTTTGCTGTCTTGCCCCCCATTCATAAGGCACATTTTTTCTTAGTAAGCCAATTAAAGGTAAAATCTCATTAGCATAACCTTTTGCAAATTTAGTGTAAAAGTTTACAATTACCAAGAATGCTTGGAGTTCTTTTACACTCTTTGGTGTTTTAAAATGTTTAATTAATTTAATTTTTTCTGGATCAGGTTTGATTCCTGTTGGAATTATCCAATGTCTCAAAAATTCTATTTTTTGTTTTAAGAATTTTGATTTTTTTTAAATTAAATGTAATATTGTACTTTATTGCTTTTTGAAATAATTTCTCTAAATGACTTAAAGGTTCTTCAAATGTAGATGATCTTATATGCAAATCATCTGCAAATGCTAGTACGAATTCTTGCATATCTTTTATTACGTTATCTAGCCCTCTTAACAATGCAGTGCTGCTCGTTTTAATGCCAAATGCAGCTACATTAAATTTATATACTTTATTATCAATTTTAAACGCTGTATATTTTTTGCTGGGTTCAGTTAACTCTATCTGCCAATATGAGCTTGTTAAATCTAAACTGGACATAAAGTTTTTTTCCTTACATCTGAGAAATATTTCTTCTATTAAAGATGGTGCTTCGTAATCATCAATAATTTTTTCATTTAATTTACGAGCATCCAAAGAAAGTCTTACAGAACCATCTTTTTTAATTACTGTAACTATGGAAGTAGTATAAGGACTTTTAGATCTTCTTATAATTCCTAATTCTTCCATTTTTTCTACCTCTTTTAATACCTTATCTCTATGATTTATTGGAATAAGGTAAGGTTTCGAATAAAATGGATGATCCTCTTTTAATTTGATGTCATGCTGATATGATTTCAATAGTCCTGGAGCTTTTCTAAACACTTTACTGTACTTTTTTATTAATAACATTAATTCATTTTGTTGTGTGATTGTTATATCATCACAATTATTTATTTTTTCCAGAATCTCATCATTGGTGAGTTCAGTAATATTATAATAATTTTCAGAATTAAGAATTCGATGATTCTCGTTTTCTATTGTGAAGTCGTATAAATTAAGGTCATTTTTGCCTTTATATACTTCGGTTATTCGCATAGCAGAGTATGCTAAAGAATTTATTTGTTTTTCAGTGTAAGATAAATTTATATCTTTACTGTTAACTGATATTAATATTTCTTCTAGCATTGTGTTTATAATCATGCCCGGAGCTTTTTGAGTATCATATCCAATGATAACATCTTTGACTAATTTAGGAATTATTAGATAGATTATCTTTATTTCCTCATTTTTAAACTTTGTTTTAATTAATATTTGCTTTTTTATCTTTGTTGTTTTTGTTCCAGTTGCAGTTTTTATACATTTACCCGTTATTGGCAATAGAGGGCAGTTTTTAAGCGTATCATAATTTTCAAAGTAAAATTGCTCGGAGAAGCAAGTAACTTTGCTACCTGAGTCAATTAAAGCTTTAATATTAATATTTTCCAATTAGATCTCCATTTCTGGACGACATATAATTTTATTTTCTAAATCTTCTGAATTTAAATCATGAGTTGTCATTTTTTATGTTTTCTTGCATTTGTATTATTAATTTTGGGGATTTATTATCAGTTGCATCCTTACCCCTTGATAAGTGACAGAATTTTCTGCCCTTAATTTCTAAAATTTTCTTTTTTTTAAATTGAAACAGTTTCGCAATATTATTTCAAAACCATTCATTAACGTTGAAAAGAAGGAGGTCTTAAAAGTATCAAGGCCACTTTCTTTTCACACTTTATCAGTATTTGTGGAATTTAACAACCTAACCGTCAACGGAGCTCGTCGCATGCTTCACTCTCTTTGCTCTTGTTGCTTGGAGAGTGGAGACTGCGACGACAATTCCCACTGAATGGTCAGGAGAGTGCGACAGAGAGAGAGAGAATTGCACCTCTCTTTTCTTCGTGCTTTCTTTCCACTTTTCATGGGGGGTGATTGAAGTTTTCGCTTCAACTGCCGTGACGCTCATGATACAGACGCGCGGAACAGGCCCTAGAGGCAAGTGCGAGAGGAGCAGGGGCTCGGACAGCTTCCTCCTTTAGACTTCAACTTGGACTAAGTTTTTTTTTTCTATCTCGCTTATGCTCTTCAAGCATGAGTAGAATACAAATAGTATTTCTTCTTTCGAAATTCGGTTCAGGAGTATTAAATTTAGTTTTCAAGTTACAATGTTTTTTCAATTAAAATTGGAAGGATTTTTCTTTTTAATTTTCTTGTTTTTAACTAAACCCGGATTAAATTATTTTTTTTTCGTACTCCGACCGCGAGTTTAATTCTCTATTCTGGAAGTGACCATTCTACGGAACATCTACCAGTAGCAGAGCAAGCAGGATTAATAGCTGCTTGGGATGGCGAGCGGCGACAGCAACCGCCAGGAACGCTGGCAATGCGACAGGGCCGCCCAGCTAAAGCTCCGAAAAGATAAATAGAAAAAAATTAATTTCTGAAATCTCTCGCGGTAAATTCAAGTCTCATTTTTATTATTTATTATTTTCCTCAAATCATTAATATCCTATTTAGTTATCAGTTCATCTTGATTTATTTTCGTTGTTAAAGCGAAAGGCATAGAGACCGTTAATTCTTTAAGACTTCGAGTTGAGATACTATATCAGAGCCGGCTGAGTTCATTTGTGTAAATTAGTTCATAGTAAGTTTTGAAAAAAAAAGTTTAATTAAAAAATTTATAAATCTAAGAGTATATTGATTTAAAAATAAAGAAATAAACTTAATAAAACAATGAAAATAATCAAACCGTTATCTTGTTTGTTTATTCTGCAACCAATCCCTTTAAAATTTAGATTTATTTAGAATTAAATCATTAAAATTGCTAATGAGTTCTCTCAATTTCTTTGAGGAAAATAAATTTTAGTAACGAGGTCGGGTTTTTGTAGAGGTTTAACTTCTCAAAAACTCGCGCTTAACACTTGGCGCCCAGAAGCGTTGGGGCCCGTCGGTCAAAGAAATGACCGGGAACTTGGCGAATTTTGCCAAAATCCCGGTTATTTCTGCGTTATTGTTGTTATTTTAATGCAGACATTTTCTGTTTAACGACGTGCACCGCGACGCGAGAGAAAGTAGTAGCATAGTTAGAGAGTTAGGAAAAGATTTCCCTTTGTTGTATTTGGTCTTTTTGTTAAATGAAAAGAATAGAATTTCTTCGATACAGCCAGGACTCGACCCCACGAGCCGCTGGATCAGAACCTTTCGCTAATTAAATAAATAAAAATTTATATATAACAAAATGTTTTTATCACACACACACACATATATATATATATATATATATATATATATATATATATATATATATATATATATATATATCATTTTTTTTACTAAAATATGTAAAACATTCTCTTTTTTTTATCCACAATTCTAGCCATATCGGCTATTGCGAAAGGGTGCGAAAAGTGATGAGTAGGGTCCATCACTTAGTAGCTGCCGGAACCAATAGTTGATTAAGTTTAGGTCGCAAATAAAACAAAGGGGAGTAAACGAAGTGGAATCTCCCCTCGTTCTAAAAATTTTTCAGGCGGACAAAAGGAAAACAGAAAAAATCGCATAATTTTGAAAATCCTGAATTAAATAATTAAAATTATGCTTCTTCGTTCGTTAAACCACGCTAAACAACTCGAGGTGACACACAATTTAAACAGAAAATAAAATAAATATGTACGGAAAAATTTTTATGTGAACCAACCGCGAACGTGGAAGAATCTTTTAAAATTATTATCTTCCTTTTTCCCTTATTATGATAATTGCTCAATTTCCTTTATGAGGAAAATGGAAGCAAAAATTGAAATAAAAAACGATGATAAAAAGAAGGGCGAATGAAGGTTAGATTCATTAATTAATAAATTAGATTGGTAAAATTAAAAACGATATTTTTGATTCTCACACTCGTGAAAACGGCGAAAAATTTTACAAAATTTTTTATAACTTACATAGAAAAGTATAGTAAATCGAAATAGAAAAGAGACCAATAGAGTGCTTTTAGGGTTTTTGAGAAAATTGCACCTGAGTCCACGAAATTCATCCGTTTTAGTCAAATTCTTTCGAATTCAAAATTTTGAAGTTTTAATAAAATTAATATCTGATTCAAATTTATAAACAAAAGGAGAGAAAAATTGTTTCAAAATTCTGATTTAAGTTGATTATAAAGAAAAGCTTCTAAACAGGGCAATTTCTTCAAAAATCCATAATTAATAAACATAGAGAATAAGTAGGATAACTAAATGAAAAAAAAAAGTACCAAAATTTATGCGCGTGATTTTTAATATCGTATATTAAAGAAATAAAGATTTCTTCGGAAAAATTTTTTGCGAAAATAGGGACAGCTGAAAATCCTTGCACGTATAAAATTTTAGTGTTCGACTATAAAACAGGTTTTCTCTTTCTTAAAATCTTGCTTATACATTAAGAAATCGGGTTTAAATTTTAAACAAAAATTTTAAAAACTTTGGAAAATATAATTAGAATTTTCCTCAGCTAAAATTTCAAATTTGTAAGATTTATCGAATTAAACATCGCTTACTGAAATCGAAAATTGCTCCAAAATTGCATGAACTAATTTAAAAAAAAAAAAAGAATTTTTTGGGAAATGTTTTTTTTAGTACTTAGAACGAATTCAAAGGCACTTTATGTTCTACCTTGTACCTTCGTATTATACGGCACAGGTAAACGTTTAGGTAAATAGTACAGGTTTGTTCATAATAGGGTCAGAAAAATTAGGATGGTAGGCATTTCATTATCCTGTGTAAATGCGTTGTTGATTCAAATTTAATATTTTAGCCTAACCTAAAATTCAAAACTATTATGAACTTATTGTTGGAAGTTAGTAAAATTCTAAAAATCGTTGATATCTGGTAAAAATAGGCAATCAACGTAAGGAGAAATCCTCTCGTTATCTAAGTGTGAAAAACAAAAGAGAAAGTTTTTCTTTACCTACAATTTAAAAAAAAAATTCAATTTTCAATTTTAGAATGACTTTAATCAAAATAACAAAATTTTCCACAAGGAAAATAATATATATCACGTACATAATCTAAAAGTTACTTAAAATTTTTATCAAGTAAATATCAAAGTTGGTAACAATGTAAATGCCGTAATCAATTAAAATGTTTCTAAATAAATAATAAATTTAAATTACCTGTAATAAAACTTACTAAAAGCTAAAAAATTTTTTCTTTATTGAAAAATTAAAATTCCGAACGAGTAAAATCTAAAAACCTCTGACTTTAAAATAATAAATAAATCAATTAAATTAATATAACTGAAAATGAAAAAATTCGTTAAATCAAACTTGCTATTGCACGTGCGCGATAAGAAAATGCCATTCCGAACCGTAAAAATATAAAGTTACTCGTGCGAAAGAAAATGATCGTAAAACGTCTTTTTTTTTAAACGTTAAGAGAAGAACATATGCTGCACAATAATAAATTTTCCAAGTAACAATAAAGTAAACAGTTTCAAAACCTTTTAAAATCTTTACAAAACTTTTAGAGAATTCAAAAGTAATTAAAATATTAAATAATTAACTAGTTTTGGCAATTAAAAGTAAATTGAAATATAACAATAATGGTGAATTTTTAAACATCCTAATATTAATATATAAACATCTTAGTTCGAATTTTTGGTTAAATTTTTTTAAAATAAGTTTTAAAATGATATTAAAATGTTATAGCTTAATAATGATTCATTTTTTTTTAACAATTCAGCTTGATAAAATATGTGCAATACTAACAAGGAGAGTACCCGACTTTCGGGAAACGGATTCGGCTGAAACTGCGGGATATGATATTTTGATGAAAAAAAATGAACCCGTGTTTTTTCTTTTCTTTGAATAGGCCCCATAGATGGAGATATAGGCATTTTTTCGAAAATATAATAAAGAGGAGCATTTATAAGATCTTAAATAACCAAACAACTGAAACTCTTACAAAAAAATGTATAGAATATAAAATAAAGTACAGATTAAATGCTTCAATTTAAGCTTTGTTGCATTAAAAAAGCTTGTGTGGTTCAAAAGTTGTGCCTAATTGAAAATTACAACATATTTATTAATATTTTTAGCGTGTAACATATCAATTTTTTACGCTATTTCATTAGCATATTTTAATCGCCTGTAACTTTTGAACCACACAAGCTTTTTCAATGCAATAAAGCTTAAATTAAAGAATTTAATCTGTACTTTATTTTATTAACTATACATTTTTTGTGAGAGTCTTAGTTGTTTGGTTATTCAAGATCTTATAAAAGCTCCTTTTCATTATATTTTCCAAAACATGTCTATATCTCCGTCTATGGGACCTATTCAAAGAAAAGGAAGAACACGGGTTCATTTTTTCCATCAAAAAATCATATCCTGCAGTTTTAGCCAAATCCGTTTCCCGAAGGTCGGGTACTCTCCTTGTAAGTAATGAAAAACTAAAATCCTAATAAATTAAATGCTCTATTGAAAATAATATGAATAAAATATATTTAAAAATCAATCAAAGTGAAAAGAAAAGAAAAACAAATTATTCATTGCACTTTCGTTTAAAAGTATGTTCGATTGCTAAAATTTATTTTTAAAACATAAAACTACAAAAATTAATAATAAAAATTATATAATATAAAATAAATTAAATTAATAGATAAATTAAATAAGAACGAATGTGTGTAAGACGCATACATCCATTAATATCGACATCGTAGCTGTGCGGGCGCGATAACGGGACATTCCATTCCCTATGTTGAAGTATACCATTACAGGTATAAGCATACGCCGTTGAGACAGCTCAAGCCTGAAGCACGTGACGTCATCCGTACTTGCTTTCCTAGTTCGTGCTACACTTGGCGTTTATAATTTAAAATTGTATTTTAATACTTTAATGAATGGCACTTGACGAATTCGCATTTAATTTTGCATTTATTATTTAAATAAGTATATACTCTTCCAATAAATTTTTTTTTTATGCTATAAATTATTTTGCATCCAATTAATAACTTTACAATGAGCAATTTTCAAAATTCCTTTTAATTTTTTTTTTTATTTTCATTTTTGGTTTTGGTTGCTATAATATATTTAATAAATTTGCCTTAATATATTTGTGTCGTATCACAGATATTGCGTCTGTGTTGTCACAACAACAATTAACATTAATTCAAAGCAATTGAAAAATTTCAATTTACAGTAATTCAATTAGCAATAATTTAGGCAAATGCATACGCATAACTGTAACGGTTATTTTGCCGTTACAAAAAAGAATTAGCTTTTAATTAAATATCATTTTAGCTAAGTCTATAAATTTTACTATATGCGGAGTTGCTGAAAATTATCATAAATATGTTAAATTTTACGTAACAAACTCCGATTGTGCTAGCGAGTCAATCCTATTGATAAACGACAAAATCTTATGTGATATACTTGTCGCTTGCTGCACACACTGCGTCTCTCTCTCTCTCTTACCTGATCGAGAGACGCGTTGCCGGTAGCGCAGTTTTCCTTCGTGAGGCAGGTTCCAAAATACGTTATATTAAAATATATGATATTACGTAACTAAATAATTTATAACTGCTCACAAGGACCGCGGAGGCGTCGGAGTAAGCAACGGGGAATATATTTAATGCTATATATAGTCAGGCAATATAAATCAATTAAAAGCTCGTTTAATAGAAAAACGGAATCAATTTATTATGAGACAAATAAAAATATAAAGAGAAAATATGAATTGAACAAAAATAAAACTGTATAATATATGAAAAGTAATGTATGCGTCTATGAGAGAATGAGCAAAGGGAGGGCGCGTCGCGAACTAAATGATACTCGCTTATGACGCTGATCGGTTATATAACCGATGATACAATATGCCTGAACAAGTATCTCTCGAGGAAGAGATACTTGGATATCGCACAGTATAATTATACTTACAATAACGCACTGGCCATCTTACACTATTTACCTACGTGCACGTAGATGACGCTCGCCCATTATCGTAGCTTCTCCCCTAAACGTAAGCAATACGTAGATGCTCTGAAATAGATCGGTGGAATACTTCGAGCATATACTACTGGAGGAAGCCTCCGAATGGCAGAAAGCGTTACAAGGCGAAGAGAGAGAAAGCCTCTATTTTGGTACGCGCTGTCTCTCTCTCGCCTGATTTGATTGGCTGCTTCTGTTTCCCACTAAGAAAGTGAGAGAGAGAGATAGCACGTACCAAAATAGGAGCTTTTTCTCTCTTCGCCTTGTAACGTAGTTATTAGCTGGGAGGCTTCCTCCAGTAGTATATGCTCGAAGGTGGAATACGTCTCTTCCCAATTGTTGAATTCCGCTGAGCTCTGCCAACGTGGTTGCCTTGACGTAGATCGGTGAAATCCTATACACGCCGATCAACGTATATGTTGGCACTTAATGGCTGACCGCTAAGACGCGTGAAAAGCGGTCAAGCAAAACTCTACAGAAAGAATTCCTGAGAGTTGCAACTAGCCAATATAATATGATACGCTAGTCGATATAAATTAACGACTTTTAATTAAGACAATGTCTCGCGCTATCAAATACGAACTTAGTCTACCGTATTATACGACCACGTCGCGAAATCTTTTAATAAGCACAGCGCGGCTTAGGTTTCGTGTTAACGCAACGTTAGCCGGAAACTCTCTGAAGCGCCTCGCGGCCGGCGAGCTTCTCTCTCGCGTGCCGGTCGTCAAGATACGCACTTCTTTACTCGTCTTAGACGAGATATATGACCGAGCGTCTATCCTATTTTAATACCTAAGCGCGCAAGATTCAAACACGGCAGAATACCGTTACATAACATAGTTAACATAAATTTTTTTATTAAAGTTTCTTTTTAATAAAGTAAAATCATAAAAATTTTATATCAAAATTGAAAACTTAAAATTCTTTTATTTTGAGTAAAAAAAATATAATTTTGCAAAGTAAAACCACGAAGTTAAAGCAAAGCTTCAGATAGAGATTCCATGAAATAAAATCCATGATAAATCTAGATAATACGCGAAACCAAAACCGTTTAAAAAAAAAATAATAAGCGCATTTGAATCCCACGGGGCTTATGACTTGGCAACCGGAGGATTCGTTCCTGCTAAAATTATATGAAATAAAATCCGCCTGGGTGTCTTAATGCAACACTTTGGAATTTAATATTTTTACTGTTGAAGCAAAGCACTTAACGATTTCGCACAGTCATAGAATTAACGGCAGGCCGGAGTAGAACCTGATACCGACCGAGTAACAATTGAGTTGTTTGTTATTTACTCAAGTATTAATCGGTGTATCTTCAAATTAAAGGTTGAGCGCAATAGATATTATTATTATGAACATCTATACACAAGAAAAAAAATTCTACCGTTTTGTTTTTGATAAAAGTAAGTAACCCCAAAGTAAAAGTTTATGTTTATAATATTTTCGCGTTACTTACTTTTCTCAAAAACAAAGCAATAGATTTTTTTATTCTTGTACATAAATATTTGTAATAATAATATCTATTGCGCTTAACCTTCAATTTGCAGATACACCGATTAATACTTGAGTAAATAACAAAAATCTCAATTAGACAAGGACAGCAAATCCGGCCTGCTCTTAAGACACGTGCAAAAAAGTACGAGTATGTTAAAAAAATATTGGAACAGATAAGAAAAGCGTTTACTAGAATATAAAATATGCGAAAAAAATGCTAAAAACTTAAAATTAGCGTATATCTAAAATACAAGCGGGTATGGTGAAAAAATTGTTTTTACATTTTTTCTATTAGCATTATTGTTCTTATATTTTTTTTATTATTACATTAAATCGTTTACTGGGTTTTGCAATTGTCGAATCTTTCCCAATCAAGACAGCGGTCTTCGTGTAAAAAATAAGGGTGATAGCAAAACACGGTGCTTAATAATTACTTCATTAAACAAAACAATTTTCTCGCAGTGCACCAGCAGGTAGCGATGCGATACGGTAGTATTTGGTTATAAGTTCGATTTTAGAAAATTGCTTTTTAATAAACTTAATTTAGGATTAAGATCTTAATTCTAAGGAAAATGCATGCGAATTCACACGCAGGTAATAAAACAAACAAAAAGCATGAAAGGAATTAGCATGTACAAATAATCTTTCAAATTAACATTTATTTTAAATGATGTAATAAAACAATAAATTAATTAATGCTCGTTAATTCGCAAGCATTTGCTATTATAGTTTAATATTAAAAACTAGCAATTCATTAAAAATAAAATAAATATTAAAGATAAAATAAAAGCAAAGAATTGCTAGTATATTAAAAAACATAAATTTTAGATTTTGTCAAACAAATAGTTCAATAAAATTTCGTTGTTTCAGACGAATAAACGCAACTAAATATAATAATTTAAATAAAATGCATCCCGTTTTTAACCGACTTCAAAAAGGAGGAGGTTCTGTATTCGACTGAATTTTTTTTTTTTTTTTTTTTTTTTTTTTACCTCATAACTCACTCTCTCTCTCTCTCTCTCTCTCCCTCTCTCTCTCTCTCTCTCTCTCTCTCTCTCTCTCTCTCTCTCTCTCTCTCTCTCTCTCTCTCTCTCTCTCTCTCTCCCTCTCTCTCTCTCTCTCTCTCTCCCCCTCCCTCTCTCTCTCTCTCTCTCTCTCTCTCTTACCTGAGCTTGAATATGTATACATGCACACATAACGACACTGTGCTGTTGAGCCTTCTTTCTTTCCTGCTATATATTGCTTGGTGGTGTACTAATGCATGCGTTATAAATTAATAATGAAAGTTTAATGTAATTAGTGGGTCTACCTATATTTGCGTTTTTAGTGAGGGGATTTACTAGAAGATAGAAAATAAAAATTTTTCAACAAAAAAAATTTTTTAACAAAAAACAAAAACCGACTACAAAAAAAAATTTTTTCAACAAAAAACAAAACCGACTTACATCTGAAAATGAAATCACTAAACTTTTTAGCGGAAAACATGATGATTTTATCCCCAAGACACCCGAACGAATACAGGAATTAAACGAGAGTATTAATACAATTTTACCTCAATGCGTCTCGCCACTAAAAAGAAAAACTGCAATACCTAAAAATTTAACAGAAAATTACGTATCTAAAAAGAAAAAATCTTTAATTTCAGCTTTTCCTGCTACCGTCGGAAGTAAATTAGAAGATGCGTGTGGCATTTCAGTCGGACAAAAGTTCGACTGAAAACTATTAGAACAAATTTGTAGAAAATTTTAAATCGGCTTTAGAAAAATGTTCTTCTGTTTCGGAGAAAATAAAACTTCTAACTCTACTACCTTCGAAATTAAGCAAAATAAAAATTAGCTCACTATTCCCGAATATAAGCGAGTATATGATAAATAAATCAAGAAATCTCGTGAAAAATAAAGGAGTTTATTCGGAGCCAGATTCATATACTGGTCATCCTATTGATGAAAATACAAAAAATGTCGCTATGGAATATTTTTTAAATGATGATTTTAATTGTAGTAGACAAAGTCCAAATAAATCTGATGTTGTTACTGTTAAAGTTAATAATACAAAAACTAAAAAAGTTAAACAGTTTCTTACTTGAAGCTTAAAAGAAACATATAGTCAATTAAGACAAGAAAATCCAAACTTACGAATAGGAAAATCGAAATTCTATAGTCTAAGACCAAGTTTCGTCTTAACAAGCCCTGTGAAGGAAACTTGTCTTTGTGTACATTGCGAAAATTTTGAACTGTTTCTTATAAGTTTAATTCGTTTTAGAGGCGATAATAATTCTGAATTAGATTTAATTCGTTCAGAAATAAGTAACGCAATGTTGTGTTCTGAATCATCTGATTCGTGTTTCTTGCAAGAATGCAATTATTGCCCCGGTAGTGAGGGTATCACATTAAAATTGTTATACTGAAAGAAAATTGTGAAGATGAAATTACGTTTGTTTTGTGGGATAATGGTAATCTTATCAAACAAACAGTTAGCTTATCAGTTTTTAAAGAAAAATCTTCAATCTGCGCATTAAAAGCAAGTACTCACGTATACATAAAAAATATTCAACGTGAAGCTATAAAAAAAGAAAAAGAAAAAGGTAAAGCTGATCCTACTAAGTTAATTATCCACGTTGATTTTGCAGAAAATTGGTCTGTAATAAATAATAAAGCGGTTCTGGGAAATCATTGGGTAAATAAACAAATTTCTATTTTTACTGCAGTCTGTTACCAAGGAGAGATAACGCAAAGCTTTGCGATCGTTAGTGACGACAAAAAGCATGATACTGCATATGCGCTATAAGCAATAAATAAAATTATCAATCTTATGAAAAATGATTTAGTTACTAAAGTCACTATTATATCAGATGGAGCTGCAAGTCAATTTAAAAATCGTTTTCAGCTACATGAATTCAAACAATTTTCTTATCAAATGAAATGGTTATTTTCTGCGACTGGTCATGGGAAATGAGCCGTTGATGGAATAGGTGGGCTTCTAAAGCATTATGCTACTTCACATAACTTAAAAAGAGTTCATGAAGAATCGATACAAAATGCTGACGATTTTATAAATTGGGTTCAAAAGTACACCAGTGCAATTAAAATCATATTATTACCAATAAATGAGATTGAAAAATTTAGAAAAGAAAAAAATATTGAATGGAGTACAGTTCCTAAATATAATGGAATTCAAAAAAGTCATATGTGGTTAAAACAACTTGGGGAACTGAAATCGCATATATTTCTTGGCAGAACAGCTATACATGCACTGACTAAAGTGAAAGACAAGAAAAAAAAAGTCAAACGTCGTAAGGCTACACTTAGAACTAAAAATAATAAGTGCAAAAATAAAAAAAAGTAATTATTTATAATTATATTTTTGACGCATCCCAACAGTGAGAGGCAAGGGGAACTCACTTTAAAAAAGCACCCCGAAGGGAACAGAAACCTTCTACGTCCACGTCGTTGTTCCCGGGTAATGCTAAAAGAAGGATAGTGTTTAAATCTACATTGCTTAAAATTTCCGAACGTATATACAAAAATTTTTCACCAATAAAATTTGTGAATTTTTTTTCTCGCTTCAAACAAATAAGTACGGGATCAACCAAGTACCATTAGATAGGTAATTTGGTCCTCTATGAGCACAAAAAATTTCAGCAAAAAAAAATGGGTTTTTCGAGAAAAATGCATGTGCATAAAAAGTGCATTTTTTGGTAAAATGCACATATCTTAGTCATTTTTTAGTCTTTTTTGAAATTTCTTGCACTGAATTAAAAAGGGCTTAAAAAATAATAAAACAAAATAAGGTTTACCAAAATTCATTAAAAATTGGTAAAACGATAGCCCTCTAAAGTTATTCTCAACATTTTCAGTTTTAACATTTAGTTTTTGTATGCAATTTTGATATTTCAGCAAAATAAAAAAATACGTATACCCTTATTTTTAGGGTAGAATAACATAATCCATTAGCGCAGTAATTGGTGACTTGAGTGTATACTGACTGTTCGATTTGAAATGGAATCAGCCTTATATACCTGGATAACATCATTTTTATATAGACTTTGATAGTTTGTGTACATCATGCATCGTTTAATTAACTCAACTCTTATTTTCATATAATTATTTTATTATATATTTTTTTATTATCTTTCATTACTATTAATTATTTCAATTTTAAATTAAACATTTAAGTTTATTATTAAATTAAAACCCTTAAAGAGAAATTCGTCTCTATTAGTGTGTTTAGTTTCGAACACAACAATTCCCTATGATGACACAGTTTATCCGGGTATCGCTGACTGGCTAAATGAGTAGTCTAATCAATCTCAATAGCTAAAGTTATGCACTGCGCTTTGTAAAAATTGATTAATATTATAATAAATAATAATGCTTAAATTTTAATGTTATATCCTCAGGAAATCCATAATAACTAAACTTCTTAAAATTCTCGATTTTTGTGTTTCAAACACATCTCGATTTAATCACTATTGATAATATCTCATTATAAAAAAATTTATAAAACATAGCAAAATCTAAACTATTATATAACCATATTTCACAACTATCACACGGATCTCCACCGCGTGCATCACTATTAATTTCTCACCCTTCAAAGAATTTTCTTATTTTCATTAAATCCGTTGATGATATTATTATCATCATTATTGAAATCTATTATTTCTCTTAAAGGATTAATTATCCTATATTATATTGAAGTGAAACCACTTTTTTTCCGTTTCTCTAGTTCTCCGGTTCTCCAGTTCTCTGGTTCTCCGGTTCTCTGGTTCTCTGCATTTGTTAAATGTGTCTGATCTTTTGGTAATAAGAGTAGCAAATTTTTATTGGGCCCTATATAAGTAGTCCTCATTAGTCATAAGCATCTTTTTTAGTCATATTTTTTTGGGTCTTATATTTTTTTGGGCCCAGAATATTTTTGGTCTCTATATTTTTTTGGGCCTTATATTTTCTTGCGCCCTATATTTTTTTGGGCCAAATATTTTTTTTTAATTTATATTTTCTTGGGTTCTATAATTTTTTTGTGTCTTATATTTCATTTAGCTCTATATTTATCTGGGCCTTATATTTTCTTGCGCCCTATATTTTTTTGGGCCCAATATTTTTTTTTAGTTTATATTTTCTTAGGTTCTATAATTTTTTTGGGCCCTATATTTTATTTAGCTCCATATTTTTTTGGGCCCAATATTTTTCTGGGCCAAATATTCTTTTTGTCTCTATAGTTTTTTGGGCTCTATATTTTTTAGGTCATGTTTTTTTAGGCCCTATATTTTCTTTTACTTTATATTTTCTTAGGCTCTATATTTTTTGGGCCCAATATATTTTCGATTCTTATAAATTATTGGGCTCTATATTTTTTTAGGACCAATATTTTTTGGGTCTAATTTTTTTTTTAAATTAATATTATCTTGGGTTTTATAATTTTTTTGGGTACTATATTTTATTTAGTTCTATTTTTCTGGGCCTTACATTTTCTGGCGCCCTATATTTTTTTGAGCCTAATATTTTTTTTAAATTTATATTTTCTTGGGTTCTATAATTTTTTTGGGTTCTATATTTTATTTAGCTCTATATTTTTTTGGGCCCAATATTTTTCTGGGGCTGATATTTTTTTGGTCTCTATAGTTTTTTGGGCTCTATATTTTTTGGATCTTAAGTTTTTTTAGGCCCCATATTTTTTTTTACTTTATATTTTCTTGGGCTCTATATTTTTTGGGTCCAATATTTTTTCGATTCTTATATATTACTCGGCTCTATATTTTTTTAGGACCAATATTTTTTTGGGCCCAATTTTTTTTCGAAATTAATATTTTCTTGGGTTTTATAATTTTTTTGGGTACTATATTTTATTTAGTTCTATTTTTCTGGACCTTATATTTTTCAGGCCTTACATTTTTTTGAGTCCTATTTTCCTTGGTCCTTATATTGTCTTGATTCTAATTTTTTTGGGCCAAATATTTTTTCAATGCTTATATATTCTCTGACTATATTTTTTTGAAATTTATATTTTCATGGGTTCTATAATTTTTTTGGGTCTTATATTTTATTTACTCATTATCAGAGGCCTCATTATTTTTGGCCTCTTATTTCTTGGCTTCCATATCTTTTTTGGTCCCATATTTCTCTAGGCCTTATATTTTTTTGGATCCACTTTTTTTCAAGTCCTATTTTCTTTGGGCCTCATTTTGTTAGGGCTCTAATTTTTGTGGGCCATTTTTTTCTGAGCCTTATTGTTTTTCAACTTTTTATTGAGTTTTCATTTTTTCAATCTTATATTTTTTTAATTTTATATTTTTTTGGGCGCAATATTTTTTTTTTATTATTATATTTTCTTGGTCTCTATATTTTTGGGCCCAATATTTGTCTGATTCTTTTATTTTTTTTATCCCAATATTTTTTTTATTCTCATTTTACTTGAGCTCTATATTTTTTTGATTCTTATATTTTCTTGAGCTCTATATTTTTTTGATTCTTATATTTTCTCGAGCTCTATATTTTTTTGATTCTTATATTTTTTTGAGCTCTATATTTTTTTGGCCCAATATTTCTTCGAATCTTATTTTTTTTATTCTTATGTATTCTTGGCTCTATATTTTTCCAAGCCCAATTTTTTTTGGATTCATATATTTACTTTCGCTCTATATTTTGAGTTCTAAATTCTGCCATAATAAACTAAATTAAACTTAATTTTCAATAATGTTCATACGGCTTTCATGTCGTACAATTGGTAATGTTTGCCACCAAAAGGTTAATTCACACCGCATAAATCTTAAAAGAGACGATCAACTGCTTCAAAAGCAAATTTTGAAGTCATGGATATTTTATCCCAAATAATTATTTGTGTTCCCTTTGTTTGCTTTCTGCAGAATTAGGCTTAACATTACAAGTTGTACAATCTGTTATATTTAAGAGGACGTCGTATCTCTCTATCCTTTTCTAATCGAAAAATGTAGGTTTTTGGAAAAACTAGTAGTTATTACTAGAAATCAATAGCTGTCCGCAACTCGTACAGTGAAAAACAATATTTTTTCTACTGCAAACAAATTAATTCTTTAGCCTCACTCATGATTTTGTAAGTATGTCAAACTTTTTTTAAAAACGAAGCATCAAAATTAATTTCACTATTAATTAATTAATTTACTCCAGCAGCCTCTTAACGGTAGTTTAAATGCTGTATGCACAGTTTTTCCATCGACTAATGAATTTGCTGCTAAAGCTGTTCAAGCTACACATAAATAATGTATAGTATGATATTTAGAATAAACTATTAAAACGTTAAGTAAATAACTTTTTCCACTTTCACCTGGTCCATCTATAAAAACATATTTTTCTTTACTTTGGTTGTTTAAACTTTTTATAATAGAGTTAAATATTTGCCTTTTTTTATCATTTAAAGAATTTATTTTCATTTCTAATTCATTAAGAATATTATTATTATGATTTAAAATTGTTTCATCATTATCTTCGTCTATAAATGTGCTTATATTAGGTAAATTAATATCATTTAAAGAAAATCCATTGACTTGTAAATTATTTTTAATAACATTCAATGCAAGATTTTCACCCATATTTTTTTCTTATTTGGGATGGTATAACTTATCTTTATATTTTTCATATAAATCTCGTGAATTTATAGGATTATGAAAAACGCAAATGAAAGCAAATAATTCATAAAGAATATAAAGGAATTCTGTTAAAGATGCTTCTTCCAAACATCTATCTCATTCTTCATCTTCATTAATTAATCGTTTTGCCTTAGCTGCCTCATAAAACGAATTGTACATCACATCATCAAAAGTACGCAAAGCTTCAAAAGATGTGGCTTTTTTAACATGTAATAGTAATAACCTAATGAAATAACGTTCTCTATCTTTTGGACTTACTAAGTACATTCTATTAAGTATTGATTTTCTTTTTTTTTCTTTTATTCCACTTTTTCAGTTTTTCATCAAATGTATAAAAATTTGATATCTCTAAATACAAGTGATTTCGTGCTTCAAAATCTTCTCTATTTAATTCAAAAGATGCTGTTAAAAGATGTTGCTCCCACATTTTTTTGTATGATCATTTATTCTTTTTTTTCTTTAAAAAATACGTTTTTTTGATTTTCTTCATGAACGCTTAGACGTTTTATAGTATGTGAAATAACATGTAAAGGATATTCTCATAACCTGTGCATTACTTGAGGTGGACATAAATATCGCGTATTAATGTATTGTTGGTGATGGTTTAAGCAGCGAATGGCAGATAGTTATAATATGAGTATGTGTGAAGATAATGGCCTTTCTGCTCAATCAATAACTTTACAATTCTCCTTTTAAAAAATTCCTTTATTTTTCAACGTTTCGGACATTTTATAATTATGATGTCCCTCTTCAGGAGCAAAATTACTATTAACAAACAAAAAGGAAGAACCACACAACATAAATAAAAGCGCTAACAACAAAGATTATTATATAACAAGAATAATTTGACAAAAAGAATCAATAACTTACAGTCGAAATAATTTAATCACTACGTATTACACTGTAACAACGTTGATCGTCAATGTACAAAGTAAGGTTGAAACGACTCCTTATATAGTTTCGCTATAAGAATGCGAATAACAATAATAACAAATAACAGTTAAATACAAAACATTTTTCGCTATACATATGTATTATACAATTTCAAACTTTCTTAATCTAGATTTGTATTCATTATCAAGTATGCCTATTTCATATTGCTTATTGAGATAATTTTTTTGATTATGAATATCCAATGCTTCAGAAAATAATCTTTTTTGAAAATTACACTCATTGTCTAAAATTTTAATTTTTTCAAAATCTATATAATGATTGTTGTTTTTAGCGTGTATAAATAATGAAGAATTTTTATCTTTTTTATTGTATTTACTAACATGTTCCTTTAGTCTTACACTTAACCGTCGACTAGTCTGACCTACATAAGTGGCACTGCAATTTTTGCATCTAATTTGATATATAACATTGGAGTTGTCCAACTTTTTATTTTTATCCTTGCCTAATTTTATTATGTTATTTAATTTGTTTTTTGTTGTAAAAACTATATTACTGTTGAGTTTATTAAAAAATTTTTTAATTATTTTTTCAAATTCATGAAAATATGGCAAGCATATTATTGGACAATTCTTATTTTCATTCAAATTATTTTTATTGTTACCATGAGCTGCAAGATTATTTAATTTTTTCAATCTAATTTTTATATGTCTATTGATTATGTTCAAAGGATATTGGTTTGCTATGAGAGTATTTCTTATGTGTATAAGATTATCTTTATGAAAATTACTATGAGATAGGCCAATGGCTTTATCGACAAGAGTATAAATGACAGCAATCTTATTATTGTATGGATGGTGTGACTTGAAATTTAAATAACGTCCCGAAGCCGTTGGTTTTTTATACCAATCTGTTATAATATTTCGACTGTAAGTTATTGATTCTTTTTGTCAAATGATTCTTATTATATAATAATCTTTTTTGTTAGCGCTTTTATTTATGTTATGTGGTTCTCCCTTTTTGTTTGTTAATAGTAATTTTGCTCCTGAAGAGGGACATCATAATTATAAAATGTCCATTATCTTCACACATACTCAATGTATTGTTGGGTTTCGTCATATTCATATTCAACATTTCCACGATTGACATTTTGAAGTGTATTTATTTTCGGATTGAAAATCCACATTTACTTGATGTATTTTAATGTATGCACAATCATGACCTTTATAACAGTATTTGAATAAATATTTAATGCAGTGTACAGTGGAACAAACTTCTACGTGTATGTGTGCATTAAGTTTCAATAATACGTAAGGATTATAAGAAACAACAAATCCATTATCTGCAATTCTTTCTGTAAATTTATTTTTGAGAATTATTTTGACGCTATCATTTTTACGTTTGTATAGTAAATATTCGTTGGATTCGAATGTTGTTGTATTATTAAATTTTCTTGGAAAATTTTCAGTACATTGTTTCGTATTTTTATCCATACACGAACAATTTATATTTTGCATACCACAGGGACGGCGTATCATAAATTGTTTAACAATACTATATAATTATGGATAAATATCTCTATTTGGGATTTCTGCACTTATTATTTTATCAACTTTTTCGGGAATATCAAATTTATTATTTTTATCTAAGAGTAAGTTGTTACTAACATATACATATGCGGTGATCCTCGTTTCTGAAATTCAATCTCATAACTATATGCGATACATTTTCCTTATATTCCCATCTTTATTACTAAATTTTTGAGTTCTTCTACTTTTTGATGAAATACTTTTGTTATAATATCTGGTCTATATATTGCATTTTTATAAATTTTCAAGTTTTCAGTTATTTTTTTTCAATGTGAGTTACAGGTCATAGTTACAAAAAGGTCAGGTTTACCACGATAATTTACAAGTGTCATTGATCCAATGTAATTTTGTTTCAAAAATCGTGGACTTCCTGAAGCTTGACGGTAATATTACCATTTTTCCAATTTTTGAAGAATCTAATTTTTTTTGGTATGTAAATAGTCCATAACACCTTTGTAACAATCACTTATTAATACGGTTTGGTTTTTTTCGTAAGAAATATAATCTGGAAGTTTCAACTGTTTGAAACGCATCAACAATGAACTGTTGAGATGATTTTTCCAAATTAAGGAATGGATTAAATTTATTTCTAACACTAAATCTATAATTATAAAATTTTAAATTTGAAATATTAGATTTTCCAAATTCACTTTTCATATTTAGCATCTATCCAAAACCACCATTAGGATGAATAAGCGGATATGTCATAGGATCTGTATGTTTGCTAATTGTCGGTATTCTAATTGGTTTATCATACTTAGAGTAAATGACAATATCACGTTCAATAGGAGGAAGATCGGCTTCTCTAACATATACTATTGCAACTTCATTACAGGGAGGTAGATTTATCTATTTTTATTCAAATTATTATTGGGGACAATAGAAATAGTAACAGTTTTTGGAGGACTATAGATTTTCGCACATCATTGTAGTTCTTCTTCTTCTACTTTAAGCATTATTTTATAGGCTTTAGCATAAAGGTTAATGTCTCTTATGAAAATATCTAAATTTTTCAATAATGTTAAATTTATATTAAACTTATTCCGTTTAATCGTTGCCATTTCATTATCTTAAATATATAATTGTCCATATTTACGTGCTTCATCTTTATTAGGATGTAACGCATATACATCATGGTGAATTTGTCCACATATTCTAATAACTTGTAGTCCTTTACTCCACAATGTATCAAAATTGGCACCAAAATTTGCGAATGCTGAAGCATCATTGTACAACGTAACATCTCGTCGAAAATCAATAATTTTTTCCGTTAATTCAGTTGCTAAAAACTTTAATTGTTCTGGGTAAGGAGGATTTTCTAACAATTCTACTTCATCATTATGACAACAATTGGAGAAATCATTACTTTTAGTATATTCGAAAGCAAAATGTTCCACATCACAATAAACACATGTATTTGTCATGGAACCAATGTTATTTTCAGATATGAGATTTTCATCGAAATATATATTTGCTATACAACCAATCAGTTTCGAATTAATTTTTTCATTTAATTTCTTCAATTATTTTTCTACTTTGTCCTTTATTGTTTTATCAATAACTTAATTCAATACAATATTCTGATTGTTATTATAATTATTATTATTGTGATTTTCATTATAATTATTGTCTTCAATTTTTAATCGTTTAGACTTAAACAATAATATCTTTCATTGATAAAAATTATATTTATGTTTTTGCTTTTTTTCATCTATTGGTTTATTTATTGTAGTATCATTATTAACATGTTTATTGTCATCAATTTCTATTTGTTTACACCTTGTGCGTAATTCTTTTGATTGGTAGCAATCATTTTTTACTTGTGCTTTTTAATAATATCGGCATTTTCCAATTTTTGATTTTTAATTTGTACCATTTTCTCATATTCATTATATTGTTCACTAATAACTTTTCTATAAGTATCTTTTTTGCGTAATTTTTCTTTTTCATGCAATTTTTTCAATTTATTAGTATCTGTATTTTCCATCGATTTTATTTTTTATATCTTAATATTTTCAATTTTTTTTATATTCATTCAGTTGTTCTTCTTTCATTTTTATGCAAGCTTTTTTCTTACGTGTAGCTTCATTTGTACGTATTTGTTTTATTTTATCAGTACCCTTTTATATCTTTCATTTCATTTTTGTTATTTTAGTATTTTTTAATTTCTCTTTATATTTATTGGGTTGTTTTTCTTTAATTTTTATATAATCTTCTTTTTTACGTAAAGCTTCATTCGCACGTATTTGTTCTAATTCATCAGTACTCATCTTTTCCTTAAATTTTAATTTTGTTATCTTAGTATTTACTTATTTCTCTTCATATTTATTAGGAATTTTTTTCTTTGAAAATTATATAAGCTTCTTTCTTACGTGAAGCCTCATTGGCACGTATTTGTTCCAATCTATCAATAGTCATTTTTTCCTTGAATTTCAATTTTTTATCTTAGTATTTTCTAATTTTTCTTTATATTTTTCTGGTTGTTTTTCTTCAATTTTTATAAAAGCTTCTTTCTTACGTAAAGCCTCATTCACACGTATTTGTTCTAATTTATCAGTACTCATTGTTTCCTTGAATTTCAATTTTGTTGTCTTAGTATTTTTTAATTTTTGTTTATATTTTTTCGGTTGTTTTTCTTTAATTTTTATATAAGCTTCTTTCTTGCGTAAAGCCTCATCCACACATATTTGTTCCAATTTATCAGTACTCATTGTTTCCTTGAATTGCCATTTCGTTATCCTAAGTATTTTTTAATTTCTATTTATATTTATTTGGTTGTCCTTTTTTCATTTTCATATAAGCTTTTTTCTTACGTAAAGTTTCTTGAACACGTCTTAGTTCTAATTCATCATTACTTTTTTTTTCTTGCATTTTTATAATAATGTCTTTTTCTGAAATTTTTTTATATTTATGTGATTGCTCTGTTACCATTTTCCTATTAAGAGGAGGTCGAGTATATCTGTCACTTTCTAATCAAAGAATTGATTTTTTCACAAAAATTAATAATTGTAGCAAAAAATAAGAAGAAAGCCCCATCTCGTATAAAAAAAGCAAGATTCTCTTTTATGAGGAAACATTATTTTAATCGCTTCGTTTTTAACCCTTACAGTCACAGGAACCGATATATCGGCTACCTAATTTTCTTTTTTTTTACCTCAATATTTTTGTAATATTATGCTTGATTCTTGGATTTTTTGTATTTTCAGATACACATAGCCTTACTATTTATAATGCTGATGATATTTTATGAATTCATAACTATTCATTATTATTATAAACAAATACATACGAAAAAAAGTGAGTTTTCGAGAATCTAATTCGTCAGCGCGAAATATGATCGTGAACATGTACAAAAAATACTTGGAAATCATTAACTGATTGTTCTAGATAACATTAGTATCATCGTAATAACAGAAAAGTATAAAGGCGGATTCAAAATGGCGGTCGAATTGATAAACAAATGACTATTATCTCTTTGTACGTGCCTTTACGTGATCAATATATGGGTAAATCTTTCATAATGTTAAAATTTCACCTGCAACAAATTAAAAAAAAAAAATACAGGCACACGTGTAAAACTAATTTTCTCTGAATGTTGACGTATTATAATGAAAGAAAAAAATCGTGTTACTCACTTTTAAGGGTAGTCTTTTTAACAAACATCAAAAGACAGATTTTCGAGTAAATTTTTCATAGTGTTAAAATTTACTTTCAATAAATTGAAAAAAATTGAAGACACATGTATCAAATTAATTTTTTTTAAATGTTGATATATTAAAATGATAATAAAAGAAAAAATCGCATTACTCACTTTTGAAGATAGCTTTTTTTAATATAAGACATTTAAATATATTCATTATTATCACACCCAGGTATAATATTTTACCTATCTCAGATCAGTTTTTTAAGTATTTTGGGCTATAATAGATCATTTTCCATTGAGCTTTTTCATTTTTACATGTTTAATATGTTACAGAAAATATTTAAATACGCAATTTACATTAATAATTACAAAATTTTTTGTAATAAATAAAATATGCCAGAAATGGCAATTTTTTTTGGAAAATTCATTTTTGGCGATTCGGGTATTAAAATTGAGTGATATTAGTTACCCAATGGCTTTTGGGATTCCTGATTACAAATCATAAGTGAGTGGAATATCAATTTATTTTTGCTAAAATTGTCAATCTTAGGGTATGAAATTTGACATAGATTTGTGTAGTTTATGTTTTCGAATAAAAATACTTATATTCCTTTTAACCAAATATTTTAGTTTATTTAATAAACATTAAATCTAAAAATTTTAAATTTAAAATCTAGAAATTTCAGTGATGATTCAACTCAACGTTCTAGGTGTAAGCTATTAAATACATACTAAAACTGAGCTTTTTAAAGTTTAAACTCTTTAGAATTAAAACATTGATAGAAACTAGGTAATCGATGTAAATTTGGAAAATTTAATAGCCGGGAAAAATTCAATGATTTCCAGAATACTCGAAATAATACTTCAAAAGCAACTTAAAGATTACATTGAGTATTATAAAATAGTAAATTACAAAGTTCACAACAGAGAAAAGATGAATCAAAGCTTAGGTTTTCATATTAGTGGATAAAAACCTATTTTCAAAAGTGAGTCACGTTTTTTAAGTATAATTTCAAACGAACAAAGAACTTTATCTACACTAGGCACACGTTCCTAATAAAAAAATTTCTCTTTGTGATTCTAAATATTACCTTTTGATGTTGTTTAAAATGTCACCGCTGAATAGTCTTTTTTACAGCATCGTATTTTCCAGAAAAAAGTAAAATATATAAATTTTTGGTAACATTTTAATAACCTTTCAGAAAGTACTTTTGTTAACAGGCACACACCCATGCTCTTGATTTTCCAAAAGTATGTGTATAGATAAAGCTTTGGTGTGAATTTCAAATAAAAAAAGCAGTAGTCATTTTTTTTATAGCGGTAATTTATCATTTTACATGGCCTGGTAACATTTAAATTTAAAAAAAAAAACCCCTTTTCCCCATCCGCCATAAAATGACACGTCTAATTATCATTAAAAATATAACAAAATTAGTTTCTAATAACTCAATAAATCAGTGAACATTTGCTAACAAGATGTGCTATCTCATATTTAGGAGAAATGACGCAGTAACATGATTTTTAAAAGTATGAAAGAATTACCCATATATATTTCTCTATTTTTCTAGATTTTTTAAATTTTTATGCTACGTAATGTAAAGCTTTATTTTATATAGGGAATTCAATATGGCAGATCCAATATGGCGACTCTACGGTTTCATTATTTTACATGACAAAAAATACTGATTATTTTCACTAGCTATAAATCATGAGGTTTATATTTTTATTGAACATTTCAGTCCGCTATTGTATATCAATTCTGTTTCTTCATTAGATTTGTCAAATTTAATATTGAATTTTCGATAGTTGCACAAATTTTGGAAAAAGACGTGGAATCCGTGAAAATTTTAAATTCAACGACACAGAGATAATTTTCTAATCATTTACTTTTTCAAGTAATAATTGCTACGACTGTGATCATAATTTTAATTGTCATAATCCATGTGACAAATATTTAGCAGACTACGTTTTTCAAAAGAGCGACCAAACAAAATATATAAAACTTAGGATACCATCCCCGATATTATTTTTCATATATTCTAGCTCTTAGTCTATACGGATAGATTGCTGCAACAAATTATAGGAAACTATTTATACCTTATTATATATACAAAACATTAGATTATGATGGATTTTTCTAACATCTCAAGTGGTAATGAAAGTGAAGACGATGAATATGAAGATGATGATGAAGATAATGATAATATTGAAACACGAGAAATTCATGAAGCCACAGCTGATCAAATAAGTTATCCCAGTGTACTAAATTTACCTAATATAAATATTGAGCCTGACAGTGATGATAAAACTCCGTTAGCTACAAGATTAGCTAATATGGATGGCATTTGGGAAAAAAAAGTTAGACAATTTGAAAAAAAAGGTTTTCTCTGAAGATTGTGGTCCTAAACTTCCTGCAGATATTCTCTCACCTTTACAGATTTTTCTCTGCTTATTTTCCGAAAACTTGGTTGATGAAATAGTAAGGCAAACAAATTTATATGGTCAACAATCACGCAGGTCTTTTCAAGAAACAAATAAAGAAGAATTTTTGAAGTTTTTAGGTATAAATATCATGATGGGAGTCAACAGATTACCCTCTTTTTGACATTATTAGTCTTTAAATATTCAATTGCACAACAGATACGTGAGTTCTATTATGCCTGTAAACAGATTTTTCTCTTTACTTTCTAACTTGCATTTGAATGATAACTCAACAATGCCAACTAGAGATGAACCTACCTACGACAAGCTTTATAAAGTAGGACCCTTACTTGAAACTCTCTCAGAAAACTATCTAGCATATTACCAACCTTCTGAAAAACAAAGCGTTGACGAAAGCATGATAAAGTTCAAGGGAAGAAGTACTCTGAAACAGTACAATCCAGCTTAACCCATAAAAAGAGGTTTCAAAGTTTGGGTCAGAGCTGATGTACATGGTTTCGTATGTAAGTTTCAAATTTACACAGGAAAAATCAAAGGTGCAGTAGAGATCCAATTAGGCGCGAGGGTTGTGAAGGATTTAACAAATAAAATTGCTTACAAAAATTATCAAATTTATTTCGATAATTATTTTTCAAGTATTGCCTTGATGATTAACCTAAAGAATAAAGATATTTTAGCATGTGGAACAGTGAGGAGTAACCGCAAAGGTTTACCTAAAAATGAAATCTCAGACAAGAATATGAAAAGAGGAGATTTTGAGTTTCAAAACTCGTACAAGGAGATTTCTTGGGCAATTTTTGTCCAATTTTCATAATCCTAGCGATATTACAACTGTAGGCAGATACCAGAAGGATGGTACCATCCTTCAATTGAACTGTCCCGAACTTGTTCGGGATTACAATTCATACATGAATTATGAAGATCATAGGAAACAATAAATAAAAACTAGTACAAAAAATTGATGTATCAAAATAAAAAAAAATAAAAAAATTACAAAAAAAAACAAAAAAAAAAACAAAAAAAAAATAAAAACAAAAAACGGAAACAAAACTCTGCCATAGCCGGTCCCAAGCCCGAGTATCAAAAGAGGAGGGTATTTCTCACTGGTTTTTTCTTTTCATTTTGCAAAAGAATATATTCGGTAGAACATAACATTATTAGTCCGCCATATTGAACCCAGCATTTTAAAGATTCTTAATCAGCGACCTCAAAAACATAGAAATAGTACACGTAAAATTTGTAACGGCTATCTAATAACGTGACTGAAAGGGTTGATACGACTATAAAGGTGGTTTTCACCCCATTTGAGGGGTCGTTTTTATATTTATTAAATTGGTGACATCAGATTCGGATTCTGCATTCAAAAATACATTGGAAACATATATTGCACTTCCATAACCATATGAATTGAATTTCATGATTAAAATGGTAGTTTTAACCCCATTCTAGGGGTTGTTTTTATATTTTTAAAATTTTTTTACGTATCAGATTTGAATTCTGCATTGAAAAATATATTGACAACATATATTATACTTCCATAACCAAGCGAATTGAATTTTATAACTAAAAGGGTGGTTGTCACCCCATTTGAGGGGTTGTTTTTATATTTATCAAATTTGTGACATCAGATTCGGATCCTACATTCAAAAATACATAGGAAACCTATATTTGCACTTCCATAACCAAGTGAATTGAATTGCATGACTGAAAGGGTTAAGAAAACCTTGACAAACTGAATTGTTCATCCTAACCTCTATTTTTTAAGTTTGTCAAGGCTTTCTTCAGAATAAATCGATAAAAATAATTTTTCCTCATCAAAGAAAATCTTGCTTTTTATTATACGAGATGGGGCTATCTCCTTATTTTTTGCTACAATTATTAGTTTTTGCAAAAAAATAAATTCTTTGATTAGAAAAGGACAGAGATATACGACCTGCTCCTAACGGGATGTCAAAGCTGCAGCAATTGAGTTTTGCTTTTTTTATTTTATCAATATTTTTTTTAATTCATAAATTAAACAAATATAATGACTTATCCGCACTAAAGCTATATTGATACAATCATTTTTTTAAAAATAAAAAATCATTTGGACTTGTTATTTTTTTATAAGCTTGGATTGGAAATTAGATATCAAGCTCGACAAACCTAATCTTGAAATACGTTACATTGAAAGTTTGTATTATAACTTTTTATGTAGTATTTTCGTGGGTTTCTTGAGTTGTCCGTACTAGAGTTTGATCTTACAAATTTTTACTTTGTAGCAAAAAACACGATTAAACGCATCGTTTATTCATAAGTTAGGATTGGAAATATTATTAGAAGGCGGGCAGCTTCGTCATGCTCTCAAGTCCTGTTACAAATAAAGCTTATTTTTCATCTATTTCTTTTGATTTTTTTTTCTTCATTTAATTTAATCTCAACTTTGCTAATTTTATTATCGTTATAATTTAAGTGAATTTCATCGATTCCCATTATATCAGTATTTGGTTTTTAAAAATTTGCATACGAAATGTCATCGTCAATTTCCATCAAAATTGTTTCACGATTCGAATTCTTTTGTTTACGATGCATTTCCATGATCTTTTTTGTTCTGCCAATAAATGCATTTGTGAGTTTTTTTCTAATAGTTCAAGCTCAGTAAAATCTAAATTTGATGGTATTTAATTTAGACGTTGCTCATGACAAAAACTTCTCCTTATCATGTCCAGTGGATCATCGTAATTAATATTTGCATTATTATAATTTTGCAAAACTGGTAACATTCTTATTTGTTGGGTTCTAAAAATTCTTGATAAATGTAATCTCATTGGAGAAACATCATATTTTAAACAACATGGACCTAAATTATCAAGTATCTTAATAGCAAAAGCAATTGCTAAAACGCCACAATCATAATCATCTGTTTGTGATTGTACTGTTTCGAATACTATGCTCAATTCTGATTTGATTGGAAATAATTTGTTTATATAAATCTTATGCTCGTCTGGTAGATATTTAAGATTTAAATTGTCATGTATATGGATTACCTTATTATTATAATACACACAAATCCGGTGACACTTTTCCAAATTTCCGGAAAATAATAACTGTAAAAATTCTCCATAAATCGGTACTGATTTAATATGTTGTGGTCTTTGAATTGGTAAAGTTAATTGCATGTTGAATGAGGTGTACCGGTTTAAAATATTATTAAATTCTAATATATGAATATCAGTTAACATGAAAGCAATTCCACTATACAATCCCTGTCCTTAAACAATCAATTTATCTTTCTCAGTCAGAACCATTATTGAAAATTAAAATTCTTTTAAGAATTTTAATTCATTTTCAATGAACTTTTTCCAAAGATATGCACAAAATAATTGCTTTCATATTAACTAATTTAATTTACTGCCTTTTTATTTCAAAAGCTGAAAAATAAAAGAAATTATGAAAAATGCTATGAATTAATTGTTATATGATAAATTAATAATAATAAAATTTGTAAAAATAATATAACGATAAAAAATGGTTATTTTCAGCCATTATACATTTATATATGGGGCGTTTCATATCAACTCACCTGGTCAAAAAATAAAAATCGCTAAAAATCTGGGAAAATGTTCTATTTGATACCCAAAATACCCAAAAAAATTTTTAGAGCTCTAGGTCAAAGAGGTCAAGAGCAAGAGGTCATGGAGTTTTGTGATTTTTCAATTTTTTGTAAAATCATCATTTTTAATATTTTTTATTAAAAAACTAAAGGTTTTAGAAAAAAATATATGAAGACATTTTTTGTTGGAAATTATGTGTAGAAACTATACAAATTTTTTCCAATCCCAAAGTTGCTATCTTCTGATTGGTCCATTATATATTTTGA
This sequence comes from Anastatus disparis, assembly GCA_017163975.1. Taxonomy (NCBI): domain Eukaryota; kingdom Metazoa; phylum Arthropoda; class Insecta; order Hymenoptera; family Eupelmidae; genus Anastatus; species Anastatus disparis. The sequence continues at coordinate 4,745,034 of JAFFSR010000314.1, read as the reverse complement.
TGTGATTTTCAATAACTTTTCTTCGCCAAGGTTGATTTTACTCATTTGGCACTAAAAGTTTGTAATTTTTATAACCTTTCACTGAAATTTTCTCCTACATGGTAAAATAACTCTACAGGCAGTTATGGTACTTTTTATTTAAGGTATCAAGACTGAGTTTTAAGCCTGAAAAAAAATGAAATTGAAATGTAGTCATAATTTGTTTTTGTAATGATATTAATTAATAAAACTTCTTTTTACCTTAAATATATATTAAATACAAGACTTTGACCTAAAAATAATTTTAAAAAACCCCATCCGTTGGTTAAAATCCTGTGCTCTTGTCGATAACTTGATTTTTAAAATTTTTTTACTTACCGTAGAGTTTCTCAGCTAATTTTCAATTAATTGACCTGAAAATTTCCAGAGATCTCTAATTTATATATCTTCACAAAATAATAGTTTTAGTTTTAGGAAAAAAAAATAATTTCTAAGTTTGGTTTAGAAAAAGTTGAAAAAAATCAATATTTTTGTGAATTTTATACAAGTAATTCAGTTCAACATTTACTTTAACTTATCTTATCAAAATTCCAGAACTATTATTTTGTGAAGATGTATAAATTAAAGATCTCTGGAAATTTTCAGGTCAATTAATTGAAAATTAGCTGAGAAACTGAGAAACTCTACGGTAAGTAAAAAAATTTTAAAAATCAAGTTATTGACAAGAGCACAGGATTTTAACCAACGGATGGGGTTTTTTAAAATTATTTTTAGGTCAAAGTCTTGTATTTAATATATATTTAAGGTGAAAAGAAGTTTTATTAATTAATATCATTACAAAAACAAATTATGACTACATTTCAATTTCATTTTTTTTCAGGCTTAAAACTCAGTCTTGATACCTTAAATAAAAAGTACCATAACTGCCTGTAGAGTTATTTTACCATGTAGGGGAAAATTTCAGTGAAAGGTTATAAAAATTACAAACTTTTAGTGCCAAATGAGTAAAATCAACCTTGGCGAAGAAAAATTATTGAAAATCACATCAAAATATATAATGGACCAATCAGAAGATAGCAACTTTGGGATTGGAAAAAATTTGTATAGTTTCTACACATAATTTCCAACAAAAAATGTCTTCATACATTTTTTTCTAAAACCTTTTAGTTTTTTCATAAAAAAATATTTAAAATGATGATTTTACAAAAAAATTGAAAAAATCACAAAACTCCATGACCTCTTGCTCTTGACCTCTTTGACCTAGAGCTCTAAAAATTTTTTTGGGTATTTTGGGTATCAAATAGAACATTTTCCCAGATTTTTAGCGATTTTTATTTTTTGACCAGGTGAGTTGATATGAAACGCCCCATATATATATATATCTGTATTATATAGTTGTAAGGAAAATTTCTACAACCAAGGTCCTTCCCTTCTCTTTTTTTCCTCGTCCTCTTACCTAATTTTGATCCTCTTTTTCTCCCTTTTTATTACGTTATTTTACGTTATTTGTTCCTCTTCCTTTTCTTTTCCTTTTCCCTTCCTCTCCTCTTTTTGTTCTCTTCTTCTGCCTTCATTTTCTCTTCCCTCTCTCTTCCTCAAAAAATCTATCACTTTTTTCCGTTATTTTACGTTATTTTACGTTTTTGTTGCTCTTCCTTAGCAGCTCCTTAGCTCATCCTCTTTGATCCTCAATTTCATTCAAATCCTATCATTTAAAAAGCTTCTTGCTAATTTTTATTGTTTGCACCTACTGCTTTTACTTTAAATATATAGAACATACATATTTAGTTAATAATTTTTATGATAAATTTTATAAAATGTACAATTATTGCTTAAAAGAATAAATGACATTTAACATGATGAACACTCCACTACTAATTATTTCGTTGAAGATTTTAATGAAAATAAAGAAAATAATGCTTTAATTGAACTTAATAATATTTCTATTAATGAACATATATCTTGTAAAGATTTTGGTTTACCTGAACCAAAAATAAATTCAATTACTTTGAACAATAATCATCATGTTGAAATAGAAAGCAAAACAAAATTTCAATTAATGTATAATAAATTAAATGATGAACAAAAATTAATTTTTGAAATTTCAACTGAAAAAGATAATAACAAAATATATTTTATTGATAGTCCTGGAGGAACAGGAAAAACTTTTTTATATAAGACTCTAATATTTTACTAGCAAAAAATACCTCGCTCCTAACGTCACTCGGTTGAATTTTCATATATTATATTATGTATAAATTAGCCAATTTTAAAATAAAAAAGAATCGACGCAACTTATGAATTGTGATATTGTAGTTTTGTTCTGAATTAAATTTTTCTATTTTTATAAAAAAGAATAATTAAAGTTGCAATGTGCATAAAAATTGTTTAAATACAAATTATATCATGATAAATTAAGAATTTGTTCTACGAAATTGCATCTAAATAAATGAAAAAATATAATAGGAATTTTTTCTTTTTAATCACGTGTTTCAATCACGAACCATGAAATAATCGAAAACAGTATTTGACGTTTACTAGAACTAACAACTGCACGAAGAAAAGAGAGTATAGTTAAAATAGGTTCTAAATCAAGTATATCTAATTTATGTATTAAGGTACTTAAAAAAAGAGTGACGATATAATTTCAATTAGTGCTGTAGCTTGAATTTTAGGGACCAATGTTGGTACTATTATATTATGAAGTAAGAGCATAAATTTGCGATGCTTACTGCCTTTTTTGGTATTAAGACTGATCTTTCACCTACTCGATTCAAGGGCAATATCTCGCAGAAAATGCAATTATTAACCTCTTTTCGTGCGGCTTTTCCTTTTACTAAAATTGAAAATTATTAAATATAGAATTATTTATATAATATATAACTCTTTAAAATTACTAATAATTAACATTTAAATTCATGATATTCAAGGATTAAAACGATACATGTTTATCTTCCATATTCCGTTTTAAAATAGTTACTTTTGAGTTTTAAATTAATGATTAGAAATTTAAAATTGATATATATGTTATATGATTTACATTATATTTATCAACTGTTGAAAATCGTTACACAATTCATTGGGTTTTACGTTAACAGGTATTAATTATATTGAAGTTTTTCGCTCCTAACGTCGATTAGTTGAATTTTCTTTTATTATATTATTATGTATAAATGACTAATTTTAAGTGAATAAGAATTAATTAATTGAATTTTGAGTACTGAATAAAATTGAAAATAATTTGATGAAACATAATATAAAAATATATGTACACATATGCTTAAAGTAAAAAAGCGTATAATTTATTTTAAGTGACTATTTCTCACTCTACTGCAATTAGAAAAACAAAGATAGTACGATATTTGGTGTAAATAAACTGAAAACTGGGTACTGAGTTACAACTATAATTTCCAGACCTCAATATATGACCATGAATTTGAATTATGAAATTAATTTATAAGTGAAACATGCTTAAAAGAAATTCGTATTGATTTCTAATAGAAATATCTTCACAAATGTATTTTATATATATATATATGAAATACTAAATCTAAATAGAAAAAATCATAGAATAAAAAATAAATATTTGCAATTACTTAACAATCCTTTTTGCATCTAATATAAAAATTTAATGAGATACAAATATTACAAAGTGTATGTATCACAAGTAAGGTTTGCATATCATAAATATTATAATTTTTAGAAAATTCTTGATATTAATAGATTATCAATTTGGAAAATTAAATATTTTTCTATTGATGACAAGTAACTTTTTAAAAATAGTTAAAATAATACTGTAAATGTCAATCAAATAACATTTTCATCAAAATAAATTTCAACGCTATAATTATTAAAATAAATATTTTTATTTAACTACAATCTATTGTAATAATTATTTTTTAATATATATATATATATATATATATATATAAATTTCGTTATACAATTATAAATATATAATATTTATATAACTGTTCATCAAATAAAATTATTATTTTTTAATATATATATATATATATATATATATATATATATATATATTAAAAAATAATAATTTTATTTGATGAACAGTTATATAAATATTATATATTTATAATTGTATAACTAAATTTATTAAATTAAAATTGTATTCAGTTATCATTCAGAGAATGAGGTATTTAAATTAGTTTTCATGAAAATATATTATTTAAAAAGTTACTTGTTAACAATTTTTTATAAATAACATACATTTAACCTTAATTACATTTCCATTTGTACATGTGTTTATATTTAAATGAATTGTGATTTATATAAAAATTGTTAGCAATTCATTTCATTGAAGCAATAATATTTTTAATAAGAGAAACATTAATTTTAAAAAATATCAAATTACCTCATTTGAAAAATTATAATTACATGATATAAAAATATTTTTTTTAATATCGTTTGAATATAAATTTCATGAAATACAATTTAGAAAAATTATTCATTAGATATTAAATTTTTTTAATAGTCAATTATAAAGATAGGACAATATATAAAATATGAATAAATGTTTCTGATTATGTCTATAATTATGCATTTATATGTATGAACTGTCTAGATAGAAGTAGAATTTCCCCTAAAAAAGTAAATATTTCAAAAGAAAATTTACTTATTATTTGCGAAACATTTATTATGAATGCGGAAAAAAATAATATTCTGTAATATCACTCTATAATTTGTACTAAATATGACACAAATCATTGAAAGTACAATTATTTCTTTATGTTAAATTTGTTGTCAAAGTTTGATTATATTTTACTATAAGAAGATGAAAAAATTAACTATCTTTCCATTCTATTGCTGAATTTCCATAAAAGGAATGTATTAACTTGTAGTATATCTCGTGATGATTATTTATTTGAATTTTTAAATCATTCCAATCATTAGTTTTCAAGATATTTAAATTTCTGATTCCAAATGGAAAAATTTTAGTAAATAATATTGGAACCCAAACTTCTCAATAAGTAATGAATAGATTTATGTAAAAATTTAACTGAATAATCTTCGTGATACATACTGTATGTTAATGCATCTATTTATTCAAAATTTTAAAATATAATGGAAATATAATCAATATTTATGGGTGGAAGTCTGCTGTCCATTTCACATCTCCTTAAATAATTTATATTTATAAAATTCACATAATATCATATAAAAACTATTAAAATGAGAATCATATATTCAATATAATTATCAACTATGAATAAAAAGTTTAAAAAATTAAGTGATAACTTATAAATAGTTATATTATTTTATTGAATACATTTTCGACCTAAATAATTAACTTCATGTTAAAACTAAATTTAATTAGCATTCAATACCACAAGTTATTTGAAAAATTTACCATTATTCAAAATTATTAAAAAGTTATTTATAAAAAGTATTTCCATATCAGAATTTCAAAATTATACCAATTTAATTTTTTATTCTTTACATTAGAGAATTAGTTTTGATGTTAAAATTTTTTTGTGAAATGAAACATATATATATATATATTATCTTATAGTAAAATATTTTATCACCTTGTATGAAAATTATTTTGTAAAAGTAGAATAATGCTGCGAATAAACAAATGATTATAAGAAAATATTGAAAACTGTAAATAACAATAAAAAAGCGTTAGGCTAGAAATAAATAATGGTTCTCACATAGTATGGAAGATTTCACTGAAATATTTCGAATTATTCCACTGGAATATTTCAATGGAACCTTTCATGCAGATTATTGAATGTCTTCACGGAATATTTCAGAATATTCCACTGGAATCTTCCATTGAAAGCTTCCAGGAATATTTTAGGAATATTTCAAAGGAATGTTCGAAAACTTTTTCGAAATATTCCATGTAATATTCACGAAAGATTTCTGAAATATTTCATAAAATATTCCATGTAATGTTTATGAATATTCCAGTAAAATATTTCATGAAAGATTCCAGAAAGATTCCAGAAACATTTCGCTGAAAGATTCCGATAAACTTTAAAATCGTACAGCGGATAATTACATAAATCTTTCAGAACTGGTCAACTAAATATTCCACAGAAAGATTTAAGTAATCTTCCAGTGGAATATTTCATGAAAGATTTCAGAAAGATTCCACGAAACATTTCACAGGAAGATTAAAGTAATCTTCTGATGAAATATTTCATGAAAGATTTCAGGAAGATTCCGATAAACATTAAAATCGTACAGCGGAATTTTACATAAATCTTCCATAAATATTCCACGAAATGTTCCACAGAAATATTCAAGTAACCTTCCAGTGGAATATTTTATGAAAGATTTCAGAAAGATTCCATAAACATTTCACTGGAAGATTCCAAAAAACTTTAAAATCGTACAGTGGAATATAACATAAATCTTCCATAAATAGTCGACGAAATATTCCACAAAAAGATTTAAGTAATCTTCCAGTGGAATATTTCATTAAAGATTTCAGAAAGATTCCAAAAACATTTCACTGGAAGATTCCTAAAAACTTTTAAATCGTAGAGCGAAATATTACATAAATCTTCCGTAAATATTCCACGAAATATTTTACGCAAAGATTACAGTAATCTTTCAGTAGAACATTGCTTAAAAGATTCTAGAATGATTCCATGAAGTTTTCGTTGGAAGATTGCGCGGAACGTTACGGGAGGTTACCAGTGACGCCGATAAGGGGATGTTTGTTAAATGGGAGTTTTATTCCCAAGCGGTTGAAAGATACCTCACTTACTATAAAAGCGAAAGGGTATCAGCACTTTGATGTGCACAGTCAAAGCGAATATTTAAATGCGATTTTATAACTAAATGTTTATGTATGCGTATATGTATTGATGTATAAGTGTAATGTGTTATTATATAATATATTGTAACGGGGAATATATTTAAATCAACTAATCAAATATATTTGTGGGTTTCATATGTACTTACTTCAAGTACATAAGCAGTCACCGTTAAATAACCGATTTTCGATTTAGAGACGATCAGCCTCGTACATCGTCACTGATCGACTATGACTGTCTTTTTCATACCATGGAAATCAGTTAAGCAATATTTAATACTATTGTAGAACTTCGCTTAGAAGTTCTGCTTCCCGGACGTCTGGTACGACGAAACCCACGGCGTGTACCTTAAGACTCTGTTAAATATAGTAGATCAAAAGAAAGCAAGTGTATTAAGTTTAACATATAAAGACAAAACACGATTTTAATCAGTGAGAAATAATATTATGTAACAATTTAAAATAACTTCAATTTTACTTTAATTTATTCAAAATGACAAACAAATTCAGTACACTAAAATAAGTTTATAATGATATTTATTAGATACAAAATTCAGTAAATCTCACGAAAAGAAACAAAAGTTAATTTAAGCTACCCTATTCTATATGACGCGGCGCACACGACGGTCTCGATATTTTTACATATATCGCATACACGTATTCAATAATAAAACGCAATACGATAGTCTGCAGACTTACATTTTTCTATCGGTCGCTGAACACGAAGATCTTCCGACGATCCTCTCTAACACAGACGAATCGATGATTCAACAAAAGCGGCACCGAAGATATGCGGTGCAGCTCAAGGCTATCGTAGCTCTCGTTACAAGGACGCTCTGATCTCTCTGCAGAATTACGGCAAACCCACTTGGTTCTTGTACACGACACGACGATTATATTAGCAAGAAGATCTGCTTTTCAATGTCTCTCAACAAGCCAATATTCGAAGCAGAGTCACACGAATTAATTACATCAGCCAAAATGCTTCTATCTAAAGAACGGAAAACTATCCAAAGCACGAGCTCGCACAACGCACAATATGGCTGCTAAATCCTTTCTGCCTTGTTAAAAACGACCCGTTCGCTATTCTCTCTTGCCTAAGTCTCCTCGTCATGTCTTGCGCGCGCCTTCGCTAACCGTCAGCCACGCAAGACGATGAAATATCCACTCTCTGTCTCACTCTTATACACATAATGTAAGCATAAAAGCTTACAATAGGCTGTGCGACTCACAACGAGGAGAGAGACAGAAGTATACCGACATACGGTAAATGTATAATTTGCTATCCTCGTTACAATATATACCATCCCCTCACAGCATTTCACATTTTCCAAAAATCTTCCAGGAACATTTCATGAAAGATGAGAGATTACCCAAACCTTCCATTTTTATATTCTTCAAATCTTTCAAGAGTATTCCATGGATTATTTCGATGTAGGAAGAATCAAGGAAATACGAATATTACAGGAATATTTCACGGAAGATTCCTGAAATATTCCAAATCTTCCGTGCCAATATTCTGCGAATCTTCCATAAATATTCCACGGAATATTTTACGATAGATTTCTAAAATCTTCCAGAAATATTACATGGAATATTTCATGAAAAATTCTTTAAATCTTTCGTGCATATTCCATGAAAGATTCTTTAGATCTTTCGTTTATATTCCATGAAAGGTTTATAAAATGTTTCAAATCTACCGTTCCTATATTCCGGAAATTTTCAATGAATGTTCCAACGGAATAATTCATGAAATATTCCTGCAAGATTCCTGAAATATTTTAATAAAAGGTCTGAGATGTCCTAGATCTTCCAATATATTATTCTTAGAATCTTCCAGCAATATTCCATGGAATATTCCAATGTAGGAAGAATCAAAGACATACGAATATTACAAGAATATTCCATTGAAGATTCCTAAAATATTTCAAATCTTCGCTGCCAATGTTCCAGAAAGCTTCCATAAATATTTCATGCTGTGTGGGTTGTTTATTATCATTTATACATTATTTAAATGTAGATACTGCAAATAACCATAAATAACTGTAAATAAATTGAAGAATACAATTCTTAAAAATAATTCAAAATAATTTTGATTTCAGTTCTTTTTACAACAAACTTTTTTTAATGAATATATATATATATATGGAACATTTCAAACCAACTGGAAGAGCAGAAAAATAAAAATCTCTGAAACTCTGGGAATATATCCTGCCTGTTACTCAAAATGTGTAAAAAAATTTTCAAGGATTTAGATTGGGAGGATCAAGAGCCATAGATTCTTGAAATTTAGAAATTTTTCAAAATTTTTGGAAAAGTCCCAACTTGATGATTTTTTTTCCTGAAAATCCTAATATTTTAGAGAGAAATTCATGAGAATACTTCTTGTTGTTAATGAAAAGCAGAGTTAGCATGATTCTTTACAGACCTGAATTTTGAAGTTTTCTATTGGTTCTTATATGTATTACATGGTAATTGAAATTACTCATTGCTCCCTATTTCAGAAATTTCTTTTCGCGGGCTTATTTTCCTCTATTTCACGTGAACTTTGAAATGAATTTTTGATCATGTAAGTCAGAGCCATCAATAAGGACTTAAAACAGTTTAAAATATATATTATCATGTATGATTTATTTTTATATTGAAAATAAATTAGACATGAAAATATATATTTTAAACTGTTATAACTCCTTATTGGTGGCTCTTTCTTACATAGTCAAAAATTTATTTTTATGTTGATAAAAAATAGAAGGAAATAAGCCCTCGAAAAGCAATTTCTGAAATAGCAGACAATAAGTAATTTCAATTACCATGTAATACATGTAAGAACCAATAGAAAACTTCAAAATTTAGCTCTGTAAAAAATAATGCTAACTCTCCTCTTTATCTAGAACAAGAAGAATTCTCATGAATTTCTCTCTAAACCATCAAGATTTTTAGAAAAAAAAATGATCAAGTTGGTACTTTTCAAAAAATTTTGAAAATTTCCAAATTTCAAGGATCTATGGCTCTTGATCCTTCAAATCTAAATCCTTGAATATTTTTTCACACATTTTGAGTAACAGACAGAATATATTCTAAGAGTTTCAGCGATTTTTATTTTTTTGCTCTTCCAGTTGGTGTAAAATGTCCCATATATATATACAAATATATATATATATATATATATATATATATATATATATATATATATATATATATATATATATATATATATATATGGGTCAATCCACGTCAAACGGATAATGGCTCTGTCCAAAATTGTAGATCACTAGAAAAGTCGTGCATGGGCTTAAAATTTTCGTCTTACACTCTACTTTCTTTTGCAATGTAGCGATTTTGAAAAATCCAAAATGGCGGCCTTAATATGGCGACTCAAACCTAGAAATTTCATAAAAAATTTTCAAAAATTAAATTTAATTCATTCAAATCTGATTCTACATATCTTTTATATCAGAAATCAATTTAGCGTTCGATTTTACATGAGAATATAGTATTGCACTTAAGGTAAAAAAATTTTACAATATCATCTGAAGGTCATATCGCGATACAATAGTTATTTCTCGAATTAATCATTGATAAACGTTGATTAGTAAGAAAATGAAGAAACTGATAGGTAACTCGAGTCGCTGAATACAAATCTGATATCCGCTTAACCCTACCAGTCTCCATCAAGGTCATTTGAAGGTCAAATTTGATAAGATTGAGACACCTATAAGTTTTACGTGATGCTGGACCCGAATCCGAGACCTGTTGAAGTGTCGAACGACGTAATTACAGAAAAATTCGTTTCAAACTGTGGTTTCTTGAAGGACAAAAATTTTCTTTTAGTCAATATTTGATTAATTTTTACGTAATTACGTCGTTTGACACTCCAACAGACCCCGGTTTCGGATTCAGCGGTACGTGAAACTTGAAGGTGTCCTAATGTTATCAAATAATATAAGATATTCGCGATTTGACCTTCAAATGACTTTCATACAGATCTTGTAGGGTTAAGCGGACATCAGATTTAAATTCAGTAACTCGAGTTATCCATCAGTATCTTCATTTTCTTACTAATCAACATTGATCAATAAGTAATTTGAGAAATAACTATTATTTCCCGATATGACCTTCCGATGACATTGTAAATTTTTTTTACCTCGAGTGCAATACTATATTCCTATGTAAAATTGAACGCTAAATTGATTTCTGATGTAAAAAAAATAAGTAGGATCTGATTTGAATGAATTAAAATCAATTTTTGAAAATTTTTTATGATATCTCTAGGTTTTAGCCGCCATATTGGAGCCGCCATTTTGGATTTTTTAAAATCATCACATTGCAAACGAAAGAAGAGTGTAAGACGAAAATTTTGAGCTTATATACGATCTTTTTGGTGATCTACAATTTTGGACAGAGCCATTATCCGTTTGACGTAGATTGACCCATATATATATATATATATATATATATATATATATATAATTGCCGAAAATAATCATTTTTTATCATAATATTATTTTTACAAATTTCATTATTATTTATTTATCATATAACAATTAATTCATAGCATTTTTCACAATTTCTTTAATTTTTCAGCTTTTCAAGTAAAAAGGCGGTAAATTAAATCAGTTAATATAAAAGCAATTCTTCTGTGAATATCTTTGGAAAAAGTTCATTAAAAATGAATGAAAATTCTTAAGAAAATTTTCTTTTTCAATAATGGTTTTGACTGAGGAAGATAAATTGATTGTTAAAAGACAGGGATTGTATAGTGGAATTGCTTTCATGTTAACTGATATTGATATATTAGAATTTAATAACATTTCAAACCAGTGCACCTCATTCTACATGCAATTGACTTCACTAATTCAGAGACCACAATATGTTTATTCAGTACTGATTGATGGAGAATTTATACAGTTATTATTTACCGGAAATTTAATAAAGAGTCCCCGGATTCGTGTGTATTATAATAATAAGGTAATTCATATATATAGACAGTTTGAATCTTATATATTTACAAGGTGGGTATAAGATTTATATAAAAAGATTATTTCCAAACAAAGCAGAATTAAGCACAGTATTCGAAACACCACAATCACAAACGAATAATTATGATTGTAGCGTTTTTGCAATGGTTTTTGCTGTTGCAGTACTTTATAATTTAGGTCCATGTTGTTTAAGATATAATGTTTCTCAAATGCGATTACGTTCATAAAGAATTTTTAAAACGCAAAAAATAAAAATGTTTCCAGTTTTATAAAATTATAATAATGCAAAAATTAATTACGATAATCCACCGAATATGATAAAAAGGAGTTTTTGTCATGAGCAAGGTCTTAATCAAATACCATTTAATTTAGATTTCGCCGAGCTTGAAATATTATAAAAAAACTCACAAATGCATTTATTGCCAGAACAAAAAAAGATCATGGAAATGTATCGTAAACAAAAGAATTTGAATCATGAAACAATTTTGATGGAAATCGACAATGACATTTCAGATAGAAATTTTTAAAAATCAGATAATGATATAATGAGAATCGATGACATCCACTTGAATTATAACGATAATAAAATTGGGACAGTTGAGATTAAATTAAATGAAGAAAAAAAAAATCAAAAGAAATAGATGAAAAATAAGCTTTATTTGTAACAGAACTTAAGAGCTTGACGAAGCGGCCCCCTTCTAATAATATTTTCAATATTAACTTATGAATAAACGATGCGTTTAATCAATTTTTTTTGCTACAAAGTAAAAATTTGTAAGATTATACTCCAGTGCGGACAACTCAAGAAACGCACCAAAATATTAGACAAATAAAGTTATAATAAAAACTTTCAATGTATCGTATTTTAAAGTTAGGTCTATCAAGTTTGATATCCAATTTCCAATCCAAGCTCATAATAAAATAACAAGTCTAAATGATTTTTTATTTTGACAAAAATCATTGTAGTAATTTAGCTTTAGTACGGACAAGTCATTATATTTATTTAATTTATTAATTTGAAAAGATACTGATATAATAAAAAAAGCAAAACTCGAGTGATGCAGCTCCGACATCTCGTTAATAGGAAAATGGTAACAGAAGAATCACATAAATATAAAAAAATTTCAGCAAAAGACATTATTATGGAAATGCAAGAAACAAAAAAGTAATGATAAATTAGAACTAAAACGTGTTCAAGAAACTTTACGTAAGTAAAAAGCTTATATGAAAATAAAAAAAGGACAACCAAATAAATATAAACAGAAATTAGAAAATACTAAGATAACAAAATGGCAATTCAAGGAAACAATGAGTACTGATAAATTTGAACAAATACGTGCGAATGAGGCTTTACGTAAGAAAGAAGCTTATATAAAAATTAAAGAAAAACAACCAAAAAAATATGAAGAAAAATTAGAAAATGTTAAGTGTAAACGATTAAAAATTGAACCCGATAGTCCACGATTTTTAAAACAAAATTACATTGATTCAATAACACTTGTAAATTATCATGGTAAACCTGACCTTTTTGTAACTATGACCTGTGACCCACATTGGAAAGAAATAACTGAAAACTTGGAAATTTATAAAAATGCAATAGATAGACCAGATATTATAACAAGAGTATTTTATCAAAAAGTAGAAGAATTCAAAAATTTAGTAATAAAAAAGGGAATATTAGGAAAATGTATTGCATATAGTTATGTAATTAAATTTAAAAAACGAGGATTACCACATATGCATATGTTGTTATTCTTAGATAAAAATTATAAATTGGACATTCCCGAAAAAGTTGATAAAATAATAAGTGCAAAAATCCCAAATAGAGATATTTATCCAAAATTATATAGTATTGTTAAACAATTTATGATACACGGTCCCTGTGGTATGCAAAATATAAATTGTCCGTGTATGGATAAAAATACGAAACGACTGTACGAAAAATTTTCCAAAAAAATTTAATAATACAACAACATTTAAAACAAATAGGTATCCACTATACAAACGCAAAAATGATGGCGTCAAAATTATTTAAAAAAATAAATTTACAGAAAGAATTGCAAATAATGGATTTGTTGTTCCTTATAATCCTTATTTATTATTTAAATTTAATGCACACATAAACGTAGAAGTTTGTTCCATTGTACAATGAATTAAATATTTATTCAAATACTGTTATGTAGGTCATGATTGTGCATACATTAAAATACATCAAGTAAATGTTGATTTTAGATCAGAAAATTAAGACACTTTTGAAAATGACAATAGTAAAAATGTTGAATATGAATATGACGAAATCAAACAATACATTAATACACGATATTTATGTCCACCTCAAGCAATGCACAGATTATTAGAATATCCTTTACATGTTATTCCACATACTATAAAACGTCTAAGCGTTCATGAAGAGAATCAACAAAACGTATTTTTTAAAGGAGAAAAAGAAGAAATGATCACGCAAAAAAATGTTGGAACAACATTAACAGCTTATTTTGAATCGAATAGAGAAGATTTCGAAGCACGAAATTACTTGTATTCAGAAATACCAAATTTTTATACATTTGATGAAAAACTGAAAAAGTGGAATAAAAGAAAAAAAAAGAAAACCAATACTCAGTAAAATGTACTTAGTAAGTCCGAAAGATAGAGAACGTTATTTTATTAGGTTATTACTATTACATGTTAAAGGAGCCACGTCTTTTGAAGTTGATGATGTGATGTACAATTCGTTCTATGAGGCAGCTATGGCAAAACAATTAATTAATAAAGATAAAGAATGGGATCGATGCTTGGAAGAAGCATCTTCAACAGAATTTCCTCATGCTCTTTGTAAATTATTTGCTTTTATTTGCGTTTTTCATAATCCTATAAGTGCACGAGATTTATATGAAAAATATAAACATAAATTTTACCATCCTAAATAAGAAAAAAATGTAGGTGAAAATCTTGCATTGAATGTTATTAAAAATAATTTGCAAGTCAATGGATTTTCATTAAACGATTTTAATTTACCTAACATAAGCACATTTATAGAAGAAGATAATAATGAAACAATTTTAAATCATAATAATTATATTCTTAATGAATTAGAAATGAAAATAAATTCTTTAAATAATAAACAAAGGCAAATATTCGACTCTACACTAAAATGTTTAAACAACCAAAGTAAAGAAAAATATATTTTTATAGATGGACCGAGTGGAAGTGGAAAAAGTTATTTACTTAACGTTTTAATGGCTTATTTTAAATATCATACCATACATTATTTATGTGTAGCTTTGACAGGTATAGCAGCGAATTCATTAGCCGATGGAAGTACTGTGCATACAACATTTAAACTACCGTTAAATATAACAGATTGTACAACTTGTAATGTTAAGCCTAATTCTGCAGAAGGCAAACAATTAAAGGAAACACAAATAATTATTTGGGATGAAATATCCATGACTTCAAAATTAGCTTTTGAAGCAGTTGATCGTCTTTTTCAAGATTTATGCAATGTAAACCAACCCTTCGGTGGTAAAACTGTAATTATATCAGGAGATTTCAGGTAAACATTACCAATTGTACGACATGGTAGCCGTATGAACATTATTGAAAATTCAGTTAAATTTAGTTTATCATGGCAAAATTTTAAGCAAATGAAGTTAAATGAAAATCTGCGAGTTTCGGATAATGATAATAATTTAAACGATGGTTATTAGACATCGGAGAAGAAAAACGCCGCGATGTTTTTGAAGATGATAATGAAGTAAGTACTATACCAGATAATTTTATCATTAAAGAAAATCTTGTCGAAGAAATATTCGGAAAAACAATAAAAATAGACAATACGAATATAACGAAAAAAGTTATTTTGGCTCCTAAAAATAATGATGTAACTGAAATCAATAATAATGTTTTGAATTTAATGAAAGAAAACCATGTTGAATATTTGAGTATTGATACTGCTGAAGATGATAACAAAGAAAATTTAGATATTATGTTACCTACAGAATTTTTAAATAAGTTAACTCCTAATGGACTTCCACCACATAAATTACATTTAAAAGTAGGGGCTATCATTATACTTTTAAGAAATTTAAATGTCAATAAAGGACTTTGTAATAGAACAAGGTTGATAGTAAAAAAAATGCTTAAATATTCCATTCAAGCGGAATTAGCAACTGGTCAAAACAAAGGTAAATTAGTTTTCATTCCAAGAATAAATTTATCTCCATCTACGGAAGAAATTCTATTCAATATGCAACGAAAACAGTTTCCTATTAGATTAGGATTTGCAATGACTATTAATAAATCACAAGGACAATCTTATGAAAAAGTTGGTGTTTATTTGCCGTCACCAATTTTCAGTCATGGGCAATTATATGTTGCTCTTTCAAGGACGAAATTTAAAAACAATTAAAAATTATTTTTAGGTGACTACGCTATTGTCAACGGAGAAAATAAAAATGATCAGAACACAATATATACAAAAACCATTGTTTATAAAGAGATCACGGTGTTCAAATACAAGATTTAAATCGAATTTTCAATTACCAAATATTTTCCTCATCTAAATGGTTGTTGGATTTATATAATAATGATTAGAACAAATTTCAAAATCATTCCTGAAGCACTTATTGAGAAAAGATGAAAAATCTGATTTTTTTATATTTAATATGAATTCGATCTTTTTAAAAATTAACAACAGTATTAAGTAAATTTATAAAACATGAATTTATTGATTTTTTTTTCGTAAAAGTTACTTTTTAAGTTTAAATGATTTTTGAATAACGTTTTGTAATATTATTGTTTGTAATTCTTTTTTTAAAGAAAAATAATTCCAAAAAAAGCATCTATTAATACGGAAATTTCTTTTATTAAAAAAAATGTAAATATTTATAAAACTAAACAAATATTAAATTTCAATAATTTTTAGTCAATTTTCTCGTATTACAAATGTGGTATTAACTTTCCAAAAGTAAATCTTCAAATAGAAGCTATCATTGTTAGCATGTATACATTATAAGTGACTATTGTATAAGATGTTCAAAATATAAACAAACTAAAAGTATAAACTCAGTCGTTTGCTTATTGTATTCGCAGTAGCAGCTCTCTATAGGTTTATCATGCTCTACGTAGAGTATACGTAGCTACGGTATTCAAATTAACAATTTTGTATTTTTTCGGAATTTTTTTATTTTTCACTTTTTTTATTTACTGATTGTGATATCAAATAATGATTCAGATAATAAAAAATGTTTGTAGTAAAAAAATTAAATCATGCTGCATCACATAGTGAGGATCGTGAACGAGTGTGCCTTTTGTGTTTATGCAAACCAAAATCTGCTATTAAAATTAAAGGAGCTCTTGAAGTTAAAGTAAATAAATTAATGAATGTTGAAATCACTGATAACTTACCATGTGTTTTATGTAATTCGTGCATAGTTAATTTATACAATATAAAATGTGAAGCAGACAAAGTGAAAAAATTTCCATCAATTAATTATTCTTTATTCAAGGGATCATCTGTGCAAACTCGATCAAAAAGTAAAACTAATTGTGATTGTTATTTATGTGAGCACTCTAGAAAAGTCGCTGTTCCTGTGAATTTTTCGAAGAAGTCGTCCGAAAATTTGAAAAATAAATCTAGTGATAATAAAATAAAACATTTGAAATAAAACATTTGATAATAAAAATGTAATTAAAAATGTGCTAAATGTTTCTCTGATATTAAAAAAGGTAAAAAACATATTTGTACTACAAAAAATCGTGTTCATAATTTAGTGAATCATATTGAAAATATTTTACCTGAGACACAAAAGGATCAAATAATTTTAAATTTGATAAAAAATAAGATTGAGAATATTGAATCACAATCAGATGGTAAAATCATAAAAAATAATATTTTTTTATCTCAACAACATGGTAAACCTTTAAAAATCCTAGTTAATCCAAGTACAAGCACAAATGCTCCGAATACAAATAAACAATTAATTTCTGTTGATGATATGTTGAAAATACAAACGGAATTGAATCTAAGTTTTAGAAAAGTTAAAACGATTGCTTCATCTTTACGTTCTGCAACAGGAAATCGAAATATTATCGAACCGAGATTGGAATAAAAACTTTTAACTCAAAACCATACTTTAAAAGAATTTTTTGAATCAAAAAATGTTGATTTTGTAAATATTAAGGGTACTATCATGAAAAATATTCTAACAGAAATTGTATACTGCAACGATGTAAAAGGTTTAATTGATTTTGTTGAAAAAGAAAGAAATAGTAAAGAGGTCCACTATAAATTTGGAATCGATGGAGGAGGTAATTTTTTAAAGCTTTGCCTTTCCATACAAACTCTTTCAAGCAATGCAATCGTAGATACTCAAAAATCTATTGCAAAATCTAATAATAGATTATCAAAAAATATTTTCAAAGATAGCGGAGTAAAAAAATTATTCATTCTTGCTATAGCTGCAGCAACTCAAGAGAATCACTATAATGTCGCGATAATATGGAATCTTTTGGAAATAAATAAATTTAACAGTACTATTGCGGCTGATTTGAAACTAATAAATATAATATTAGGTATAATGGCGCACTCATGCATGAATCCATGTGCTTGGTGTCATTCAAATAAATATGAGCTTGATAAACGTAGACCAGACCGAACGACTCACAATTTACAAAAAAATTATGAAGATTGGAAAGATTCAGGAGCTGATAGAAAAAATGCCAGAAGATTCAAAAGTTCTATTCATGCTCCAGTTTTATATACATTGACGGAAATGAAAATTTTAGATTTAGTGCCTCCTCCACAACTGCATTTGATGCTAGGAGCTGTTATTACAATCATGAACCACATGCTAAAAGAATACGAGCAAGATGCCACAAATTATATAAACAAATGTCACGTTGACCGAGATGTTAAACATAGTGGTACTTCTTTTGCAGGAAATGCGTGCAAAACTTTATTAAATAAAGTCGATGATTTGCGAGCAATGTGCTCTTTAGCTTGCTTAAAATATGTTGATGCGTTACAACATTTGAACGCTGTAGTTCATGATTGTTTTGGCAATATATTAAGACAGAACTACAAACAAAGCATAAATAACTTTCGAAAAAGTTATTGTAATTTAAATATTACAATAACTCCAAAAATTCATGCAATATTTTTTCATGTTCCTGAGTTCTGCGATAAAACTGGCAAAGCACTTGGTTTCTTTAGTGAGCAGGCATTTGAAGCTGTACATCACGACTTCGAAGAAACATGGAAAAAATATAAAGTTGTAAAAAGTCATCCACAATATTCCCATAGACTATTGAAAGCTATTATAGAATATAATAGTCATCACATTTGAATTCACCTTAACAGTTTAGTTATTATTCTTTAGGTATTTAGTTGTTCAATATGCCTTATTAATATATTTTTAATTAAATATTAGGTTTGTCATTAATTAATTGTAACGTATTAAAAATAATATCTTCAATAAATCCTATGTCTACAAAAATATATTCAATTCTGGCTCAATTATTTTACCTATTGCGAAAAAATTTTCATAAGATAATTATAAGTTCATTTCCTTGTACACATATAATTTAAAACACATTTCATGTAAAACACTATTTTGAAAAGTATAAAAAATTTGTTCTAATTAACAAATTGATATTAGATAAATAAAATTAGATTTTTGAAGTTTTTTCAACTTTTCTCAATGAGTGCTTCAGGAATGATTTTGAAATTTGTTCTAATCATCATTATATAAATCCAACAACCATTTAGATGAGGAAAAAATTTGGTAATTAAAAATTCGATTTAAATCTTGTATTTGAACACCATGAGATATTATAAAGAATATGTCAATATGTATTAAATATTTATGTTTTAGATTGTGTTAATAGTTGAACTCGAAATATAATAAAATATATGATATTTAATAAAAATAAATATCAACTGACGCTTTTATAGTTTAATATGATGTTGAATCAGCTGTATAAAGGACGCGCTGTTAAATCGGCTACATAAGGAAACGTGCTGTTGAATCAGCTGCATACGAGGATACGCTATTAAATCGACTACATTAGGGAATGCGCTGTTGAATCAGCTGCAAATAGGGATGCGCTGTAAAATCGGCTGCATATGGGGATGCGCTGTTGCATCGGCTGCATATTGGGATGCGCTGTTGAATCGGCTGCATATTGGGATGCGCTGTTGAATCGGCTGCATATTGGGATGCGCTGTTAAATCGGCTGCATATTGGGATGCGCTGTTGAATCGGCTGCATATTGGGATGCGCTGTTAAATCGTCTGCATATGGGGATGCGCTGTTTAAACGGCTGCATATTGGGACGCTCTGTTTAATTGGCTGCATATGGAGATGCTCTATTAGATTTGCAATGTCTAGTGTAAGAATGAGACATTAAAACATTGCATTTGAAATAAAAAAAAATATTATAGCGTCTGGAGCGGAGCCTGTATAAAACATTATAAAAATACGCTCCACTGAAGAATCCAATGTAAAAGTAAACAGGTTTGGATGAAAAGCTACGTTAGAAATCATATTGACCAAAAAAATGTAGGAATCAACAAAATTTAAAGCCCAAGAAAATATAAGGCACAAGAAAATATAAGGCCCAAAAAATATAAGGCCAAAGAAAGTGTTAGGCCCAAGAAAATATTAGGCCCAAAAATATAGAGACCAAAAAAATATTGAGCCCAAAAAAATTTTAAGTCCCAAAAATTATAAGGCCCAAAAAAGTATAAGGCCCAAGAAAGTATTAGGCTCGATAAAATATAAGCCCCAAAAAAAATTAAGGCCCAAGAAAATATAAGGCCCAAAAAATATAGAGACCGAAAAAATATTGGGCCCAAAAAAATATTGAGTCCAAAAAATTATAAGGCCCAAAAAAGTATAAGGCTCGATAAAATATAAGGCCCAAAAAATATAGAGACCGAAAAAATATTGGGCCAAAAAAATATTAAGTCCAAAAAATTATAAGGCCCAAAAAAATATAAGGCCCAAGAAAGTATTAGGCTTAATAAAATATGAGGCCCAAAAAAATATAAGGCCCAAGAAAATATAAGGCTTCATAAAATATAAGGCCCAAAAAATATAGAGATCGAAAAAATATTGGGCCCAAAAAAATATTGAGTCCAAAAAATTATAAGGCCCAAGAAAATATAAGGCTCAATAAAATATAAGGCCCAAAAAATATAGAGACCGAAAAAATATTGGGCCCAAAAAAATATTGAGTCCAAAAAAATATTAGGCCCAAAAAAATATTGAGTCCAAAAAATTACAAGGCCCAAGAAAATTATAATGCCCAAGAAAATATAAGGCCCAAGAAAATATAAGGCCCAAGAAAATAAAAGGCCCAAGAAAATAAAAGGCCCAAGAAAATATAAGACCCAAGAAAATATAAGGCCCAAGAAAGACACATTCAAAAAATGCGGAGAACCGGAGAAACGGAGAAAAAAGTGGTTTCACTTTAATATAATATAAGATTTTATATCAATTAATAAAAAAATTTCGTGTATGGCTTGGACTGGTATTGCATCTACTTTATTACCTAAAGGAATGACAAGTCATAAGACTTTTAGATTACCTTTAGATTAAAATACAATTGAAAATGCATTTTTAGAATTAGAATCAGATAAAAAAAAATTAAGACAAGCTGATATAATAATATGGGACGAAGCATCAATGATTCCAAAAAAAAGCATTAGAAATAGTTAATAATACATTAAAAGATATTTGTAATAGTAATTTTCTTTCTGGTGGAAAATTAATTATTTTAGGTGGTGATTTTCGACAAATTTTACCAGTTTTTAAACATGGAAATAGAAATTTGACTATAGAAGAAACAATAAAAAGTTCATATTTATGACAATTTTTTAGTATATTAAAATTAACAAAAAATATTCGATCTAAAAATGAAAAATTTGCTTCATTTCTATTTCAAATTGGTGATGGCAAAATAAACCCTTTCATAATTCCAAACAAATTACAAACTAACGATATTTGTTCTAAAATTCATCCTTATATCAATAAAAATTGTTGCAAAGAAAAAATTATATTAGCTCCTCATAATGAAGATATTAATAATTTAAATAAAAAAGTATTAAATTTATTAAATGGAAAAACTGAAACATATTATAGTATTGATTACGCTACGCATAAAGGTGTTGACCAAACTGATGATAACATTTATTTTAATTACCAAATAGAATTTTTAAATTAAATTAAAGAAGGTTTACCACCTCATAAATTAATTTAAAAGTTAATGCTATAGTAATGTTGTTAAGAAATTTAAGTATATCGGAACGATTATGTAATGGTACACGATTGAAAATTATAAATTTATATAAACATAATATTGAAGCTGAAATAATAACAGGCGATAAAAGTGGAAATAAAATTTTTATTCCAAAAATTACTTTAAATACAGGAAATAATTCTTCATTACTATTTATTCTTTACAGAAAACAATTTCCAATTATATTAACATTTGCAATAACTATAAATAAATCACAAGGTCAAAGTTTCGATAATGTAGGCTTATTTATAAGAAGACTATTGTTTTCACATGGTCAATTATACGTTGCTTTGTCAAGATGTAAAACTTTTAATAATATTTATATTCAAAATAATTTAGATGATACATCAAAAATAGATAACATTGTTTGGACGGAAATTTTCAATAAATAATTTATTTAAATTTTTACCATTTTTATTAATTCATTTCATTTAATTTTAACGATTAATTGATTTTTAAATTTCATTTTGTTGTGTAAATTTGATTCACTTAAAGGGTATTTTATTTTCATTTTACTAAAATTAAAGATTTTTTTCTTTTGTAAAACTTGTTTTAAATTAAATTGAAAGCTAAAACAGTTTCTGCATAGCTGTCAGAAAGAAATTAGTCGAAAATATCGGAGTGGTAGCTGTTTCGTGAGCCGCGCCACTCATGATGCGATTTTCGTCGACAAAAGCTAACAAAGTATTCATTGTGAAGATAAGTGCGTGCGTAGGGCAAGCGATCAGCAAAAGCCACTTCAGTATCGGGTAGGCAGCTAAGTTAAGAGTAAGTGGACTCTTTCTCTTTCTCTCTCTTTCACATTAAAAAATTGCAATCAATGAAAATGTCAAATAAAGCAAAGGTGGACCCCTGAAAAGTCATTGATTTATATTATTAAATGTGTTATGCTTATTGTATTTTATTTTTTTTAAATATAATAGAAACAGAATAAAATTAAACTTGAATAAAATTATAAATTCCCATGTATAAAATGTAATTAAAATGTTTCCCAAGTTTTTTATAAAATTATTATTTAATGAAAATTAATATTTAAACTTAATATTAATAGGAAAAATGGATGTATTTAAATGTCCGTTTTGCAAAAATTCTTATTTTACATCTGAATTTTTAAAAATACATATAAATAGAATTTATATTGTAACATCCCAACAAATAATGCATTCTTTATCTAATTTTTTTTTATATTTTTCTTTTTTCTTATTCCCTGGTAGAAAGTTTAGCATAAATTATGGCGTGTCCACCAACATATGGCCATATTTGTACGGTGTAATTACACTGTCAAATTTCACCATAAGTTGGCCATAATATGGACTTATTCTAATGTATGATTTGTGCGCACTACTATAATAAACTTATATTTATAGTATAACAAGTTTAACTTTAATTGTGAACTTTCTCTACTCTTCTCTATTATTTTTTATTTACTATTCTTCAGATTTTAATTACAAATGAATTTTTTTTTATTATAACCTAATTTTCTGATATGACTTTATATTCGACATCTTAACCTAACCCTAATCTTTAAAAATAGACGCGCTAATGTAGTTCTTAAGTTTTGTTAGTTAGTTGAAAAACTCAATATTATGTTATATAATAAAACTAATTGATTTGCATTAACATTATGTTATAGCAGGACACTTTAAAATTATTTGCAAAATTTTAGAACTTTGAGTACCAGACTTTCAAAACGAATATGTGTATTATGAAATATTTTGTTTGTAATTAAACCAAAAATGAAACTTAACACTAATTTTTTCAGAGTGAAATTACAATACAATTTCCAATATATGGATTTATATTGATATTATGCTAGACAAAACATTCTAAAGTTATTTACGAAATTTCATGATTGTAAATGCTATAATTTTAAAAACAAATAAGTAAAAACGAAATTATAATATCACTTTAAACAACTTGATGGCCAGTTTCATTTTTAGTCCATATCGAATGAAATGTTTCATGTGGTACTTGTTAGATTTTTTTTTAACTATAGTACTTAAAGCTATGATACTCTGTATTTTGCTTTAAAATATCTTCCTCGAACATGGTATCAATTCATATGAATGTAATTTATATTGTACTGTTGTTTTGATTTAAAAAGTTGGTAAGCAGTTTTATATTTGATTTAGCCTATGATGAGTCCTTTCATATTATACGTACCAGACTATACTTCTTTTTAAACTATAGAATTCAATGTTATGTTTTATTATACAACCTAGATTACATTGATTTGCATCGACATTATGTTACAGTAGGACATTTTAAAATTATTTGCAAAATTTTAGAACTTTGAGTGCCATAATTTTAAAAAGAATATTCTAACATGTGTATTATTAAATATTTTAGTTGTCGCTAGACCAAAAATTAAACTTGCCACCAACTCCTTTAAAGTGAAATTACAATACAACCTACATTACATGGATCTGTATTGATATTATAATAGACAGAATATTCTAAATTTATTTACAAAGTCTATGAATAATTTTAAAATATCTCATTCAATGCTTAAAATCCTTTTGATTAGTCAAAAATGTGATTTCTTCAATTTGGTGGTTGTCGTAAGCTTTCTCAGTTAATTGTTCGACAAATTTTTAAATTCTTTTTTTTTCTTTTAAATAAAAGTGTTATTTTGTGAATACATATTAATTAAAGATCTCTGAAAATTTTGAAGTCAATTCGTTGAAAATTGGCTGAGGAAGCTTGCAGTGACCACCAAAATCAAGTGTTCGAATAAAAGAAAGAATTTTAATCATTTCATGAGATTATTTAAAATTATTCATGGGCCAAAGTCTTATATTTTATATATCTAAGGTAAAAAAACTTTTTTTTAAATAATATTATTATAAAAAAATTATTATGACATTTAAATTTAATTTTTATTTTAGGCTTGAATTTGGGCTTGATACCTTAAGTTCTTAATTAATTGATATTTTATATGAGTGTAACTACAATTAATATTAAATAATACTAATATCTCATTAATTTATATTAACACTAAATTTATTTTTAAAATAAATCATAACCTATAAAGTTTGTATTGTTCATTATAACCTTTGTCTATTCGAGTGATATACTAACAAGTAATTGTTATTAATTGTAAATAATGTCAGACCATTAACTATAACTTTATAAATGAAACTTTAATGTGTTATTGTTAATTATAAAAATAAATAGTTTATAAAAATGAATAATATATGATGATAATTTATTAAAATGAATCATTTTCTGATAATTCTAAATTATAATTTCCTTAATTATTATTCCAAAATTTTAATTATCTTTTCAAAATTATAAATTTGTATTCCTTGTCAAGTCCATAAGCTGACCATATTCCGTCAAAATAAGACTGGGTTTGTAGCCTTGTCAAGTCCATAAGCTGGCCATATTCCGTCGAAATAAGACTGGGTTTGTGGCCATATTATGGTTGCAAACCATAAAATACACCATAATGACACCGTAAATCCAGGCTTTTTTCTACCAGGGTTAATCATTTCGTCATAGTTACTACCTTATTTTTTTTATCAAGCGATGGCTTCTTTAGTTTCGGCATTCTATTGTAAATATATTGATCCGAAATCTGATAAGGATTTGTT
Organism: Anastatus disparis; assembly: GCA_017163975.1. Taxonomy (NCBI): domain Eukaryota; kingdom Metazoa; phylum Arthropoda; class Insecta; order Hymenoptera; family Eupelmidae; genus Anastatus; species Anastatus disparis. The sequence goes on along the minus strand of JAFFSR010000314.1, from coordinate 4,719,391 downwards.
CGCTTCGGTTAATGTCTTTTTATGACATATCATAAAAATACACAAAGACCGAAACCGAACTGTTAATCCCTAGAAGATATCGAACTGGTATATAAATTACCATAGGTCCCCGAAATCGTGCTCTCATTGTATTTACTCTCAGTTTCTTGAGTTTTTCTCTACTTTACGTTAGTACGTAAAATTCCACTCTACAAGTAACTATAGAATTTTCTAAGTTCAACAAAAATATTTCTTTACATAGTATATTTAAAAACCTCAGTTATAAGTTCTATTGTAAACCTTATTTAAATAAAATAATAAAAGTTACATACAGTGCCCAGTTTTAATTAATAATTTACATCAAATCCAATAAATCTAATTTAAAAAGGAAACCACTACTGCAACGAAAAGGGGAATTGGTAACCCTTATACTCAAATAAAGGAAGACTATTAAGAAATAAACAAATCACTTAATAAAAGGTAAGATTTTGATTAATAATTAATATATAGATATATTCTTATTTTCCCCATCCTCAACCTCATTCGCCGGTGTAATAGAAAGGTCTCGGGACCTAGCAAATAACCTATCTACCCCTCATAAAGCCACGCGCATTAATAAATTGCACTAGCCGCTCGGTGCAATAACTAAAAATATTTTAACTGTCGTTCTAGTAAATTAATACGTAAATTCTCAGAACGTTACAGCTTAAAATAAAACTGGTGACAGCGCGGTGAGATCTATTTGCACAAAAAAACCCGCGAATAACAAAACAAAAAAATAATAATTAATAATGAATTACAATTAACAACAATCAATTTATTTATTAAAACAATTATTATAGAATTTTATTTATCATATATACAAAAATTGTTATTACAAATAAATCCTTTCTTTTCCAAAAACATAGTTTTTTTTTCTTTTTCTAAACACTCGAGTTTAAACAAATAAGTAATTCATACTTGAAAAATTATAATATATTTTGTGTGTTGCAATAAAACTTCGGAAAATCCCCCAGACGACTAAGGCGCTGACGCTGATCCACCCCGTAAAGTAAAAACCTTTGCATAATACCATAATCACACAATTTTTTTTGTCTTTTACTATTACTAACTACTATATAATAAAATAAAAATTCCCTTTTCACAAATATATATACATATAAATATATTAGGATAAAGTATCTAATTCTCATAAAATTCAGTTTTATATTACGATATATTATAAAAACTTAAAAATATTTAATAAAATATATACATTTATCTCTCTTATTTGACATTTCTTGTAAATATTAAATCCACCATTATAACGTAAAAACTTAAAATCATAAAAAAACGCGAAATTCCTAATCAATGAATTGAATTATAAAACATAAAGAAAATTTAATTATTATTAGTTAAAGAAATAGTTCTTTTTTTTCTTCTCAGGAGGAAAACCTCAAGATCTATATCTTATCGAGGTAGTACAAATTGGTACAAGTAAGATAACACGCGTTCAACTATGTTCTCTTTTTCTTTCCAATAATCGAAAATAAAAGATAAAAATGTTTTATTCGTGATTTGTCTAATACTTACGAAATATATTTCTTAAAACATAAAATTCTAATTATTATATAACTGGCTCTCCTATCTATTTCCCTTCTACGCCCTAAATATAATATAATATATAAAAATATTTGCATGAAAAAAAAATATACATATATAACCATACACATATACATACAAAAAAACTTACACGTAAGCACCTTGTTTCATCGTCTCTCTCCCTTTTTAAATAAAAACAAAAAAATTTTACAACGTTAATCACCCACACATGCTTAATTGTTGGACGACAAATTATAAAATCTTTTTTTATATATATATATATATATTCATATGGGCCCCATATATCATTAATATTTAATTTACAATCTACCTACAATAATTATAACATTTTCAATTTAAACCCTTTTTCTTTTTATTAATGAAACGCTTGAACCCCTTCTTTTTCTTAACGATTAAATTACTTAATAAAAACAATAATATAATTACTAGATAGAAGCATACAACATAACTTACATAAGAAATCTTTAAGAAAGATAAGACTCCCTTTTCTCGTACGATCAGGTATACGAACAAAATATACATATATATATACACACATATATATATATATATCCGCATTATTTTTCCCTGCAAGCGTACTAAACTTATAAGGTGTGATTGTTAGGTGTTCCCTCCCCCACCTGTCCACATGACATTTGTTTTTTTCCTATTTTTAATCGAATAGACAAACTTTTTTTCTTTGCGTTAATCGTCAAAAATTTTGTTTTACATCGAATATTTCCCCTTACTTGGAAATAAATTTTTAAGAAGAAAAATTATACCTTTCACTACGACTTAAATACCCAAAAATAATACATTTTACGCTCATTTGAAAAAAAAAAGAAAAAAAAAAGAGTTGCAATATAATCAACTATTTCAATAATCCACATACCAAAGAATTGAATTAAATAGCGCCGAAAGAAACTTAGAGAGTACTTCGGATATATTACAAAATTTTTTTTTTACTATTCCCTACCAACCAATATAATTTGAACATTTTATTCCCATATATATATATATATATATATATATATATATATATATATATATATATATATATATATATTAAAGGTTCCCAGATTTTAAATAAATAACATCATATTTTTCTTTTAGGGAATGATATGTTTATTTTAATTAATTACGTAGTATCAGTTTTTTTTCACGTATACATAATTATTTCAATGTGTTGTTATACCGTCCTCGCAATTATTTTTATTACAACAACTTTCATTATCCTTTTCCATTACGCTATAAAATTTTCCCTTTTATTAGCATGAAAAAAAAAAATTGTAGTTGCAAAAATTTTCTATTTAACCTAAGAAAAAAAAGGAGAGGAAAAGGAAATTTCTTTTCTTTAAACATAAATACCCCGTTAACGAACAAGAAATTTTTTTTTGTATAAACATAAATTGTTTTACATAATTAGTTATAAACAAAAATAACGACAATAATTAATTAACCTACTACTGGTACAAATAAACTACCAATAGTAAAAATATTTGAAAGATATCGCTGGAAAGAATTATATAACATACATCCTTACACACTTATACACGCATATACCCATATATATATATATATATATATATATATATATATATATATACATATCATTACGGAATTCTTGTACGAAGCACGCACACCTGAACACGCACTCAAGCTGCACGTAAAGCAAGCCCCTCCACTTAGCTTCAGTACGAATGCACTAAGAACGGCACGACACAAGCACATTACATAGATCGGATGCCCTGCCTCAACGGACTTATGTAGTGGGGCATGAACTACTTAATGGTGACTGAGATAAGCAACCACGTGTAAAAATTTTTTTTTGCTCCTATTACTTAACTCTACTTTTAAACACTTAGAATTATTGTAATTATAACGAGAAATCATTAAATTGTTAAATTCTTAATCAATTAATAATTAACCATTAATGATCAATTTAAATATAAAATAACTTAAGGAATTATTTTTCCAATAATACGCTCGAAATAATTTTCTTCTATATATATTATTTTAACTGGTAATTAATTATAGAACGCCCCGTGTGCGGCCGTTTACAAATTGTTTATTTTCTTTTATCTTTTCATTCGGAATTTAAGTTTTTTTTCTATTTGTCACCTTTTCTTTTAATAACATATAACAAGCTGTACGAGGAATAAAGAATATAATATAAGGAGTAGAATAGAGAATATAATTTAATTATTTGCATACGTGTAAAGCACAGAACAATCAACTATAAAATTTTTTTTTCTATAAATAATTTTTGTCAATAACTGGGTTCCTTCGAAATAAATGTATTACTCTAAAAATATTGAATTTTCGTTCAAATCACTTTATCTTGATAACAAGCTATCATCTTAGAAATTTACCAACGACTAACGATTGACTCACGAAATTTTTTTTGTACAACAAGGTTTTTCTTCATTATATGTAAATTATAGTTAATTTAATACTTCAATAATTAATTAACTAAAAGATTAAAAATTTTTTTTTATTTCCCTCATTACCCTACACCCACCTCGTCTCTAATCCTTTTTTTTTGCGTAAAACAAACATAATTTTAAACTTCTGTTTTTCTTGTTTTGCTCTTAATTATTTTTTTTTTACTAAGAAATCTCTAGCGGACTCGCAGGTATAGAGCCGGTCCCTTAAAGGTCGATCCTCTAACCCAACCTTTTTTTTATTTTCTTTGCTTGCTAACCCCAACTGTAAGTTTGGCGCACACACACTCTAACCTCTGTGTCTTATTTTTTTTCTGCACATATGTTCGGGTGTTGTGACATTCTATTCCGCCATACCGACCTTGGATTAGCCTATTAAGGTCCCCTCGAGATCTCTACGTTACATTGTTTTTTTTTTATATTAAGTTATTTCTTCATTTAAGACAAATTTAATTTTTTTTATTTTCTCGCAAAATCCTTCCTTACTTCCTACTGAAATTTAGTTTTTTTTCTCTCTCTTACCTATAGGGCTCATCAACCGACGATCCGCTTTACTTCTCTGTTGTCACGATTAGTGGAAAAACTGTCCTAGGTCCATGCAAAACTTTTTTTTTGTGTGTACGACTTAGTTGCTACAGTTCATTGACGTGTTAAAGCAAACAACTATCTCTAAACTTTCTGTCGCTCCGGTTGAGAACCCCTATACTAAGGGGGAAACTGCTTTTCTTTTTTTGGAAGTCTCCTCCTTTCCTATGCCCCGATTCCTCAATCCTCACGAGTATCGCGAAATAAGGAGGGCACTGAGTAGTTTAGGCGTACCACGCCGAGAACACAAAAGGTTTATAAAAATCATAATAAATATAGACATTTTCGGAGTTCTTAAGAAAATCAACGCGTTCTAGGTTCATTACTTAATCTTTCTTTTTCTTTTAAGAATTTTGTTCTATGACTTATACTGCTATATTTACTGGACTTACCCTTGTATTATTAGCTATCATACTATTCACAATTTGCGCGACCAAGTACACGGAGTTAGTAAGGATTCTGAAATAAACTTCGTATTTATATATATATATATATATATATATATATATATATATATATAAACATATACAACACTCACTCTTACAGGTATACACTAAGAACCCCCCCCTCTTTGACAACAACTTATTTTCGAACAACCTATGATTCCCCTACCATATGGCCCTCTAACAAATAATCATATTGGATTAATAATCAACTTCGAGGAACGAATAATTTCCTACGAAGCTTTTATAGAAGAAACTGAGAGTACCGTATATACCCAGTCTCAAATAATACATAAATTATAAAAGCATATCCACGTTTTAGAAGAAAAATATAAGGAACTAGCGCTCAATACCGAAAGGATTCGCTGTTGGGCCATCAAGAGAACTGGTAAGTTAGGAACTTGTATAAGCACAAATAAAAACGCAATAGATGAACTTGCGAAAGGAATCGAAGAATTGAAAATTTCAAAAAAATAAGCCCCCCCCTTTTTTTTATTTATAACCTATATGTCCGGTTTCTTAGAAGGAATCAACGAGAGACTACCGCTGCGAGCAGTGGGAGAAAAGATACGACGAAATTTACGAAACGCAAGAAGAAACTTTGATAGCCCTAGAGTACAGGTTAGACGTATTAAGGGCCTGCCACTACACTTGTCTCAATAGACATAAAATATTGCACCGTTGGTTAAAAACTAAACTTATCAATCTAGACACACATCAAATAATAGAGGACGCTCGAATACAAAAACTTGCAGAAAAACTCTCGCAGTTAAGACTTAAATAAAAACAATTTTTTTTTTAGACCCCCCCCCCTCCCTATGTTTAAAATACGAGAAATTAAGGACTCTAGCATAATAGAAAAGTTACAACGACTACTAGCACCATTGGAAATCCATTCTATAACCATACACGGTACCTACCCGGACACCCCAGCAAATTGTGCGGAATTAATAAATATTGTCCGAGGAACTAATAACGTGTCTGTCCTGCAACCATACGACGAAAACGAAGTTGATCAGCGATTCTTGGACTTTATATTAAACGACAGCGAAAATCCTCAGGGAGAAGACACCGAAGAAACCTTAACTAAGTTATTGAAACCAGGTAAACCTACAGTAACCCGTGTCATCTACGCTCTAAAAGAAAATACTATAAATGAGCAGAGCCCGCGACAATTGGAAAAAGATCCTAAGGAGAAGAAAAACAAATTAAAAGGGCAATCGAAAGAAGACTAGACATAATCGGCACTATAGTAACGGAAGAAGTAGAACCTATTGGCACAACTGTTTTCAAGGACGTCAAAGGATCCCACAAAGCTTACGACACTCGCGAGGAATTAACAGAACCCTTAATTGTAGAAGTCACACCTACAGCCACGATCATCAATCCATCACCTACAGTCGAATTATTAGGCCAGGCAAAATATACCCACGAACACACGACTTGTGAGCACAAGAGTGTAATTCCCTCGAAACGCCCCGACCCGCTACTAAGCAGTAGTGCGACGTTCGATTCTTCAAGGACACGAGTATATCAAGAAGGAGACCAAGATTATCTAGAATACCTACGAAAGGAAGCTAAGGGAAAAACCAAGACCATCCTAGAAAAACTCGAAGACTTAGTTTATTCTTTATAAAGACATGGTATCAACGACCCAGAAATGGCTCAAGGAATCGCTAATTTGACGCACCATCAAAATATTACAGATGCATTACTCAATACTATGGGAGAATGCATGGCAGTGCAACAAGCACTGTTACACATTCCCTTATATGACGGTAAGAACATGCCTCTCAAGACTTTTCTACAAGATGTAGAAAACGGACTGAACATTTGCCCAAAAGGGATACACAACGCCTTCTTTAAGGGAGTCGTGGCCAAGCTTCGCGACACAGCAAGAGACGCAGTCAGTGGAACACGCATTAATACACTAGAAAACTTAAAAGACGCACTAAAAGAATATTTTTCCCCCAAGAAAACATATTCACATTACTGCGCCGAAATACAAGGGATAAGGATGAGAAGAAATGAAACTGTGATTGAATATTACAGTAGAATCAAGCGTCTCATGGAGGGAGCCGTAGCTTCACTAAAGGAAAAATTTGAAGCCGCTCAAGTCCCTCATATGCCTACCATGCTAGAAGGCATAGCCCTAGAATCCTTTAAAAGAGGACTCTCAGACGATCTACTGTACGCCGTCAGTGTACAGGAACCACCAACACTGAACGCAGCATTGAAAATTGCCCAAAGAATAGAAAGAGACATGCTCTCATCTAACGAAAGGAAAGGATCACTCCACTTAGTAGAAGCAATTGATAAGCCAAAGGAAACGGAAAGACAAGTACGATTTCAGGACGATCACCAACCCTGGAGAACGCAATCACATGCGAGAACCGAACAAGGTTACAGATCTTATAACCGATCTGACTCACCAGGACGAGAAGAAAGAGGAAGGTTTGAAAACGAACCTTATAGAAGGAGTATGTCACCTGCTGCCAATGAACGGAATTTCAGATCATATAACCGTACGGATTCACCAGGACGCAACGACAGAGGGAGATTCGGATATAATGCCTATGGGAGAAACAACTCTAGATCACAAAGCCCTTCTGATTATTCCGCTAGGGAAAATCCTAACTATGAAAGGAACAACTCATACACTTCTAAAAGTCAAAACGAATACAGACGAGAGCCCAGAAATTATAATACAAGGACACCCATAGCGTACGCTGAGCCTAGAATGGCTCCGCCTGTTTCCACCCAATATATACCTCAAGGCCCTTATCAATACATGCCCAGTATCCACCGATGAATTATCGTCCTGTAAAACAACCAGAAGCTTTAAACTCCTCGCCTGCTCGTCAGATGGACGCCCCGACGAGCAAAACCAACATCGAGCGCCCACTAGCAGTAAAATTTATAACTGCAACCGATCTACAGGAGGAACCTGCAACAAGGGAACAGGTCCAGTAATAATACTAGAAGCACCAGAACTAAGAGGAAGAACAGAATTTTTAATAGATACAGGAGCAGAAATAAATTTAATCCACGTAAGAGCCTTACACCCCAGAACTGTCATTGCCGCTCATGAGGCAATGACCATTACAGGTATTACCACCGACTCATTTAACACAGCTGGATCCACGGAGATCACTCTGTTCGACAAACCAATTAGATTCCAAGTCGTAACTGGGAGTCTACCCATACCAGCACCAGGAATCCTAGGAGTCGACTTTTTAAGAAACGAATCAGCCGAAATTTCCTTCCATCATAATGCGCTCATAACCTCATCTCAACCGATACACCCGGTAAGATTTGTAAATTATGAATATAGGGCACCCAAACCGACAAGGTACATTCTACAGGCTCGGTCGAAGACGCCAATCACCATAAATCTGGAACCATCTATCCTAAAAACAGGATACATTCCGCGTTTAAATACTCCCGAAAATATCTTTATCGGAGAAGCAATAGTAACCAATAACCAACATAAGTGTGTTGTGATGGCAATCAATTCATACGAAGAAGATGCCGAAATAGAAATACCACCACAAGAATTACAGGCATATGAAGTATTCGAAGAATCAGAAGATTTCTTCGACAGTGAAGATTCAGAATTAGACCTTTCCACGGACGAAAGACTTCAAAGGATCCTGGACAGCTTACGATTAGAGCATTTAAACGAAGAGGAAAAGCAACATGTCCTACGAATAGTCGCCGACTACCCTCAGTTATTTCATCTGCCTGGAGACAAACTACCAGCCACAGACGTCTTAAAACACTGTATCCCTACAAGGGATGATGCACCTGTATTTGTCAAACAGTACAGATACCCTACCGTGCACAAGGAGGAAATACAACGCCAAGTGACAAAATTGTTAAACGATGGAATAATTAAAAACTCGAAATCACCGTATAACTCACCACTATGGATAGTACCAAAGAAGAATGATTCTAAGGGAAACAAGAGATGGCGAATGGTGATAGATTACAGAGCCCTTAACGAAATGACAATAGGCGACGCACACCCCCTTCCAAACATTACAGAAATCTTAGATCGTCTCGGGGAGCGAAATATTTTTCTATCTTCGATCTAGCTTCAGGATTTCATCAAATCGAAGTAAACGAAGCGGACAGGCATAAGACTGCTTTCAGTTCAGCTACTGGACATTATCATTACATAAGAATGCCGTTTGACCTTCGCTCGGCATCCGCAACCTTCCAAAGGCTCATGAACCTAGTTTTATTAGGTCTGCAAGACTCGGAATTACTAGTTTACTTAGACGACGTCATTATCTTCGCCTCAGACCTGGTAAAACACGAGAAAAAGGTGCGACGACTCTTCAATCGACTTCTCGATGCTAAACTCTCGTTGGAACCAGATAAGTGCGAATTTTCGCGCACCGAGGTAGAATACTTAGGACATATCATCTCAGAGGAAGGAGTTAAACCAGACCCTAAAAAGACAATGGCTGTCAGGAACTTTCCGAAACCCAAAACACAAACTAATATAAGACAATTTTTGGGACTAGCTGGTTACTACCGAAGATTCATAGAAGGATTTTCAGCAAGGGCAAGACCTCTATCTGACCTTCTAAAGAAGACAGTTCCTTTTGAATGGACAGAAAAACACGAAGAGAGCTTCGAAGATTTGAAAAACGCCTTATGCAGCGCACCGGTTCTACAACACCCTAATTTTGAAAAACCATTTATACTTACCACCGACGCATCTGACTACGCCGTAGGTGCTGTGCTTAGTCAAGGAGAAATAGGTCAATATCAACCTATAGCGTATATGTCACTAATGATGAAGCCAGCAGAAAAGAACTACACAACAACGGAAAAAGAATGTTTAGCTATAATATACGCTATTTTACACTTTCGCCCGTACCTATACGGACGAGAATTCACACTTGTAAGCGATCACGAACCACTCAAATGGATCGATTCAGTGAAACCACCAATCCAAAGGTTAATAAGATGGCGAACTCGGCTAAGAGAATATCAATATAAATTTCTTCATAAACCGGGTCGACTCAATGTCAATGCCGATGCTTTATCCAGGAACCTGATACCAGAAGAGGCAGTAGCACTACCCACAAGCTCTTCCGCAAAACTTCAGGCTCCAGTAGCCCCGAAACCTCGAGGACGACCTCCAGATGCTAAAACTAAGCCTCTACCGTCGTTATCCACCTCAACGACTTCGGGAACAACTATAGCCGACAGAGTAAGGACTAGACATGCCAGCAAGGAGCGAGCACCCCCTCCACCTAGCACCAAGGAAAAACGTAGCAGATCAGAATCACCACCTTCACGTAGGCCAGCTTTAAAACCTACGCTTGCTAAAGAAAAAGAACCAAGCCTTTCAGGGAAAAAGGATACAAATACCCGATCAGTTCAAGATACAGAAGGTAACTCTGTACCATCGACTTCTTCAACTAACGATCCAAAACCTATCCGCCCAGTCAAATTCTCGGAAAGAGTAACATTTGAACCAATTGAGGACTCAGATTCACAAATCGAGCCCCCTATACCTCGAAAAAGAAACAGTGGGTTCCCAAGTCTGGTGAAACCAACGCCACCTCTAACGAAACAAATCTCGTCACAGGATGAAACAACTAACAGTGAAGAGGAATCACCAATTAAAAGCACCGTAATAGAATCAGCCCCTCGAAGGAGCTCAAACTTCGACGATACATCGCTCGACGAATATTGGTGGGACGAATCATTTAATAAGAATAGACCTGTAGCTCGTTCTACTCCGGTGGAGAACGAATCGAGTAGACATAACGCCCCACCATATCTTCGTGATAGACTAGGAGCTATCCCGGAAGATAACAGTACGGACGAATCTTCAACAGAGGGTGACAACGATGACTTACGATATCCCCCACCTAAGGTATCAGACACCATACCCCCGGAATTATTTTATCCCGAATTCATGAAAACACCGAATAGCGTGTTACAAATAAAATTAATAAACGAAGGATTAACACACAAACGGGATAACCTACTTCACTTCATATCAGCAGACTGCGAATTCACTACTCCAGTCGCTAAATTATTAATAGACCTAAACCAATTAGACAAACATGAGATGAAGGGATTAAAGCCCAAACAGGGGCAAGTAATAGTAACACCAAGGACTAAGACATTCTTACTAAATGCAGTACTCACCAAAAGGCACTTCGAAACATTCTCAGAACAAGAACTTAGAGGAACCCTAATGAATCTAGCAAAATGCATAAAGGAATACGAAATCAAAACCCTTCGCATCTCTAAGCAAAACAACCTAATCTATAAAATATCATTCTCAACATTTTTACAAATATTAAAAGAAGCATTAAATCACTGCGACTGTCAAATCTTCATATGCTATGGCTCAACAACTATACCTCCGGATGACATGAAAAACCGAATTATACAAGAATACCATACCAGCATGGTGGGAGGACATAAGGGAGTCACTAAAACTTACCGAAGGATTCGAGAAAAATTCTTTTGGAACGGATTAAAGGAAGACGTCACAGAATATATACGACACTGCCAGCAATGTCAAGAATTAAAACTTGTACGAGTGAAAAACAGGGAACCCATGATAATAACGGACACCCCCATAGAACCCTTCGACAAAATTTCAATAGATACAGTAGGGCCACTACCTAATACATCCGAAGGAAATAGACATATATTGACGATACAGGATAATCTAACGAAATATTGCATAGCGGTGCCAATCAAAAATACCAAGGCCGAAACTATAGCAGATGCGTTAGCTAGACACGTAATAACCTTATACGGAGCCCCGCGCGTCATATTATCCGATAAAGCCCCCGCACTAATAGGAAACATAATGCATGAACTGGCAAAATTATTTAAGATCAAACAGGTAACCACTTCAGGATATCACCCGCAATCCAATGGCTCACTTGAAAGAAGCCATATAGTCCTGACGGAATACATACGCCACTATATAGAAAACTATGAGGATTGGGACAAGGTCGTGCCCTTTGCCATATTCTCCTATAACACAAGTATACATGAATCAACTGGTTTCACGCCCTTTGAACTAATATTCGGTAAACCTGCAAGAACACCTAGCTCCTTGCCCGTAGATAAGTTGGACACATACTCATCCTACATGGCTGAATTAATAAGTAAACTACATGACACTCGAGAGATGGCGGCAAAATCGTTACTAACCTCAAAACAAAGGAATAAACAATATTACGGCCGTAAGGTTAAAACACACCCATATACAATCGGTGACTTAGTATACGTATTAAAAGAATCCAGGAAAAACAAACTCGACAAAACATACAAGGGTCCTTATAAGGTAGTAGAAATTTTAGAAAAACACAACATCGTTCTAGAAAATGACGAGGGGGCACGAATACTAAAACATATTGACAAAATCAAACCAGCTCACCAACAATAGAACGTTTTATTTCAGATGAAGGTTGCTTGAGCATTAATGATTCTGATAACCGCAACAGCGTCGAAGTCCAGCAATAATTATGTTCTACAACCTCTCATCCATAATCCAGGGATATATTATGAAAAATTACAAGACATACGATATTCAGAAACCGACTGGAAAGTACTAGTGTTCATCGACATGCAACCACTGGATCATAACGCCACTTTCATACGAAGAACGTTTCAAGGACTAAGAGATAAATGTGTACATGCCCAAGACTACCCAGAATTATGTGACACACTGGTAAAAAGAATATATTTCCTCGAAGAAGAAAATAAACTCGTAAACCAATTACACAACGACTTACTCGACTCAATGAGCGAAGTAGAGTCCCTGGAGCCTACTACGTCAAACGTCCCAGCAATAAAGAAAAGAAGTGTACCTTTCGGATTTATAGGAAGCATCAGTAGGTCATTATTCGGAACACTTTCGCAAGAAGATGGAGAAATTTATGAACAACACATCAAGGAACTATACGATAAACAGAACGAACTGGCTCGAATTGGAAAAGAGGAAGCCCATATAGTCCAACACAAGATGGCATCCATAAGCAAACAGGTAAACGAGAATAAGGAAGGCGTACAAAAAACTTATGAACTCTATCTAAAGGTTATAAAAGAATTGGACGACATAAGTAACTTGTGGGATTACTTAGGCGTAATGAAACACTTCTCAGGAACTATAAATTACATAGAGACAATGTTAACACTTTGTAAGGAAACATTCAGAACTTTGCAAGAAGCAGTGAACGCTGCAAGAACAGGCCATATGCACCCCTCATTACTAACTACGGGAAACTTACAGAAAATAATACAACAAATCATAGACTTACACCCCGAATATGAATTTTCTATCCCTATAGCTCATGCTCGAATGGATAAGCTGACGGAAATAGTAACGGTACGTCTAGGATACAAAAACAAAAGGTTTTTAATAGAAATGAGGATACCCATGTTATGTAAATTTCCGACAGAATTATACAAAATACATCCTGTGCCTATACCCCAACAACAAGACGACCACCTAATTAGTGCATTCATAATTCCACAAACGTCACATATAGCACTCAGTCACGACAAAAGGACATACAGCCTTCTGTCAGATTTAGACCTACGAACCTGCAAACACACCTTACACAACAAGATATGCACACGAGTAGCACCTATATATGAAACCAGTGCAAATATAGCATGTGAGTATTTATTACTGAATCAACCAAGTGATAATAATATAAATAGATGTCCCATAAGTATATCACATAGTTATAGACCTTATTAGGTACACCTTAAATCCATGGACGGATGGCTGTACTCAACACATGAAGAAAGCATACTACAAATATTATGTCCAGGACAACAGCATGAACTTGTCAAAATATCAGGAGTAGGAATACTCCAATTAAAATCCAAATGCACAGCCAGACATGATCAAACTACACTCACAGGACTCAAAACTTAAGGAAGCTCCAAAGAATTCATATACATACCCAAGATACACTTAAATATCACACGTCTAGATGAAAATTTCTTCGAAAAACTATTGACTTTAAATGAAACCATACCCATGCTACGATTAGGAAACAATATAGGAAACCTAGAACCAGACATGAATCTTGATGAGGTTCGATCACAATATGATAAAATAATAACGGACACGGAGGATAAGAAATTTACACACCTAGTCTCTTATGGTGCAATAAGTTTTAACGCTATAATAATAATTATTATTACTATAGCAATAATAATAGCCTGCCTTAAATACAATAAAATATATCCCCAAGGAAATAAAAATAAAACAAATACTGATCTCGACGAACATACATATAATATTTTACGACCCATCAACGTCATAGAAAATCCGCCAGAATCATACCACATTTCATCTAGATTAATTAATAGCCCACGAGCCACGCCTAGATCAAGACGTAACTCCTTCAATCCTATAGAACCCGAACTTGAAAACACCGAAGACTCGGATGCTAACTAGAAGATAACATCGATTATTCTTTTTTTTCTAGATGAATGCATTCCGGACCATCACCTTACTAACGACATTGGTCATAGCTAACACTTTCTCAACGCAATCTCCACCAATAATATCTTTGAAGAATAACCCTGGAATATACTTTCATAAAATCGGGTCTGTAATGTATAAAACTAACGAATGGATAGGCGTAACATATATAAATCTCAGAGAAATTACACATAATACTACTCAACTAATGCAAAATATTAAAAACATAACTTATACGTATCAAGACGACCAAGTCATTTGCCAATTACATGAGACAAAAATTAATTTGATATATAAGTACTTTTCACTAGCCGATACCGAACTAAGAACAATAATGGATTTAGAAACATTCACGGATACCGAGTCATACACATCAATAGATAACGAAATTAATAGAGATGCAAGAAAATTGAGACAACTGATTGAAGAATGAGAAGTAATAAAAAACATTTCAATTTTCTCCACAGACGAAACCCTTAGAGTTCCACTAATGAAAGATATAGCTTTAACCCAACCCATATTACTCAAACTTGAAAATATATTAATCAATTATATTTACATATATAAAAAAATAAAAACAATAATCTTAAATGCCCAAATAGGAATATTCGGCGAATCGTTATTAAACCCCAAGGATGTTAACAACCTCTATCGATATCTAAACCTAGAAATAACCAACATCTTTCCCTCTCCCCGCGCATTTTTAAAAGAATTCAATAAATTAATAAAAATAAAAATCGGAAAAACAAAACACGAAATCGTGATAAAAATTACATTTGCACTGTTTGACCCAACCAGCCTCGATCTTTACCAAGCATACCCAATACCTATAAAAACAATTTTTAATAACAGCGTTATGATAATACCACATAAAGAATTCATACCCATAAAAATTAACAGTAGTATCCATACATTCCATGCGAAACAACAATTAACAGACTATCCCCAAATATCATCCACATTATACTGCACCCAACCGGACTTATTCTTCGTAAAAGAAGATTGTGAAACTCAGTTATTATTAGACAAACCCGCCAAAGATTGCAAATTTACGGAAACATACACCGACAGAACTACGTGGGTACGAATAGAAAAAACGAACACTTGGATATTCACTACAACAAAATTAGAAAAAATAAAAATAAATTGCGATGATTCAGAATTAAATAAAATAATCGAAGGAGTCGGTATTATACAACTACAACCGCGTTGTAACGGCTTCACAACAACTGTCCATTTAAACCCTATTGTGGACAATTACAACTTTAATTATTATTTTAATTATAGCGTACCAATAAAAGTAACACAGCTACAAGAACACAAACACTCCGACACCTTACACGTAATCATATCATGTTTACTAAGCTTAACAGTAATCACCATAATAATAGCAATGATAATATTCATGAAAAACAGGAAAATATACAAATACATGATCGCAGCTTCCAGACAACAAAGCAAAACGGAGTCCCCCACGCAAAACCGTGAATCCCACATATACGATTTCATACCCCCAATCACACCTGTTACCCAATAAACCTTTTTGATAAAATGAAACCTCACAAAAAAAAGGGGAGAGAGAAACATAATATATAATATGCTTTAGATAAAAATATAAATATATAAAACATGTAAAACATTCTACCAACACACACTAACACCACAAACACCCTTGTTACTAATCAATTCTGTAGTTGTAGATGCATGCATACCACTAACCTTCCTTCCAAGTAGATATTGTAAATAACAATAATGGATATGGGAACGACGAAGAACCGGCACCAAATACAAAGGAAAACAGTACCTATGACTGACAGACTAAAAAAAAAAAAAAAAAAGGATTCCCAGGACATCTTATGCATGTATTAACTAACACGCATGTGTTTGGACTAATCCTCACAATTAACCTTCTCATACTAAATAAAAATCTTTTCTTCTTCCCTTTTTCTAGATGTATCCTTACACTATCATAACCTTTATCCTCTCACTCCTTATCGATACAACGGCCCAGAACTTACCATCCTATTCGATCACGCAACTAGACGATCTACCAGGGATATACTTTGAATACGTGGAAAATCACGACTACGTTTAATACTAACAATATCTTACCAGATGACTTAAGCACGAACCACAACATCGATAAAGTATTGAAAGAATGTCCGATAGACCTCACGGAATGTGTCATCTTACACATTAGAGGAAGACACTTGAAAAGGAAGATAACCTCAATAAACAATGAGATAACGAATATCTTGGCAACAATAACCGAAGAGCTTAGTAAACCAGGAATACCACCAGCCAAACTGAGAAAAACAGCTATTTCCCAACAAGAAGATGAGATAAAAAAGGTAACGCATCCAATCATGCCACTATTTTCCAGTATAACGCAAAGCATCCGTGATCCAACACAAACATTCGACCAAAAATTCCAACACAAATTGGAAGAATGGACCATCGCACTTGAAGACGCAATAGAGATCTCTGCAACCACAATCCATCAAATTAAGGAGATCCTTCGGGAAGCAACAATAGGAAACGTACACCCGGCACTCCTCACCCAAGAACAAGCAAAAGGAGCAATCGAATACGGCACAATGAGAAACCCAGAATATATACTACCTCCATTAAAAACGCTCTCCAACTCTCCACCAGGACTACTCAAGACCTTAGTTTACCGAAGAGGAAGTGAATTCACCATAGAAATTAGCATCCCCATATATCACAGGGATATTCTCCAACTATACAGGAACTACGCAGTACCAATACATCAAGGAAACAACACCGCGCTCCAAGTGAAACCAAAGAACGAACTTATAATAATCAACCCAGAGAACCACGACCACGCATTCTACAGCAGCAGCGATCTAAAAAATTGTACCACGTTACAAAGCACAATATATTGCGACACAACCAACATGGTTTTAAGGGCATCATGCGAGTCCCAACTACTACTCGACTTCACCGTTTCAGAGGATACTTGCGACATTCAAAATGTCCAGCTACCGGGCACAAAATGAATACAATTAATTGAAAGCAAGGACTGGATCTTCACTGTTGCAACAGATAAATTAACTATCATGTGCCCAGGAAAGAAAAACGAGATAATAGACATACAAGGAGTTGGATTACTCCAGTTAAGTCCAAATTGCAATGCCAGCACAACGGACACCACCCTTCACGCCTCTAACGTAGAAGCCAAAGGAACCACAATCTACACATATACCAATAAAATAAACTTCGCACCATATTTAACTAATATGCCTCAGCCGCCCTATAAAAACAATGATAACATATCGCTACAACAGTATATCATCACAATTGTATACGCAACAATCACCACCATTCTCATTTGTATAATAGCAGCTGTTATTATATGCATCCGAAGGAGAATTTTATCGATAGAAAGAAAACAAAGAGAACCCAGGATCATTCACATGAGACATGGAATAACCCAAACACAACGCGAGATTTCGTTCAACCTGAGTCCAGAAAATATACGGCGGAAAAACAAGAAAAAACCAAGTACAGGGTTAGATGTTAACCTTTCACGGACCGAACGTTGCCAAGCATCGGTAACATACAAAAACACAACGACCAAAGAAGACAGCATATACATAGATATGCAACCTACCCACTCTAGCAAAACCAAACCCACAGAAGAAGAAAATTACGCCAACATACCTCAAGAAGTTACGAAGTCACCAGCAGAAACCTTATCACCAATAACCAATAACGACCGAACATAACATACTTAGGGACACATCCATCCATATCATCTAGGTTAAGAAATATATATCTTCTTGTTTTCCTTCTCTTTCCCATTTTTGTCTTCTTTCACAATCACACACACGCGTACACTCATACCAACCATCCTCGATACTTCAATCCTCACGAAATTAAGCCCTACTTCTTCCATACAGGTAATAAAATGCAGAAGTCGCAACAAAAACCTTCCACCACCAATCAATCAAGATTCGGAGTTAACGCACAAGACTATCCTCCATCCTACGGAATCATGCAAAGAGGAACATGTCTGATGAAACATCCGCACTACCACGGATCAATACATTACGACGAAACAAATCAAGGGTTGCTCTGTGATCACTGTCTCGCCATTCCAACCGAATACAAGAACAACTACAAGACCCACAAAGATTTCCATAGAATTTCTCACAAAGAAGGAATACACCTCGGTTGCTATCAATGCGACACTCAGCTGTTGTCCTATCGACCAGCCCGAGAATGCGGTGCTTGTATAAGGACAATACAAAGGGAATATCTAAAAATCAAGGATGTTGGAGGAGCCCTCGTAACGGAACCTTGGTACACAGCCAAGATAGCCACTCTATTAAATCTCAGAGGAACAACGCCCGTACAAGATCATCACGGAAAAGGGCACAAATGCAAGGTAATAAGCAACAGCACCTGCGTCAAGGGTCAAGTACCGATCTTCTACAACGCACTCAACAAGAGAGTTGTCTGTTGCACCTGCTACAGAATCACGCTCCAACATAAACTGCCATACCAGTTATTCTCACACTTCCATCGAATAGCCTACACCAAGACAAAACATGATCACTGCACCTACTGCAAGGCACAACTCCTCTACCTACGACCAGCCAGGGAATGCGATGAATTTACAAAAACAGCGTTCAACCGAAAGGAAGAAATTTTGGAAAATGGTGGAACGTTTACCTAAACTACAACTTCACCTTACCCCCCCCCCTCCTTTCCTTTTTTTTCTTTTCTCCTTTTTTTTCTCTTTTTATTTTTCCAATATTCACCTACCACTACGCCTTTCTACATACAAAGAAAAGAAAAATGCGAAGATGAGGAGGAGAGGAGAAACCAAAAAGATCATAACACCTCATACCTTTGTAATAACATTAACTCACCCCCATAATAGATAGTATAATAATAGTCTCACACCTTTATAACTCCATTAACATTGCACACTATGACTACTTAAATAAAAGGTAATTAATAATTACAATTCTTCCTCAAGGACCAATCAACATGGATTTCGCTGCCAAATTTGCACTATTAAGATCGTTCGGATTCAATCCGGATAGCTTTCCATGTCACTCAACATGGTCAAGAAGATTCCAGCCGTATGTCTGCAACATCTGCCAGCGATCAACTTATTCAAGGCCATTTATCCAATATTTGTATCATACTGGAACAACCGACGTAGTGTTAACTAACCGTCAAATCACAGTTTTGAGTCGTCACTTCGATGAAGACGAAATGATCGAGCTCTCCCTGAATTACGACGTACTTAGTGAAACATCGGATGACGGATATACCAGTGATGAAGACATATTGGGCCTACCCGATGTCGAATCTACGGATGAAGGCGAAGAGGAAGAGAATGAAGTAGACCCTCCAGCGAGACCTCAACGAGAAGATTCGGACGGATGGCTTACGATAGACGACGAAGACGTCGAACACTTAGCCGACATCCCCGCAAACCAAAATCCGCAACAAATAGTCGAAGAGTCCGACAGACAGCCGACAGAGACCAGCGAAGATGAAAACAACCTGGAAAACAGAAATGAACTTGCTGTAGTTCCAACAACCCCAAGTTTACCTTCATCTATTCACCAACCAAGCCGACGAACGCCTATGGAAATATTCCTTCGACTCCGCGCACTAGCAAACCCAACTCCGAACAATCGCGCGTAAACCATCCATACTCACTATATCACCACCCAACTCACACCTTTATAACACCATTTAACATTGCATGACTATTCACTCTCTTTCTGTAGTTCACTAACCTTTGCGTCCATATTTTAAATCCCGATCACATAATATAATTTCTTATAGATGAACAACTTTGCCCGGAAGATGAACTTGCTTTTGTCAATAGGATTCAAACCCGATTCTAGACCTTGCCATCCTTACCAAGAATACGAAGATGATATTCATTGTACCTACTGTAACTTACCATACAATGAAAGGCCCTTGACACGCCTAATATATCATACGGGAGACAGAGAGGTGGTAATAACACGCCGCCAAGAAAGAACGCTCCAAGAAAATTTCGACGAAAGTGAAATGTATGAGATAGAGAACCACTACTCACTTCCCGAACGTCGACACAACAGGATCGATGAAGGCTACAAAACCGAGAGTGACACCGAGGACTAACCTAGCGCCATTGTTTCATTATTTTATTATTCCTTTTTTTTACGTAAATATAAGACCATATTACACACCTTTATAAAGGCATACTACACACACCTTTATAAAACCATACAACATATTTTTGTAAATCATATCACCTAGTTATAGCCTCAACCATGCGTAGCCATCGCTAGAGTTCATCGGGGACGATAAACCTTCTCGGCCAGGGAGGTGTAACATCCCAACAAATGATGCATTCTTTACCTAATTTTTGCTTTCTCATAGAGAAAGCATTGTATCGATAAAAAAAATTTTTTTCTATTTTTTCATTAATTTGTACATATTTGAACTCGGTGAGTCGAAAAAAGTGGTTTCCAGAAAATGTCTGTATGTATGTGTGTGTGTGTGTGTGTGTGTGTGTGTGTGTGTGTAGATGTATGAATTCAGTTAGTAAACTGTATCTCGAGAACTACTCGATGGATTTGCTTCTAATTTTGCATGGAATTCAGTTTTTTGACTAACTTGCTGGGAAGCTATTGATAATTGGTTCTTCTAGCGTAGTTTTCATTATAGAGTTTAAAAAAAAAAAAAAAAAATTTCGATTTTTCGTTTTTTGGTTTTTTTTTCGTTTACTACTCGATAAATTTGCTTCAAAATTTGCTCAGAAATTATTTGTGATTGCCCGGATGAAATAAATATTTAAAAACTGATTTTCTTAGCTTAGTTTTAATTTTAGAGCATTTTGAAATTAAAAAAAAAATGTTTCTATTTATTAAACCAATAAAATCTTAAAAACTACTCGATGGATTTACTTCAAATTTTCCATACAATTCAATTTTTCGATCAACTGGTGCGAAAGCTATTGAGTATTGGTTTTCTTAGCGTAGTTTTTTTTTAAGAATCATTTTAAAAATTTTTAAAAAATTTCGATTTTTCATTTTTTCTGTATTGTACGTAAACTACTCGAAGAATTTGTTCGAAAATTTGTATAAAACTTAATTTCGACTGCCAAAAGTATAAAAAATTTTGTAAACTAATTTTCTTAGCGCACTTTTAATTTTAGAGCATTTTTAAAATTTTTAAAAAAATTTTTATTTTTAATTTTTTTCTATTTTACGAAAATCATTTGATAGATTTGCTCCAAAATTTGTATGCAATTTATTCGCTACTGTCTGAAGAAAACAAGCTTTGGAAAACTAATTTTCTCAGCGCAGTTTTAATTTTAGAGCACTTTGAAAATTTTCAAAAAAATTTTTATTTTTAATTTATTTTCTATTTTGCGTAAACCATACTATAAATTTTCTCCAAAATTTTTATACAATTAATTCGCTATGGTCTGAAAAAAATAAGCTTTTGAAAACTAATTTTCTTTGCGTGGTTACAATTTTAGAGAATTTTAAAGATTTAAAAAAAAATTTCGATTCTTCTTTTCTTATTTTTTTTTATTCTACGTAAAGTACTCGATAGTTTTGTTCTAAAAATTGCAGGGAAATTATTTGCGACTGCCAAAAGGAGGGAAATTTTCAAAAATTGATTTTTATAGCGTAGTTTTAATTTTAGAGGATTTTTAAAATTCTGAAAAAGAAATTTTGAAAAGAAAATGTTACTTATTTAACCAGTTAGATCTCGAAAATTACTCGATGGATTTGCTTCAAATTTTGTATACCATCTATGTTTTTGTATAACTAGACGGGAAGCTATTGAAAATTGGTATTCATAGAGTAGTTTTTTTTATAGAGCCATAAACATGAACTGTATTTATATATAAATATGATTGCATTTTATAAAGATTAGAAATTTTGTTGTCATCATTCTTTTTATTGCTACATTATATCATTTTTTCAATAGAACGAATTTTTTTGTATTACTTGATGATTTAAAATAAATTATAAATGTTGAAAAAGCAAACAGCTAGCATAAATGTTCGAAATTTATAAAGTACAATATGAGTAAATATTAATGTTAGACAATTTTTTAATATTAAAATCACATTTAAATAAATATAAAAAAATTAATGAAACTCAAAGAGCTCTATGAGAAAGCATTCCGCCAAAGCACTTGGCAGCGTTTTTTTTATATTTTTCTTTTTTCTTATTAATCATTTCGTCATAGTTACTACCTTATTTTTCTTATCAAGCGATGGCTTCTTTAGTTTCGGCATTCTATTGTAAATATATTGATCCGAAAACTGATAAGGATTTGTTCGCTTCGGTTAATGCCTTTTTATGACATATCATAAAAATACACAAAGACCGAAACCGAACTGTTAATCCCTAGAAGATATCGAATTGGTATATAAATGACCATAGGTCCCCGAAATCGTGCTCTCATTGTATTTACTCTCAGTTTCTTGAGTTTTTCTCTACTTTACGTTAGTACGTAAAATTCCACTCTACAAGTAACTATAGAATTTTCTAAGTTCAACAAAAATATTTCTTTACATAGTATATTTAAAAACCTCAGTTATAAGTTCTATTGTAAACCTTATTTAAATAAAATAATAAAAGTTACATACAGTGTTCAGTTTTAATTAATAATTTACATCAAATCCAATAGATCTAATTTAAAAAGGAAACCACTACTGCAACGAAAAGGGGAATTGGTAACCCTTATACTCAAATAAAGGAAGACTATTAAGAAATAAACAAATCACTTAATAAAAGGTAAGATTTTGATTAATAATTAATATATAGATATATTCTTATTTTCCCCATCCTCAACCTCATTCGCCGGTGTAATAGAAAGGTCTCGGGACCTAGCAAATAACCTATCTACCCCTCATAAAGCCACGCGCATCAATAAATTGCACTAGCCGCTCGATGCAATAACTAAAAATATTTTAACTGTCGTTCTAGTAAATTAATACGTAAATTCTCAGAACGTTACAATATTAAAACTATAAGCTGTAGAACATGTGGCTTATTTATTAAAATTAAAAATATTAGAAGACATGAAAAAACTCACGAACAAAAAACAGAATTATGTATTTATAATAAAAAAATTTTAGTACGAAATCTAATTTAATAAGACATATATTAGCTAAGCATAGGAATCAAAAATTTACATGCTTTATTTGTAATAAAAAATTTTCAAGAAATGATCATTTAAAAAGGCATATAAAAAATCACGTGAATAATATTTTACTTAAAAATTCATAATTATAAAATTATTTTTTATAACAATAAAATATTTATTTGCAGTAAAAAAAAATTTGGTTTATAAATTAAAAATTATGATCAGTTTATATAATATATATAAAAACAATAAAAACAATAAAAAATATAAAAACAAAAAAGGTATTATATTTTTTATAATGTAAATTTAAATTAAAAAATTTTTATCATATTTTTAAAAATTTTAATTTAATATTTTCAATTTTTAAATGTTATACACTATTAACTACAAATATAAATAATTAAAAAATAATTTATTTTTATACAAAATATATGTATGAATTTTGTATGTATAATTAATATTACATATAAAAATTCAAAGAAATATTTTCCAGAAATATTATTTTTTATTTATAAAAGTAAGTAAAGAATTATATAAAATTTTATAAACAATTATATTAAATAATTTTACAATATTTACAAAAATTAGAACAAAAAGATGAAAAAAATTCCAAGTATATTGACAAAAAAAAGGATAATACATAAATATTTTTTCAATTTCTGTTTTCAAAATTTTTAGTCATAATAAAATTTTTTTTTATATGTATAAATGTAAATATTGCACAATTAAAATCACAGTCAGTCACTAAATCTAATAATACTGAATAAGTAAGTCACAAACAAAAATAAATAAAAGTGATATCACAGAGTAATCATAAAATACACGCAATATAAATAAAAATAATCATATAAGTCTGTGTAATCAGTCAGTGCGCATGCGCTAGCAAAGCAACATATGATCTGAGTGTTGTTGTTTATTTATAGTAAATAATTAATTATTACTAAGAAATACAAGTTAATACTGCAACTACTGTATTTGTTATTTATAGTGGAACTATTTGAGATATTAATTTCATATTACTTGTGTACGATTCTGAAGATTTTTTTAAGATTTGGTTAATAACCTATAAATGGCACCGACACAGCAGATGGGCAAGACAACTTGCTTCTACTGTAACAAAGATATAGCATCTGAGGCTACTTTATGTAAGAAGTGTGATATGCCCTATCATCCTTCTTGCAGCAATAAGGTTGGAATTATGCAGAATGGAGCAATTAGAAAATGCTGTGATTACTCCTATAATTTGAATAACATATTAAAATCTAGATTTGAAAAGATGCAAGACGAGCTTAAACTGTTATTGGTTGAAGAGATGAAAAAGCTTTTTGTCCCAACGATTAAAGATAGTATTACAAAACATTTGAACAATCCTGATAATAGTTTAATACTTCAAGAGAGAATTATTCAAGAGATACGTAACAGAGATGATAGAAAGATGAATATTATGATTTTTCAGGTTGAAGATGATGATAATAGAAGTAATGATCTTGAAAAACTAAAGATAGTTTTCAAAGATGCTCCTTTTACTTATAATGATTTTATATTTGTTAGATGTGGTAAATTTAATAATGGATTCATAAGACCAATAAAAATTTTGTTGCAAAGTAGTAACAATGTTGCTTGGGTGTTAAAAAATTCAAAAAATTTAGCTCAGAAGTTGGGGTATGATATTTATATCAATAAAGATAATACACCAAATCAAAATCGCTTGCATAAAATTGTCAAGGCAGAGCTGAATAGTAGGAAAGAGAATGGTGGGGATAATTTAAAATTAAAGTACATTAGAGGTATCCCTACTATTGTCATAAGTAATAATAATAACTCTGGTGATACTACTGATGAACATGCTGAGATGTCAATGTGAGGATTAGTGGGAGACATGAACGTTTTGTACTTGTACTACCAGAATGTCAGAGGAGTCAAAAGTCACTATAAACTAAATCAATTATGTATGAATATTGAATCTTCTTCTATCAATTATGACATTATTGCTCAGACTGAAACTTGGCTAGATAATAGTATAGATGATAATCTGATTATGATTGATAAGTATAATATCTACAGATGTGATAGAAACAGTATATATTCTGGAAAAAGTAGAGGAGGTGGTGTTCTTTTAGCTATAAAAAAAACTATTATATCTAATCTGATTTGTAAAGTCGATTCTGGATATGAGCAATTATGTATTTAATTAATGATAGGTAATAAAAGATTTCTGATAAGTTTGACATATATAGCCCCAAACTCTAGCACAAATATATATGAAAAACATAATAGAACTATTGAGAGTGCTTTTAAGTATGAAAATTTTGATGATATTTGTATATTAGGAGATTACAATCTGCCTGGATACTCTTGGCATTTTAATGATGCTGATAATCTTGTTTATTACTGTGGGCACAATGACCTAATTGCTACAAGAGATAATGTACAAAATCTTTGCTCTTTCCTTAACATGTTAGGTGTTAGGCAGATCAATGAGTACAAAAATAAATCTAATAACACATTGGATCTTTTTTGTGTATCTTCTGATGATTATAAATGCCAGATTGCTATTGACCCACTATCTAGATTAGATGAATACCATGGTGCTTTTGATATTAGTATAACTGTGAGAATTCCTAATAAATTGAAGTATGAAAATGTTGAATTAGATTATAGAAGAACTAATTATGAGTTGATAAATAATGAACTTAGTAAAGTAGACTGGGATGAACTAATCTATAACCTTAATGATCCTGATGAATGTGTTAAGGATTTCTATTGCACTATTGAAAATGTTGTCATGAAATATACACCTAGAGTTAGGAGGAGAAGTGGATGTAAGTACACCTTTCCTAAGTGGTATTCAAGTGAACTAATTGAAGCTATTAAACATAAGAAGATATTGCATAAACAACTAAGATCACTTCCTAGTCTTGATTTAAATATGTATATAGAAGTCAAAAGATACAGGGCATTGTGTAAACGTTTAACAAGATTAAATTATTTAAGTACATTAAGAATATTGAAGATGGGTTATGCAAAGAACCAAAGAATTTTTGGAAATACATTGGATCAAAGAACAAGAGGGATATACCTGATAAAATGACTTTTGAAAACAAGCAAGAATCTGAAGGTCAAGAAATTGCTGAATTGTTTGCAATGCACTTTGGTAGTGTTTATGAATCTAAACATCTTGATGAAGTTCCTGACATCCCACAAGCAGAGAATTCACTAGTAAATATGGAATTTACAATGGATGATATTGAAAAGGCTATTAACAGTATTAAAGATGATTGTTCCCCTGGGCCTGATAGGATAAGTGCTAAAATTATCAAGAAACGTAGTACAGTGATTATGAAACCGTTGTGGCATATTATAAATCTATCTCTAGCTACTGGTATATACCCAGAGGCTTGGAAAGAATCTTTTATTATACCTATATACAAGTCTGGTGATGCCTCTGTGGTTGGAAATTATAGACCCATATCTATCATTAATACTTTTGCTAAAGTTTTTGATAATATTATATATAACAAGTTATATGATTACTTTAAAGATTTTATAACTGATAACCAGCATGGATGCATCAAAGGCAGATCTGTCATTACAAATCTTACAACTTCTAATAGTGATATTGCTTTTGCAATGAATAATAATGCCTATATCCAGGCCATATATACAGACTTAACAAAGGCTTTCGATAAAGTTAATCATGAACTGCTTTTGAGTAAATTAAAAAAATATGGGATAAAAGGCCAACTCTTGAAGTGGTTTAGGTCATACTTGTTGGAGAGAAGACAGATTGTTAAACTTGGTTCCTTTGGATCAGGTATGATAAGTATGCTATCAGGTGTTCCACAAGGATCCAAATTGTCTGCATTACTTTTTGTTGTATTCCTTAATGACTTATCCAAGGTGGTTACATTTCCAAAGATACTATTATACATGGATGACATGAAAGTATATATTGAGGTTAATGATGAATCTGATTTGGAAAGATTGCAATATGATATTCATATGATTAGTAAATGGATGAATGATAATGGGTTAGCTCTTAATGTAAGTAAATGTAAGGCTCTTGCTTTCTCTTGTTCCAGTATTATAGATTGGACATTTAATATTGATGGAAATGTTATTGAAAATGTTGAATTTATCAAGGATCTCGGTGTAACTTTTCAAAGTAACCTTTCCTTTGACATGCAGATTAATGGTGTTATAGGTAAAGCTAAAGGAAATCTGTTCCTAATTAAAAGAAAATGTATTGACTTTACAAACATTAGAACTTGCATAACATTATATAATACTTATGTAAAGTCATTCTTAATGTACTGTTCCTCCATATGGACCCCATACAAGCAGAAAGACATCTATGAACTTGAAAAAGTGCAGAACAATTTTTTGAGATTTTTATCATTTAAAACTGGTAGAGGAATGCATCGTTTTAATCATAATTATGTTGGTATGAGGGATGTGGCTAATTTACCATCACTGGAGTGCTCAAGAATGCATGCTGATATTCTGTTGCCATACAAGATTATTAATAGCTATATTAATTGTGAAACATTGTTTAATAGTTTAAATTTTTATAATCCAGCATTTAATTTGCGTAATGCAAATATTATTTTTTATATTAGATCTTTAAACGGCTTTGCAGATAGGTATTGTATTGTGAATAGATTATGTAATTTATTCTTATTTCTATCCTTATTTAAAAACAAGATCAGAACTGTAATTACGTGATATTATTTGTAATACTTTATTGTTGTTTAATTTTAGTAATGTTTGTAGTAACAGATTATATGATTATAAATATTTGTTTATTTACATTGTTAGTAAAGCGCACTATTTATGTATATTAAAAGTTGAAAAGGGATTGTCTCCCGTTAATAAAATAAAATAAAATAAAATAAAAAATATAAATAAAAATAAGTCATACAATATCTATCAGTCACAATATTAAAATTTAAAAGAAATAAATATAATACATAATAAAATAAAAAAGCAAGCGTACGCAATAGCATAAAACGCAATCAAAAATAAAATCAAATAAAAACTCTCACTCACCAACCATTTAGCCAACACTCATACAATAAATACACTCACAGCTTTAACCTATATACAGGACGTTACAAAAATAAATTAAATAAATTAACACAAATAAATAGTAAAAAAAATATTAATCTAGGTCGAACAAGTACCCACTCACCGCTGCTTTGAACCTGCTGAGAGATGGAAGATGTTTAATCTCAGCAGGCAGGGAGTTTCAAAAATGCGCACCTTGAACTTGGAAGGAATTCCTTCCAGTCTCAGTGCGCATAAAGGGTACCTCTAAATCTTTAGTCTCTCTCCTAGTAGCCGCCCTAGGTACACGTCTAGTGAAGAGACTCACTAGATGCTCCGGAGTATTCGTGCGCACGATTTTGTACATAAGCACAGCCAAAAAATACTGTCTCCTCGAATCAGTGCGCAGCTAACCCAACTCGGTTCTATAAGGAGAGACATGATCACCCATTTTCAAACCCATTACATATCTCACATATGAATTTTGTAATCTCTGTATTCGTCTTCTCAACTCCTGATAAGCATCGAGCAGAACAACTGAACAATAGTCAAGATGTGGAAACAGCAGGGCGGTTGCGAGCTGTTTATGCAGAGTCTCCGTGGTGTACCGACGGAAAAACCGCAGGGCATACAAAACTCTATTAAACTTTTTTGTAATCATATCAGCGTGCGGTACCCATAAAAGTTTAGGGTCAAGCACAACACCAAGACTCGTCACGGAGTCAGAGAAAGGTATACTAATGCCTCCCTCAAGATCAATCGTACGTGAACTATCAGCATACAAAGAATTTACAAAACGACTATTGCCAAAGACGATTGCTTTATTAGAATTCAAAGTGAGAGAGACACCAGCAGCCCATTCCGACACCGCTTTGGCCACCCTCTGTAAAGTAAGAATACCCTCTTCCACATTCTCGCGAGGCACCTGCGTGTAAATTTGCAGATCGTCTGCATAGAGTAGGTGCTCGACGCAACCAGAATCAAGAGCGTCACGTACGTCATTAATGTAAAGACAAAATAACAGAGGCCCCAGTACCGAACCCTGTGGAACTCCAAGGTTGGTTGTCAGCCAACTCGATTCCTCGTTTAAATGCGTGGAAACCATTTGTTTCCTTCCTGATATATAGGAGTTAATCCACAAGAGAGCAGCCCTAGAAAGCCCAATCGATCTAAGCCTAGTAAGTAACTTGAAGGGAGAGATCGTGTCAAATGCCTTACTGAAGTCAAAAAGTAAAAGTAACGTGACGAGTTTTTTGTCTAGACCCGATCTTATGTCATCAGTTAATTTAATAATAGCTGTTTGTGTCGAGTTGTGCTTTTTGAAGGCAGTCTGCATTGGGTCAAGTATTTTATTAGCAGTAATGTACTCCTGCAAT
Organism: Anastatus disparis; assembly: GCA_017163975.1. Taxonomy (NCBI): domain Eukaryota; kingdom Metazoa; phylum Arthropoda; class Insecta; order Hymenoptera; family Eupelmidae; genus Anastatus; species Anastatus disparis. The sequence goes on along the minus strand of JAFFSR010000314.1, from coordinate 4,689,297 downwards.
TGGTCATGGGCGATCTTCTCAAGTACCTTCAAAAGAAAACATAAAATAGCAATAGGCCTGAAGTCTTTAGGCGATTTGGGTGCAGAGCACTTTTTTAATGGCACAATACGTGCCTGTTTCGAAAGGCCAGGGAAAACCCCCCGCGCAAAAGAAGAATTGAACAGAGTCACAAGATGTTCACCAATAAATGGTAATGCTTTAAGTATCACACTTTGCGGACTGCCGTCCTCCCCATGAGCCGGCGATGAGAAGTGAGAAACTGCAAGAATAATATCGTTAATATTAATTGATTTAAAAGCGAAACCATTTTCGCTGCATTCAGAAAGAAACTTCTTACGTTCCTCACCATCATCATGCGGCGAAACCGACACCCCAGCAAAGTGCGCATTAAGCTCATCTGGAACAAATCCATTCAGATCCCCTTGAGGTCCGGATAAGAGTCCCAGCTCTCTCAACTCCTTCCAGACATTACCACTCGCAAGAGCCTCGAACAGTCTGTTACGATAATATTCACTTCTTGCACGCTCAATCTGCTCGTCCAACGACTTACGTAAAATTAAAAATTCTGAAAAATATTTATTGTCGTTTGTCCGTTTGTATCGCCTATATGTGGCATCCCTCCTGCGCTGCATCTGTGACAACTCTCCATCCATCCATGGTGGCTTCTTTTTCGTACATTTAAATATTTTCACTGGTGCTAAGTCTTCAATAGCAGCAGTAAGATTATCACAAATGCAGTCAAGTGCAGACTCAGGATCCACTATATCAGTTGTCAATTTGGACCAATCATAGCCGGCCAATTTCTCCAATAATAATTTTCCACTAATATTTTTATAATTTCGATACTTAATTGGATCTTGCACTAAACTGCTAGCATTGTATGCTATAGAAACTTCAATTAAATTGTGCCGACTATGAAAGTTCGCAGGTACGTTACGTGCGTCCAGTATGGTGTCATTGTCATCTACAAAAATCAGGTCCGTCCATGTGCGCGACGATGGAGTTATATGCGTGGCACCGTGCTGGACCAACTGAAGCGAAAGCTCAGCGGACAGTTTACTAAGAAACTTCGCATCACTGCTTTCTCGCAGGAGATCGGCATTCAGATCTCCCATTATAATCTTAAAAGGAAAATCGGGAGTCAAACTTACTAATTTATCAATTAGATCCGAATCTTTTGTAAAGAAAATGACAGGAGGACGGTAAATGACGGAAACCAACAGAGATTCAGAGTTGCCTGCTTTAACAGAACAAAAAATGTATTCAGGCACTTCAGGCTTGCCACTGGCAGTTATAGTTGTGGTATTCGAAAAAGCTAATATCTCACATTTCAAACTATCTTTGACGTAAAGGGCAACCCCTCCTCCATGAAGGTTTCTATCCTGTCTAAAAATTTTATACCCTTTAACCTGAATGACGTCATCCGAGACAGTCGGGCCCAGCCAGGTCCCAGCCACTCCAAACAGATCATAAGAATGGTCGTCATATAGAAGCTTACGCACCTGCCCAATGTGAGCCCTCAAAGAAGTCACATTCAAAAAGCCCAACAACAAACAACAACAAACAATTTAGTAACAACAAAATTGTTTGTTGTTACTAAAAAAACCTCATATGAGCATACAAATTTATTGTTTGTTGTCGCTAAAAGAAGCTTACAAATTTATTTTTCATAATCGCTAAAACAAACTTATAAATTTATATCTTATTGTTGTTGAAAAAAGCGTAAAAATTTATTGTTCACTGTCGCTAAAAAAGATTATAAATTCATTTATTTTTGTTGTTGAAGCGTACAGATCTATTGTTTGTTGTCACTAAAAAAATTTAATATAAGCATACAAATTTATTAGTTGTCGTTAAAAAAAGATTACAAATTTATATTTTATTCACCGTTAAGTAATTTTAATATTCTTTTATTAAAATTATTTATATCATCGTTATGAGCTGCTAACATTACTCGATTTATGTTGTCATTATTATTAATGTTTTTATATATTTTTAAACAAATATCATTAGTTTTCCATTTATCAGGAATTTGAAATGATTCAATTTGACCTTCACCTATTTGTAATAATAAAGAATTAAATGATTTATTATTGCAGCGGATATTTTTATTTAATTTTTTAATTTCAAATAACGGCCATAAAAAAAGAATATTTTAAACTATTTTGTACTATTATATCTTTAAAACTATTTTTTATAACAGGAAGTATTTGGCGAAAATCACCTCCTAAAATTATTAATTTATCACCAAATGGTAAATCATTACCACATAAATCTTGTAAAGTTTTATTAACAATTTCCAAAGCTTTTTTTGGTATCATTGAAGCTTCGTCCCATATAATAATATCTGCATCTCATAATTTTTTTTTGTCACTTTCTAATTTAAAGAATGTGATTTCTACATTATCTAAATCTAAAGGTAATCTAAAAGTTCTGTGACTTGTCATTCCTTTAGGTAATAAAATTGATGCAATTCCAGTCCATGCCATTGATAATACTTTTTTACATTTGTATAAAAAATAATAAATTAATGTTTTATACAAAAATGTTTTTCCAGTACCACCTGGTCCATCAATAAAATATAATTTAGAGGAATATTTTATTATGTCGTCAAAAATAAATTTTTGATCTTGATTTAATAATAAATACATTTCATTAAACATATGTTTATTATATTTAATAATTTTTTAATTTTCTTCCTGATTTTCATGGATAATTTTTTCTATTGGTTCTGGTAAACTAAAATTTTTACAAGACATTTCTTCTGTCAATAAAATTTTATTAATTTCATTTAATGCTTTATTTTCTTTAACATCTTCAAAATCTTCACTAAAATATTCTTTAAATTTATTCCATATTTCATTACCTTGAATATTTTCTGATAAAAGTAACCATGCAAAATATTGACGCAACTGACTCGGTAGCATAATGGTACAAGCTTCAGAAAATATATCAAATATTTGCGAAGAACTTTCTATTGGCCCCATTGCAACTGCTGTTTCTTTAAAAGTATTATACGTTATGTTTTCGAAAGTTCTTAATTCTGTAAATGAAGTTATGCCTTTAACACGATTTAAAATTAATTTTAAATGGAATCGTTCAGTATCTTTAGGAGACACAATATTTAATCTTCCAATAGCTTTATGTTTTTTATCACGAGTACGTTTGATCCAATAACATTTATTGTTATTGAATACGTAATATTTAGGTATATTACTGTATTTTATTTGTTTTGCAAACTCATCTTCAATATTAAGATCAAACCGTGCAGTTAATGTTGTTTTCCATTTGTCTAAAGCTTTTGATTCTTTATTTTCTTCGAATATAATTTTTTGCTGATTTTCCGTATGAACAGCTAATCTAACAACTGTATGACTTCTTCCACATATCGGAAATTCAGATAATCTCCAAGCTGCTTCCATAGGACTCATATATCTTCCATCTATAAATTGTGTAATTTCATCATAAGTCTCTTTTTCGTCTTTATCATCATTTTTTTTATTTTACAAAAAGCTTTATCTCCACCTTTATGAATATGATTATAAACATATTTTATACTGCGTATAGTGGCACATATTTCAAAATTTATATGACACTTATATTTTCTGAGTAAATAACTATTGTAAGGTACAACCATTGAATTATCTACAGGAATAATTTGTTTATTATTTTTAATTTTATAATAATGATTTTCGTGTGAATTATTTATTCGTTTATATTCCGGAAATCCATTTTTGTGAATAATAGTATTATTAACAAAATTTTTTGGATATTTTTTTGTACAAGTATTTTTATTTTTATCGTAACATGGTGAATTATAGTTATGTGGTCCATGCAACATGTGTTTAATTACTAATTTTTGTAATTCCTTGTCATCACTATTTGGAATTTCAGCTGAAACATATTTATCTATTTTTTCTTGAGTTATTAATTCATCATCAGAGTGTAACGTTATAAGAATATGAGCATGTGGTAAACCTCTTTTTTGAAATTCAATTGTGTATACATAAGCAATAACTTTACCAAAAATATTTTTTTTAACGATATCATCAAGTAATTTATTGAATTTAGTATAAAATAATCTAACTGTTATATTAGGGATATCATTAGGAGTAGTACCTGCTGGAAATTTTTTTAAAACTCTTTTTAATTCTTTCCACCTTGGATTACAAGTCATTGTTATAAAAATATCAGGTCTACCAACCTCTCTATAAATGGCCATTGCATCTTGATAATGTTGTTGCATATATCTAGGACTTCCTATATAAGTTGATGGCAATATAAATAGATTACCTATTTTTTCTTTTTTCTCAAAATTATTTGATATATTACAAGCGCTATTTAATACATGGTCTAATAAGCCTTGATAACATTCAATTCTTAATTGTCTTTGATTATTTCTAAGAAAATTCATCCTATTATTTTCAATTTGAATCGCAACATGTAGAAAATATTGTTGCGTTAATCGTCCACAATATAGTAAAGGATTAAAATTAATAGAATCTGGCCTATAAGCCAATCTATATGAATAATGTTGTAACACCGTTAAATTTTTTAAAGATTTAGGACTTTGAGTATGACCAATACTCCAACCTAAGTCCCCAGATGGAAAAAGAATTGGAAAAACTAACGGATCTACATGTTGAGATAATTTACTTAAATAAACATGGTTTGGTTCATTTTCTATTGTATTTTTAGGATAAATGCATAAATCATAATTTTCTGAAATTACAGATTGTGATACTATTATAGCCCCACATTCAGATGTTAGAGGTTTATTATAACGATGCTTGTTTATCATTTTTTCTATAAAATATAATTTACAATTTGGTAAATTCTCTAAGTTTGTTAATTGATGTAAATGTTTATAATATTTAACATAAGGATTACTATTAAATACTTTTGTTAATAAATCCAAATGATCTTTTAATAAATTTTTTTTAGTTTTCAATTTTTTTTCAATCGCAGTATTATCATCATAAATATAAAATTGACCACAACAAGGTTCTTGATTATTATTTGGTATTAAAGTTTTAGGAACATAATGATGTACTTGACCTTGAAGTTTTAAATTATAAATTGATTTTTGTTTTTTATAAATTATATTAGCACTAAAAGTAGCAAAACAAAATAGGTTATTATAATACCTAATTAAATGTCTAAAAACATTATTATTTTAGATTAATTCTTTTAATTTATTATTATATAAACTCAAAGGTGATAATTTAATTTTTCCTTTGCGACAACAAGTAAATTTTTTTTTTTTCTTTCCAAAATACTGTAGAACACGTAGGAACATTTAAAATCAATTTCACCAAAATCAGATATATAATCATTTTTTTTAGTTATTATTTCTATATTATCTGTGGATTTAATTATTTTGATCTTTTTACTTATAAGATTTTTTTCTTCATTTTTTCTTTTTAATATATTTTTATTGTTTATAATTTTTTTATTAGTATTATTTTCTATAGTTACATTACTATTTTCATGATTTGTAATTTTTATTTTTTTACATGGACTAATTTCTTTGTTACATAAAAATTTACGTTTTTTATAATTGTTTACATTTTTTATTTTATTTTGTTTTAATTTAAAATTAGTATTATATGAATCAATTATATCGTAATGACCATCATCATAATTTCTACCAAATAATAGTTTTAATTTCTATATACTTTCATTGTTACCAAAATAATAAATAATATTACAATTATTAAAACAAACTGTAATAAATACATTATAAATTTCACAGAAACTATATATTTCAGTATCTGTTCCATATTCTCCACATTTTGACATTAATTGTTTATAACAATCCATGTTTTTAATTTCAATTTCATTATATATTCTTCCTATAATAAAAGATTCATAGCGATTCCAATTATCAATAATATTATTTACGACAATTTTTCTTGTTACATTATGATAAATTTGATTATTATATAAAAAAAAAGAAAAACAACGAAATAAACAATTTCCATCACCAATAGTTTCTATTTTTATACTATTTGACATGATATTTAAAATATATAAAAAATAAATATATATGCTTTTATTTAATCACATACCTATTGTTTTTCCTTCTTAAAAATTTTTCTTATTCTTCTTTTAGAAAATATGTATAATTTTCTTTTAAACTGCTTTTTATGTAAATTCAGAAGATGGATTGCATTCTATTTTAAAAAATATAAAAGAAATACATAGAAATAAATTAATAAAATTAATAATAATAAGTTATTTCATAACACAAAATATTTTTCAACAATATTTTTGTTAAAAAATATTTATAATGTATCGCAATCTTTATGTATTATACAAGCCTTTCATTAAAGTTCTATTAATTTTACAGCGAAGTTAATACGTGTAATACTATGATAATGTTTTAATGAAAAATACAAAATTATTATAAAAAGTTTTTGTAAGATTATCCCTTATGGAAATAATTTCTGTGAAAAACTATTAATAATTGTGTAAAAATGTGATAAAATATGAATAACTGTTAATAACTATAATTTTATTATTAATATTAATTTTATTAATGTCTCAATTGCGGTAGTTTATTACAATTATTAACAGTTATTAACAATTTCTCACAAAAATTATTTTCATATGGGATAATGAAAAATTTTTCAAGATTTTATTAAGGAGATGTAAAACGGACACTACACCTGTACTTATAGATATTAGCTTCCTTTCTATTTTATTGCCGAATTTCCAGAAAAGAAATGCATTAGCTTGTAGTATGTACCATGATGATTATTTTAATAAGTTTTCAAATAAATTCATTCATTAGCTTTTAAGATATTTGGATTCCTGTACAAAATTGAAAAATTTTAATAAATAATTTTGGAACCCAAAATTCTCAATAACTAATGAATGAATTCATTTAAAAATTTAACTGAATAATCTTCATGGTACATACTACAACTTAATACATTTTTTTATTGAAAATTTTGCTATGAAATGTAAAGATAGTAAATATTTATGAGTACAGGTGTAGTATCCATTTTACATCCCTTTAATAGCTTACTATACAGTTTTTAGACAATATTATAAAAACTTTAACATGTCTTGTGTATAAATTTTTAGTAAAGTTTCATAAATTTTTGCGATAAAGTTATATATAACATTTTGATAAAAAATTTCGCGAAAATTTGTAAAACGAAGATAATCTTAAATCATATATTCTAAAATCTACTTAATTCTATCGTATATCGAATGATGATAATTCTAGAAAAGCTTGAAAACTCTTAATACGAAACTGAGCAAAAATAAATTTCGTGTTGTACGTCTCAGACGTCGAGATATAAGATCCTGCTATACGCAGTTTATAGTATTTGATTACCCCGAGAGTAGAGTGGCGACGCTTCAAGCGTCTGCATGTTTATTGCTGTTTATAAACGAAATTTAAACTGTTAAAAATAATAGAATTTTGTTTTGAGTGAATCACTGAAATTTTTCTTTTAAATTTCATGCAATTGTATAATTAAATTATGGTAAAATTTATATATTTTATGGAATCGTACAAAAAATAACGTAAAATTATTCATGTTTTTCCTAACAGTGTACAATCGAAAAAAATTAAAATATTTATTTAATTTAATTTATATAGAAGTACATCATGTAATATAATTGAAACTTGAAAAGTGTCAATATAAATTTTATAATAATACTTTATGTACTTCAAATAAAAAATTTATAACTTAGATATATCATTTACATCATATGTTTAAGAAAAAAAATATAAAAATCACTAATATGTCTAAAAAAATGAATTTATTTAATCAATGATAATCGCAGTAAAATAAAACTTTTATTTATTTAAAAAAATATTATATTATTTAGAAGTTTAGTTTACTAAAATTAAAAAGAATGAATAATTATAAAATAAAATTACTATAATCATAAATATCATGAATTTTTGTACACTTATTCCAAACAACTTGCTCTAATACCTGTACTTATTTAATCGCTATTATAGGAGTCACGTATTTAAGAATACTACAGAAATCAAAAATCTCGACTCAGGATCTGAGACGCCCAGAGCCGAATTTAAAAAGTTCGATCGTGCGTTTATGCTATTACGATGATCCGTGAATTCCATATATACGAATTTCGAATAATATCAAGCTCAATTTCATTTTTATTTTTAATATTCTATTTTATATTCTATTTTTAATTTATTTTAAAAATATATAAGTTTGATTCATTGTAAACTTTTGAATATCGCGTTAAACCATCTTTTTTCTATTAATTCTAATTCTATAACTTCATATCTTATATTTTTATGTATCGATGTTTTCTATTGAACTTTTTGCACATTCACAAATATGAAATTTCAACTCATTATGTCCTACTCTCCTATTGACTTTGGAATGTGTGTATTCGGGGGGTTGGCGAGCGGAGCGAGCAGGGGGGAACCCCTCTAGTATATATATATATATATATATATATATATATATATATATATATATATATATATATATATGGCGGTAGCATAATAGTGTGTGTAGAGGTAAAAGCGAAATGTTAATGCGCAGATGTAAAAGTCAGTCTCAGCTTAAAAGACATCGAAGTAACGTAATCGCGTTCAGTGGTGTGCTGCAACTTAAGCTGTACACAGCGTGCTAGCAGTTATATATATATATATATATATATATATATATAATCTAGTGCCAAAAATTTACGAAAGTTATTAAAAATTCATGGAAAAAACCGAACAAAAACTGAAACACACCGAAAATTTTTATGAGAATTTGGACAAAACAATTAGTACAGTTCAAATTTTTCCTGAAACTCTCGCGAATTTTCTAAATGTCTCATTTTATTTAATTTTTTAACTGACATAAAAAAAACAATTTTCATAAAAAGACCTTTAATTTGACGCTTTAAACGCTCAAAAACATTGCAAATTGATGGAGTTATTGAGGGTTAAATTCCATGCAATTTGTGAAAAATGCATTGTAACGTCAGTGAGGGTCAGGTGGCTGCACAAATGTAGCTTAATGTATAGCTAGAAATATAATTAGTAATTACACTATAAACTACACACTAACCAAAAAAAGAAATAAGCTGAAATATACAAAACTTATGGATTTCATTCAAATGACAAACACTAGCTATACATGTAAAGGACGCCAGTCACGTGATATGGACGCGACTTCGTGAGGTATCTTAATTACATTTATATAAAGAAACGCGGTGAAAAGAGAGTCAACGATACGCTTGATCAACATATACGGGTTTGTTAAACCCGTACACTGATATTTAGCTTGAACGAGAGCTAGAAAGAAAAATGAACGCATTGTCTAATGCCGCGCACGTGATCGCCAAGACACACGCGCACACGCAATAAAAGTAATGATGGGTTTATAGGCTTTGCCTTGTACAATATGCTGCGTAGTTCAGGTACAATCAACGTCAACCGACTTGGGGACTAGCGAGAAAAAGAATGAGCATCTCAAGATGAATGATTTTCCTTATACGCGCCACCTTTTGCTCTCACCTTTTTCGTCAATTTGACTGCTAGAGTCATGCTATACGTATACTAGATACGTTGGCCAAGCTTGCTGTGCTGTATATTAGTTGTATAGTTATGCGCTGGTGACTTGGGGTTGGCTTTAGGTTGACTGGCGTTGTCTCTCTCCTAACCGTACGCAAATTCACTTTCTTCCTTCTGCCGCATATACTATTTTATTATAAGAGCAAGTTTTAAGTAACATGGCTAATGTGCTATGTTACAGCATTTTTGGCATTTTTCAAGCACTTAAAGCTCAAAATAAGGTTTATTTTTTTTTTAGATGAATTGTTAGTTATAGTATAAATATATGAAATAAAACCGTTTCCAGAGGACTGTTTTTCGATTTTCTGACTATTTTGAGTGCATCTAGTTATTACTTATTTGGCATTTACAACACTATATGCTCTTATATATAGTTCTATAGGTTATCCTCCCAAATTGCCTTTCCGAATGAATCATTATATTCCTCTACATCCCTTGAAAGAAATCTCAACACCAAACTCCGATTAAAAGCTTTTCACCAGCCATAGAAAATATACAAGTGACGGAACAAATTTTAAAAATAATGAAAAATTGCCTTTTAAGGCGATATAAAAAATAAGTGAAAAACGAGTTTGATAAAATTTGTTAACTATAGGAAATTAGCATTTAATTTATAATTTGATATGCTTTTTCATTTTTATCTTATGACTAATAACCGAATCTTTGAGCGCAATGATTACTAAAACAATTTAACATAAAAATTGTCCCGCTTATCAATAATACTCTCAATAACGTTATTTTATAGGAAATAATCATATAGATCAGTGGCATAACTGAAAATATACAGGTGAAGCAAAACGCCAACTTTAAGATAGATGTAAAGAACATAAAAGTTGTAAAAATGCTAACCCTGTTGACTCTCTGCGTATGAGTGGTGATGTTGCACATGTGTTTGATTAGATGAAAATCAAAAATGAATTGATAGAAAACGTAGAATTTCTGAATTAATGTTTATAAACTTTAATAAACATTTTATTACTATCTAATCAGGCACATACTTATTCCGTAGGATGCATTAAGATCGTCATTAGATTATAGTAACTCTCTAAAATTTTAGTGACATGAGATGACGTCATTTTGAGTATGTTATATCGTTTTATAAGTAGTCACTTGATCGCATTACCGTGTATTTTCCTGGCATTACTATAAACTATAGACTTTGAGCAACTACTTATGAAACGAAAGAACATGCTTAAAATGATAACATCCCCCACAATTTACTTTACAGACCTCAAGCTGGAAGTTATAGTCGTCACTCAGTTCTAAGTTCTGCAGTATTCTATCCCTGGTCTTCTTACTCTATTTTCATAAGAACAACCAGGATAGAATACTTGAGAACTGATAACTGACAAGGAGAGTATTTGACCTCCGGGAAACGGATTTTGCTAAAACTGCAGAATATGATTTTTTGATTTAAAAAAAAATGAATCCATGTTTTTTCTTTTGTGCTAATAGGCCCTATACATGGAGATATGAACATTTTTTCGAAAATATAGTGAAAAGAAGTCTTTATAAAAACTTGAATAACTAAACAACTAAAACCCTTGCAGAAAATTGTATCAAAAATAAAAGAGAGTACAGATTAAGAGCTTCAATTTAAGCCTTATTGCATTAAAAAAGCTTCTGTAGTTCAAAAGTTATGCCTAATTGAAAATTACTACATATTTATTAATATTTTTAGCATGTACCATACGATCAAAGTTTTACCCTATTTCATTAGCATTTTTTAATTGCCTGTAACTTTTGAACCATATAAGATTTTTTAATAATACAAAACTTAAATCAAAGTTTCGCACCTGTACTCTCTCTTTTATTTTTCATACAATTTTCTGTAAGAGTTTTAGTTGTTTAGTTATTAAAGTTCTTATAAAGACTTCTTTTCACTACATTTTAGAAGAAATATTTATATCTCCTTCTATAGGGCCTTTTAGTAAAAAAGAAAAACACGGGTTTATTTTTTTTAATCAAAATATCATATCCTGCATTTTCAGCCAAATCCGTTTCCCGGAGGTCAAATACTCTCCTTGTGAGTAGCGACTATAACTTCCAGCCTAAGACCCAAATTTATAGACTTGACTTGGATATTGAATATAATTCGGAACTTAAGTATCGTTACTCAAGTATCAGGCTGTTACTTAAGTTGAGTATTAATCACATAGATAAGATACTCACTGTTAAAGATGTAATATTCAATGGAAATAACAGCTGATACTAAAGTAACGATACTTAAGTTCCAAGTTATATTTAATACTCAAGTCACGTCTACAAATTCGAACCTTAGTCCTGAATTTATATTTGATGCTCGGACTTGAGCATGGAGCATGTTTCGTGTTTTGATACAGACTTAGGTTGGAATTCAAGATTCAACTCAAGTAACACCGTTGCTTGAGTTAAGTCTATTCCAACCTTAAGCTTTAATGGTCAAACCAATCGTTTTGCATCTTATAATTATATAGTTTATGGTCTTGCTTTTTGTATTCACCAGTACTACTGAAGTACATAGTTTATGTATATATATAAACAATAAACTATTAGGTTATAAATATAAAGCAACTGGTTTGAGCATCATAACTTAAGTCTGTATTAAAACACGAAGCATGCTCCATGCTCAAGTCTGAGCATCGGATACGAATTCAGGACTAAGGTTCGAATTCGTAGACGTGAATTAAGTATTAAACATAACTTGGAACTTTAGTATCGTGACTTGAATATCAGCTGTTACTTCCATTGAATATTACATCTTTATCAATGAGTATCTTATTTTTCTGATCAATACACTTTAGGTAACAGTCTGATATTTGAGTAACAATACTTACGTTCCAAGTTATACTGGAATTAGAGCCTAAGGCTGGAAGTTATAGTCGTTACTCAGTTATTACTTCTCAAGTATTCTATCTTGGTTAATCTTGTGGAAATGGAGTAAGAAGAACAAGGATAGAATACTTCAGAACTTAGAACTGAATAGCGACTATAATTTCCAGCCTAAGGTCTGTAAAATAAAGTGTTAGGGAATGTCATTATTTTGGGCAAGTTCTTTCGTTTCATAAGTAGTTGCTCAAAGTCTATAGTTTGTAGTAATGCTAGGAAAGTACACGGAATAGGTTAATGCGTCCTACCGAGTAAGTATGTGTCTGGTTAGATAGTAATAGAATGTTTATTAAAGTTTATAAACATTAATTCAGAAATTCTACGTTTTCTATCAATTCATTTTTGATGTTCATCTAATTAAACACATGTGCAACATCACCACTCATACGCAGAGAGTCAACAGGGTCAGCATTTTTACAACTTTTATGTTCTTTACATCTATCTTAAAGTTGGCGTTTTGCTTCACCTGTATATTTTCAGTTACGATTCGAGCACTTAAATTTTTAAACAGTGTGGGTGGTATGCCACTGATCTATATGATTTTTTCCTATAAAATAACGTTATTGAGAGTATTATTGATAAGCGGGACAATTTTTATGTTAAATTGTTTTAGTAATCATTGCACTCAAAGATTTGGTTATTAGTCATAAAATAAAAATGAAAAAGCATATTAAATTATAAATTAAATGCTAATTTCCTATAGTTAACGAATTTTATCAAACTCGTTTTTCATTTATTTTTTATATCGCCGTAAAAGGCAATTTTTCATTATTTTTAAAATTTGTTCCGTCACTTGTATATTTTCTATGGCTGGTGAAAAGCTTTTAATCGGAGTTTGGTGTTGAGATTCTTTCAAGGGTTGTAGAGGAATATAATAATTTATTCGGAAAGGCAATTTGGGAGGATAACCTAAAGGACTATATATAAGAGCATATAGTGTTGTAAATGCCAAAAAAGAAATAATTAGATGCACTCAAAATAGTCAGGAAATCCAAAAACGGTTTCCTGGAAACAGTTTCATTTTATATGTCCATACTAAAACTAAAAATTTATCGAAAAGAAGAATAAAAAAAATACACCATATTTTGAGCTTTAAGTGCCCAAAAAATGCTAAAAACACATTTTTCACAAATTTTACGAAATTTAACTCTCAAGAACTCCATTAAGGTTCAATATTTTTGAGTGTTTGAAACGTCATTTTGAAGGTCTTTTTAAGAAGAATCCAAAACTGTTTGTCGATTGTAGAAATATTAAAAATTTGTGATTGAACAGTTAGATAAACAGTATAAAAAATCATAAATTTGTCCCTTGTCTTTAAGGTTTAGTAGCAAAGCCTTTTTTACGAATCTAAATACACTAATGATTTTTTATATGTTTAATTTAAAACGAAAAAAATTCCGTATCGTAAGTCCAATTTGGTGCGAAATTTGATTAATGACAAGTATTTGAAAACTAGAGAAAAACAGCTAAAAAAAGAACCCATTTTTTCACTTTGTATAGCCATATCTTGACGTCTATTGAAAGGACCCCGCAGGTTTCTTATGGAAAATGGGTTTCTGTGAATTTTTTCCTAACTTTGCATAGTGATAGTTCTCAACATGCTGATCAAAAGTCTCAATGGGCATTAAGCCCAAAAATGCCCCCAAACCCCCCCAAAATCACCCCCAAAGGTCACCAGGACAACCCTGATTTAATATAATGGTCCATTCTCCTACCGAATTATTTGATACCTTCGTTGTCCTTGTAGTCGCTAAAATAGATACGAGGATGTGGCCTGACATCCCCTGGATCTGTATTTATGGGTTTTTGGAACTTACACCCCCCCACCACCACCACCACCCCGTCACCCTTCGCCGAAGCCCAATAACAACATAAACATTGTTATTCCCTATTAACGTGTTTCTAAGTCGTTTTATACTAGCGAAATAATCCATGAATCTTAATAACTGGACATCCTTGACCCCCTACCCCCCCATCCCAAGAATTCGCAGTGTGATGTTTCTGCTCACGTAAAAATACTATACTTTCTACTTTCGATTCAAACCGCGATACAGTTAAGGCACGGTTCTGTGTGGCTTCCAACCAGTTAAGGCAAGGTAGTACGTGGTACCCGACCAGTTAAGGCAAGGTAGCATGTGATACCCGACCAATCAAGGTAAGGTGGTGTTTGGACCCCAACCAGTTAAGGCAAGGTTGTGTGTGGTACCCGACCAGTTAAGGCAAGGTAGCATGTGATACCCGACCAGTTGAGGCAAGGTAGCATGTGATACCCGACCAGTTAAGGCAAGGTAGCATGTGATATCCGATCAATTAAGATTCTCATACGAATGCTGTAGACTTATGTTTGCACATGGGTTGCACGCTCTCTCGTAAAATATTCTTCATTTAATCTAATCTCGCATTTTCTATATATTGAAGAAGGAACGTTGGAGGGTAAGATATATTCGGTTGATGACGAGCATAGCCGAGGTACCACAATGCAGCTGCTATATGTGCAAAGCATCCTAATGTCCTAGCTCCCACTTTACATGTACAATAGTAACTTGAGATCGGTCCTTCATCGTCATTATCCTCATCGCCCATTTCATATGCTATCCATAGCTGATGTTTTGTGCTTCTTGAGAAACGTGAGTAGATTCGTATCCGAACAATACCTGGTTCAACTATTCTTCGATCAAATTGAAAAGTATCTTCTTCATCCCTTGCAATTTTATCTTGTACATATGCCGGAGCCAAACTCAGTTGATATACCCCAGCTGTCAGGTTCTCTAAATAATCTAATTGAAGCTGTGGGAATTCAGGAAATTCTTGGTCATCTAGACGTTCCCACCCAGCAATTCTTGTCCGTAGAGAATTGTCTACTTCAACTCTAGCTTGCATCAAATTCGGATTCAAGGCACGATTCGTTAGAATTTGTGCGAGTTGAACGTCAGCACCTTCCATAAAAATCAATCCTTTGTATCTGTTGATAATTGCCGCAGATATTTTTAAAAATTCTTTCAAATGTTTAGCGTAAACAACTGATATTTGATTTTTAAAGAATTTAAAAATACTTTTCAAATGCCCGTTTCGTGATTCCACAATCCATCGTGTTTTAGTTATGATTCTAGCTGCATTTGCTTCTTCAGTAGTAAATTGCTTCTGATCTCTTGCGAGCATAGGAGGCATTTTCACAACCACACCCCTATTTTCCAAAAAATCTTTAATATCTCGATACCCACGATCCAGTATCACTATATCACCTGCTTGAATCCATTCAGAAATACTATTTGCCTCTTCTTTCTGCATTTCATGAAGCAACATAGCAGCATCGTTGTTCGCATTATCGGAGAAATTAGGGCCATGGACATCCAGAATATATCCATCCGATGCCACTAACATTGCTGGTTTGAGAAGTTGGTAATGCTTGTGCGTACTATATGATTGTCGAGCAGCTTTAAAGTTAGTACTTTTTTCTACTTCAAGGTAGGTCCCATCTGCATAAAAAAGAGCAACAGGGTTATTTGGTTGTGGATTGTAGAGTTGATTAGCAAATGCAGTTACATGGTTATGAACAAAAGTTTGGTGATCAATTGCTTGTAAACCGATGTTTTCGGTGTCAAACCTTTGCATCAGTGACATTCTTACGATGGATATAACAGAACTAACAGTCTGTCTACTTTGATACTGAAAGATAGTAGCAAGAAAATCGTCAGATGCACCTTGTCCAAGTTTGCAAAGAAAAGTCAACAAATCTCGTTTAGTTACGTACCTAAAAGATTCTCCAACGTATACAGGGTCGCAAAAAGTATAGAGCTCTCTAAATTGTTCCTTTGTAATAGGACAAAAAGTCGCAAAATCTCTATCAGAGATTTCATTTTCGTTATTAAACATTTGATTCGATTGATTATTCGCAATTGTTCGGAGTCCCGTGAGAAATGAAGATAACTAATTTCCTTGGAAACGATAGGGCCTATAAACAAAACGAATTACATCGTATAGGTTATCTTGAAGAAGTCCTAAATCAGTCAAATGTGCAATGCATGCCCTAGTATTTTCAGAAGCATAAATGTTTTTTTTAAAATATATATTCACCCTGCATTCAATACTCAATCTTGTAATATTTACATTATTACCGCAAATGAAGCATGTATTTGATGATGTTTGACGTAGAACATTCAGTCTTAGACATAAAGGGTCTTCCTGAAGAGTTCTTATTTCATTGCAAATAGAAATATTACAATTGTTACACAGTCGCGTATTAGCATTGATGATTATAGGACCTCTATTATCGGCATTTCGTCTTTGTATAGCTATTTCTCGCTTAACCATATCAGCGTCGCGGTCAATACGAGCCATTTGATTTGGCCGCATACGCTGGTTGCATGTAATACATTCTAACCGATTTGCCATATTATAAAGATAGCTTGGATAACTGAAAAAGATTGTTGCTAGGGAAGTTGTTGTTAGGAAACCTTTACTTAAACTATCCTAAAAAGGACTATTACATAAAAAGTTTTCTTGGCACCTCTATTTCCGACTTTCCTCGAAAAATGCCGCTAGGAAACTTTTTATCCAATTATCTCAAAAAGGACTATTACATAAAAAGTTTTCTTGGCACCTCTATTTCCGTCTATCCTCGAAAAATGCAGCTAGGAAACTTTTTATCCAATTATCCTAAAAAGGACTATTACATAAAAAGTTTTCTTGGCTCCTCTATTTCCGACTTTCCTCGAAAAATGCAGCTAGGAAAATTTTTATCCAATTATCCTAAAAAGGACTATTACATAAAAAGTTTTCTTGGCACCTCTATTTCCGTCTATCCTCGAAAAATGCAGCTAGGAAACTTTTTATCCAATTATCCTGAAAGGACCGTTGGGAAAAAGTTGTTGATAGGAAAACTTTACTTAAACTATCCTAGTATAATATTTTAAGAAAGTATAATATTTTTTCGTGAGCAGAAACATCACACTACGAATTCTTGGTGGGAGGGGGGGGGGGTAGGGGATGTCCAGTTATTAGGATTCATGGATTATTTCACTATTATAAAATGACTTAGAAACTCGTTAATAGGGGATAACAATGTTTGTTGTCATTGGGCTTCGGCAAAGGGTGACGGGGTGGTGGTGGTGGTGGGGGTGTAAGTTTCCAAAACCCATAAATACAGATCCAGGGGATGTCAGGCCACATCCTCGTATCTATTTTAGCGGCTACCAGGACAACGAAGGTATCAAATAATTCGGTAGGAGAATGGACCATTATATTAAATCAGGGTTGTCCTGGTGACCTTTGGGGGTGATTTTGGGGGGTTTGGGGCATTTTTGGGCTTAGTGCCCATTGAGACTTTTGATCAGCATGTTGAGAACTATCACTATGCAAAGTTAAAAAAAAATTCACAGAAACCCATTTTCCATAAGAAACCTGCGGGGTCTTTTGGCTGAATTTTGGCATAGGTTCCTAAGTCTCATACTACAACAAGATTTTATGTTAAAAGAAAAATCAGCCGACTATAAGTAAATGAGTTTGTTTGTGTGAGCGTGAGTGAGTGTGTATGTTAGTGTATGTGATATGTGTTTGGGTAAATGTGAGTGTGCAAGTGCGTGTGTGTACGCATGTGAGTAGGCGTGTTTGTAAGTATGAGTATAAGTATAATACACTTCTCAAAAAAATTAAGGGAGCAGAAAAAAGTCCCAAATTTTTCGGTTATCTTTGACAGACTGTATTTAAAAAATGTATTATAAAAAAACATTTTGAAGCTTTAAGATTCTAGTTTTCAAATTTCTTAGCGAAGAATTATTAGGAGCTACGATTTTCATGCAATGTTAACAGACAGCGCCAAATAAAAATTGGTCCACGGGCTTGGAAAATTTTTTTTAAATTAGGCCATCATCAGATAGCTTATTTTTTTAGCTTTAGTTTTCTTTTTTAAAAATCTCAGTACGACCATTTGGTGCAGAGATATCTGACTTTGAATGGAAAAGGATCCTTTTGTCATTTAGCACTGATATCTCGGAAACCAGTAATTGTACAGAGAATGCAAGGACAGTTCTGAAAACTGGGATGAATTTCCTATAAGATTTTTTTTGCAACCTTTAAGAAAAAGATTTTTCTTCTCTCCTTAGTATTGATTTTAAAAACCTCAGAAAATGTTTAAAAATTTTTTATACCTTGATGTATCCCTGATAGCCCTGCGTGGTGGCAGATCGGTTTATTTTACTATTTGTCCAGACCGATTGATCAAAATTTGCAAAAAAATTAAAAGAGCAAGATTTTTTATTCAAAACTTCCTCTAATCGGCTTGAAAATGGAAAAATTAATTTTTTTTCTTTTTCTTGTCATTATTGAACATCTTTATTATCTTCAATATAAAATAATCAAAAAATTTTTTTTCAATTAAATAAATTATTTTTATATTCTTGAAAAATTCTAAATGACAAAAATACTGACAAACACTCAAAAAAATTGCGATTTTCGTTTGCGAACCGTCGGTATTTGCGTTACCCAAAACGTACCACGTGGAGGTTGCACGATTGGATTTACGCACGTGTGTTATGTGTGGGAATGTATGTGTGTATGGTTGTATAACAGATATGAGACTCTGTGGTTCGTCAACTCCACAGTATTTTTTGACTCCAAAGTCATACTGTAAGGGGAGTGTGTGCGCGTGTGTGTGTGTGCGCGTGTGTGTGTGTGTCTATGTGTGTGTTTGTCTGTGTTTTTCTTAGTACCTTGTGTTGCCGCCTCTATTACGAATCACTGCCTATAATCTTTCACGCATATTTGAAATGCAATTTCGTATCATTGCCTGCAGAATCCTTTCCTGAAATTGATGTAATGCTCGCTTAAGTTCAGCCAAACTGTTCATATTGGGGTAATTCTGATACAATCGACGCCGCATAATATCCCAAACATGTTCAATCGGGTTGAGGTCCGGGCTCACTGGTGGATGTCTCAACAACGTTATGTTGTGTCTCTCAAAAAATCGACAGGTTACATTTGCTGTGTGAGGACGAGCATTGTCCTGCATGAAAATGAATCCCCGTGAATTTTGTCGTCGAGGTAACACAACAGGTCTCAGAATTTGGTCAATGTAGCACCTAGCGTTGAGGTTCTCGCGTACAATTACTAAAAGAGTCCGCGATGTCCACCAAACCCCACCCCAAACCATCACTGGACCTCCATTAAAAGCTGCTACGGAACGAGTGAAATGCTGTGAAAATCGCTCTCCATGGCGACACCAAACACGAGACCTCTTATCGTTTCCACACAAACAAAACCGAGACTCGTCTGAAAACATAATATCATTCCATTGCCTCATGGTTCAATTTACATGTCCTCGAACGTACACAAGACGAGCTTGACGATGTCTGGCTGTTAACATAGGCACGTGGGCGGCATTACTGGATCGCAATCCAGTCTCATGAAGACGATTACGAACCGTTTGTGCAGTGATGTTTCGCGGTCGTCCTTGTCGTGGTTGCAATCGACGATTTCGAAAATTCTGCGCGACGACATTCACAGGGACGAATGCTTCTTGATGAACACGTCGAACAATTGCTCGATCATCTCGACGAGTCGTTGCGCGATTCCGGCCTTGTCCAGATCGCCGTTTATAATTAGCAGTTTCCAAATAACGATTGTAGGCACGAGACACAACCAAAGAACTAAAGCCCAATCTCGCACCGACGACACAATATCGATACCCTTCGTCGACGAGGGTCACTAGCTGAGCAACTTCTGGTGGGGCCAAATACCGTCTGGGCATTATAAGAAATTGAAAATGGAATTGAAGCTTACAAATAATTTTTGCTAATTTTTATTCCCTAAGTTCCAAAAAAAAGAGTAATAAAAAAACTGATTATTATTTTTTTTGTGAATCACCAAAAAAGATGAGTTTTAAAACAAACTGTTTTTTTATCCTTGTAAACGTTGCACAAAAAGTCGAAAATTAAATGCATTAATATTCGTAGACTGAGTCCTGGGCGCACTTTAGGGATATCAGCTTTGTAATAAATTCAATTCAATTAAAATCAAGTCAGTATTTGTTTTAAAAATTTTTCGGTGTTAAAAAAAAATTTTTTCTTTAGATTTAAGATATTACAGACGTTTAATAATAACTAAAACAAATTAAAAAAATTTATTTTTCCATTTTCAAGCCGATAAGAGGATGTTTTGATTAAAAATCTCTCTCTTTTAATTTTTTTGCAAATTTTGATCAATCGGTCCGGACAAACGGTAAAATAGACCGATCTGCCACCTCGGAGGGCTATCAGGGATACATCGAGGTATGAAAAAATCTAAAAACATTAGCTTTCTCATTAACAGTTTCCAAAGAGCGATCAATATTCCACAACAAGGCCAAAAATCACTTTTTCTGTGGTTTTTAAAATCAATACTAAGGAAAGAAAAAAATTTTTTTCCTTGAAGGTCGCAAAAAAATCTTATAGGGAATTCATCCCAGTTTTCAGAACTTTCCTTGCATTCTCTGTACGATTACTGGTTCCCGAGATATCAGTGGTAAACGACAAAAGGATCCTTTTTAATTCAAAGTCAGATATCTCCACGCTAAATGGTCGTACCAAGGTTTTTGAGAAATAAAACTAAAGCTAAAGAAATAAGCTATCTGATCCATATGATGGCCTAATTTAAAAAAAATTTTCCAAGCCCGTAGACTAAATGAGAAAAAGCGAAACATTCGCAAAATGTTTATTTTGCGCTATCTGTTAGGATTGCATGAAAATCGTAGCTCCTAATAATTCTTCGCTAAGAAATTTGAAAACTAGAATCTTAAAGCTTAAAAATGCTTTTTTTAAAGTCTTGATACGACCATTTTTCAACAAAATACAGTCTGTCAAAGATCACCGAAAAATTTGGAACTTTTTTCTTCTTCCTTGATTTTTTTGAGAAGTGTGTGACTATACATTTTTTTTAATTTTTGAAATATCAAATACAAACGATTACTATGCGCTATTTCGCTAGCTGAAAATCGCTGTAAAATTAATTCTATAACACTTAAAAACTTCTCCGAGAAACAGATATTTTACTCTACCTTGGTTATTCATAATGTATTATCGTCTTGATTTTCTTACCAATAAACCCTTAAGAGGAACAAGCGACATATATTGAAAAACCTTGTTTTCAGGGCGACTATAGTTTGAGCAGCAAGAAAATACTCAAAAATTTATATGATTTTTGGTACTTTCTTACTGCTCAACTTTAAACAAAAAATCTCTGGTTCCAATTATTATTTCTTAGTTCTGAAAACGTCAAATTGAAGTATTCACGCTTCAATTAGGAGCATTTTTTACATTTTTCTTGAAATAAGGCTAGAAATGTCTATAATTTCAGTTTTTTGAAGCGTTACACCGTACCGCTCTGGCTTGAAATATATCCCACAGTTTCATCAAGATCTGTGACTCGAAGCTCATAGCATCTCCTGGTAAGTATTCAAAACCTCTTAGAAAAAAATTTTTTAACATCCCTAGAAACTTGAATTCAGCGCTAACAAAAAAATCGTCAGAAACCATTTTGTAGGGATAAAAAAATCCTACATTCAAAAAAAAGAGTATTCTAGGTCAAAAATTGAAGGCTATAGACTACGATATTCTATCGTGTTAGAATCTTGCGCGTTCAAGTAAAATAATATAACACGCGCTTAGTCATATAACACGTCTAAGTTACGGGAAAAAGCACGTAACTCGACGAGCAGCGTGCGTGCGAAAAGCAAGAAAGCCACAAGGCGCGTTAGAACATTTCCGGCGGCTCATAAGCGCACACGCTTGATTGTATATTCCTCACCTGTATGAGGCAGACATTTTGGAACAGTTTACAAGTATGTACCTCTAGAGGTTTACTCCCACGCTTCATTTTGGAGTTTGTTTCATAGTCTGTTGGTGTAGATCTGCAGGATGGTTTTTCGTGCTTTTAAAAGGAGACAGCTTCTGCAAGGGACCACCGTTCACCTATGGGTGCTTTCCTTGCTAACGTCATTAACTGATGCTTGTGGTCAATCGTCTTGGCTGCTATCAGCGAGCTTCAGCGACCAGGTTTTTTTATTTGCGCTGCGTTTGCCAACGCTCAAGGATTTTTGCTGTATTTGCGTCGCAGAAAAAGTTTAACCTTGAGGGTTACTCAAAGGTCATTTACCCCCAACAAGATTTTGAGATACCTGTGAATATTTTTTCGATTGGTAGAGCTATTTTTTACAGCTTTTTACATAGGATCCAATGGTGACCCTTAATTTGACCTTGGACTTGATCTTTAAGTATTTCAAGGTTAACAATTTTGAAGCAAAGCTTTTATACAGACGTTCTGGGCGCTCGCCGCGCGGCCACTCTATCCGTGCTAAGCGTCAAATTTTAAAAGCGTTACACGATGTATATAGGTATACAGAGTGGCAGTTGCGGCATGCGTGTATACATATCGTGCCAGTACGTGCACACTGCCTTCCATCCCCACCTCTCCCTAACTCAGTGTGCGTGGCCTTCTGTCTCTCTCTCACTTATATCAGTCATCGCTTTCTATCTCTTTCTTTTATATTTGTTGCGATGTGCTGTTTCATTTATCCCGCTTTCTGTCGATTGTTAATAAATCGTGTAAATTGTAATTCTATAAGAATAGAATTGAAAACTTTTTTATCATATTTTAGTTACTATCAACCAATAGTTACTTTGGTACCATATAAAAATAAGAATAGTGGTGTACAAATTACTGAATGTACTTCTGATGAACTTACAAATATTGTATGTTAAGACTTTGTACATAAAACTAATTAATAGATCTTATCATCCAAAAATTACAGTATTGAAATTATTTTAACATTTCTACTACTTGAAGGATATAAAAAAACAACAGTGCCGTCTAGGGACGCCCGAAAGAAGCGAAGCTTTCTATAAAGCATAGGAACTAAGTGTTAAAAAAATAATGAAAAAAATACGTGAGGGAAAAAAATTAAGACTTAAGAAAAAATATAAAAAATTAATATTTTGGGAAATAAAAAAAATAAATTTAAAATAAAATACACGCCTAAAAACGCAAGGCTACAGCGGAGCTCTCTTTTTTTCTTCTTCTAATCGTGAAGAGAGCTCCGCTGTAGCCTTGCGTTTTTGGGCGTGTATTTTATTTTAAATGTATTTTTTTTTATTTCCCAAAATATTAATTTTTTTTTTTTTAAGTCTTAATTTTTTTCCCTCACGTATTTTTTTCATTATTTTTTTAACGCTTAGTTCCTATGCTTTATACAAAGCTTCGCTTCTTTTTTCAAAGGGAAATCTTTATTTTTTACACTGGCAATCGTTACAGCGAGAAGTTTTTGTACAAAATGATATTAAGAGTGATTTTATGTAGATAACAATCTGCTCTTACTCAGTTGCTACAGATGTTAGGCGATCAGTTTTCTCAAGATCACTGAAAGTCCCAGATTATGCGAAGCAATGTGCAGTTCTTTCGACTATAGATTTTGAAATAAGCGTTTGTTTATCTTTATCACGAAAATTGTTACTAAACAGAATGTGTACGTTAGCCCTTTCAGCACAGTCGTTCTCACAGAACCCACCTTTTCTTACACACTATTTTGCTGTTTCAAAGTAAATTTTATACGATTTACCTACATTGTTAAAAAACACATGAAATTTTGCTTCCAGTACATGCATTAATTTTATGGTAATGTAATATTTTTCCGGTAAAATGTATGAATTTTTATGTAAATCAGCATTAAATTTCATATTGTTAAATAAAATTTAATGCTAATTTGCATAAAAATTAATACATTTTACCGTAATGAAACTGTATTATCTTAAAATTAATACATGTACTGGAAGCAAAATTTCATGTATGTTTTGACAGTGTAGGGTTTTTTGTAATTTTGTGATCTTGATATGTTACAGAATCATAATTCATGTAATAATTTTTGATAATTTGTTTATAAATAAATAAATACAGAAAAATCACCTTTTTTAGAAAAAAATCCATTATTAAAGAAACTTTCTATTGCATTTTCACGATATTTCTCACTTAGGGGTTTTTGGGGTCGCTGATTACGAATCCATTGTCATATTTTTCAAATTCAGAATGGCGGATGCAATATGGCGAATGAATCATCAAAAAATTCGTGTCTTAGGGTTCGGCAGAGAGCGGTTCTTTTTCTTTGTCTTGAATTCGCCATCTTGGATTTGAAAAAATCAACATTTTGGTAGCAGATTCGAACTTAGCGACCCCAAAAACCCCCGAGTATTAATTTCCAGCCAAAAAGGTTCTAATTTAAGGACTCTTGCTATTCAAGCATTAAAAAAACAGAATTTATTAGATCTTTTTCTTTGTATCTAGATTGTACTTCCAGCTAATGGTTTTTAAACAAAATAAGTTCCAGAGTTAAAATTGGTAAGATAAATTGGCAGGTAATTAAATACTCAAAATTTATTTTATCTAAACATTCCTTTTTAAACAATTCGTTTTCCTTTGCAAATAATAAGTTTTTCTTTTGGTTTTGGTTCATGTACTATTCTTATTGAATTAAAAAAATGACGTATGCTAAACTTTCGGAGCGAGAACGGATAAATTTGTTGATGATGCGTGGTTAGGGAGATAGAGTTCGATTTTACCTTGAAGTGCGCACACTCTTCAATAACAATTTTCGTAATCAAGATGGACAAACGCCTATTTTAAAATCTACAGTCGAAAGTACTCTACGACGCTTAGCAGAATTTAAGACTATTAGTGATCTTCAGAGAACTGGTCGCTCAACATCTGTTGCAACTGAGGAGAAGGAGATTGAAATTCCTCAAGCCTTTATCAAAAATCTGCATCTTAGTTTACGTAGAGCTGGGCATGAGCATGACGTTTCTTTTGAAAAGCATTCATTTCCATTCTTATGAAATCCATTTAGTACAGGAGTTTAATGAAGATAATCCGGATCGTCGGCTTGAGTTTTGTGAAACGATGATAAATAGAATAGACGCAGAGCTTAATTTTTATACAATATAGTTTTTTCAGATAAGGCTGCTTTCACTTTAATTGGTGAAGTTAATAGACACAATTCCAGATATTGATGTGACTCAAATTCTGCATGGATGTTGATAACTACACACAATATCCACAAAAGGTGAATGTGTGGGCTGGTATCTTTAACGATATTCTCATAGGTTCTTTCTTTATCGACGGTAATCTCACTGCAGCTTTATAAGAACAGTTACTTAGGGATTAAATAATACCACGAATTAGAGAGATAACAGGTGATGATTATGATGTAACTTGGTTTCAGCAGGATGGAGCAGCCGCTCATTTTGGTCGAGACATTCGAGCATATTTGGATGCTCAGTTTCCTTGTAGATGGATTAGATGAAGGGGTGAAATCGAGTGACCGGCTGGATCTCCGGATCTGATACCACTCGATTATTTTCTCTGGGGTTATCTTAGCAGTAAAGTTTATGCAACTAAACCAAACAACCTGAAGAGCAGAAGAACTGTGCAATCGAATTATGCAGGAAGTTGCTACTTATTT
The DNA here is from genome assembly GCA_017163975.1 of Anastatus disparis. NCBI lineage: Eukaryota > Metazoa > Arthropoda > Insecta > Hymenoptera > Eupelmidae > Anastatus > Anastatus disparis. The sequence continues at coordinate 4,663,387 of JAFFSR010000314.1, read as the reverse complement.
TTACAATCGTCTTGCTTTTTGTCAAGGTCAAGTCCAAGGTTAAATTGAAGGTCACCATTGGATGCCTTGTTTAAAATTACTAAAGGAGTGACCTTAACCTTTTTCAAAAATAAAGTACTTTAGAAAATATTCACCCGTCCCGACTTAAGGGTGTATATACATATTGATTCGGTCGAAAAATCGATTTTTAGTTTATTACTTACTAGGAGAGTGTCACACCTCCGGATCACGGATTTTGCTCAAACTTCGGGATAAGTTTTCAGATGATAAAATATGGAAAAAGCTAAAGTTATAGTCATAAATACTCAATATTTCTCTAGTTACAGGCAATTAAAGAAAATCACTAAAAAAGTTACTAGATTTTTAAACGCATATAGTTCTTTAGCATTGATAGCTACAAGCTTAAAACTTTTTTTAAATTAAAGCTGAGCTCAAATCCATTCGAATTAGTAGTTATAGCATGTAAAAATATTATTTTTTCCCAAAGCTAGAGCGTGATAAACATTGGACCTGATTTTTCTTTTAAAAACATTAATTAATAATAAAAGCTGAAATTAGGTCCAATCCTTATTACGCTCTAGCTTTGGGAAAAAATAATATTTTTACATGCTATAACTACTAATTCGAAAGGATTTGAGCTCAGCTTTAATTTAAAAAAAGTTTCAAGCTTGTAGCTATCGACGCTAAAGAACTATATGCGTTTAAAAATCTAGTAACTTTTTTAGTGATTTTCTTTAATTGCCTGTAACTAGGGAAATATTAAGTATTTATGACTATAACTTTAGCTTTTTTCATATTATATCATCTGAAAACTTATCCCGAAGTTTGAGCAAAATCCGTGATCCAGAGGTGTGACACTCTCCTAGTTAGTTTGATAGGAAATTCATCGTAGAATAAGCTGTTGAAACTTTTTTTGTCATATCTCATTTAGTTTCGTTTCTATAGAAAAAATAGTGACAAACACTTTTAATTAATTTTTTGATAATTTTACTATTAATTTCATTGTTTAAGCTTATGGCTAAAATAATTTGAATTCCATATCAAAAAAATTATTTATTTTCTTATTTCGATAAATACTATAAGTTTTTTAAATATATTTAATTTTCTTTCTATTTTTTTAGATACTATAAAACGGGGTAAAGGGGTCAGGTGTGGGGTAAAGCAAGCATTCGTTCATATCTGTTTTTCTAATTTTTTATGTACTTTCGTTTATGTGTAACAATAGATTTTAGTAAATAATAACAGTAAAATATTAACAGTAGTTCAAAAAATTATTATTAAACATAAATAAAAAAACAAAAAAATATAAAATCAGATATTCAAAAATGCTCCCCTACAAAAAAATCTCAGATGAGAAATCAGGTAATTTCTCATGCCAAAATCTCATGTGACAATTTTATTCGTTTTTTAGGTATTGCAAATAATTTTTAATCGATTGAGGAATATTTTTCAAAATTTTAGTCTTAGAAATTTTTTTTAAAAATAAATCCAAATTTTTTAAGTCCGAATTTTAAAAAATTTTCTAACTAAGAGAGTGTCTGAGTTGCGGGTCACAGATCTTGATGAAACTTTGGGATAAGTCTTTAGGTACCAAAATATTATTCTTTTTTCATATTTTTCTGAAAATAAGACTATAATCGTCCATAACTTCAGTTTTTCGAAGCGTCAGACCGTACCGCTGTGGCTTTACTCATATTTTGGCATCTTAATACTTATCCCAAAGTTTCATCAAGATCTATGACCCGCAACTCAGACACTCTCCTGGTAAGTCCAAAATTTTGAAAAATAGTCCTCAATCGATTAAAAATGATTTGCAATACATGGGCTCCAGAATCAATTAAGCCCCAAGTATCGATGTGCAGAACCTCGATAGTCATCGATGTTCTCAGATCCCCAATGTTGGTCTAGCATAGAAGGAATTTTCTTCTTTTTCATACCAGGGTTCATTGGGATTATAAATTCTCAGATAGGCGTCGAGGTTCTTAACAATCAAGATTTCCAGTTCCCTCACGCATAATTTTTTTCAGTGCGGGCTTGTGCGATAGTTCCAAATTCGAATTCCGCGGTCTGTATTCCATTTCATCATTTGACCGTCAGTCTCAGCTGCTCACATCTATGACCGGGTAGCTTGTTTATTTAAATTGTTAGTGAAATAAACTTTGAAAAATTTTCTCTTATAATTTATTAAGATTAATAAAAGATTTTAAGTATTTTTTGACGCCGCAAACTATTTTACACGTTTTTCATTTGTGTTGAAAATTTGAAGTGAAAGTGTAATGTGATAAAATTATTGACTGCAAGCTCTCAAGATGAGTGACAGATCAGACAGCAGAGGTAGAATTTTAAACTTTTCTGGAGAGAGAAAAAGATCTACAGGAAGATCTCGAAAAAGACCTAGAAAGTTTTTAGGTAGAAAAAGAGAAAGAGATTCTCCAAAGTCTAAGAAAAGAAGGCATTCTACTTCTTCTTCTAAATTGGAAGAGAAAGAATTTTCAAATTCTAAAACAAAAAATAGAATTGTTGATATCAACATTCTATTTACTAAACTTGAAAAGATTGTATGTTGTAGTGAGTGTCATGGCAATATTCAATTTGTCGAGTCAGGTATTCAAGGGCTTAGATTTAAAATAATTGTGCAGTGTGGTGATTTGTTATCGATAAACTCAAGCAAGAGAGTTGGTGTCAAGAACAATGCTTGTGGAGTGAACAGACGTAGTGTTCTTGCTGCACGAGCACTTGGCCAAGGATACGAAGGCTTGTCCACTTTTTGTGGAATAATGGATTCGCCAAAGCCAGTGGCTCAGACTGCTTGTGATTTAATAAATGACCATCTTAGTGAAGTGTGTGAAGCTGTAGCAGAAAATTCAACGAGTCGAGCCGCGAGAGAAGAACTTAAAGCAGCTCCTCCCAATAGTGCTGGCCTAGCTGTTTCCGGTGATGGCTCATGGAGAAAAAGAGGATTTTCTTCGTTACAGGGGATAGCGAGCATGATTGGACACAAAACAGGCGAAGTTATAGATGTAACTATTAAAAACAGCTTTTGCAAGAACTGTGCACATTAGAAAAAAAGAAAGGAACACCTGAATATGATGAGTGGGAAGAAACTCATCGACCAGACTGTGCAGCCAATAACCAAGGTAGCTCTGGAAGCATGGAAGTTCAAGGGGGAAAATGACGGAGTCAGATATAAGCATTGCATTGGAGATGGAGATTCGAAAGTGTTCAAAGAGGTTTCTGAAGTCAAATCGTATGTAGATGAACTAGCCATTGTGAAGAAAGAATGTGTTGGTCATGTTCAGAAAAGAATGGGTACTCGTCTCAGAAACTTGAAGAAATCTCTTGCTGGAGTCAAGCTTTCAGATGGACGTCCCATTGGCGGCAAATGAAGACTAACAGATCAGGTGATAAATCAGTTGACCTCTTATTATGGCAAAGCACTAAGAGATCACCCAGATTCTGTTGAAGATATGTCAAAACCAATCTGGGCCTCTTTCCACCATAAGCAGTCAACTGATCAAAATGCTCAACACCAGTTTTGCTCAGCAGGGAGACAAAAGTTGATGCAAATGGCAAAAAGCAAAAGCACGAAATCAACTCAAGACATTTAAACACGCGATAGGCATCCCATCTGCCATTATGGACAAAATAAAACTAATTTATGAAGACTTGACAAAAGAAGATCTGCTTGAAAGATGTTTAGGTGGATATACCCAGAACTCTAATAAAAGTCTAAAACTCTGTGTAGAAGTTAGTCCCAAAAACATCTTTTAGTGGTTTTTCAACGTAGAAAATTGGTGTATATACAGCTGCGAGTTGTTTTAACAATGGACGGAATAGCTTTCTTTAAATCATGGGCAAATTTGATATTAAGCCTGGAAAATCATCGGTGGAGTAAGCCAAGACTTCTAATAATACTAGACTGTTTCAAGCAGAAAGACGAACACAAGCCAGTACTAAGAAGGTACGCACTCTAAAAACAAAAATTCAAATGGGAACTTTAGAGGATTTTTATGCACTAGGTGCATATTAATTTTATGTAAGTAGATATACGTATAAAGAATAAAATATTTATAAATTATGATAACGAAATTTGATTATTTTTTTAGTTACAGCTGATACTAAGTGAGAGCGAGGAACTAAATCAACAGGGAGAGTGACAGAGTAGATTACGCTTCTCATAATAAACCAAAAAGCTCTATGGATATTACGAAAAAAAGATGAGTAATTATAAAGCATAATATTAAAAGATGAATACTTATTATTGGCTTTGTTTACTAATTTACATTTATTTTTATTTCAGCTCTATCTAGTCACACGTTCAGTCAGGTTGCCTGATATCTGTTTTTTATATTAAAGATTAATATAAATAAGAGATACCAGGCAAAAATTATTCTGAAAAAGATAAATATAAAATTTAACATTAGCAATCTTAAGTTATTATAAATTAAAATTTTAAACTTGTTTTTCTCTAATATTGGATTTTCTAATTTTCAGTTGCTGTGCCGTAAAGTTCCTCTTGACTCGATGAAGATATTTGACTTTTGCAAAGTGTTTTGGCTTCGTTATTCGAATGTTTTATGCATGAATGTAGGGTTTTAAAATCAAATGACTAGAAGTGGTGGAAAATTAAAAAATAAGGTAAAAATATTGAAATTTACTTAAAAAATTGATATTTTTTTTGCCAAATTGGTAGATTTTGGTTTTTTGAAAATCCCTACATTCATGTATGAAAGATTTAAATACTGAAGCTAAAGATATCTGGAAAAGTTAAATAAGTTCATTAGGTTATCAGAAACCTTACGGGGCATAAATTATGAACACGAACATTCAGCGAGTGATCATGGGAATATGGCTGGAGTAAAATAGCTTCAACAGGGCTTAAAATAAAGGTACTTATGTCTACTTTAAGGTACTATTTTAGATATTTTAAAATTAATCCAAACATCAATCAAAAAGTTGTATTTTTGTTTTCAGGTTTCAATATGTATATACCCCCTTAATTGACACACTGTATAGAAGCTTCTATGCGTAGTTGTAAGTACTTTGTATACCTTGTTAACTAAAAGTTTCTTGCCTTGCAGAAATTTTATTGTTAAAAGCGCTGTTCTGTTCTTGCTTCATAAAGCATTTTAATTTGCGTCATGTCCTCCTTTATCATTATCTCTTTCTAGTGGGAGGATTTTTGTATTTTGATTAAGTTAATTCACTTTGCGTTAATTTCAATTAATTTAGTATTATCATTTATTTAATTATACCTATTTTTTTTCATTTTTAATAAATTTTCTTCAATTGAAATTAAAACATGCTATTAATTAATTAACATTGCCTGATTGTATACAGCATAAAATCTATTTCCCGTTGCTTACCTCAACGCCTACGCGGTCCTTGTGAACAATTTAAACTTAATTACCTACAAAACATTAAATAGTTTAATGTAATGTATTTTCGAACGTACATCACGAAGGAAAACTGCACTACCGGCATCGCGTCTCTCGATCAGGTAAGAGAGACGCAGTGAGTATAGTAAGCGACAAGTATATCAAATAAGGTCTTGTCGCTCATTAATAAATTTACTAGTTGGTACAATCCGAGTTCGCTGTGAGGTATTTAATAAAATGCTTATAATTTTTAGCGACTCCGCATACAGTTAAATGTAGTGCTTAATCAAAGTTTTTTTTGTAACGGAAGTAATATAACCATTACAAGACGTAAAAGACTCAAAAATGAAAAAAAAATATGTTTTTAAGGTTAGTTTTAAGTTTAGGGGGCTAAAAATTTGCTTAGAGGTATACTTTTTTATTTAGAATATAATGACCATGTCACTTTTTTTCTTTGCTTCCGGGGCCAAATCACCTACCTTACCCGGCTGGATCCTTTATTATTTTATTAAATAATTATTATTCAATGAAATAATAATCTAAGTTAAAAAATAATTAATCAAAGTTAAAAAATAAAATAATAGAATAAATATTTATTAAATCGATAGAGAAACCGAGTGACGTTCGAAGCGAGGAATAATAACGCTAGTATAATAATATTTGAGAATATATATTTTATAGTTACGATTTATAAAATATACAATAAAAAATTGAATGTAACCAGGGTCGTTAGAAATATCTTACAAATAATTACAACGTATCAAAATTACAAATTAAAATCTGAACTGATGATTTTCATAAAGTTTCCGAGAGTCTTTCAAAGGAATTTCTTGGAAGCTCCCGACTTTTTTTACGTCTTCTAGTGAGATTTTCAAAAAAGGCTTACGAAATCTACTTGAGTAATATCCCACGTTGCCTTCCAGAAAATCTCCGATAAGCTTCTACTGGAAAGCATTTAGAAAGCTTCCATGAAACTTCTGCACTTTGTGGTATGTTTATATTTATGCGTAGCAACTTATAAAATAATTCATTATTTACAATTTACAACATTTGCAAGATCAATCTTATAATCGTGGTGACATTGATTCAACCTCAAATAATTGGGAACAAGCATTAGCTAAATTTGAATGAATAAATATTATTAGATAAAAAAATTTCTCAAACTTATTTACCGTTCAATCCTCGTCTTTTTGGATTTGCTAAACTCAGTTCATTACACGGAGATCCACCAATTAATAAATCTATAGGTACAATCTCCTTAATCTTTTTTTCGTTAATATTTCTAACATCACCTAACTGAATGATCTCCTGACCATGATTGAAAACAGCAATTCGCATCGCATCTGAATCAATTTCACTTGCGTAATAACGTTCGACGTTAATATTCAATTTTTTCAGTACAACGAGACCTGAAAAATAATTTGAAATAATCATCTATTGGAAATTCAGAAAAGTTTTGTTAAGGAAACGTAGTATACCGCTATAACTGTTTTTTACATTGTGTACTCTTAATCCAAGAGTTATAAGAATATCTATCATATTATTTTATTTTTACTAATAAATAGAATTTTTAAAGAAAATTTTTGTATCAAGGCGATGTAAAACGGACACTACACCTATACTCATCAGTATTAACTGTTTTTCCATTTTACTGTTGAATTTCCAAAAAATAAATAATTTAGTTAAATTTTGAAATAAATTTATTTATTAGTTTTTAAGATATTTGGATTTCTAGTACAAAATCGAAAAATTTTAATAAATAATATTGGGAAACAAGATTCTCGATAACTTATGAATGTATTTATTTAAAAATTTAACTGAATAATCCTCATAGTACATACTACAAGCTAAAGTATTTCTCTGCTGAAAATTTTGCAATAAAATGGAAAGTTAGTCAGAATTTATTAGTACAGGCGTAGTGTTCATTTTATATCTCCTTAAGATAAAAGATCTAGAAAACTGCTATGACCATGAATAAATCATATAGCTTATTATATCCCTTCAAGTGATGTATGGGAAAGGATTCGTTTGTGGGCGCCCTTTTTTTTGGCTCATAACTTTTCACCAATTGTATATTCTTTGGACTTATAGATGTCTATAGAAAGATGAAGACCTTAGCTAACTACCAACGAAGGGACAAAATCGATTTCGTCAAATAGAATAATTTTTTTTTGTTAATTTTGTGAAACGCCCACGACCGATTGTGGACAATCATGCAAAATTGTTGGTGTTTAGATCTTGATTGCAATCCATATTGCATAACAAAGTAGGAATAAATTCCTACTGAATAAATGTGCATTACACTCAGCTTCATTGATTCCCTTCTATTTGTAATTCTTTTGAAAAAGTATACATAAGTATAAATAAATTTTTGTGATTTTTTTTCAAGCACAGAAAAATTAATTTACTTACAGCACGAAGCAGACGCGTTTGTTTGCTTCGATATTTGGCATAAAAAAAAGTGCTGCCATAATACATAAATGACATTTCTCAGAAAAACCTCATCTGCTTTCTGTCAATAAAAACGCAGGGGTGTCCACAACCAAACCTCTTCCCCTATATAAATATTCTCTTGAATAAATAGCTATGAGAATTTTTTTTTTGAAATTTTTCGTTATACTGAACAAAGTAATAAAAATAATGAACTTTTTTTATTAAAAATTAGCAGCTTTAATTCATTGATCAAATAAAAATTTTTTATCAGGGCGTTTGGAAAGTTTATTTTTTGGTGTCTCATTTTCATTTCGGAAATGCCTGATTACCGCACGCAGAATCAAATACGTAAATATTTATACAGCATGAGGGAAATTCATTTATCGATACGAATTTTCGATCAGGAAATGCCCGATTACCGCACGCTGACACAAAAGAAACAGACACAAAGAAATACTCTTACTTATACGCACATGGACTGTCACTAACTGCCCGTATAAAACTATTGTTTCAAGTATATTGAGTATATTGAGTATAAGCACGTACTTTTTGTTTCCCCACTCTTCTATATTCATTTCCTTTGTTTATAAAAATTTCTTCATTTACAACGCTTGTGCGAAGACTAAGATTAGATACTTACTTTAGATTCTAATTTTTATTTAGTATGTGTTTTTATTATTCCCTTTAAGAGTCTATTGGCTATAGAGTCTATGTCAAAAGTTAGTTTTTTCGATAAGTGTTTATATTTTTTTATAGAAAGTGTTTTTGAAATTTTTAGCTTAGTAACTTATTAAATAATATTAAAACAATCATTTTAACCGTTAAATATAATAAATTATTAAGTAGTTATAACATTTTAAATTTTATAAATTTATATAAATATAATGCAATTATAAAAAATGGTGCCAAAGTTTCAAAAATGATTTTATTCTACAGCAACAAAATTTATTTTGTTCAGTTTAAAAATTAGTATATCTATTCACTAAAACATAATTTCAATTTTTATTTTTTAGTTAAATTTATTGCCAATTTTCTATGATAAAACAGTGAGTACCGTCTCAGACATTTACATTTCTTCGCAGATGATTAAAAATAAAATTGATAAAAAAATAAAAATCGAAATTATGTTTTAGTGAGTAGATTCTAATTTTTAAACTAAACAAAATAAACTTTGTTGCTGTAGAATAAAATCATTTTTGAAACTTTGACACCATTTTTTATGATTGCATTAGATTTGTGTGAAAGTTACAAAATTCAAAATGTTATAACTAATTATTAATTTATTATATTTAAATTAAACAATATTCAAAATGATTGTTTTAATATTATCTAATAAGTTACTATGCTAAAAATTGAATAAACACTTTCTACAAGAAAATAAAAACAATTATCAAAAAAACTAGCTGTTGCTACAGAATGTATAGCCAATACACCCTTAAACGTTTGATAATATTTTTTCAAATTTGAAAAATCTTTTTTAGAATCGATTCTTAAATTATCATTTTTTTAAATTATGTAAATATTTACAATAATCTGTACATTGAATTTTAATGTTAAATTGATTTTTCATTAAATTCTCTAAAGGTGGGAAGAACGAAGCAAACATAAATTCAAACATAACATCACTATTAAATATTTTTCGAAACTCATACATGTAATATAATTTATTAAAGAAAATGTAAATTTTTGTAAATTTTCATTATAATTCATTATTTTTTGTTTACATTGATACAATTGGCTCGTTGAATACCGCCACTTATCCTCCATCGGCTCACTCGATCGTTACCTCCACTAGCTAGCTTGTTTACGCGCTCGACGATTTCGTTTCGCACTCTCTGAATAACGCCGCTGATCTTTGCAAAGTTTTTCAGAAGAAATTATTGACATTGGAGAAGCAGTGGTACTCAACAAGCCGACTGTATAGTAACATTGCAATTATTGAAATTATTAACTACAAACACGTGCTTTTTATTTCCTCACTCTTCTATATTCTTTGCCTTTGTTTATAAAAATATTCTCACACAATGCTTGTGAGAGATTCAATGTTGAGAGCTTGTGTGTATATTCTTTGCCTTTGTTTATAAAAATATTCTCACACAATGCTTGTGCGTAAAATTTAGATTTCCGTTTTTATATAAAACATATTTTTAGCTTTTCTTTTGAACATTTTATAATACTTTTGAATTCAAATATTTGTTCACAATCACTTCAAAAATTATGATTTTTTGCTTTCTCACAGCATTTCATCGATAAAAAGTTTTTTTCCTATTTTTTCATTAATTTGTACATATTTAGACTCAGAAAGTCGAAAAAAGTGATTTCCAGGAAATCTCTGTACGTATGTACGTATGTGTGTGTGGGTACGTCATTTAGACAATCGGATCTCGAAAACTGAATGGAATTGCTTTAAATTTTGAATAAAATTAATTTTTTTGTCTAGCTGGCGCGGAAACTATTGAAAATTTTTCTTGGCGTGGTTTCAATTTCAGAGCTATTTTAAAAATTTTAATTTGATTTTGATTCTTCATTTTTTTTGTATTTTACGTTAAGAGTCAGCTGTATACCGACACAGTTACCTGTTTTACCGAATCTATTTAAAATTTATTTTTTATAAAAACTAATAGCTTCAGGCAGAAATAAAAAGATGGTTTCGATTCGTGTAATAGAAAGCAATATTTTCTCTGATAAGAATAATTTAATTCCACCGCTTTATTTTCAAGAAAAGTTGGAATAACTTGAAAATCCTATTATTTGACACTAATTTCTAATTTTTTAAGTTATTCCAACTTTTCTTAAAAACGAAGCAATAAAATTAATTCATACTAATCAAAGAAAATATTACAAACACATCGAAACCATCTCTTTATTTTTGCCTCTTGTTGCTAATTTTGAGAAAAAAGTCAATTTTTTAATTAGAAAAGGACAGAGATACAGCGGACTCTTAAGTACTCGATGAATTTGCTCTAAAATTTGCATGGAAATTATTTACAACTGCCAAATGGAGGAAAACTTTTGAAAACTGATTTTTTTAGCGTAGTTTTAATTTCTGAGCATTTTGAAAATTTTGAAAAAATTTTGACAAATAGCTTAAATGCAGACTTGCTCGAGTTGATTTTCTGTACCAATTGGTACAGAAAACAAATTGTGTAAATTGTGCCTGTATCGTTCCAAGGTAATGAAATATTTAAGAAATTTATGCAGATATATGCAGAATAGATTTCTCCACAGTAAACTGTAGAAATTTATCCATTTGATTCAAATGATTGAGAATATCTGTAATTTTATCACATCGAACGCGCATCATGTCTCATGTCGAACGTCTCATGTCACATAAATCAACGTGCCGTACTAAAATTATCACTCATGAGCGATTTGCGACGAAAAGAATTATACTTCGATGTATGTTGACAAAAACTATTATTTTAATTTTTATGTAAACGAAGACTATTACTCCTAAACTATTTCAAACAAAACGAATTAAATTCAGATGTATGTTGATGAAAGCTATTAATTTTAATTTTTATGTAAATGAAGACTATCACTTCTAACAAAATGCGAAGAAAATTAATTTTCATGAAAGGCGTCAAAAACTATCTTTTTTTTTGTGGCAGCAGAGATTATTATTTCTGAACTATTTACGGTAAATAAAAATACTTTTTATTTTCGATTATAATTTCAATTTTTTGTATCTATAGATAAAACGTGAAAAAAAATCATAATATGATTGAAAAATATTATTAAACCCCGATTTAACGTGATTTAATTGTTTGTGAGTTATATTTTTAATAATATTATTTGTCGTAAATATTACGAGGATTTTTTAAATAATGTTATAAAGAATGTTTTATTACATAGTATTTAATAATAGATAAAATCAATTGGTACAAAATATAATATATTAACGGCATGTCGGAGCTGCAGCAATCGAGTTTTGCTTTTTTTATTTTATCAATATCTTTTTAAATTCTTAAATTAAACAAATATAATGACTTGTCCGCACTAAAGCTATATTAAGAGGAGGTCGAGTATATCTGTCCTTTTCTAATCAAAGAATTGAATTTCCAGAAAAATTAATGATTATAGCAAGAAATAAGAAGAAAGCCCTATCTCGTATAATAAAAAGCAAGATTCTCTTTTATGAGGAAAAATTATTTTTATCGCTTCGTTTTTAAGAAAACCTTGAAAAACTGAATTGTCTATCCTAACCTCTATTTTTAAGTTTTTCAAGGTTTTCTTCAAAACGAATCGATAAAAATAATTTTTCCTCATCAAAGAAAATCTTGCTTTTTATTATACGAGATGGGGCTATCTCCTTATTTTTTGCTACAATTATTAGTTTTTGCAAAAAAATTAATTCTTTGATTAGAAAAGGACAGAGATATACGACCTGCTCTTAATACAATAATTTTTGTTAAAATAAAAAATCATTTGGACTTGTTATTTTTTTATGAGCTTAGATTGAAAATTAGATATCGAACTCGACAAACCTAACCTTAAAATACGATACATTGAAACTTTTTATTATAACTTTATATGTATAATATTTTGGTGAATTTCTTGAGTTGTCCGCACTAGAGTTTAATCTTACAAATTTTTTCTTTGTAGCAAAGAAACTCGATTAAACGCATCGTTTATACATAAGTTAGGATTGGAAATATTATTAGAAGGCGGACAGCTTCGTCATGCTCTTAAGTAAAATAGAATAAGAGTAAATACAAGGTTTTAGTTTAAGTGCATAGATATTGAGTTGACAAGTTGGAATGTCGGTAATGACTGATTAAACTTTTCACAAGAGTGAAAACTCTTGGAAAAAAGTTGCTTTCTTAAGCCGACCTCTTATTATAAAAATCTGTTAAAATATTTTTGTTAAAATTAGCGACAGGTGACCTGAATGAAATAAACGAAATTAAATAGTAATAAATAATTTATTATAAATACATAAAAGTATAATACAACTTGACTGTCCAACAGTCATCCACGGAATGAACAAACGCATCTCGTGTTCAGCAAATATAACCCGCCTTACGGCGGCGCCACACACTACACACACACGTTTGAGCGTGTCTATATTTTTAACAATTTTTTTACTGGCTGAAAAGTTTGTATGAACATAATAAGGAGGCAGGACCTTTAAAAATCGGCACGATTTGACCGTAGGTCATCTTAGTTTACTTGGTCCGCGTGTCGACCGTATGTGCGCGCTCGAAACGCGAGAGCGTTTCTGTTCCCTTTTTTTATACGGGTTCACATTTAACAATAAGACTCAGTTGGCTGAAGAAAATTTACATTAGTGTACAAAAAATTCGAAGGATTTATATCTTTATTTTGTCAAAACTAAAAATCCTTAGAATGAGAACTACCAGATGTACAAAAACAAAGTTCAAAATGCAATTTAAGTTATTTATGATGTGAGAGTAATATTTTCCTTTCCTCAAATATAACAAAAAGGTTCTCAAAATTTTATGTAATGAAAGGAACTATTCTTTCCAAAACAACATACTATTGATAATTTTTTAAAGAGTAGAAATTCAGTAATAAATCAATATTATTTTCTAAAAAATTAGAGAAAATATAAAAAGTCTATTATACGCTTAAACAACGATTAATGTGCCTTTCTTAAACTCAAAGAAGGAAGTGTCTTATAAATTTATCTTTATATATTTGAAAAATTTCCTAACTTGCATCCTACGATGCATAATGCTTATATCTGCAAAAATATGAAAAATAACTTTTTTCTGGGCTTTTTGTTAGAAGTGATAGTCTTCGTTTGCATAAAAATTAAAATAATAGTTTTCGTTAACATACATCGAAGTATAATTCTTTTCGTTTAAAATCGTTGAGGAGTGATAGTCTTCGTTTAGACTGATTCCATTTCAAATCGAACAGCCTGTATACACTCAAGTCACCAATCACTGCACCGATGGAGTATGTTATTCCACTCTGAAAATAAGGAGACACGTATTTTTGTTTTTTGCTGAAATATTAAAATTGCATAAGATATGCACATTTGAAAATTGCATACAAAAACTAAATGTTCAAACTGAAAAAGTTTACATTAACTTTAAAGGGCTATCGTTTTACCAATTTTAAATGAATTTTAGTAAACCTTTTTTTGTTTTATCCTGTTTTGAGCCCTCTTCAATTCAGTGCAATAAATTTAAAAAAAAAACTAAAAAATGACTGAGATATATGCATTTTACCAAAAAATGCACTTTTTATGCACATGCATTTTTCTCAAAAAGGCCATCTTTTTTTTTGCTGAAATTTTTTGGGCTGATAGAGGACCAAATTACCTATTTAATGGTACCTGTTTGATCCAGTATTTTTTGGTTTGGAGCGAGAAAACAATTCACAAATTTTATTGTTGAAAAATGCTGGTATATACGTTCGGAAGTCTTAAGCAATCTACATTTAAACACCAACACTAACACCAACACTAATAGTTCCTCAACATTATTAGCTAGAAGCTTAAACCTTTTTTTAAATAAAAGCTGAGCTCAAATCCTTTCGAAATAGTAGTTATAGAATCTCAAAATATTATTTTTCTCAAAGCTAGAGCCTTATAAAAATTGGACCCCATTTCAGCTTTTATTATTAATTAATATTTAACCAGAAAATTCAGGTCCAAGTTTTATTACGCTTTAGCTTTGAAAAAAAATAATATTTTAAGATACTATAACTACTATTTCGAAAGGATTTGAGCTCAACTTTTATTTAGAAAAAGGTTAAGCTTCTAGCTAACAATGCTGACGAACTATAAGCGTTTGAAATTCTAGTAACTTTTTTAGTTATTTTCTTCATTTGCCTGTAATTAGGGAAATATTGAGCGTTGGCTTCTAAAATTTTGGCTTTCTTCATATTTCTGCATCCAGAAAACATTCCTAAAATTTGAGCAAAATCGGTGACCCGCAAGTGAAACACTCTTCTTGTGAGTCTCATTCGAAAGAAGCAGAAGAGAAAAGTTCGAATAGGTGTGGAAGATTTATATGCACCCAGTGCATATTAATTTTATGTAAGCGTATAATTTAATTTATTATCACAGTAATAAATGTGTGGGTTAGAATGAGAGTGGCATAAGTCACATTGCTAAAAGAGTTTAGATGGCAGTATACTAAATATCTTTATGCATTAAAAAAAAATGTTTTTGAAATATTTTGTTTTTTTCTTCAATATTAAAAGCAAAAAAGGTACAACATTTTAGAGAATTAATTGATTCAATGTTAAAAATATCTCAATACACTACCAACAAAATTTTTTTATCAATGTGACTTATGCCTCTCTTATTCTAACCCGCACAAATATAAATTCTATTTCTATAAATTTTTATATCAATAAAAATATAAATTTTTAATATATATTCTATTTATTAATTTTAAATTCGGATTATAAAATAAAATATAAAATGATTACTTTATTTTTAATATTATTTTTTAGTTTCTAGCTGATTTAAGGTTGATACCAGTAATTCAAACAACCAGCAGTGTGATACTTAAAATTAAGACTCTTACAACAAATATATAGTTTAATTGCTGTAGTGAAAAAGGTTGCGTACTAACAAAATATCATATAAAAAGATTAATATTGCTTAATTTATTAACTTATATTTTTTTGCATTTCAGTTTCATCAAGCCTATTTATAATAAGGTTCGCTTGCCTAGTATCGCATTTTTATATCAAAAGTTAATATAAACAAGAAGTACCAAGCAATAATTTTTCTATAAAAGATGAGAATGGCATTAATATTTTTAAGGTATAATAACTAAAAACTTTCTAACTATTTTTCTCAAATACTGAATTTTTAAAATTTTAAGTGCTGGGCCGTAAAGTTTAAGCTGAACCCATGGATGGATTTGACTTCTCGAAACGGTTTTGGCTTCAGTATTAGCATCATTCTCGCATGAATGCAAGATTTTAAAATCGAATGATTTAAAATGGTTAAAAAATCCAAAAATAAGGTAAAATATTAAAATTTATTAAAAAAATTTATATTTTTTGTTGAAAAGTAAACAAATTTTTGTATTTCAGAAATTCCTCTATTCATGCGAGATCAATACTTATGTTGAAGCCAAAATCATTTGGAAAAGTTAAATCCATCCATGGGTTTAGCTTAAATCTTATGGTCAAGAGCTAACAAGTACAGAGGTTCATCGAATGATTGTGGGCTTACAGTTAAAGCAAAGTTAGCTTATGATAGCTCAAACTAATGGTATTTCAGTTTACTTTAAGATAATTTATTTATTTAGAAAAAAATTAAGTTAAATATAATGAATATTAAATATTTTTATTTGCAAGTTATAAAAGTGTTTTGTCCCCTTAACGAAGTTAAAGTGCGAATTGTGATTGTTTAAATTGAGTTTGTCATGATTAATGTAGTAATGCGTTTTGAAATATTTGATGTAAAATCTATGTGAAATAAATGTTTCATATATACTTTTTCAGCACTTGAAAAGGATTTCTATGTGCAGAGTCGAAACAATGTGAATAAATAGAAAGATTTAAACAGTAGAGCTGTTAAAGTTTGTTTATTTTAATATTTGTTTTTATAATACTAAGTATGTTGTCGAAAAGATTTCTCAAAATGTTCTTAGAAATTTTCATTATAATTTCTAAAAAAGGTATTTTCTGGTAGAATAAGGGCTCTATAAAAAATTAATGCAATCATTTCAAAAATATTCTTAAAAACCTCTTTAAAAACATTTAACATGATGTACACGGAAAGACTTTTGCAATTGATTTGTGCTCGAAAAAACTCGAACCCGATTTGAATGCGATAAAGACTTACTAATACTTTCATTATTAACGGCAGACCGGAGTAGAACCTGATACCGACCGAGTAACAATTGAGTTATTTGTTATTTACTCAAGTATTAAACGGTGTATTATTATTATGAATATCTATGCACAAGAAAAAAAAAATCTACCGATTTGTTTTTGAGAAAAGTAAGGAACGCCGAAGTAAAAGATTATGTTTATAATATTTTCGCGTTCCTTACTTTTCTCAAAAACAAAGCGATAGATTTTTTTTTTCTTGTGCATAAATATTTGTAATAATAATATCTATTGCGCTTAACCTTCAATTTTCAGATACACCGATTAATACTTGAGTAAATAACAAAAATGCCAATTAGACAAGGACAGTGAATCCGGCCGGCTCTTAACATATTTTTACACTCAATAGTTATGATGTAAATATATTATCTATTTAGTTTGCAAAAAATGATCAAGTATGTACGTTGACTACATTCGAGACAGTCGAATAGCCTTTGTATTCAGACTTGATCGGGATTTAGCTTCAATTCGAACTGAAAAAGTTAACAGTAACCGAGCGCGTGTTTTGAAAGGAGGTAGGGGAAAAAGAAAAAGAAGGAGTAACCAAAATACATTCTTATTATGATGGTAAAATAGTAATTTTAAAAAAAATTAATGAATATTAAGATTTTAATATAATTTGTGAGTCTTTAAAACTATTAAAAAAGAATTTCAACTCCAAATCTAATTATTTTAAACAACTAGGGGGCAGATGAGCATGTATCATTTCATGTCAATGATATTTTGAAGTAGGTTTGGTCGAGTGCGCAACGTTCACGCTTTTCCTTTTGAGTGTGCGAGTTCAACTCTTGGTCAGGATCACGTTTTTTTTAAATTTTTTTTTTATTGTTTTAAAATTCTTTATTAATTTTTTTATTTATATTTTTTTTCTTATAATATTAAAATCTAATTTTTCACGAGTATATTAAGTTGTAACGGTAATTTACTGCACGTTACAAAAGAAATTAGATTTTTAATCCCTTTTAATTTTTAGCTAAGACTATGCACTTTTGTTAGAATACGGAGCTGCTAGAATTTGTATTAAATATGATGAACTAGTAACAAACTCCGGCAAAGCTAGTTAGTATATTAGATTGATGTGCGACGGAGTATTTCTCTATCAGCTCGTCGCTGCGCTTCTCTCTCTCTCTCTCTCTCTCTCTCTCTCTCTCTTACCTGATCGAGAGACGCGATGCCGCTAGCGCAGTTCTCCTTATTTTTATTCGGTTTAGCTTTCTTAGTTAAACCTACTCAATATTTTATATAGAAAATATATATGTTTTACTATGATAAAAATAAGGACCGCGGAGGCGTCGGGGTAAGCAACTGGTACAGGCTTATTATATGATATGCTCATACAGCAGAGACAAAAATAAAGATTTTATGTTTAAAGTGAATTTATTAAAAGTAATAAAGAAAAATACAAAATCAAGAATTAAAACGTAAATGATAAAGTAAAAGCAACAATTAACTAATATGACAATATTTGAATTTACAAATAAAGATAGCAATAGGGGAGGACGCGACGCGAACTAAATTGCGCTATAACACAAGTAATATCACGCACGCACTTTATAGCGTAAAGTTTCTGCGAAGAAAGAAACCTTACTTTACAAAACTTATAATTACTTACGACAACGTCGAGAAGCTTCTCTTACACCGAAGACTCTACGCTGAACGCTCGCTCGTGGGCCAACGGTCGCGACGCTGCAGCAATCCTGGTTGCGGGAGCTAGTCGAAGCCCGCTCTCGAGAAATCTTCTCTGGATGAACAAAGGCCGCTATCTTCCTTAGTCAGGATAACGCCTTGGGTTTGATGATGCACGTGTCTCACGGCTCGTATAGAAGCACGAGTCTTGACACGGAATAAGTGCACTAACAAAAGTTATCGACTATTCGCACCTATTGCAATGTGCTCTCAACGACCGCCGGAAAAGGTCTCCTCCCGCCTCGTGGTCGACTCGGCGTTCTTCCCTTGATGATCAGTAAGTTACGTATTTCTTCGCGTAACTCTGACGGCTTGTATGACCGCGCGCGCGTCGTATATTATCTACTACTCGCGCGATATTCAAACACGGTAAAATACCGTGACAAAGTATACTCGTTTTTTCAATGAATATTTTTTAAAAATAAATTATTTCTTAGTCGTAATGATGAAAAATATTAATAAATAAATAATAATAATGTTTATTTTATAATACTATAGTTTAATTTATTCATAATGTAATTTGTGAAATTTACATTAGAAATAAATTAGACTATAATAATAATTTATTTATGTTAGAATGTATATTACATATTAATATATATCTTAAGACAAAATTTAACATTAAGTATTATAAACCTAACTATTATTCATTTATTAATATTTTTAATTATTACATCTAAGGAATAATTTATTTATTATAATTAAAATAAATCGCTAAGCATTTTTACAGCGTTTAGTTGGTTGGTTACAGAGATTGAATAAAAAAAACTATTTCTTTTAGATTTTTACTTATTATTTTTCTCGTTCATTTTTACGTGAACTTATTTTTAAATTTCATTGAATTATTTTATACATACTATCAAATTCTATTAAACCATTCGAAATGAAATTGGATAAAACAAATTATTATATTACAAATTTAAATAATGCATTTAATATTTGCCATCTGTTCAATGATTTCATGGCATTTTAATATCAAAGTTTCATAGTTTTATATGACCAATGTATTTAAGAAATTCTTCAAAACCATTATATAAATTCAATTTGTAAAAACAAATTAGTGTTAAACTTTTATTTTTTTTCTAAGGTAGTCGATAAAATCTCCCTTTTGGTTAAAAATTATGATTTTATTTAATAAAAATAATAGTCTAAAATATCAAGTATTGAATGCTAAACGAATTATTGAAAAAAAGATGAAAAGCTAAAATCATTAATTAAAATAAACCGCTATCCTGGTAGAAATTTACTCTAGATCTGTCTAGTTTTTTATGTTAAATAATCGAGGCCTCGATCAAATCAGACAAATTTTCTACCAAGGTAAGCATACTTGACCACCATATACCTTTTTAAAGATAAGCTTTTATATATAAAAATAAATACTTTTCATATATATGCATTTAATATAATAAAGTGTAATTTATAGTGAAGGTTCATAAAAAAATGAAAACTTGTACCTTTTATTTATTTGAAATTTTAACAGCACAATGATCACTTTAACGAACATCAAGAGATCTATAAAAAATTTATTGAATTTTTAGGATAAAATTTTTTTACTTTACACAGCTCAAAAAAATATAAATAACAAAATTTAAATGAAAAATTTTTGTAGTACCCTTAGAGAAGGTCTAACTATGTCATAGATCAAATGAACCATCAATATTTCTCTAAATGTATTTATATAGTATTATAGGATAATGAAAAAAAATTTTTTTCTATTTTAAGTGGACTTATTTTTTCAATGAATATTTTTTAAAAATAAATTATTCCTTAGATATAATAATTAAAAATATTAATAAATGAATAATAGTTAGGTTTATAATACTTAATGTTAAATTTTGTCTTAAGATATATATTAATATGTAATATACATTCTAACATAAATAAATTATTATTATAGTCTAATTTATTTATTATGTAAATTTTACAAATTACATTATGAATAAATTAAACTATAGTATTATAAAATAAACATTATTATTATTTATTTATTAATATTTTTCATCATTACGTCTAAGAAATAATTTATTTTTAAAAAATATTCATTGAAAAAACGAGTATACTTAATATACTCGTGAAAAATTAGATTTTAATATTATAAGAAAAAAAATATAAATAAAAAAATTAATAAAGAATTTTAAAATAATAAAAAAAAAATTTATAAAGAACGTGATCCTGACCAAGAGTTGAACTCGCACACTCAAAAGGAAAAGCGGGAACGTTGCGCACTCGACCAAATTTACTTCAAAATATCATTGACATGAAATGATATATGCTCATCTGCCCCCTAGTTGTTTAAAATAATTAGATTTGGAGTTGAAATTCTTTTTTAATAGTTTTAAAGACTCACAAATTATATTAAAATCTTAACATTCATTAATTTTTTTTTAAATTACTATTTTACCATCATAATAAGAATGTATTTTGGTTACTCCCTCTTTTTCTTTTTCCCCTACCTCTTTTCAAAACACGCGCTCGGTTGTCGGCACTACTGTCAACTTTTTCAGTTCAAGTTGAAGCTAAATCCCGATCAAGTCGGAATACAAAGGCTGTTCGACTGTCTCGAATATAGTCAACATACATATTGAGTATATATTGAATGCATAGATGACTGGTTTCCAATTTCATTTCTTCTGAGGGAAACATCATCTTAATTTGATTTTAATCTTTTTTCAAGAATGATATTAAAATTATTTCAATAATAATAGATGTGAATTTATATACAACATTTGAACGTATTTTATGTGCAAAAGTTTTTCCGTGTATGCAAAAGATTATAGATGTGATCAGAAGTTAAAGCATGTTTAAGAGGAGGTCACGTATCTCTGTCCTTTTCTAATCAAAGAATTTAGTTTTTTACAGAAACTAATAACTTTAGCAAAAAATGAAGAGAAAGCCGCATCTCATAATAAAAAAAGCAATATTTTCTCTGATAAGAAAGAATTAATTTTATTGCTTCGTTTTCAGGAAAACCTTGAAAAACTTAAATCATAGAGGTTAGGGTGGACAATTTGGTTTTTTCAAGGTTTTCTTGAGAACGAAGCAATAAAATTAATTTTTTCTTATCAAAGAAAATATTGCTTTTTTGATACAAGATGTGGCTTTCTCTTCATTTTTTGATAAAGTTATTAGTTTTTGTAAAAAAATCATTTCTTTGATTAGAAAAGGACAGAGATACGTGACCTCCTATTAATGATGTTTCCGGAAAGTTTTTTGAAGATTTCTTTTTTTTTTCAAAAAACTTTCTTCTGAAAGTATTTTATAAAAATATTATTAGGCACTTTTTTTGATATTCCGAAAACATTTCGGGAACCTTTTAAAGATTATTATCAGTTTTTAAAAGTTTTTTTTGTAGAAATAAACACTAAATAAAAAAATACAATATTTTAAAAACCTTTATGGAAATATTTCGAATGTTTTAATAATCATTTTTACAACTTTTTTGATAAAAATTCTTAAAACATTTTAGAAACATTGATCGCAAAGTTTTAAATCATGAAAATTCGCAATTTAAAATGTTTAAGAAGCAAAAAAAAATATTGTTTTGAAAATCTTTTCAATATTTTCAAGAATGTTAGTGAAAAGATCTAAAAATTCTGAACTTTTCCTGAATTCTATTTTCCTGAACTTTTATGATCATTTACTAAAAATTTGTGTTGATAATAATAAACTATACAATACAATCTTCTCAAAATCTAGTAAAGAATATTCAAAAAAAGGTTTTAGTAACTTTCTTATAACTTGCTTTGTAAACATTTATAAAACGTTTTGGAAACTTCTTCCTGAAGTATTAAAATCGTGAAAATATATAATACATAATCTTTTAAAAACATCAGAAAAATGTTGCCGCAAATATTACTTTTCCCAACGCGTTGACCAAAAACCGATGTAAAACAGGCACCAAAAATCGGATTCCGCTCACCTTGTTGGTGAAAATTCTATACCCCACCCCTCGCAAAATAGTCCACTCACTCGTCTTTTTTGTAACTCGAGCGTAGCGAGAAATAACTCGTGAGGGAATGACCTATTTTGCTCACTAGTAGAGTAATATACTATTCATCTTACTAAAAACGTTATAGAGAAGATTTCCTGAAATGTTTTTATAGACTTTTATTATCATTTCCGAAAATTTTTTTTTGGCACACAGAAAGAAATTTTGCATTCAGAGACATCGATACTTGATGTTTTTCAATTTTGAATAAGAATAGCGTTCTAATAACTTAAAATTTCGTATTGTTTGAATTTTATGTGGAAACAAACAAGTTCAACAAATAGTTGAGTTGTTACTAAACGAAATTTGAAAAGATTTAATTCAATATTGGTAAACGTAAATTTGTAAGTACGTTGAAATGCTGCAGTGTCTAGCGACTCTGGAAATTCTGGAATCTCTGGGAAAAAATATATATTCTGGAAAACTCTAGAATCTCTGGGAAATTTTTTATTTTCTGGAATTTTTCATCATTGCAAAATTTTTTGAAATTCTACAGTAAAACTAAAGAATAACTATTGAATCTGTTTTGCGTTTTATATTACGCGCGCAATTTTCAATATAATACTCAAGAGAGTGGTGGCAGCACTATCGTATTTTTCTCGCACTCTCTTTCTCTCTTCGACTTCTGTTTACATTCGGATACTTTTCGCTAACAACTTGACTTGTCATAACGTGAGTTCTTTTATCTGAATACGTCAGATTCTCTTAGACGAATAAATTCTTGATTGGGTAAGTAAATAATTATCCTGAATATTTATTGGATTAAGAATACTAATAAATGTATTTTTAATGAGATTTACTATAAGCTTTTAAAATATAGAAAAACGAGCATGATACAAAACGTGCGAAAGTGTTTTTGTTCAATGTTATTTTTCTTTTATTCCGTGAACATGAGGCTGTTGGAAAACGCCGGATACGTATTTATTTTTATATTTATAGAACGTTATGTTTACGGAAATCTATAAAATTTAAAGAATAAAAAATAATTGATGTGAAAGTGACAATCCTTAGTCATGAAGTTGGAAAAGGGCATCAAGCTGCTTTAACTGCACAAAAAAATATTCGGCCTATATCAAGCTTACTTCGTACTTTATCGTTACCGATGTTAGATGTGACTAATTCAGTAAAGAGCAACTGTATATCATTTGATAGACAACCATCTTCGTCAGAAATTATAAATCTAGATAAGTCAAATGAATCAGCTGTGTGTAATGTTTCGATCAATACTAAAAGTCAAGTAATCACTAATTATTTTCCAAAAGTAGAAACGTCAAAATCGAATACAATATCTAGTTTTATAATCAAATAAGAAATAATAAAAGCAGAAATTAGGTAGATTTTACATTCCGTTATGCATCATCATTCTTTACGTGATATTGAAAGTAGCTTTCCAGTTTTTGTAGCAATGTTCTCAGATAGTGCAATTTCCAAGAGTACATCTATAAGTAGAGCAAAAGCATCGTATAACATAACGTTTGGTATTGCTCCCTATTTTAAAAGAATTCTTGATAAGTTGATCGACTCTTGTGACCACCTTGTTATAGGTTTTGATGAGAGTATGAATTCAGTTAAAAACAATAAATGGATATTGTTCTTAGATTTTGGAATAGCACTGAAGATCAAGTTGATACTCGATACTACACATCAGTTTTTTGGAGGAAATGTAGGGCTTCAGATTTGGTGAATGCATTCAAAAATAATTTGACTGAGTCAATGTTAAAAAGATTATTGCAAGTGTCAATGGATGGACCAAACGTTAATTTAAAATTCTTAAGAGATTTGAGCGAAGATCTTTCTAAAACAGAAGAGGGAAAAAACTTGATTAATATAGGTACATGTAGTTTACATGTATTACACAATGCTTTTAAAGCAGGTATTAGATTTGTTGAATGGGAAATGATTGAATTCCTGAGAGCTCTTTTTAATCTCTTTAAAGATTCTCCTGCTAGAAGAAAAGATTTGGTTGAAGCTTCAAACTCTGAATTATTTCCTTTACCGTTCTGTGGAATACGATGGTTAGAAAATTCCCTTGTAGCTGATCGAGCTAGAAAAATTATACCTAGCGTTGTAAAATATATAAACTATTCAAAAAAACAAAAATGTGAACCAGTTTGCAACAGTTATAAAATTGTTAAAAATGCTTTAATAGATCCCTTTTTAGATGCAAAATTAACTTTTTTTCGCTCTTTTGCTGCTGAAATGGAACCATTTCTAACTGAATTTCAATCGAATGAACCAAAAACTCCTTTTCTTTTTGATATCTTATCAGAATTATATGGTAACATGATGAAGAAAATAGTCAAACCAGAAATTTTGAAACAGCATCAGAATAATATTTTGAGAATTGATTTGAACGATGATAAAGTCTTATTGACTGCTGATAAAGTTAAGATAGGATTCGATACAAAAGATGCTCTGAAAAAATTGAAAAATATATCTCCAGTAGAAATCTTAAAATTTAAAAATCAATGCCAATCAATTATCAAAATTTTTATCGAGAAACTCTCCGAAAAATCACCTTTGAAATTTTCTTTGGTGAAAGGACTTTCTTTTTTGAATCCATCAACAGCAAAAAATAAAGAATTAGCAGAAAAATTAATTGCAATTGTTTTAGAAAAATTTGTTCAAAACAAATTAATATCAGGTTTGCATGCTGAGCAAATCGAAAATGAATTTTTACATTTAATTTCATTGGAAACTACTATCAAGAAATTAAAATCTTATAAAAGAAATGAAATGAGACTCGATAAATTTTGGGTAGAAGTAATTAAATTAAATAGTAAAGATGATTATTTATCTATATTCTGTTTCATTAACATTATTATGATCCTCTCACATGGAAACGCTGCCTTAGAAAGAGGTTTTTCAGTCAATAAAGAAATTATAGTTGAAAATCAAACAGAAAAGTCACTTATTGCTCAGCGTCTCATTTGTGATGCATTTACTTCATCTAATGAAACTGTCGAAAAGTTTGAAATTAATAAGGAATTGATCAATGATTGATCAATTGTCACATTCAAAGTATAAAGAATTTCTCGAAGAACGAAAACTAAGAGAAAAAACCTAGAGATCCAAAAGAAAAATGCAGAAGAATTAAATTCTTTATTAGAACATATCGAAGCAGAGAAGAGAGAAATTGAGAATGAATATCTCAATCGAACTATTGCGTTGAATAAGAAAGCTGAATCTATTAAAAAAAATGCTGATTTAAGGAAAATGTGATGCTTGAAAAATTTTCTTAATAGTTTTATCAAAGTCATTTCTAATTGGTGCTAGAATTTTTTAAGTTTGAAATAAAAAATAGATCTCGAAATCGTTAATATATGTATGCAGTATATCTGTAATAATAAAGATTATAATCACACTGCTAGTAATAAAGGTTATTTAATGAATATCTTATCTAAAAAATTTATTTTTCACATATTTTATATTAAAACTTCCTCTTTTTTAACAAATTAAAAAATTGTTTCATTCTCAGAGCATATAAGTTTCTCTTTTTTTATTCTGGAATTTTTATTTTTGAACTCTGGAAAACTCTGGAATCTCTGGGAAATTTTTTTGAAAGATTCACTAGACACCCTGTTTAGCGTTATTTGAACTTAACGATCGAAGTCTCACATTTCCATCGTTGAGTTTATCAGTTTCGCGTGTTCCTCGGAATTCATTGACTCAATGCTTCGCAGTTGCGCTCATAGTTAGATATCTATATTTTTTTTACATTTTGCTATTCTTTTTCTATTTGCATGTATATTGTTATGTCATAAACGTATCATTTTCGTTAACATTGGTAAATCAAAATTCCTCAGTTATTGAACAGTCGCATTATTTCGTTATTAAGCGAAATTAAGTAGATCATAAGAAAAGAATCAAAACGTACATTTCGAAATTACTAAATGAATCCTTAAAACCATTACGAAACATATAAAAATTAAAAAAAATTTATAAATAAAAATTGATGTAAAAGATAATAAATCTTATAAACAAATATGAGTATAAAAGCCGAATGAAACAAATGACATTCGGACATTACCCCGGGTTTCTTTTTGGTAACAAGTTCACACTGCCTGTAAGTTTTTATATTTTAACATCAATTGCTAATAATACATATACATATATCTATTCTTAAAATATATACGCATATAAAAATCTATTAAAAGTGTTAAAAAAGATATTAATAAACCTCGAGGATATATATATTTACATATCGTGCCTATTCATTTGTCTGCCTGTACCCAGCATCAATCTACTTAAAGGAGCACTTAAGAGGAGGTCACGTATCTCTGTCCTTTTCTAATCAAAGAAATGGTTTTTTTACAAAAACTAATAACTTTAGCAAAAAATGAAGAGAAAGCCGCATCTTGTATCAAAAAGAGGAATATTTTATTTGATAAGAAAAAATTAATTTTATTGCTTTGTTCTCAAAAAAACCTTGAAAAACCAAATTGTCCCCCCTATCATCTATGATTTAAGTTTTTCAAGGTTTTCTTGAAAACGAAGCAATAAAATTAATTCTTATCAAAGAAAATATTGCTTTTTTTGATACGAGATGCGGCTTCCTCTTCATTTTTTGCTAAAGTTATTAGTTTTTATAAAAAAATCATTTCTTTGATTAGAAAAGGACAGAGATATGTGACCTCCTCTTAAAGGTAAGAATAAATTTCAATATATATTTATATTCAAATCATTAAATTATCATTAATAATTGTCCAATAGTTAGAGAGATCTCTCTCAGTCAAATATTGGTAGAGCTTTCTCCACCACTAGATTACATACATCTTCTTATTATACTTATAGGCGAGAGGGACACCCCCAAAAAGCGCTTAGTTTTCAAGAAGGTGACCACTACCGTCCTACAAGCTAATTTTTTTTTTTAATGAAAGCTTCTGACCCATAGATTACGAATACAAACTTTTTTTTTTAAAAGTTTGTATTGGCGAAAATGGCTAAAATGGCGGTTTAATGGGTAAAAATTCTATACGCACTGTAAGTAACCGCCATTTTCTTTATGTTCCTGGACTTGGAACTAAACAAAAAGTTTGTATTCGTAATCTATGGGTCAGAAGCTTTCATTAAAAAAAAAAATTAGCTTGTAGGACGGTAGCGGTCACCTTCTCGAAAACTAAAAAAACTAAACGCTTTTTTGGTGGCGTCCCTCTCGCCTATTATATTATTTAACTTTTACTACTTTGATATTAACTCAAACATTTTAAAATGAATCAAATTCACTCAATCAAACGTATTAAGTTTAATATTCAATTCAATATATACAAAACTAAATTATTCAATCTATCTATAGATTATCAATCAACTCAATATATAAATTTATTAAATCATTCATTTTATTTAGTCCTGGTGAAAACCAGGACCTAACAATATAAATATATATATACATATATATATATATACAAGGGGGGTTTCCCCCTGCTCGCTCAGCTCGCCAACCCCCCGAATACACACTGCGGACAGTCAATTTCAAAGTAAATAGAAGAGTAGGACATAATGAATCTAAATTTTATAATGTGAAAAAAGTTCAACAGAAAACATTGATATATAAAAATATAAGATATGAAGTTATAGAATTAGAATTAATGAAAAAATGATGGTTTAACGCGACATTCAAAAGTTCACAATGAATCAAACATATATTTTTGAAATAAATTAAAAATAGAATAGTAAATAACAATAAAATTTCAAGTTATGATTGTATATAATAATATTTAATAATAATTATGAGCGAATAATAAAAAATGGAATAATAGAATAATAGGAAATTATGATTATAAATAAATATTTTTATCTTCTTATGTCATAAATTTTATACATATCCAGAAGATGCAAAAAAACGCTCCTTCTCTGCATTTTTTATTTTTGGGCTTGAGATCAACATATATAAATATATGGCTACATTAAGAGTGTTTTTTTCTTATTGTAGCTAAAAGAAGCTTACATTTTTATTTTTCATTGTCACTAAAGAAGCCTACACTTTTTTTTCATTGTCGCTAAAAAAGCTTACAAATTTATTTATTATTGTCGCTGAAGCATACAGATTTATTGTTTCTTGTCGCTAAAAAATCTCATATAAGCATACAAATTTATTGTTTGTTGTCGCTAAAAGGAGCTTACAGATTAATTTGTTATTATTACTGAAATAATTTTATAGACTTATTTTTTATTGTCGCTAATAGAAGCTTACAAATTTATATTTCATTGTAGTTATAAAAAGCTTAAATATTTATTTTTCATTGTCGCTAAAGGAGCTCGTACAGTTGCTTTGTATTTTTACTAAAAAAAGTTTAAATAATTTTGAATATTTATTTAATATGTCGTTAAATTTCATTGTCGCTAAAAGAAGCTTACAAATTTATGTTTTATTACAAGTTTACATATTTATTTTTTATTGTTGTTAAAAAAAACTTATACATTAATTTTTTCTTTAGTAAATCAATATTATTTTATATTTTGTATTTTAATTATCATCAATTTTTTTTTTCTGTAACCTTGAAAAATAATCATTTTATATTGAGAATATTGTATTTATTAATGTAATGAAATAAAAATATTAAATTATTTAATTTACCTTATTTAAAATTATTTCATTTGCTAATATAAATTCTTCTAAGTCCATGTTGTATCATTTAATACTTTAACAAATTCCAATCTTTTTACTATTAATATATAAGTAATATCTATAAAATTTTTAAATATATATATATATAGACATATATATATATAAATATACATGAATATTTTCATAAGTGTATATGCATATAATATATTATTATAATTGTTTTTACTATTTTCTTTTATTTCTCCAATAATTTCTAGTTTTGTTCCTCTTTCCCAATTCACATATTAATTTTCTAATTTATTTAATAAAACGTCTAATTTATATTGTCCATCCGTTATTGTTCCGATGTATTCTGATTCATTATTTTTTTTGTGCAAAAGAATTTTTTAAATACCCTTGTATTTCTGAAAAATAAAAAATTATTTATATTATTATATTTTTTTTTAAATAATATTTAATTACTTATTAATCCAGGTCTTAATTTTATTTCTTTGAAATTTATTTTAATTGGTTTGTTATTTTTCAATATGTTGTATTCGCCTACATAAATAATATTCGAATAATATTTTAATGTCAAGTCATATATATTATGTCCTTATTGTATCCTTTTACTTTTGAAACATTAACATTCTCTAATAATATTTTCTGAAATATGAAAAAATGTTTAATATTATGTTGTAATTAATAATATTGTATATTATAAAAATAAACTTCGTTTAATTTTATATTTTTTTTTAATTTTTCAATATTTTCATCATAAATATTGCATCGAATTCTGAATCCTTCAGAATTATTTATTATGAATTTCAAAATCCTGAAATCAGTTTGTTTTTGTTTGTTAACAAAAGTTTGTTCTTCAGAAATTTCTTCAATATATGCAACCAGAGATCTATTATATGTAATCAAAAATATTTATAACATATATTATATTTTTGATTTTTTTAATAAAGTTTTTAATACATACGTTGATTAATCTCCTATTACAATTTTAGTTTTTAAAAATATTATGAATAAGATATTATTTTTATATATTTATTGTATTAATTTTTTTAATGTTATTAATATATATATTACATTTTTATGTATTTTTATGTGACGTAATAAATTATCTTTTCGATGAAATCCTTTTCCACGAATGTTGCAAATATTATTATAATTAGATGCATGACTTTGTAAGTGTCTTATTAAATGTTCATTTCTTATATATTTATTTTTGCAAATAGAACATTCTAATTTTTTAGGTTTGTTATGTTTTTTTAAATGTCTCATATAACCTCTTTTATATTTTAATATTGTTCCACATGTATTTTTTTTTGTTTTATTTTTTAAAAAAAGATTAATATATAAAGGATATTGTCCTCTACATGATTAACCTTTTTCCATGGTGAAGTCGAGGGAGTCCCCGCCCGGTACCGTTTAACACATTACATCAGGCTAAACTGTCAGACCCACCATACCGAAAACTTTGACTACCGATGGATAATCAGCCACTTTTGTGACCAACAATCAACCGATATCCAATGAGGTCGGATTTTTAAGAGTCGTGATATAAATGGCACATACACTAATTTTCTTTCGAAATACACTAATTTTTTTTCGAAAGTTCCACATATATAACAAATATATATTTTTGATGAATGAAATTTCTTATTATGTTTCAATAAATGGTTATGTCTCTCAAATGATCGATTGCATTTAGTGCAAGTTAACATATTTATTGCTGAATTAATATAATAATACTTATTATATTATATATAGTGTAATTTCATATTTTTTTATATTATTAAGTTTTATTATTTATAACTTATGTATAATTTACTATATACATATATATTTAATTAATAATTTTTTAATTTTCTACTTTAAATTAAAAATTTTTTTATTTAAAATATACGCAGTTATTATACTTTTTAATTATTATTAAATGGGCCATGTACACTTGGCGGAAAGGATATTTTTCCGAATGTGTACCTCAAATGTCAGCGCTGCATATTTTACCACAGACATAAGAAAACTTCGAATTATGCATTGAGTTTCGCATCATGATTATTTTGTTTTTTCTTATAGGTTATTCATGCAAAATTCAAATGATAACAACTTAAATATTATTGCCTATATAATTTAAATTCACAATATTAGATTCTATGTGATTATTGAACTAAGAAATAAAAATTTTATTTAATAAAATAATAATTCGGATCATGAAAAAAGAAAGTAATATTGTTTGTTTACTAAAATTATGTCATTAAGTAATGAGTAACGATGATGTGAAATTTGCTCTATAATTTGAAATTGTCTTATGCCTGTGGTAAAATATGCAATGTTGCCATTTGAGGTTAACATTCGGAAAAATATCCTTTCCGCCAAGTGTACAAATTACGTAAGGATATTTTCATTACATACGACTTTTTATTATTTATATTTAAGAGTCTGTATTTTTTTTTCTAATTTTGACCCCTTACTTTATTTAACGTTTTGTTAATTAAGTGGGGCTAGAATAATAAAAATTATATTTGAAAACAAACTTTTTTCTATCATAAAATTTTTTCATTTATTAATAAATGAATATGATAATTGTTAGTTTTAAATCGTAATTTCATAATCTTAAAATTTTTTCATTTATTAATAAATGAATATGATAATCGTCAGTTTAAAATTTTAATTTCTGATCTTAAAATTATAGTTTTAAGATCAGAAAATAAAAGATTTAACAATTTTAATATATCTTTTAGTAAAGTTTTTGAGAATTACTTGTCAATGTAAATACCAAACCTAGTAATATAATTTTTGCAAAAAAATTATTCAATATTAGAAGATGATTTAAGAAGTTTGAGCTAAGTTTATTAATTTCTTTTATAAAATTGTAGGAGTATTTGAAGACTGCACAAAAATTAAAATAATGATATTGTGTTTAAATACCGAAAAAAGTAGAATTAAATAAGTTTCTTGTATCCAATTCTGTTAAAACATTGCCAGTTCGCGAAAAATGAATTGCATAAAATTGATGGTAACAATCTAAATTTAAAATATATTTTTATAGAAGATTTCTATGAAAACATTTTTTTTTTACTTAGTTTTTCATATTTCTTTTCTATTCGTAAAAGTTAAAATGATTGAACAAAATGTCTTCCTGGAATATAACCTGTAATAATTTGTATTGATCAAGTTTTAACAGAAATCGGAATCTCAAATATATAATTTTTAATTAATTTCATCGATAAAAATACTTCAAAAACGTAATTGGATAGGAGGTTTTCTGTTTTTATAAAAATATATGTCAACAGGCAACATGACATGATATAAAAGTTTTATAATTAATCTCTAATAATTGGATAATAGTGTTTTTTTAAGAATTGAAAATCAAGTACAAAGTATTGATATTGGTAGATGAGATAAAAGAAAATATATATTTTAAAAGAATGATAAATATTTTAAAAAGACTTAAAGTAAAATTACCAGGAGATTGGAATCAAATTACAGATGTAAGATGCATAATAGTTTCCTTAGATCTTAAGATAGCCTTTGATGCATTGGACAAGAATAGTTACATTTGAATCACATTTAAAAAAATAAAATCAATTAATATATTAAACAATGTAAACTAATTAACTGCTAATATTTAAAAAAAAAATGAAAATATATAAGATGTGATGTAGTTTTTAATGTAATAAAGCATATAATATAATTTGATTCAAATTTTTATATTAATTTTTGTAGAATATTATTTTTAATATACTAACCTTGTAATAGAAATAAATATATATATATATATATATATATATATATATATATATTGTCACGGTATTCTACCGTGTTCGAATCTTGCGCGCTTAGGTGAAATCAAATGACACGCGCTCAGTCATATACCTCGTATAAGTTACGTCAAGAAGCACGTAACTCGATGAGCAGCGCGCGCGCGAGGGGTAAGAAAGCCACAAGAGGAGTGAGAACATTTCCGGTGGTTCATCAGCGCACACGTGACTCATATATTCCTGACCTGCAAGAGAGACTTTTTCTAACGGCCTACAAGCACGCATCTTAGTCATATCTCTCGGCATTATTTGAGTTTTATTTTGATTAATTCGTTGGTGTAGTGCCGCATATAGTTTTGTGTAGAAAAAGAAAAAGGAGATCGCTGCTCTAAAGAAACACGAGTATCATCCTCCGGCTGTGCATAATTTGGCTTGGCTGTCTTCGACGAGTCGCAGCGATCAGGAAATCTTTCCTTGCTTGGCTGTCTTCTACGAGCCTCAGCGACCAGGTCGCGGCATACCATTTCTTTCGTTGGCCAACGGCGGTATATCTCAGGCGTATGTATCTTGATTATCATAGAAGCTTCTACGCGTATTTGTAAGTTTATCTTATTTTATCTACTTGGCTAAGATTTCTTTTCTCGAGGAAATCTTAGCGTAGAGAGTGCGCGCGTTCATTGTAATATCTTAGGATAATTTAGTTCGCGTCGCGTCCCCCCTTAGAATTATCATTATTAACTCTTATTCTTATTTTTTATCTAAATTCATTTCATTGTATTTCTTTATTTACATATTTAATAAATTTATATTAAGTTTAAAGACCTGTATCAATTTGCTT
Source organism: Anastatus disparis (assembly GCA_017163975.1). Taxonomy (NCBI): domain Eukaryota; kingdom Metazoa; phylum Arthropoda; class Insecta; order Hymenoptera; family Eupelmidae; genus Anastatus; species Anastatus disparis. The sequence continues at coordinate 4,629,915 of JAFFSR010000314.1, read as the reverse complement.
ACCCCGACGCCTCCGCGGTCCTTATTTTTAATATCATATAATATATATATATTTTTGTGTAAAATAAGGAAAGCTGTGCTACCGGCATCGCGTCTCTCGATCAGGTAAGAGAGAGAGAGAGAGATGCTCAGCGACGAGTATATAGTATGAAGTCTTGTCGCTAGTCAATATACGTTTGACTAACTAGCACCATAGAGTTTGCCGCGTAATATATATATGATTATTTTCTTATGAGTTGTCGGCAACTCTATCTATATAAAATATTTTGACTTAGCTAAATTCAATATTAAATTAATAGCTTTTTCTTTTTTTCGTAACGGGCAAAATAACCGTTACAATATATATATATATATATATATATATATATATATATATATATATATATATATATATATATATATATATATATATATATATATATGTATATTTTTTTATTTGAAATATTTGAAATTCAAATATAAAAATTTAAAATATAAATAATTAACTTTTAATTTTTATTTCAAATATATTTGAAAAAAGTATATGTTTTTTACAATTCTTTTTCAAAACTTAAAAAAAGTCAACAAAATGAATTGGTTAAAATAAACATTTATAACTATATTTTCATTGTATTTAAATGTAACTTACTTCATACAGTAATTGGTGGCTTATTTTATAAGTGTGTATATTTATATACGTTGACATAGATTACATAGGGTATATTATATTTCAATTTAAATTATATTACACCCATTCTTTAATATTTTCTATTGCGAAAATTTTATTTTAAAAATAATATTATTAACTGTAGAGCTATGGATTCCTAATCTCGAGATCACAAGTTTCAAGGCTGATACAAGCACCACTGTACGTTGCATGTGCTTTGTTCACAAACGCACTGACGATCTCCGTCGCTAATTAGCATCGCAATAATAGCTGAAATACAGCGATGTCACATAAAATTTAAAAAAAGTCAAGTATATTGTTCTCGTTTTAATTATAAAATACCGACATTACAGGTTTATACATTTATTATTCTTAATCCAAAAATTGTAAAAATATCTCATTATGATTTGGAAAAAAAGTTTCTTTTAGCGATTATGAAAAATAAATTTGTAAGCTTTTTTTAGCAACAATAAACAACATATTTGTATGCTTATCTGAAGTTTTTTTAGCGACAACAAATAATAAATCTGTATGCTTTTTATAAGCTTTTTTTAGCGTCAATAAATAATAAATCCGTACGCTTTTATAAGCTTTTTTTTAGCGACAATAAATAATAGATCTGTACGCTTCAGCGACAATAAGAAATGAATTTGTAAGCTTCTAGAGCTTTTAATGCAGCCATATATTTTTATGCTGATCTCAAGGCCAGAAATCTTTTATTAAGATAAATATGTAAATATCTTATTTCTAGTTAAAAAAAAACATGTTCCATTTAAATACAAGTGTTAATAAATTTCCTATGGATATTAAGCTAAATTCATTTTGTAATTTATAATTTACTTTTGTAATTAGTAAATTTTTTCAATAATAAAAATAAAAATACAATATATGAAAATAAAAATATTATATATTCATCTGAATAAAGGAAATGCAGAGAGGAAGCTTTGTATTATCAATTAGTTATGTTTGCAATTATATTAATGAAATATTAATAATAATAATAAATTTTTCATTATTGAAATTTATTATTAGAATATAAATGAAATGCAGCGAAAAAACTTTATATTACCAATTAGTTACAGTTACAATTATAATAATAAAATATTACTAATTATAATAATATTTAATTACTTATAATTGTTATTATAATAGTAGAATATTATTAATAACAAGATTTTTTTATTACTAATTACTAAAACATAATATCATAGTGAGGGGAAGGGCATAATGAGGGGGGCTATAACAATTCATGGGGGGCATATTGAGGGGAGCTGAGGGGGGCGGCCATGAAAATTGAGGGGGCGAGGGGGCTGAGGGGCGAGGGGGCTGAGGGGGCCTCAGTTACGTTAATTTTGAAATGGCCATTTATAAGAGGAATTACAACGTAATTTGAGGGGGGCTATACGGACAGACATTTGAGGGGGCTGAGGGGGCGTTGAATCTTGTCTTATGACTACATATAGATATATATATATATATATATATATATATATATATATATATATATATATATATATATATATATACTAGGGGCAAGCGCGCCAACCCCCATCTTGCTTTTATAACTTTAGAAAAATATCCAAGAATTTGCAATTTTTTTAATAACTTTTATTTAAAATACTAAATAATTTTAATTATTCAAAAGTTTTCTTCAGGTAAATCTTCAATGATCTTTTAATGAATTTAATCATCGGTGAAGTCCTGGCTTTACACCAGGACAGAATTAGTAATTAAATGTTGTGTGTTATGAGGGCTACATGTATGTGTTTTATTATAATATTAAATAAAGAATAAAGTTAGTAATTGATTTATAAACGTTTTATCAAATGTTAGTCTAGTGGTAGAAAGACTCTTAATTTGACGCTGTAATGAAGGGGCACATTTCTGATGATGACAGCGACGACAGCAGCGATATACTTTCAATAGTGTAGAGAGAATATAATATAAATAGATCTAAAATACAGCTAAAATTCAGCTAAAATCAAACCAAAATTCACCTAAAATTGCTTAAAATTAATATAAACTAGCAAAATTTTTCTCGCTCCTAACATTGCTCGGTTGCATTTTCATATATTATATTGTTATATACAAATTTGCTAATTTCCTCGACAATAGTTTTTTAATATAAAATATGAATTTAATTTTTTTTCGAACTTTAAAAATTGAAATCATAGACATGTTGTTCCTTGTACTAAATTTAACAATCATTTGTTAATCACTGATAAATGATACTATCTATATGTATGTAAAATAAGTTTCATTTTATCGAATCATATTGTATGTATAAATATGAAAATTACATTTAATATAATATTTTGTTATGTGTTAGCACTTAAAAAACTGGTATTTGTATATAATTTATAATAATTGTTCTCATTTAAATTTATTTTACATTTATTTTTAAAAGGTTATATTTCCATCGATAAGGATTTGCAAAATTATAGGTGAATGCATGAATATGAAAAAAAAATAAAAGCGAACTATGAGTGTTTCCCCACATAACATGAAATATTTCGGTGAAATATTTTGAAATATTTCAGCGGAAAATTTCAGTACAAGCTTTCATAAACATTTCATAAATATTTCAAAACAAGATTTACAACGAACTTTTTATTTCTTTCAATAAAAATTTTCATAAATATTTCATAAACAATTTATAAAATATTTATTAAAATATTGTTGAAAGATTCCAGTGAAATCTTTCATGAAAGATTTTGTAAAGCTTTATTATATATTTTACATCAGTCAAAAGTAGATCTAAATCTGAAATATTTATGAAATATTTTATCAAACTTTTCAGAAATCTTTCAATGAAATATTGTTGGAAACTTTCAAATAAGGCTTCCTAAAATATTTTATAAATATTTTAGCAATATTACTCAGCAAGATTTTTGATATCCCAAAGCCGACTTGCAATATTGTTGAAACATTTTACTGAAATCTTTCATGAAAAATTTTGTAACGTTTCATGTAATATTTCACATCGACCATAAGAAGATCATAATCTGAAATATTTATAAAACATTTTATTAAACCTTTCAGAAATTTTATTTTTGGAAACTTTCAAATAAGGCTTTCTGAAATATTTCGTAAATATTTCAACTATATTACTCTGCAAGATTTTTTATTTTTCGAAGCCGACTTGAAATATTGTTTAAATATTTCACTAAAATCTTTCATTTAAGATTTTGTAACGTTTTATGTAATATTTTACATCGACCATAAATAAATCATAACCTGAAATATTTATAAAACATTTTATTAAACCTTCCAGAAATGTTTCAATGAAATATTTTTGGAAACTTTTAAATAAGGCTTTGTAAGCTTCTTGTCCTCGTAGAAGGCTTATCTATACTTGTAAGAGGTCTAAAAGGAACAGGTTGCTGAAAAGGCAGACAAAGAAAAGAACTTCCTTTATTACAAGTCCAAAATATGCTTTATTACCTGAGGACAACAGAAAGGCTACTTATCTCTATTGAAGTCGAGAACGCTTTGACTTACTTTGTTCGTCTCGCGAATCACATAGCTTACGCTTCTCATTGCTTACTTGCGCACCGCAGGTTGCGCGTAACACTTACATATGTGCTTACTTCTATATACATACTATGTATGTGTGCCCACAGTACTCCCCCCTAAATAACCGTCCATGGTTATTTACATAAAAAATATATGAATATTTTTACATAATCAGTGGGTACTTATTTACATATAATCTCTTTTTACATACCTGCGACTTTTAATATTTCACATTACATAATTACTCACGCAATTACTCTTTTAGATGCATTTATCTTATGCGATTACTCTCGCTCATGCGATTTTACATTGTATGCACTTATGCATTTATTCTCACACATGCAGTGATTCCATTCTTACATTCCTACATGCAATTATTCTCACACATGCTTATATTCAATATACACATAATCTAAATCATTACATTTTTACACTTATAATCTAAATTATTTACATTTTTGCACTTTTATTACAAATTAACATTTTTATGCTTTTAACTATGTACAACGCTTAAAAGTCCATTTTCGTTGTAGATTCTTGTACCAATCTGTAGTCCGCTTCTTTGGTGAGATCATGCGTCTCATTTATTTTATATAATAGGCTTCTGGTCAATTCTTCCAGAAAAAAAAAATCTTGGCTCGGCTAATGGAACTCTTTAGCGATATGAATATCGGATAAGAGCCCAATCAGCTTCACCTATATATAACATAAAACAAAATTATTAGTATAAACGCATTACAATATTGCCTGAAATTAATCACATTTTACTTTGAAGTGAGACACTGTTGTACAAAATCTAACCTTTTTTTTACAATTATTTTTCCTATTTAATATTACATTATCTATTTTTCTGTGTCTTAGAATATTAGATATAAATCGCTCTCTTTTTTTTATTATTTTTATTATTTTTCTCGCTACCTATTGTCTCGTGTTCTACCCTGTTACTGGTTTCTTTATTATTTGCTACGTTACCTGTCTCTTTACACGTATCCATAATGTCTATTTGCTCTTCGTTGAGCTCGTCATATTCGTTATTGCTTACCTCGTTAAAATTATACTCTGGTACTTTCTGTATCTGGTTACCTTCGTCCCTTACCTCGTTAAAATTATACTCTGGTACTTTCTGTATCTGGTTACCTTCGTCCAATGCCCCAGTTATCTCATTATCTTTCCCATCTGTGGGTGGAGCCTCACTGTGGATCTGAGCTTCGGTTACTCTATTTGTTTGGTCACTACTCTGAGGTGCTACCTCCCTACCTAATTCGCTTTCTTATGGTTCAATTTCGTTCGCTAAGAAGTAGACTGGTTTTAATCTTTTCACATCCACGGTTACGTCTTTATTACCTTTCCTTATGACGTAATTACGGCCATTTTCGTGCCTGGATATGACCTTACATGGTCCTGCATATGGTTTAACTGCTTTTATTTTCTCTAACACATGAGTACAATTCGCTAGATCTTTGAACACGAATGTTTTTCCTGAATAATTTTGTATTACAGGTACAGGTCTCACCTGCCTCATGTACTCTCTAAATTCTGCTAAAAATAGATCTTGTTCTCTTGCATCTAACTCTCTGAACTCGCACATATCACCTGGTATGGTGAGCGTTGTTCCATAAAAATATTCTGCTGGACTGGCCTCCGTATCTTTTCTTAAACGCGTTCTCAACCCTAATAAAACGGCCTGGAGGGTTCTGGTCCATTCCCGACCTTCCGTCTGGCACATCAATGCTGCCTTAAGATCACGGTGCCATCGCTCCACCATGCCGTTTGCAGCTGGATGGTATGCCGTAGTACGTACTCTCTTACATCCTATCAGTTGTAACAGTGCCTGAAACATGCCGGACTCGAACTGCTTGCCTTGATCCGTAGTAATGATGACAAGTGCACCAAAACGAGACACCCACATGTCATAGAAAGCGCGTGCGACAAAAGGAGCCGATACGTCGTTTACGGGCACCACCTCCGGCCACCTAGTATACCTATCTATCATGGTCACAAGATATCTGTAACCTTCGCTAGGCGGAAACGGACCAACTGAGTCGACATGCACGTGGGCGAACCGTCCATCTGGTTCGCTAAATTTCAAAGGTAAAAATTTGTTTTCCCCAGTTACTTTCGATCGTTGGCATTCCATGCATGCTTTGCACCAGGATGTTATCTTCCTGTTCATATTAGGCCATAAGTACTGCTTCCTCATCATCTTACTAGTTGACCTAGCAGATGGGTGTACTTTACTATGAAAGAGTTCAAAGATGACTGTTCTCAGTGCCTCCGGTATATACGGCCTGAGTGCTATTTCGCAATAAAATGGCGTGTTTTCTATGCCATATTGCAATTTTACCAGTTTTAATTGATGCTACGGATTATTTATTATATCCTGCAGTTGTTGATCTTCCCTTTGCTGTCTAGCTATTTCGTCCAACGAAAATATTGTCTGAAATCGGAAATCATCAACTCTCGACAATGCGCCTGCCACTACATTATCTTCTCCTGGTAAATAGCAGATTTTCACGTTATACTCAGCAATGTATGTTAACTTTCTTGCTTGCAATGCTGTGCAGCTATCTAAACTCTTACCTAACACATGTACCAGCAGTTCATGGTCTGTGCATACCTTAAATTCTCTATCTACCAAGTAGTAACCAAAATGTTTGATGGCCTCATATATAGCCATTAACTCCCTATCATACGTGCTGTAATTCGATTGTGCGGGGGTAAATTTTTTCGAAAAGAAAGCTAGTGGCTTCCACGTATTTCCTACTTTCTGCTCTAAGGCTGCGCTCATAGCGAAATTGACGCATCTGTAACTAACCTAATCCCCGCATTCTTAGCTGGAAACGCAAGATACGCAATATTTGCTAATTCTTCTTTAATTGTCTTGAATGCTCGTTCTGCTTCTTCTTTCCATTCCACGGGTCTTTCATCCTTCTTCTTAATATCCTTTATCATAGCTACCAGATGTCTCTGTACTTCTGCGGTTCTTGGTAAGCTTTTTCTGTAAAAATTTATTATTCCCAGAAATCGACGCATCTCATCTTTAGTCTGAGGCTTCTTAAAGGCTTGTATCGCTTCGACCTTAGATGGATCTGGTTTGAATCCATTTTTGTCGATTAAATGGCCCAAGAAGATAAGTTTATCGACTCCGAACTGACATTTATCTATGTTCAGTTTGAGGTGGAATTTCTCTAATCTCTCTAGGACGATCTTAAGATGTTCTTGGTGCTCCTCGTTTGATGAAGATGCAACCAAGATATCATCAACGAATGCGAACACAAAATCCAAGTCACCCACGGCCTGGTTTATGTATCGCTGGAATGTCTGTGCGGCATTCCGAAATCCGAACGTCATCACTAGAAACTCAGAAAGTCCGAATGGAGTCGCCACCGCTGTTTTTGGTACATCCTCTGGAAATATAGGGATCTGCAAAAATGCTTTCTCCAAGTCGAGTACGGAAAAAATAGTTTTCTCTTCTAAATTATATGCGAAATCTTGGAGATTGGAAATAGGGTACTTATCTGATACCGTGACTGTGTTCAACTTCCTATAGTCGCCACAGATCCTCCACTCACCATTTTTCTTGAGGACCGTAAGGATAGGTGTAGCCCAAGGGCTTTTTGAAGGTTGGCAAATACCTTCTTTACACCATCTCTTAAATTCCTGCTTTGCTGCCTGCAGCTCATCAGGTGCCAATCTACACGGATTCTGCGCTACCGGCGGTTCCACTGTGGTGATATGATGGTACACATCCATCTTTCTTTTAATTGTTGGCTTTTTAAGCCCAAGTACCAATGGAAATTCTTTTATTATATGCACGTACCTAATCTTCGGGTCTATTAACGACACCTGCACGTACGTTACTTTCTTTGCAGTGCCTGCGACTGACTCACCAGTTTTTGCATCCACCAGCTCCCGTCGGGTCAGATCTGGGAGCAAATGGTAGTGCTTGATGACGTCACCACCTAGTATCGCGTATGGTACGTCTGCTACAATGAACGTCCATTTGATCTCATTTTTGAACCCGAAGTCTAATTCCCTGTATACTATACGATATGTATCTATTTGCGTATTATTCGCGGCGTACAATTTAATGCACGCTGCTTTTTTTTTACTATTTTTCTTTTTCGGAACGAATGATACTTCCGCACCCGTATCTACTAAAAATTTTTCGTTGACTACTTTATCTACGACGTGGAGGCGTATTCCTTCTGTATCCGACGAGGTTGCTCCCTCTACCCGTCGGTTCGAGAGTTTAAATGTACTTCACCTTTATTCTTACTTCGCGTTTGACTTCCTTCTTTCCTAACGCTATTACTTCTTGCTATTCCACGTATGGGTGATTTAGACCCTTGACTTTTTCCATCTACGGTACGTGAAACGGACTCATGTCTTTTCTCATAATTAATCCAATCGCATGGTTCTAAGCATCTATAAGCGCTTTTTCCATATTTCGCGTGGTATACACAATAACGTTTGCTATTATTCCGATTATTAGTTCGCAAACGTCCTCTATTTCTAAATTCATTCTCTACTTTACCGAGCGTCTTCTTGATAACAGCTTCTATATGAGTTTTGATACCTACATTATCCGCGTACGGTCTATCGTTTTCTTTCTTATCTTGACTTACTATACTAATCATTTTACCGACCTATTCCTCACATTTATTTTTGTATACTTCGTCCGCATTTTTTACCACGGCTGCTTCGTTTCTTAGATTTATTTCTCCCACCAGATGCGATTTAATACCCGGCGGAAGATTATATTTCCATACCCTTAAGATAACCTCGCGTTCTATTTTACCATCTGCCACGTCGAGCAATTCTCTTAAATATTCCGACAGTTTTTCTCCGTGTGCCCGACATTTTCTGAATAATTTATTAAGCCTTTCTTCTTGCGATTGTCCATACGTGTCTATGAGATATTTTTTCAACCCGCTAAATCTATATCCCGGTTTTAATTTTTTTTACTAAATTCGATGTTTCACGAATTATGTCATTATCTAAATTGTTTATAAGTAACACAAACGCCAACGCTCTCGTCTGTAACATTTTGCAATTCAGCCTGCGTTTCGAATAAATCAAACCACGTTCCCAGGTTGTGTTTCCAAAAGGGAAAATCAATTTGACGAGTTTGCACGAGGTTACTAGGTACCATTATGTTACCGTTTTGTTCACCTAACCTAAAATTATTTGGCGCGTCATTAATATTATCTTTATTTGCGTGTGTCGCTATTTGCTCGTTATGCACGTCGTGTGTTTCTAACTTCTCTCTCGATTTATCTCGGTTCAATTCACTTTATGTTAGTTATATACGTAAAAAAAAAATTTTTGCTGTAATTTTAAAAGTAAATTTCTGTTAATTATAGTTAAATATATGTCATAAAAATTATAATTTTAATCTGAGACAAGTAGCTACAACGCGCACGCGGTAAATATATTTCTAACCTTACACGTGTTTCCGTTGAGAAAATGGCAGCTTCTGCTAGGCGATCCTCGCTGGCCAACGGCTTTTGCTAAGGCGGCCTGCTCGCTGCTGCGTCGTTCTGTCTCCCCTAACAGTCGTCGGGGTCACCAGTGTAAGCTTCTCGTCCTCGTAGAAGGCTTATCTATACTTGTAAGAGGTCCAAGAGGAACAGGTTGCTGGATAGGCAGACAAAGAAAAGAACTTCCTTTATTACAAGTCTAAAATATGCTTTATTACCTGAGGACAACAGAAAGGCTACTTATCTCTATTGAAGTCGAGAACGCTTTGACTTACTTTGTTCGTCTCGCGAATCACATTGCTTACGCTTCTCGTCGCTTACTTGCACACCGCAGGTTGCACGTTACGCTTACATATGTGCTTACTTCTACATACATACTATGTCTGTGTACCCACAGCTTCCTAAAATATTTTATAAATATTTTAGCAATATTACTCAGCAAGATTTACGATCTCCCAAAGCCGACTTGAAATATTGTTTAGATATTTCACCAAAATCCTTCATGTAAGATTTTGTAAAGTTTCATGGAATATTTCATATCGGTCATAAGTTGATCATAGCCGGAAATATTCATGAAACATTTTATTAAACTTTTCAGAAATGTTTCAATGAAATATTTTTGGAAACTTTCAAATAAGGCTTCCTAAAATATCTCATAAATATTTGAGCAATATTACGCAGCAAGATTTTTAATCTCCCAAAGCCGACTTGAAATATTGTTTAAATATTTCACTAAAATCTTTCATGTAAGATTTTGTAAAGTTTTATGGAATATTTCATATCGGTCATAAGTGGATCAAAATCTGAAACATTTCATTAAACTATTCAGAAATGTTTCGATGAAATATTGTCAGAAACTTTCAATTCCGGCTTCCTGAAAAATTTCACATACTAACATAATATATACATACACAAATGCACACATATAAACGCGCGCAAACACGCCATATACACACGCATGCACGCACACACACACACCCACACAAACACGCGCACACATACATATACCAACTTGTACGTAATTTACCAACACAAACTTCTTCACCGCTATGAATATATACTTACGGACACTCACAAACACACCAATACATAAAAACATACACATACGTGATAATAATACAGTACAATTCACTTTTTAGCTGACACGAACATACACATACAGGTCTGCGCTTAAACTTACACACACACACACACGCACGCACGCACGCATGCACGCTCGCACCCACACGCACGCACGCGCGCGCGCGCACACACACACACACACAGAAAAAAAACGGTTATTAATCACAATAGATGATGTATTTTTAAAATGTCTGAATTAAAATAAACAAAACTATTCTCATTTAATATATCAAATAATAATTGAATTAATTGTTGACAATCACTTTACACAAATACATATGTGATCATATATATTTATGTAGGTATTTTTATTTATACAGAAAGTAATTACTTTAAAATTAGTTAAAAAATTATTTAAACGTTGACATTGTAATATATTATTGATGTTTGATCTAAAATAATTATAATCATTTTTAAAAATTTAAATCAATAAATTTTAATTTCAAGAGCAGGCCAGATTCGCTGTCCTTGTTTAATTGAGATTTTTGTTATTTACTCAAGTATTAATCGGTGTATCTGCAAATTAAAGGTTAAGCGCAATAGATATTATTATTACAAATATATATGCATAAGAAGAAAAAAATCTATCGCTTTGTTTTTGAGAAAAGTAAGTAACGCGGAAATAATAAACATTAACTTTTATTTTGGCGTTACTTACTTTTCTCAAAAACAAAACGTTAGAATTTTTTTTTTCTTGTGCATGGATGTTCACAATAATATTATATTGCGCTCAACGTTTAATTTAAAGATACACCGATTAATACTTGAGTAAATAACAAACAACTCAATTGTTATTCGATCGGTATCAGGTTCTACTCCGGCCGCCGTTAACGCTATTTTATATCGACCAATGAAAGTTATATCTTTCAATATTCTAATAAATTAATTTATCAATTGTCAAGGAATGAAATTGCCACATTGATGGGATATTCAAAAAAACTTTATACGACGTACACATTACACTTAAATAAAATAACATGTAATATAAAATAATTAATATTTTTAATTGATAATTATTTCATATATTTAATTTTTTTAAATAATACAAATATACAGAATAAACATATATATATATATATATATATATATATATATATATATATATATATATATATATATATATATATATATATATATATATATATATATATATATATATACAGGGTGATTGGAAAACTTTGGTACATATTTATATCGTTGGATTCAGCACAATGAGCTGATCCCGAAAAAAATAATATAAATTTTTTTTTAATTCTACCAATATATCGCCAATATATTCGCAATGTGTTGGTAAAATTTTCTCCAATATCGCCAATCTATTGGCACCTATCCTCAAAGTTAGTATGTTTTATGTATAAAACATATAAAAATTTCAACAAAAAAATATAGTTTTTGAGATAATTGCGTTTGAAAAAAATCGCTTCTTTCGGTTTTTCATGAATAACTCCGAGAGATCCACTTGTATCGCAAAAATCGGCATTTAAAAAGGCATTTAAAACTAAACTAAATTTTGCACATTTCCATTAAAAAAACGCCCAGAAAGGTAAAAAATTGACGGCGCTACGGTATTTTGAAAATTGAGATTAATTTCAATTTTTTAATTTTCATTTTTATACCCAACACTAAACACGCTGTAGCGAGGAAAAAACATATTTTCGAGCGTTCTATGAGGTAAATTTTATCTTCATATACATATTGGAAGGTGTTTTTATCTCTTGAGAGAGAAAAAAAATTCTATGAGTGACGGCCTGCATGAATATGAATGGAATCAGTCATACATACACTTACACACATACATGTACACATATACACACACATATATATTTCCATGTACATTTTCACATATACATGTAACATAAACACATACACACATACATATACACATGTATACATACATGTACAGAACATTTGCCTCTCTATCTCCATCTCTTTGACTCCAACTCTCCGTCTCTCTATCTCCGTCTCCCTGTCTCTGTTTTTTTCTCTCCGTCTCTTCGTCTCCGTTTTTCCATCTCCGTCTCTACGTCTTTCTATCTCCGTCCCTATGTCTGTCTCTTCATCTCTGCCTCTCTGTCTCTGCCTCTCCATCTCTGTCTCTCCGTCCTTCCATCTATGTCTCTCCGTCTCCATCTTTCCTTAACTTATGAAATCGTTGCTTGTACACAAGGCATATTTCCAAAAACGTGCATACGGAACTTTAGTAGTAGAGGGCGCAAGGAAGTATTCCCGATTTGTCTATATATTGCCATGTACATTTTCACATATACATATCACATAAACACATACTCATACACATAAATACATACACATACACATATGTACATGCACATACAGAACACTTGCCTCTCCATCTCCATCTTTTTGTCTCCGTCTCTTCGTCTCTTCATCTCCGTCACTCCGTCTTTCTGTCTCTGTTTCTTTCTCTTCGTCTCCGTTTCTCCATCTCCGTCTCTATGTCTCTGTCTCTCCATCTCCGTCCCTCCATCTATGTTTCTCCGTCTATGTTTCTCTGTCTCTGTTCCTACGACTCCTTTTTTTCATCTTTGTGTCTCTGTCTCTGTCTCTCCGTTTTCGTCTCTCCGTCCTTCTGTCCACGTCTCTTCGTCTCCGTCTCTCCGTTTACGTCTTTCCGTCTAGGTCTTTCTGTCTTCTTCTCTCTGTCACTCTGTCTCCGTCTATGTGTCTTCGTCTCTACTTCTCCGTTCCTACGTCTCCGTTTTTTCATCTCCGTCCCTCTGTCTGATACACATGATTAAAAAAATTCAATTTCTATTATATTTTTTCATTATTTTAAATAAAATTGGGTAAAACCAATTTTTAATTCATCATGATGATATAATTGTGACTTCAATTAATCCTTTTTTTCAAATATATAAAAACTAAATTTCAAACAGAACTGCAATATAAAATTTAGAAATCAAGGCAATTTTTTTGACTTTAAAATTGGCTAATTTATACATATTAATAGAATATATGAAAATTAAGCTCGTATAAATTAAAATCGAAAAGAAATTTCAGCGGAGAAAAGATTTTGGTCAGATGTTTTATCATTAATTGATTCTATGAATATTAAATTTTATGAAAAATAAGTTTCAGAAGAAATGTTTATATAAGAACAAAAAAATTAACAAACTAACAAAAAAACTTAAGTTTAAAACTTCAAATGAACAACGTTCAATGATGAACATTGAACTTTGTTTTTATGATTTTTATGTTTTTTTTTTATGTTTATGTATTTAATAAGTGGTAATTTATTAAAATTTTAAGAATAATTATTAATCAGAATTCTTAATTATCTATATAAATAACTTTAAAAATTTTTTTTTCATGATTTTTCATATATCTTTAGAAGTAATTGAAATTCTGATATTAAATAATTTTAATTCAGAAGTGCACATAAATTTATTATTCTTATAGAATGAAATTAACCAAAAAAGAAAAATTAATTATAATAGGTGAAGATGGATATGCTGGGCAATCGAGTATGTCAAATGATAAATAAATTAGAAAATTTAATAAAACTTTTAATAATCATGAAAATTTTTCAATGCAGCCAACAATATTTTTACAAAGGCCCGAGATTATTAATCCAGTTCCGTTAAATCAAGATTACATACAAATACTTTTCTCCGAAAATCGGCATTTTGGTCACTGGATTCGTATCTATTATTTACAAAATGTAATTCATGTTTATGATAGTTTAAATAGTAATGAATTAAATGATGAACAAAAAATTTACATAAATAAACTATTTCCAATTCGTGAAAACTTACAAATATGTTTTGAAAAAGTTCAATTTCAGATTAATCCCTTTGATTGTGGCATTTTTTCAATAGCGTTTGCAACAACAATTGTTAATAATTTGTATCCTTGTGGAATAGAATTTGACATCGAAAAAGAATGTAGACGTTTGCTAACTATGTATGAAACAAATCAATTTAACATGTTTCCATTAGTAAAGAACAATTATACTAATATCAATTATAGAGCGATATCCAGAAATCAGCAAATTGTACATCACAAGGAATTGTCAACGATGAAATTGAATTTTTAAAATATAAATTTTGAATATCTTGAAGAAAAATAGTTACAAGAATTGGCACTACAACAATTACATCTATTAGATAGCATAAAATGTTTAGAGGCAACAAATTATAAACCAAAAACTTATCCACAGAAAATTTACCAAAACAGTAATAAAAAAAAATATAAAAAAATAAAAGAAAAAATTTCAAAAAGTAATTTAAAAGAAATTAAATACAATAACATTGAAGAATCTGAAAACGATATTGAACAAGGACCAATTCTGACATTTAAAAATAAACTTAATGATAACAAAAAATTTTTTAACAAAAAACAAAACCGACTTCAAACAAATGCACTAAACAGTTACAAATAATTTATGATCTTCAAGAATTATACGCATACTACGCACCTAACTTAAGACATGTGTGACAAATATATTATAGATTATCTAATTATTTGTAAACAGCACAAACAAATTATTTTTTTTTGTGAATTAAAAAAAATATAATTTGTTTCTGCTATTTACAAATAATTAGATAATCTATAATATATTTGCTACACATGTGTTAAGTTAGAAGCGTAGTATGCGTATGATTATTAAAGATCATGAATTATTTGTAACTGTTTAGTGCATTTTTTCTAAGTCAGTTTTGTTGAAAAATTTTTTTTTCAAGTCAATTTTGTTTTTTGTTAAAAAATTTTTAATGCTTAATGTTTTTTTTTTTAATATTTTTGAAGTCAGTTTTTTTTGCTAAAGAATTTTTGTTTTTTATTTTTTGGTAAATGCTCTTACTAAAAGAGCAAATATAGGTAGACCCACTAATCACACCTAACTTTCATTATTAATTCATAACGCATGCATTAGTACACTATTCCAAGCAATGTATAGGAGGAAAGAGAGAAGGCTTAACGGCTCAGTATCGTTGTGTGTGCATGTATACATATTCAAGCTTAGGTAAGATAGGGAGTGAGAGAGACAGAGAGAAAGATAGACAGAGAAAGAGAGAGAGACAGAGAAAGGAAGAGAGAGAGAGAGAGAGAGAGAAAGAGAGACAGAGAGAGTGGAAGAGAGAGAGAGAGAGAGAGAGAGAGAGAGAGAGAGAGAGAGAGACAGAGAGAGACAGAGAGAGATTGATTGATTGATATAGATTTTATTATGCCAAGGTCTGAATTTGACCTTATGGCAAGGATACAAAATAATACATTATATAATAGTTTCAAAACAATATAAAGAAATAGCAAAAGTTTACATTACTGTGGCAATAGAAAAGTACATATTATTATTTACAGTACATCGCATTTTTAGGATTAAAACAATACAATTTTATGCCGATTTTTGCACTATAATCTTAAATTAATTTTACGCATGCGCGCAACCTTCCAACTACTTATTTAATATACATACATAAACAACTAAGCAAATCAAATTTTACTTATTCTCTATTAAATGATCATAATATAATTAGCAATAATATAAGCTTTTCAAACACCATGTGACACTATGAACTACAGTCTGGAGCCAAGGAGAGAACTGTGTCACGAAATCTTTTGCAGATCAGATTCAGTAACAATACTAATACGCTCAGCCTTGTCATCCTTACGAGCGTAGATACGCCCTTCTCTAACCCAAACATACTTAAACTTTGCTTCTTTAGCTTTAGATTTTGCAGCCATCAACAAATTATGTGCAATCGTCGGCAACATCTCAAAAAGATTTACAAGATTTGAACTCTCTGAAGAGAGAGAGAGACAGAGAGAGAGAGAGAGAGAGAGAGAGAGAGAGAGAGAGAGGAAGAGAGAGATAGACAGAGAGAGAGAGAGAGAGAGAGAGACAGAGAGAGAGAGAGAGAGAGAGAGAGAGAGAGAGAGAGAGAGAGAGAGAGAGAGAGAGAGAGAGAGAGAGAGAGAGAGAGAGAGAGAGAGAGTATAGGAGGCGAAGTATAAGGGAGGTAAATGAGAAAACGAAACACCCGGTTTTTCTTAATTTGATGATTTGCTCATACAAACCGAATATTGGCCCAATAATTATAGGACACCTATGGAACCTTTCTGCAGACATCTTCTATCAGATAAAAAAGTTTCTTTAAATCAGTTTAGAAATGACGGAGTTATGAGGTAACAGACATAAAAAAAAAAGTTCAATCGAATTGAGAATCTTCTCCTTTTTGAAGTAGGTTAAAAATGATTAAAATTAACAAAATTTTCGATTGAGAAATTGAAAAATTTAAATATGACGCAACATAAAAATCAAATTAATTCTCAAAACATAATTGTAATTACTAAACTTCAAAATAATTTCAAGGGAGATAAAAAATTTTAAAAAATTATAAAAGTTGCAATTGAAGAATTGAAAATTATTAATATATTGCAACGAAAAAGTCAAATTTCCAACCAAAATGAATTTATAAAAAACAATTAAGAATCCTCGAACAAAAATAAGAATTCAACATATCAACAAAATCACAACTATTATAGACGCATTCATGACAAATCGTATTATAAATATGATAAAGATAAAGTTTTAGAAAATAGAAAACAATATTAATTAAAAAACAAACACAGAATATTGAAACGTTTAAATGAATCTTATGAAAAAACATTTTAAAAAAAGTGAGTAAAATAAATTTTAATCAGATAGCAAAGTATATAAAAGAAGGAAAAACACAGTGGGTAATATCATACTCTAAATTAGAATTATCTGAAATTTGTCAAAAATTTAAAATACCTACTAAAAAAGACGAAAATATTAATGATATGCGTGAAAGAATTAGAAATCATATTAAATAAGCAGTTTTAGGAAAACATATCTACGAAAATATTAATCCGTTTCGTAAAAGCACTAAAATTACACTTTCTCCGACTAAAAGTTTAGATCAAACAATTGAAAGTAATAATTTAAATAAAACCTTAGACGAAACAGTTGATAGTAATGCTTTAAATACAACTTTAAAAGAAACATCTGAAAATAATATCTCAAATATAATTACGGACGTTCAATCAAATATTAATACAGATGATTCAAGTGAACAAAATACACTATTAAATAAATATACAGGCACAATTCCAAAAACATTTCCACAAATTACTAAGACGAAACAAAGCCATAATAAAAGTAAAGAAGACAGTTTTACACAAAAATACACTTTAGCGACAAACGTGACGATTTTATCAGACACTAATATATCACTTAACGATACTCAGGAATTTTCATCTAAACAGGCAGGACATCGAGAAATAAAAAGTATTGAAAACGAAAAAAAATTACTTTAGCTGATAATACTAATACAATAGACAAAAACGTGACAATTTCATCAGAAAATAATTCAACTATTGACGAAACAATGAACGACTTACAGGAATTTTCTATTAAACAGGAGAGTTATTACGAAATAGAGGGAATTGAAAACCTAGAAAATATAATTTTTGATAATAATAATAAAAATAATAATACAGTAAACAATATAAATATGCCTAATAATACAAACATGGCAAATACTTCAGGATATTCTTTAAAAGAAGTGTCAAGATTAGTACCTGAGTTTACGGGTAAAAATATACCTTTAGTAAAGTACATAGATTCGTTAGAAATTGCAAAAGATATGCTGACTGTGGATGAACAAAAAAAATTTATGAATCACATAAGATTTAAAGTATCAGAAACGATTTGTACTGCTATAAAAAGTAGTAACATTAAAAGTATTGCAGATTTTATTAAAAGAATAAGGAAACTATATCCTGAATAGGATAAAGACAAATTCGTCTAGACAGAAAATCATGTATAGTGAAATTTTTGAAGATAAACCTAAAAAAATTCAATGCTATCAAATATGTAAAGACATAGACCATGAGGCATTGTATTGCAATAATGCAGGCTGCATATATTGCAAACAGCCAACTCATCCATCATTTAAATGCACAAATGCAAAGAATAAAATTATATTAATATGCAAGTTTTGTAATCAAGTATGTCATTCAAGAAGCATGTGTAAATATTTAGAAGACAATGAATATTATTGCCAATATAGCCAAGAAAATAATCATCAAATAGGCCACTGTCCAATCATACAAAAATATGAATTATGCTTAAAATGCAATAAGAACGGACATAATACCAACCTTTGTAATCAAATTACAGAAATAAGTATTACACCTACGCAAATACACGGAAAAGAGTTTTCACCTTAAAAACTAGTGCTAAATAATAGAAGGTTAAAATTGCGTGTTTTATAATGAAAAAAACCATGACAGTATCATTTTAATCAATGCTAGTTTTACTATTTTACCTTCTAAGGTCCAGCACATTGATTTTCAATGATTAGCACGGTTTTTTCCAGTGCCAACATCAAAATTTAAGTTCTGCGCATTAGCAGAGAAATTCTAACGACTAGCACGGTTTTTTCCAGTGCCAACATCAAAATTTCAGTTCTGCGCATTAACAGAGAAATTCTTAATGCATGGTATCAGTTTTTTTACAAAATCAACTTATTGCTATCATAAATAATCTTTCAAGTCAGTTATATTTTATTTATTTATACATGTATGTATGTATGTATATATATATTATATATATATACATGTCTGTGATAACATAATGACAGAGTTTTATGTTCAAAGTTCAACAAGATTTCTTTTTCAAGAAAAGTTATTTAGTTATTTTAGTACGAAATTATACGTGAAAACTGGTCGAAACAAACTTGCAATTTTTTCTCATTTTTTTTATGTAACTTCTCATAAAAGTAACATAGAATATTTAATATTTAACATTTAATATTTTTTGTATAAAATTATCCATTTGGCACTTATTTCCTATGCAATAAATAGAAAAACTTTTGTGTAAAACTTCACAATCGCGCACACTGCTACAATCGAAAATTCGTATACACAAACATACACCAGCGCCGTTATTTAACGTGCTTGGCACCCGAAAAAACCGTGCCAAAGGTGGCACTGTAAATTCACGCGTCAGTTATCGAAAATAAATATTTATAGCACTAAAAAATACGACACTGGTATGAATTTTATTTGTGCTGTCAATAGAGCGAAAAAAATTAATGCCATTCATTACTTTAGAACACACTAGCATTGGAATTTAAACATCTAATCGAATTTAGCATTAGTTTTACCGGTGGAAACTTTTTTCCGTGTATGCAATCTGTGTAACAGTGAACACAATACTATTTATTGTGAAAAATTTAAGATATTTTTAAATCAGGCTAAACCAGATAATCAAATACGATGTCAATTATGTGACAAATGGGGTCACTCGGGTAAAGAATACAGAAATAATAACATAAGTCAAAATAATTTTAATTAACATAAAATGTTCGTAGGAAATAACAGGAATAATAATTCATATGGACAACGAATTCGAACAAATTTTTGTAAATATTGCAAAAATAGAGGGCATAATATAGAGGAATGTAGAAAAATACAATACAAAAAACCTCAAAACACAAATCAAAATGTACAATGCCCATATTGTAAAAAATTAGGACATTCAATTGATTCATGCTTTACATTAAAGAATATAGAAAGCAAGCTAAGTAAATTTTGCACATTTTGCAAAAGCATTAATCACACAGAGGAAGAATGTCAAGCTAAATTAAACACATCAGCTCATATACAGGGAAACGCATAAACTCGACTTGAAAAGAGCGTACAAGACGAGTTTCGCAACAAAAGTCGCTCAAAAATTATATTGACATTCAATTTTTTGCAAGAACACACGAAATCGATTATAACTTCGAAGTATGTAATGAGTTTAATGAAAATGAAACTAATAATGAGTACGTTAAAATTATTGAACAAAAAGAAACATTACATAATGGAATGGAATTTAAACCAGAAATAAAGAATGATTCAATAACAGTAAAACTACATAATGAAAAAAATATAACGAACGATGAATTGAAAAAAATTATATAATTTAAAACTGAAAACATTAATGATGACAATAATATACCAGTTTATTTACAATTCATCGAGATATGAAATCCGTAAACAAATGATTTATGTAAATTATTAATAGATACAGGTGCCCAACTTAACATCATAAAAGAAAAATTAGTACGACAAAATTCTATTAATAATAATATTAAAATATATTTGTCAGGAATTACTGATATTCCGGTTAAAGCATGTGGTTTAATTACTTTTCCTATTAATAATTCGTATACAAATTTTCACGTAGCATCTGAAAAATTTTCAATACCTTACGATGGTATTTTAGGCATAGATGTATTGAGAAAAAATAAGTTGAGATTAGACAAGGAATATTTAGAAATAAATGGTAAAAAATTCTTTATTCAAACAGATTATAAAAACGACAAAAATTCATCGATAAATTGATGTACAGAAAACATCGAAATTAATGACACAGCAGTTAATAACGCTTTTCATTATATCATGCTAATGCAAGACAATATACATATATTTTCGATTACACAATTTCTACAGAATAAAAATGAAAATATTGAAAATTTTATGAAAGAAATTAACTGTGTTTTAGAAAAAGATGAATGTAAAAATAATAAGAATATAGAATATGAATAATTTCTATTAAAACTTAAAGAAAACACAAATTTTAACATTAATAATAAAGACAAACAATTTCTTACATATTTTATGGAAAAAGATAATTTAAAAAATTTTATATTAGATAATCATGAAGAAGAATTTCATAAATTAGAAGAAAACTTAATGCATAAAAATATAAGTTATATATGTGAAGAATAAATAGATCGTAGAGAGGAATTACTAAGTAATATAAGTTTAAATCATTTAAGTAAAGAGAAAGAACAAAACATAAAAAATTTAATTTTAGAAAATAATGACATATTTTGGTTAGAAGAAGAAAATATTGGAAAATGCAATTAAGAACAACATGAGATAAATTTAACAGATAACAGACCAGTATATGTTAAACGATTTCCATTGCCACATAAATCAAGAGAAATCGCTATTACAGAAACTCAAAAATTAATTGATAATAATTTAGTAAGGCCATCTAAAAGCGCATATAAGCGCATTTGTAGTTAAGAAGAAACCAGGTCCTGATGGAAAAGAAAAATGGCGATTAGTTATAGATTATAGAAAATTAAACGAGAAAACTATACCAGATCCTTATTTAATACCATCTATAACTGAAATTTTTGATGATTTAGGCGGAAATAAATATTTTACTACTGTAGACATGATTTCAGCTTTTCACTGGGTACCAATGAAAGAATCAGATATACATAAAACAGCTTTTAGTGTACACCCTTTAGGAAGATTCGAATTTACGGTATTACCTTTTGGCTTAACTAATTCACCACAAACATTTATGAGGGTAGCAAATACAGCTCTTGGTGAATTAATAAATAAAAAAATATGTCATGTTTATATAGATGACATAATTATAGCTGCAAAATCAGAAGAAGAACATGATATTAAATTTAATCTAGTAGCTACAAAATTAAGGGAAGCCGGATTAAAATTAGAACCAAGAAAATGCGATTTTATGAAAAATGAAGTGACATTTTTAGGTCATATTATAAGTAAAGAGGGTATCAAAGCAGATCCAAAAAAAATTGATACAGTAAAATTATTTCCAACACCAAAGACAGTTAAAAACATTAGAGAATTTTTTGGGTTTAGCAGGTTATTACAGAAAATTTATTAACAATTTTGCTAATATAACAAAACCTTTAACGTTATTATTACAAAAAGACGTAAAATTTACTTGGAATTCAGAGAAACAAGAGGCTTTCGATAAATTTAAAGACACACTATGCTCTGCACCTTTATTGCAATTTCCACAGTTAGATAAACCATTTATAATCACTACAGATGCATCAGGATATGCTTTAGGCGCTATATTATCACAAGGTGAAATCGGGAAAGATAAACC
This sequence comes from Anastatus disparis, assembly GCA_017163975.1. Classification (NCBI taxonomy): domain Eukaryota; kingdom Metazoa; phylum Arthropoda; class Insecta; order Hymenoptera; family Eupelmidae; genus Anastatus; species Anastatus disparis. Next base: position 4,607,232 of record JAFFSR010000314.1, on the reverse strand, counting down.
CATAGCATGTGTTTCTAGAGTATTAAAAGGTCCTGAACTAAAATATCGCACTTATGAAAAAGAAGCATTAGGCATATTATTTGGAATAGAAACGTTTAGAAATTACGTTTATGGGAATAAATTTACAATAGTAACAGATCACAAGCTATTACTATCTTTTAGATCTGCAGATAAAAATAACGGAGTGCAAAGATGGCGACTTAAACTATCAGAATACAATTTTGATGTAATATTTGAGAGGACGCTGTATCTCTCTATTCTTTTCTAATTAAAAAATGTAAGTTTTTTGAAAATCTAGTGATTATTGATAGAAATTAAGACTTGTCCGCTACTTGTTTAGTAAAAAGTCATATTTTCTCTGATGAGGACCAATTAATTTTGTTACTTTTTTTTCAAGTAAAGTTTGACATACTTACAAAATCCTAAGTTAGGCTAGAGAATACGTTATTTAAGTATGTCAAACTTTACTTGAAAAAAAAGCAACAAAATTAATTGTCCGTCATCAGAGAAAATATTCATTTTTACTAAACAAGTTGCGGACAAGTCTTAATTTCTATCAATAATCACTAGATTTTCCAAAAAATAACATTTTTCAATTAGAAAAGGATAGAGAGATACAGCGTCCCCTTAACAAGGGAAAAATGAATGTGAATAGTGATGCGTTATCTAGAAATCCTATGAACACAGTAGAAATCAATGTGATAACTAGAGCTCAAAAAGCAAAGAAAAATGAAGTGAATATTAAATTAACAAATATACCCTGAAATGAAATAAAAATACAAAAATTAAATGAAGAACGTACTCGTATTAAAAATAAACGCGGTAGACCAAAAAAAGTAATCAAAGAAATAACCAACGAGGAAATTAAAAGTATTGAAAACGAAATCGAAAAACAAGAAGATATTTACTTGAATAAATCTAATACTATTATATATTCTATAAATTCTATACAAAGTAGAAAAGATAATATATTACATTTAATTACTAATGAAAGGATATCTTTGGATAAGATTCAAGATGAATATTTTACACACAAAAATATTAATTTAAATAACGATTTAAGAGATAATGAAATTAAAATAATAAATTATAAAAAGAGAAAAATTTTTATAATGTGCTTAAATATAAAAGAATCATAAATATTAATAAAAGAAAAATTAATAAATAATTTGAATACGTTAAAAGATTTGAAAATAATTGTACTATATTTAGTATATCAAAAAATATAAAAATATTAAATATAAATTGGAATGAAATTGAAGAAATATTATACAATACTTTTAATAATACAAGTATAAAAGTTATAGTTTGCTTAAATAATACAGAATATGTTGAAAAGGAAAATAGAAATGAAATTTTTGAACTATATCATTCTTCAAGTTTAGGAGGTCATTCGGAAGTTAATAGAACATATAATCGAATTAAAAATAAATATTTCTGGGAAAATCTTAAAGTCGATGTACAAAATCGTATTAAAAACTGTGAAATATGCCTGAGAAACAAATTAAAAAGGAATAAAACAAAACAACCTATGATAATAACAGATACTCCAGAGAAAACATTCGATAAAATTTCACTAGATATAGTAGGACCTCTTAAAAATAATAATAAATATATATTAACTATTCAAGATCATTCATCAAAATTTTTAATAGCTGTCGCGCTGAAAGATCAAACAGCAGAGACTATAGTCAACGCATTTATAAAAAAATTTATTTGCATTTTTAGTTCACCAAAACTAGTATTTACAGATAAAGGTGCAAATTTTACAGGCAAATTAATAAAAGCTATTTCAAAAAGATTTAAATTTAAAAAAATAGAAACTACTGCCTTTATCCACAATCTAATGGTTCATTAGAAAGGGCTCATCATCCTTTATGTGAATATTTAAAAAATTTCGCTGATAAAAAATCAGAATAGGATGATTGGCTCGAACTTGCACAATTTAACTATAATACTAGTGTTTATTCAAGTCATAAATTTACACCACATGAACTAGTTTTCGCCTACCCAGCTAGATTACCATTTAGTGAACCTCTAAAATCATCAGAAAAATTACAGACCTTTAATGACTATATAGAAAAATTATTAATAAATATGAAAGATATTGCAAAAATAGCTCGTGAAAATTTAATACTATCAAAAGAAAAGTCTAAATTATATCACGATAGTTTCATAAAACCTGTAGAATTTCAAATAGGTGATAAAGTATGGCTTATAAAAGAGCTAAAACCAGGTAAATTAGAAAAAAATCAAAACCTGGGACCTTTTTAAGTATTAAAAGTCTACGAAAATAGCAATATCTCTATAAATTTTAAGGGTGGCTCAAAATTAGTTCATGCAAATAAATTAATTTTACATGAACGGAAAAATTAATATTATTTTATGTTTCAGGAAAAAAAGGGAAAAGAGAAAGAAAAAAAATGCTGTTCATTTTATTATCTATTGTTAGAGAAAATGGTGCAATTATTGGATTTAATTGCGAATCTACGGATCCGATCATTACTACATATTCACTATTAGACACAGGAGAATGTGATTTTCAGCAAGAAAATATTACAATGACCAACTCTACACTACCCTTTTGTTGGTACTTATTTAATTTTAAAGAAAAACGAAGATATATACATTTCCTGATTAATTTTAAGATTTTGATCATAATGTTGTAAATGTTCAATAATTGACTCATCTTTTATTTTCGATTGCCTATCCATCCGATATGCAATCTCCTGAGCACCAAGGTGTCACGTCATAAACGTATCGTTTTTATTAACATTGGTAAATCAAATTCCTCAGTTATTGAAAAGTCGCATTATTTCATTATTAAGCGAAATTAAGTAGATTATAAGAAAAGAATCGAAATGTATGTTTCGAAATTTCAAAATGAATTTAACAAATCCTAAAAACATTACGAAACATATTATCAAAATTTAAGAAAATTTATAAATAAAAATTGATGTAAAAGACAATAAATCTCATAAACAAATATGAGTATAAAAGCCAAATGAATCAAATGATAGTGGGACATTACCCCGGGTTTCTTATTGGTAATACGTTTACACTGTCCGTCAAGTTCTATATTTCAAAGCAATTGCTGTTACTAAATATACATATATCTATTATTAAAATATATACGCGCATGAAATCAATTGTATTAAAAGTGTTAAAAGATATTAATAAACCTCGAGGATCTATTTATATATCGTGCCTATTCATTTGTCTGCCCATACCCAGCACCAATCTACTTAAGAAGTACTACAAGGTAAGAATATATGATTATTTATTAAAATCATTAATTCAAAGTATTAAATTTATCTTTTAATAATATTCAATTGTGAGAGCGATTTCGTCCAATTAAATATTGGTGGAGTTTTTCCACCACTAGATTCATACATCTTTATCTTTATGACTACATTTCGTCAGGTGGGAGGAAGAAGGTTACGATTCGAAATTGGCCACAAAAAAGTAACGATTCGGATAAAGCTACAAAAAGGTTCAGATTCGAAATTGGCCACAAAAAAGTTACGATTCGGATAAAGCCACAAAAAGGTTCAGATTCGGGTTTAGCCACAAAAAGGTTACGATTCGGTTGCTTATTTTTTCCTCCGATGTTTTGGATGAGAACCGCTGTTGAAAACATAAGAATTTATCTCCGATATCTAAGCACTCATAAATATTAGAATTATTTTTTCATATTTTCCATAAAAAAGCAATCAATTGTAAAATTTCTTCTAATTTTTTTTTTTAAATTTGGTGGCTTCCACGTACGCCGGTAATTGGCTTCTACGTATTCCCCACACCTTTATTTATTCCAATTCCAAATTTCCCCCCTTCCCACCCCATTCCGCATTTGCCCGGGGTAATGCCCGTGAAGAAGGAAAAACCCTGTAGCCAAACCCAGTGGGATAAATGCTTAGGGAAAACCTTCTCCGGAATGGGTCGGTGTATATAGCGAATTCGGTATTAGGTGACCCTTGTACAAGGGCACCTACACCGTATTTGCCACACCTTCCGCTCGCATTGTCATGTGGCCAGCACACCCAAGCGACCGTCACACAAAGAAAGTCAGAAAAGGCCGCTCGGGGTTCTTTGGAGCGGTCACCCATCCAAGTACTAACCGTGGCCAATGCTGCTTAACTTTGCAGATCGCCTGGCGCGCGCCGAACCACTCGGCCAATGCGTCGGTCTGTAAAATTCCTTCTATAATAATGTTATCTTCGCTTTTTTGATGAATTTAAAAGAATACTGTAATAATTATTTTAAATTATTTACTGAATTAATTTAAAAATAATTGTTAAAGAAAACAAAAATTACTTTTAAAATATTTCATGAAAATATTATAAAAATGATTTAAACATACTTATTAAAAAGTGACATAAAATTATTAAAAATTAATTTAAAATTGATTGACACTGTGAGGCAATGCCAACAAAATGAACGATTCTTAACAGTATTTTTTATATAAATATAAATATATTTATTAAATTGATAATCATATATAAATTTCAACGTAATAAATTTTTATAGAATTTATGGTATTTGGCAGGAATTAAATCTTTTTCCATGAGGATACGTGAATCTTTCGCTTTATCAGCATCGATAGCTAATAATCAATCGTAACATCTAGTTAATATGTTTTTATTGTCAAATTTAATGATTGATTTTTTACTTAGAGACTCATAATTTAAATTGTATTTGTTGATGAATATTTTCACTATATAAAGCCTTCCAATACACACACACACACACACACACATATATATATATATATATATATATATATATATATATATATATATATATATAAACAATTTCACATCAATTTAACTAATGTTTGCGAATTTTTATTAAATTATAAAATTTGTGAATTTTTTATTCTTACATTGATAACGTTAAAGTAAAGAGATTTTTAATTTATGAAATAAATCAATTAATTTTTATTTAATAAGATTATAAAAAGTAATAATATATTTCAATATCTGATTTATACTCACTAAATTGAAAACTATAGGATTATGAAATTGCCTCTTCATGAAAAAAATGAAAACATAATTATAATATTTATGAGTACTTAAGATATAGGAGACAAACTCTTATGTTTTCAACAGCGGTTCTCATCCAAAACATCGAAGGAAAAAATAAGCAGCCGAATCGTAACCTTTTTGTGGCTAAACCCGAATCTGAACCTTTTTGTGGCTTTATCCGAATCGTAACTTTTTTGTGGCCAATTTCGAATCTGAACCTTTTTGTGGCTTTATCCGAATCGTTACTTTTTTGTGGCCAATTTCGAATCGTAACCTTCTTCCTCCCACCTGACGATTTTATAAATAAATTCAATAATTCAAAAGAACATAATTTATGTATATTCTATGCAATTAATTAATATAATTAAATAACATATTCACTTTTATTTAGTCCTGGTGCAAGCCAGGACTTAACAGGCGATTTGAATTTAATTTGTAATTTTTGTGGTGCTAGACATTTTCATCCGAAATGTCAAGCAATAATAAATTTACATCATGTTGTGAACAAAGAAATATAACATTAGAAGAAGATCCAGAATATTCTGAAGAGAATAAGAAATTACTAACAGGAAATTATATAATAAGTGATAATTTAAAAAAATGCATAAGATCATATAATAACGCCTAAGCATTTAATTACTTTTATGCTGATATACCGCAACATTATGTTTTTAATCAAACCCTCCTGAAAATGATCGCGGAACTTATGATGCAATATTTTGCGTCACTTTTAGTGTCACTTTTTGCGTCACTTTTTATATTACTTTTCGTGTCACTTTATCGAGCCGAAAGTGACGCAACTTTTTGCGCAACTAATTGCGCAATTTATCCAAAAATATAATATTAAATAAATTATAAATATTTTTTTTTTATTTTATTTTACATAATTTAAAAAATTTGGAAATACAAAATTAAAAATATTAAGAGCATGATTGTCTACGTTTAAAGAATGAATTTTGAAAAAATTTCTGAAATAAATTGAAAATTCTTTATTTAAATTATTAAAGGAGTGTTAATAGTCCAATCAGTAGAGCAAAAAAAAGGCTATTTTCGACATTAATTAGGGGCTTAATGAAACCCATATAAAGTTGTTAAGGGTTATAAAAAAACATACCCTATCTAAAATGTAACAAAAAAAAAACAATAGTAGAAATGCTCCAGGAGGCTGCAAAGATGGCCAGTAACAGCTTTCTTAATTATCTGAAGCGACCTATGCATTTTAGCAAAAAAAGTAATTAATAAAAAAATTAGAGAATAAAAAAACCTACAATTTGAGTAGTGCTGCGATTATTTTCGTAAATTAGTTATTAAATAAAAAACGAAAACCATAAAAAATGGCAATTCCTTGGATATCAATTATTTATTGCAAAAATAATTTTTTTAATATTTTCAAACTTTCAAAAGGAAGCTTTCACGAATACGAACAGAAAGAGAGGTTGTAACAGCAAATTGGTTAATTTGTTGCTAAGATATTCCCTATTGTTTATTCCAACACGCATAATGTTTATTGCCTTAATTTTTTTAGGCTGAACATAATAATTTGCATTAGGGCTTAAGGAGGTACCTTCGCTTTAGTATGACAAAACAGATTTGGTCGAAACTATGCAAAATTGTTTGTATTTATGTCTAAAATGCACATATAAAATTTCATGAGTATTCGTTATCTCGTTAATGAGAAATTAGAATAATTATATAACATTGGTTCTTATGGGGAAACGTTAATATTGTAGTTGATCTTTAAATTTACAAAACAGAATAAAATGAAATTTTTTAAGGATAAACATAATATTACTGGCAACTTATAAAATAATTTTCAGAATCTTTCATTACTTTTACACGAAAATATAAATGAATAAATTATTTATTTATGTACGAATTTAGTTACTTTTATCGTACATAGCGAATGGTGGCAAAAACACACCATAACCTCAATTTTCAAATTTCGTAAAAAGAACATGTAAATGATTTAGACAATAAAGATGATGATCTTAGCTCTTTAACCCTTTCAGAACGGAATTATTATTTCATCATGAAAAGTTCTGATAACCATTGAGCGATGATAAGTGTTCATTTATTAAGCAATTTTCGCGATAAAAATTTTTTTTTTTTTTTTTTTTTCAAGTTTTCTCAGTTTCTATCAAAGATATAATAACTTAGGCCCTCAGTTTGAGATCGGAAATAGTCCACTTCAATCTAATATACATATTTTTTTTACAAAATTTGAAGCCACTTTTGCACAATTTCAAAAAAACCAAAAAATGTCAATGTACATTGTAATGTACATTGGTTCTGAAAGGGTTAATTAATTTTAATTTTTTAGTTTTAAATAAAAATTATTTCTTTTTTTTATATTGATGCTAATTCTGTCGAGTATGTGAAAATCGCCATACAAAACATTTATTCTTGGGGAGGGGAGATATCTAGTAACTTTTAATCAAATAAGCATATTGGAAATTTGACTCGAGTGGTGGACGAAGGTACCTCCTTAAACTCTTCATTAAGGTACAAATTTTCATATTTCAAAAAAAAGGGTGTTTTATTTTTATAAATAAATGAAGCTGAGGCTTTATTTATAACTTTTACGAATTTGCTATTTGAATATTCTTATAGCTGTGTTCGAAACAAAGATTTAAAAAAAAGAACTTCCTAAGGCCAATAGAAGCTGAGATAAGATCTTTTTTTTAAATCACAGCCACTTTATTTATAACAATTAAGAAACGAACCAAGCGTCATTCTTTAGTTGAAGACTTATATTTTGAAAATGTGACTCTTTATAATAATAATAATAATAATAATAATAATAATAATCTTTATTCTTAATTACAAATTCTATTTATACATATGATTACTTGTATAGCTGCGTATATGTGTGTGTGTGTGAGTGTCTGTCTGAATGCCTGTGTAGTATCTATAAAAGTGTAACGAACATTCTCATTTATGTGTATGGATATGTGCATATGTGTGTATGCGTGTATGTGTGTGTATGTCTGTGTACGTGTGTACGTGTATGTTAAAGATGCACGTGTGTATGTGTATGTATGTATGTGACAGTAATGCAAAAGATATCCACGTAAGAAAAAAAGTCTTAATTATTCACTTTAATATAATAGTAGTAATTTTAGCTAACTCTAAGCTAGATTTTAGCTAACCAAGGACAAATGGAATTCTTATACACAGTGGCAGCTGTGAAATCTTTTTATAATATAGATAGATATATATATATATATATATATATATATATATATGAATACTTTTTTTCTTTGTGGGAAACATGTTTTGGCATTCAAATACGGGATTTTTGCAGTTCATACTTTTTTCCATTTTTTTAATCTTCTTGGCTGCTAATAAATCAAAAATAATTATCAAAATAAAAATAATTTAGTGTATTTCAAATAGACATTAATAATTTATTCAAAACCAAATTGTAAGGCCTGAACGAAACTTTAAAATTCAGATTGGAAAATTGGAAAAATAAGTCAATATTTTACATCCCATAAATTGCTGTACTTAGATTTATAAACAACTGTTTTGGATTTAGGGTAAAAAATATATTTAATTTTTTAATTTTTATCATTCAACATATAATTTCATATGTAATGCCTTTTCTCAGGAATAAATAGAAATGGTTTCAAATAATTTAAAAATTTTTGTTTAAAGCTATAACATTTTTAATGCATGTACTTTATGTAATGAGAAATGCGTTTTTACAATTAAATATTCATTAACCATTGAAAAAATTTAAATTTTTAAATATAATCTTTTCAAATGTCTCCATTATGACTCAAAAAAAAATAACGTTTGTCATAATCGAAACGCTGGAACTCGAAACAGCGAACGGTTCACTTTGATATGTATCAAAATGCACGAATTCCAGCATGGAAGTCATAGACTTCAATAACGGAGTTGATGAATTTACTGCTGCGAATACAGTGAATTAAGCTTTCTTACGAGTTTCAGTGGTTCAATATAAAATTACAGCAATCAAATTTTTGCATACATGCATTACGATGACTTCAAGAAATAATATATATTTATTCTTAAAGTGTGTGAACACCAATTACGAATTATATTAATAAAATACATTGAATTCTCTCAATGCGTGATATGTTTGAAATCTCTTAACGTTAAGTTTTTTGCGTGTAGAAATAAACGATAAATGAAACATTAAAACAATCTTTCAAAAACATTTTTAGAGAGATGTTGAAAAAGTTTTCGCATCTTTGTTGACGATAAGTTTAGTAAGCATTTGTTAAACATTTTATAAATGTTTTTGCAGAGGCCTTCTATTGTAAAAATGATACGCAATAGATAATGTTTCACAAAAATTAAAATATTTCCTCAAATATTTTTTTGATCCTATTATATAAAATTTTTAAAATATTCTTCAAATTGTTTTTAGAAACTTTTATTTTCATTTTGAAAATATTTTTTTTCATAGAAAAAAATGCTATACTTGACATCAATACATATACTTTCGGAAATAATTTGAAAAATGTATTTGTAATTTTCTTTAAAACCTTTTTGGAAAACATTTTCAGAACATTTTAGCATCATTTATTGCAAAGGATTTTAATCGTTAAAAAGTACGCATAGAACAATGGCTTTAAAACATCAAAAAAACATTTCTTGAAATTTTTTCTTGATTCGACTAAAGACTATATTGAGGAGATTTCCTGAAATAATTTTGAATTTTTTCAAAATCATTTCCGAAAAGATAATTTTGCTAGAATAAATGCTATGCAGAACATTAATACAAATACTTTCGTAAAAAATACGCATAGAAAAAAGAAAAAACAATTGTTATAATTTTTTCTTGATTCTATTAAAAACAATGTTCAGGAAATTCCCAGGAATGTTTTTAAAAATTTATATCATTATTTTTGAAAATGATTTTAGGTAAAAAAAATGCTACACGAAATATCAATTCCATCTTTCAATAACCTTTTTGGGAATATTTTGAATGAAGTTTTTTTAACTTTTGCAGCCGCTACAAGATTTTTTAACTTTCGTATTCGTTAAAAAATACATAATGAATAATTTGATAAAAATATCAGAGAAACATTTTTTTGAATATTTTTAAAATCTTTTTAATAATGTTAGTGAAAAGATTTCATGAAAAGTTTTGATCGGCTTTTATTATCATTATCAAATAGTATATAAAAAATAGGCTGTTTGCTCTCGCGTAGTTGCGGCCTGAGCGTAGCGAGGGCCGCATTTACGCGGGGGTGAGGAGCCTACTTTTTACTCGAGCACAATACACATTTTTTTCACATCCCTAGCGGAAAGTTTGTCTACATAAAATCATTTGACTATAAATTAAAATTGATACATGAAAATAACTAGAATTACAAAATACTTTGAATATTAGTACTAATGAATTCTTACTAAATATAATTCATATAAAATTAATTTACAAAAGCACGCATTTATAAAACAAGATCTAATAATAAATCTGTTTCGCCATATGCTGTAACTTTCTGCTGCTGCATATCTGTTTGTTTTGTTGCGTCTTGTGATCATGCCAGTGCACTGCAACAGCTGTTTTAAAGCTCTCACGCATACTTCGAAGCCTTAAGATTGTGGCCGCTGTGAAAAAACTTATCACAGTAGTTGTGGTAGAATGCAGTCAGTTTGGGATTAGGATAAGACGATAAAGGTGTGCTACATATATACTTGATGTGACTCTTTTGCCATCTGCTTCAAAGACACCTACTTGTGGATCTGCTATCTCAATGACATCTACATTGGCTACTTGTTCATCTGCTACCTTAATGACTCCCACAGTGGCTACCTCAAGTATGCCTGCTCCTTAATCAGCTATACTAACAAATGACATTCTCTCTAATATACTTGTTAGGATGAATAAACTGGACAAACTGGATGTTATAGATGAAAAGATTACTAAAATTGGGTCACAACTAACATCACTTGATCGTAAATTTTCTGATCTTGAGTCTCGAGTCAATAACATGTCTTCCACTTTTGATGAGCGCTTCACTGCAAATGAAGCAAGACTAGACCGAGTCTGTGAGGAGCAGCCGGAGTTGAACATGAGGTTGGATAACCTACTTGCTAGTACATCTGATCAGTCGTCATCTGAATGATTGCATCGTCTACTAGATCTGTCAGTCTACTTGATCTGCATTGTCTACTAGACTCCAGGAGTCAGATAGGCGTAATAGGTCATTGTCGCGACAATATGAGGTTCTGGCAGCTCAGCAGCTTCGTCTTGAGAGATCTTCAGATCTTGTGCTGAGCGGACTTGTGCCTGATAAGTTAAAGGATCTGAAATCTGCTGTTTTTACAGTGCTGGCCACGCTAGATTCTGCATTTTCTGTGAGTGACATTTTTTCTCTTTGACCTTTCAGACGCTCTGCTGCATCGAATAATGTTGATGATGCTCCTATGGATGTCTATTCCTTAACAGTAACAGGATCGTTTTCTTATCTTGCCACTGCTTGTCACCATGAAGAGCACTGCATTAGCTCGTGCAGTGATTGATGCAAAGATAAGGAAGGGTAAACTTCGTTCGACTGAGATCAAGGAGCAGCTGCTTCATGGGATAAAAATTTGATTCTCTAACCTCATCCACGATCAACATCAACGAGTATCTGCCTACTTCTTTGTATCAGCTGAAGCTTCGAGTACTCGCAAAAGCGAAGGATGAAAAGTATGATTTCATTACCTTTGTAAGGTATGGGATGATATTTGTAAGAACGAGGAGGAACGATGCTCTTACTAGGATTGCTTTTGATACCGACCTATAGGGTTTTTTATCGAAGCTGCTGCTGACGTCTCTCAACAACAAGAATACATCTTAAATTGTAATGCTGTGGTAAGTCCATTCTCTCCTCCTCTCCTTGCTAACTCATTGTCTGCTACTAACATTTCAGCTTTATTGTCCATTAACAATCATTTCACCAAAGGATGGTCTCAGGGTTTGTCACTTCAATGCCAACTCTTTAAGAGCGTACATTGGGATGATTAGACTCTTTTTGGCTTCTCGCCCCTGCTTTCATGTGATTGCTGTGACAGAAACAAAATTGGGCCAGGTTATTGGTGACTTTCTGATTTCCTTGGACGACTACGTGCTTTGTAGGCAGGATCCTAACACCAGAGGTGGAGGTGTGGCTTTACATATTCATAACTCACTTAATCCTATACGTCTCTGTTCTTCCACTGGCTGTTGGTGTGGCAAGCCTGGGTTACTTGAATATCTTTTTTTGCGAGATTAAATCATATGGTGTTGCTTCTCCAATTTTTGTGGGGATTTTCTACAGGCTGCCTCATGCTCCGTTTCTGGCCGGTTTGGACTTTATACCTGAATTGACATCTTATATGCACAAATATAGCACAAAAGTTATTCCAGGTGATTTTAATACGAATATGTTGATTGATACCGATGATTCAGTATTTCTGAAGAATTTAATTAAAGAAAATGCACTTCTCTCTGTGTCTTACGGTGCAACTTATCACACCTCTTTTTCTGATACATGGCTTCATTAGTGCTTTATAGGGTCTAATGACGTATTACTTGACTATTGGAAGACTGACGAGCCATTCATTGATGGACATGACTTCATAGCGGCGACTGTGAAGTCTTCTCTCTCTAAACCTGTGCTTAACAACTTCTTTTATTGTGATTATAATACTGTAGATAATGCTGAATTGCTTAATTATTTTAGTTCTCTGGAATGTGCTACCTGTGCGGAGATTCCTCCCTCTCGGCTCGTCTTGATTGTTTATATGAACATCTTAATAAGGCAATCGCATTCTTTGTGCCTGTTAAGCGAGTCCGTCAAGATGCGGATCGTCGCCCGTGGATCACTGAAGAGCATCATCGTATGATCAGGGAGAGGGATGGGCTTTACAGGCGCTACAGAAGCTCGCAACTATGCATTGACCTTTTTAATTACAGAGCTGCTCGGGACAGGGCTCATGAAAGTATTGAGTTTGCTAAACTACTTTACTACCATGACCAACTTTCTAGACTAACTGACTCTAAACAGATCTGGAAGGAGCTCAAAAATCTTGGAATTTGTTCTGGTAGCAATAATTCTCGTTACTTTTTTTTAGTGGATGAGCTCAATCGATACTTTGGCGGTGTGGCATATGATCCGTTGGTCTCTTCGATTTCTGATTTTTTCAATTCTCTGTCTGATGACAAACCGTTTCAGCCTTTGTTTAATTTCTGTGAGGTAGCTCTAGAAGATGTCAACATGGCTGCACGGAGTTTTACCTCTCAAGCCAGAGAAAGCGATGCTATTCCCCAATCTTTTATTCTTGCTGCATTTCCAGTGATCGGACCTTTCTTGTGTCGAATTTTCAATGATTCACTCTGAGAGAGTCTCTTTCTGTTATGCTGGAAAGTCTCTTTGGTAACAACCATCAATAAGATCTCCTCACCACGGTCTATGAGTGATATTCGACCTATCTCCTTGTTATCCTTTTTGTCCAAGGTTCTTGAGCGACTTGTCTTCCAACAGCTTTACGGTTACTTTGCTACGAGACAGTTACTGGACCAAAACAGACTGGTTTTAGAACTGGACATAGTACGCAGACTGCCTTACTAAGGTTAACGGGTGACATCAGACTTAATATGGACAGACGTTATGTTACTTTACTTATGCTGTTTGATTTTAGCAAGGCAGGTTGTCGTTGATGAGAATGGTAACACGTCTGACTATATCACTCTTAATACTGGAGTTCCACAAGGATCTGTACTGTGACCGCCCCTGTTCTCTATTTAAATTAATTATGTATTCGTTGGTTTATGTATTTATTTGGAACCAGCCAGTGAGGGCGCTGAGGAGTGATGTGAGGCCTCTGAACATTCCTAAAGATCATTCCTGGTCACGTCATCGCGACTATGGAATGGTCTCCCTGCGCCACTTTGCGATTCACCCTCACTTCATGTATTCAAGTCATCTGCATTTGCTCATCATTTATCCTTGGAGAATGGGCCACTGCTGTCAGCATAATTTTAATTTTAATTTTAATTTCTTATTTACTCTTGTTCATACATCTTGTTAAATTGTTATCTTATTAGCTTCTATTTTGTTATATTTTTTAATTTTTATACTCAGTTATCTTATTATGTTTATACATTTTTGTATTCCTTAATATTTGTACAACATAATGCACATAAATAAATTAATTATCTATCTAAATTATCTTTCACTCTTTCTCGAGTCGCTAATCTTTCTTTTTTATGACTACGCAAAAGTAATCTATGATGACCTTCCTCAAACCCTAAACCTGCGCCTGCATAGGACCTTTATTACTTGCGTTTGCTTCGTGCATGGTCATGCAGGCAGACATGATAAAGTTAGGCTTTTTCGTTTGGATAACGGCTGGCTGCCGGTTCAAAACAGACGCCTCCAACTTAAAATATCCTTAGCTTATAATGTATCTGCTCATAGTAATTTGTCTTATCCAGTCTCTGGATTTGTAAGACAATACGTTGACGCTTCAGTGTGTTCATCGTGTAGGCTTCCTCCTAAACTATTTATATGTGCGAATATTTGCAATGCTGCTCATCAACATTCATTTAATTTCTTGGCAGCTGACTACTTGAACAAAAAGTTATCTTATTTGGAGTCTTTCTCTCCTGGAGGCTCGCTACTGTTTAAACGCAGTCTGTTTAAAAAACATTTCTTAAATGAATGTGAGTCGTGGCAGCGTGAGTTGAGTGCTGACTAAGACTGATCGTAGTCACTATTGATGGCACTGCGTGGTATCAGCTGAGCTATATAGTATTAGATATTGCTTTATTATTTTTTTGATTTATATAAATAAATCAAAATGATTCATTTTTTATATTTTTATATGTAACACCACATGATTACTTATTCAGTTGCACTCTTTTGCTTACTTATTTACTTATTTGCTATTACACGATGATCATATAGGCAACTGTACTTATATGCGCTGTGTTTTACTACTGTTTTAACTTTACAAACGCTCATTATACTCTTATATTTTTATTTTGCTGAAATGATTTTATTTTCCATGCTACTGTTATTATCTAAATGCTTTATCTTTATTTTTACTGTATATGTCGTTATAA
Source organism: Anastatus disparis (assembly GCA_017163975.1). Taxonomy (NCBI): domain Eukaryota; kingdom Metazoa; phylum Arthropoda; class Insecta; order Hymenoptera; family Eupelmidae; genus Anastatus; species Anastatus disparis. The sequence goes on along the minus strand of JAFFSR010000314.1, from coordinate 4,592,139 downwards.
TATAGCTAATAGTGCTAAACAGGGTTTAACCCCAAGGCCGAAATAAAATGTCTAAGTCTAAAATAGCGCATCCTTATATGCGGCCGATTAAACAGCGCATCGCCATATGCAGCCAATTAAACAGCGCATCCCCACGTGTAGCTATTCCAAAAGTGTATCGAACTATTTATTATTATAGCGTCAGTTGGAATATTTCTTATAATGGATTTTGATTCAACGATTTCACTAACACTAAAATATATTAAAATTAACAATATCTCTTTATAAAAAATGTTTTTTGTATGAATCATGTTCTGATCATTTTTATTTTCTCCGTTGAGAATAGCATTTTTGCCAAAAATAATTTCAAATTATTTTTATATTTCGTCCTTGAAAATTGTCTATGACTGAAAACTGGTGTAGATAAATAAATACTAGACTAGACTAGACCTCATTGCTACAGGCTTATCAAATCACATAATCGATAGAGTTGATAGGGAAAAACTCACAAAGACTGAAGACGTACTCAATGAAATAGGTAAATTAGAACATCTAACTTATAAAAAAAATTTTGAATTAAGAAAAAAAATAAACCATACGTCAAAGATAAAAATGAAAAAACACCTTGCGAAATTTGCAAAGAAAAAGAAAAAGGGACACGTTTTCATCCGGAAATTGAATGGTGGTTCAAAGATCAAGAAAATAAAAATAAAAAAGAAAACAACTGAATTCCTTAACATTGGATGTAGAACTAAGCGATGAGGATCCAGAAAACTAATAATACCACCATTAATTGAACTCAATATTAAACTAAATGACATTTTAGATGTGCCTGCTATATATGATTCAGGATCAAATGTTTCATCAATAAATGTAAAGCTGGTACATTTAAAATATAATAATAACAAAATAGAAAAAATAAACTTGAGAACAATTTATGGTGTTTATAAAACAGATGAATTGATAAAAATAAAATTTTAATTGATACAAAATGAGAAATTAGAGATAGAACAGAAAAGTTCCGAATCTAAAGAAATACTGAAAGAGTATCAAATAAATTTCAATGAACACGTTGAAATAAATAAGTACTTTCAATGTTTCAACAAGTCACCTAAATCAGCATGAAGAAAAAACAATAAAAAATCTAATAGACAAATATATTAATATATTTGCAAAAGATGAGTATGATATAGGCACTGTAAAAAATTACGAAGCCAGAATAGATCTTATAATAGTTAAATACTGCAGCAAGAGACAATATAGATGCACAATTGAAGACAAGAAAGAAATAGAAGAGCAAATTTCGGAATTATTAAAAAGAAATTTAATAGAAGAATCATACAGTCCCTTTGCTTCACCAGTAACATTAGCTTATAAAAGAGATGAAAACAAGAAATCGAGATTATGTATAGATTTCAGAGATTTAAATAAGATAATACTTCCTCAAGCACAACCATTACTATTAATTCAAGACCAGCTTGAAATACCTCGATCCTAACGTCGATCGGTGAGATTTATAAAGAACAATTTTTATTTTTTAATTTAAAAATTTTTAAGTACCTATTTTTATGTTCAAGTGCGTATGTATAGATATGAATGTGTATGTGTAAGAGTATATATAAGTTGGCCTGTGTAAATGTATGTGTGGGTATGCGTATAAAACACATTGAAAATCAAACATAGCAAAATGCAGATATTATTAATAACACACAAACGAATGATGATTTTTACCAATTACAAAAATAACGCATAAGGTCTAAACAATTAAAAATTGTTGAAAATGAACATTTAAATAATGGTACTAGAGTAAATAAACCAATAGATGAGAAAAAGCAAAAATATAAATATGATCCTGATCAATTAAAGACATGACTTATAAAGTATAAATGATTAAAAACTGAAGATAAATATTATAATGAAAATAACAATAGTAAAAATTATAATAATAATAATTTTGTATGTATGTCAGTGTGTCAGTGTGTCAGTGTGTCAGTATGTCAGTATGTCAATGTGTCAGTATGTCAGTGAATCAGTTAATCTGTGAGTCGAAAATAAGGACCAAAAATGAGGCCTAACAAAAATAAGCCATAAAAATATAAGGCCCAAACATATATGAGGCCCAGATATACAAATGCACTTTCATGCACCAGATGTACTTTTATGAACTAGATGCACTCTTATGCACCAGATGCACTCTTATGCACTAGATGCGCTATTATGCAACAGATGCACTTACATGCACTAAATGCAAAATATTAAATAAGGTGGAACCGAAAAGTCGACGGCGTACGGGAGACGGAAGACCGCTAAACCTCTTAATATATAAATTCAGTGATAAAAACAAGAAATTGCAGATATTTCTCAAAACTTGATATAAACTCTGCATTTTGGTCCGTTCTCCTACGAATTGAAAATGAAAGAAAAACAGGCTTTGTAACCCAAAGTCATTTTCAATGGACTTGACTACCATTTGGATTGAGAACATCATCAGCTATTTTCCTAAGCATCTTAAGTAACATAATCAGAAAACATAATTTATCGAATTTTATAGTAAATTATATAGATGACATACTGATATTTTTAAAATCTTTCGAGAAACATGTGGACTATCTATCAAAATTATTAGAGGCAATAATGAAAGAAGGATTCCGATCAAAACTTTCAAAGTGCATATTTGCATTGGACTCTGTACAATACTTAGGCCACATAATAAAACACAACTCGATTTCTCCAATAATCGATAATTTGATTTTAATACGAAATTTTCCTATATCGGAAAACAAAAAAAATGTTTGACGATTCTTAGGAAAAATCAACTTTTATAATGAATATATACCAAAAAGCTCACTAATTCACTAATATTTTTTAAGAAAATTAAATTACTGACAAAAAAGAAATAGCAGTTTAATTAGAATGTATAGCAATAAAAGAATCGGTAAAATATTGGCAACATTGGCTTATGGGCAAACATTTTAAAATATTTTCAGATCACAAACCACTAGGAAAAATGAATGTGAAAACTAGAACAGATGAAGAATTAGGTGATCTCACTTACTACTTGTCACGATTTGATTTCGAAATAATATATCTTTCAGGTAAAGATAATTTAAAAGCAGATTGCTTAAGCAGGAATCCAGTATTAGAGCCTAAAGAGAACGAAGATGATATTTTAAAAGTTGTTGACTTAATAAATTCGGAAGATATTTTGGGAGACCAAGAAAAAAACAAAGATATAAAACTTAACAAAAACAAACTTAATTACTGAAAATAATTACTTCTTTACTTCTATTATATTAAAGTAGAGAATTAAACTTTTTTTTTTTACATGAATATCTTTTGCATTATTGTCACATACATATACACACATACACACGTGCAGCATTAACGTATACATACACATATACACATACATACATATACATTAGGGTGTCCCTTATTTACCAATGTTTTTTTTTTCGTTGTGCCGCCCCCTAGATCTTTAATTTATGCTGAAAAATGAAGATTCTACTAGGAAAAAGTGAGAAAAAGACGTTTTAAACCGTGCCTATTTCGCAAAACGAGATTTTAGTCCACGTATACACATTATACTTAATCTAACGTATTTCATTCCTCTACTATGTTAAAAAAGAGCTTTAAACAGTTCAACTATTAGATTTTTTTTATGTAAAATTTAGCATAAGAACGAAGTTTTACTTATTTTAGATCAAAACGTACATATAGTAAGGTAAGAGACACTTTTGCATTAATTAAGGTCAGTTTTTTAAATTATTTTTTGCTTTTTTGATTAATAATGAAAGTTATTTATGATTTTCCTGATTATTTTGAGTAATAATTTTCAAAAAATAGACATAAAAATTCACAACAATTATAAATTAACATATTTTGTGCATTATGAAATTTCTAAGATTGTTTTCAAAAACAATTTTTGTTCACAATAGTTGGTTTAAGCGTATGATAATATTTTTTTTATAATATTAGGGGTAACCGGGGTAAATTGGACCCATGGGACAAACCAGACCAGCATTACTTTATATGAATATACGTAAATATTAGAAGATTAAAACTACATAAAAAAACTTTAGCAATAAAAGTAATTCAATGTAACAATATTAAAATCTTATTGGTCAAATAAAAATTTACTATATTTTTACATAAAGTGATGCCGGTCCGATTTCCCCGGGGGTCCGATTTACCCCGATTTCCCCTACCTTCGATGTATTCAAGTTTTTAATTAATTTATTAAAAAACTGTACGATTATGCTGACATTGATTCTTTAGTATCCAATGCTGCCTTAGAAAAGATCAAAAGGCATTTATGGTACTTAGCCCCTGAGGCAAGTGCTATTTCATTTTTTGATGATGCTTTATCTTTTGAAGTCAGATGTCAGATGGTTTTATCGTTAGAAAAAGACTTTTACACTGATGATTCACCTCCGAAAAAATACATAATTAATAATCCTACAGATTTAAAAAATTTTGAAATTCTAGAATTAGATCACTTTATAAATCGTCAATCACTCTTATTTTTTGATAGATTTAATATTAACAAAAACTTTTTGTACACTGATTGTAAGACTTGGTCTACTAATGATGATTATTTAAAAGGTTTAGAGATTGTTAAAAATTTACGTGTTGTAAATGATGCTGCTGAAAGAGCTGTAAAACTTACCGAAGATTATATAAACAGAACCAAGAATGAAGATCAGAAATTATTCTTGATACAAAATGTATGCCAATTTCGTAAAGATTTTGAAGATGCTAATAAGCAAACAATTGTAAAAAAATAAAATTGCAGGAAAAAGATGATAATTGAAACTTTATCAAAACAACAAAAATTTTAATAAATTTTATTGCTTTATAATGACTATATTTGTTTTTATTTAATATTATATATTTTTTGAGAATTTTGGTGAATTTTACGTACACGCCCATTCGCTTTTACGTGTTTCCGACATTTTGAAATATACAAAGTATGTTGATTCATTCGTTTTGTGAATTTTCATGTCTAATATTCTAAAAATTATTACTCAAAATAATCAGACAAATCATAAATAACATTCATTATAAATAAAAAACAAATAATCATTAAAAAAACTGACCTTAACTGATGTAAAAGTGTCTCTTACCTTACTATATGTACGTTTTGATTTAAAATGAGTAAAAATTCGAATTCTATGCCAAATTTTACATGAAAAAATGTAATAGTTGAACTGTTTAAAGCTCTTTTTAAACATAGTAGAGAAATGAAATACGTTAGATTAAGTATAACGCGTATACGTGGACTAAAATCTCGTTTTGCGAAATAGGCACGGTTTAAAACGTCTTTTTCTCACTTTTTCCGAGTAAAATCTTCATCTTTCAGCATAAATTAAAGATCCAGGGGGCGGCACAACGAAAAAAAAAACATTGGTAAATAAGGGACACCCTAATATACATACACACATACATATACATACACACATACACATACATACATACATATACATACACACATACACATACATACATACATATACATACACACATACACATACATACATATACATACACACATACACATACATACATATACATACACACATACACATACATATACATACACACATACACAAACATACATATACATACACACATACACATTCATACATATGCATACACACATACACATACATACATATACATACACATATACACACACATACATATACATACACACATACATACATACATATACACACATACGCATACATACATATACATACACACATACATACATACATATACACACATACGCATACATACATACACACATACACATACATACACATATCCAAACACATACACATTCTCATATACACACATACTCATAAACACACACACACATACACAATATCCGTCACTCCATCTCTCCATCTCTGTCTCTCTGTCTCCGTTTCTCCGTTACTCCGTTTTCGTCTTTCTGTCTCCGTTTTTCTGTCTCGATTCCTCCGTTTCTTTTTCTCTGTCTCTGTTTCTTCATCTCCGCTTCTTCGTCACTCCGTCTCTGTCTCTCTGTCTCCGTTTCTCCGTCTGCGTTTCTCCGTCTCTGTTTCTCCGTCTCCGCTTCTCCGTCTCTCCGTCTCCGTCACTCCGTCTTCGTCTCTCCATCTCCGTCTTGGTCTCTCCGTCTCCATCTCCATGTCTCCGTCTGCCTCCGTTTCTCTGTCTCCGTCTCTCTGTCTTCGTCGTATCCGTTCGTTCATCCTCTAGGTTTCCAACTAGTTTTCATATGTCCCAACGTTCGTACTGCTGCACTTCAGAACTCCTTTGCTTTTTCACCTAAAAATAACACTTACACTAAAAAATAGTCGACCAGCTACCTAAAGAGGGGCACATGCACCAGGTTGTTTTTACCATATTCATTATGCTCAGAAAATTTGAGAATGATCGAAAGAATGATACTTTTTTTATAGCTCAAGAAACACACGTAGAAAAGTATAAAAAAAGTATTATTTTTGACGTATAAAATTATGTACCGTAAGTACCAATTTTCCAATCGAGACCAAAATTCAATTACATATTCTACTACAAGAAACGAGTAATTTAAGCCCTTATTGAAGTGTGTGCCACTTCAGAAACTTGTATTATAGACCTTTCAATTGTTGTCAGGTCGACATCTCAAAATTATAAAGTTCCAGAGATATCCCCATATATGATCATGCAGCTGGCCTGATTTTCATGAGCATGTAAGAAAATTACAAAATTAGCCATATGCATCAAGTGGAACTGGATTTATTCTCAAACTACGCCCCGGACGACTTACGTACTCACCTACTTATTTTTTAACTTATTTTTCTTTTGATAATATTGACAATTTAATTAAATATTGTGTTTTTTGTTTTATTTAATACAAATTCTATCTTGTCCTTTTTCATATATTGTTGTATCATAAAGATATATATATATATATATATATATATATATATATATATATATATATATATATATTGTACACGACGTTGTATACTCCTATTAGTGCCAGACAGGGTTTTTACCCCAAGGCCCAATAAATTTGATCAATCAATCAATCTCTTCATCTCTGTTCTTCCACCTTTGTCCCTTCGTCTCCGTTTTTTCGTGTTTGTCTATTTGTCTCTACTTCTCTGTCTTTGTCTTTTTGTTTCCGTCTCTGTCGCTTTGTCTATGTCCTCATCCCTCCGTCTACGTCTTTCCGTCTCCATTCTTGCGTTTTCGTCTCTCTGTCTTCCTTTTAATAAAATCGTTCCGTGACTTTCATGCCGCCCTTTGTCTTTTTTTCTTTGCTTCTATTGATACACACGCACGTCTGCATATTGATGCTGATGTTTGAGTTGATGATGATGATCATGATATGTTTATTGTTTAATGAATTTTAAATTTTACGTTTCGTCCCAGATCTGTTTATAGGACTTATCAGTAAAGCTTTGTGAGACAAGACAATCTAAATAAATAGCCATTATTATAGTTTATTCTGATTAAAAAAAAATTTCTAGATAAATAATTTCACTTCTGGACATATATTTGTAATTAATTAGAAGCATTTCGTGGAATCATTAACTAAAGCTTTTATTTAAAGCGCATCAAGGCTCGATTCTATAGTGATTATTGTTAATTATATTTTCTTGTATTATTTGATTTATTCATATTGTCTTCTTTATTATAACAGATACTGCTTTAGGCGTTACTTTTGATAATAATGTCAGTTCTTTTTTGCTTAGCATTAATATTAATATCCGTGTTCCTTTAATTACCCAGCGCTCACAATAGCAGTCATGTTATTTTTATTATACAACGTTTGCAATAAAAGTCACGTTTTATCAATAACACCGTGCACACATTGGCGGTCGAGTTCCTTTAACTACATAGCGTTCAAAATAGCAACCGTGAATACTTAATTACACAGTGCTTACAATAGCAGCTGCGTATTTTTAACCACACAGCACTCAAAATAGCAGCCACGAATTTTTAACTAGACAGCGCTTAAAATAGCAGCCGCGTATTTTTAACCATACAGCGCTCAAAATAGCAGCCGCAAATTTTTAACTACACAGTGCTTAAAATAGCAACGGTGAATTCTTAATTACACAGCGCTTACAAAAGCAGCCGCCTTTTTTTAACCACACAGCGCTCAAAATAGCAGCCACGAATTTGTAACTACACAGCGCTCAAAATAGCAACCGTGAATTTTTAATTACGCTGCGCTTACAATAGGAGTAAAGTTTTTTCAACTACACAGCGCTCAAAATAGCAGTTGCGAATTGGTTATTACACAACACTTACAATAGTTGTTGCGTTTTTCATCTTTAGCTCTTAAAATAGAAGCTGCGTTTTTTAAACCAGATAGCGCTCTGAAAAGCAATCGCGAATTCCTAATTACACAGCACTTACAATAGTTGTTGCGTTTTTCATCTTTAGCTCTTAAAATAGCAACCGCGTTTTCTAAACCAGGTAGTACTCTGAATAGCAGTCGCGAATTTCTAATTACACAGCACTTACAATAGTTTTAGCGTTCTTCTCTATTAAAGCACTTACAATAGCAACCATGTTTTTTTTAAATACATAGCATTTAAGAGCAGGCCGGATTCACTGTCCTTGTCTAATTGAGATTTTTGTTATTTACTTAAGTATTAAACAATGTATCTGCAAATTGAAGGTTAAGCGCAATAGATATTATTATTACATATATTTATGCACAAGAAAAAAAAAATCTATCGCTTTATTTTTGAGAAAAAAAAGTAATGCGAAAATATTATAAACATAAATTTTTACTTTAAAGCGCAAAACTCTACTTCATAATTTTTTATTTTTTCATATTTAATATTATATTAGAGTTTTAAATATGTTTGATTTTATTGTCTAATTCATTATATTTAATTTCTATGTTGTGGTTTTATAATATTTCTCTGTAAACGATGTTTTTAGTATAGACCATTCCATCTTTAGCTTTTCTTGATTTTTCAGTTAATAATATTTTTAATTCTTTTTTATTAGTTGTCCTTGAAAGTGCCACGCATAACTGCCCATGACTAAAAATTGGTGTTGATAAATATACTCCTACATTTTTAAATAATTGTCCTTGCGACTTATTAATAGTCATTGCATGAGCAAGTTTTACAGGAAATTGTTTTCTGGTCATCTGGAATGGCAGTTTATCATTTGCTGATAATGTCATACGTAGTAAGAATATAGTGCTCCCTTTTTTACTTCCTATTAATATTTGTGCAATAATAGTAAATCGTTTTAATGTCGTTATTACTAATCGGGTTCCATTACAAAGTCCTTCATTTAAATTAACATTTCTTTAGAAGCATTACTATAGCTCCTTTTTTCAATTGTAATCTATGTGAAAATAAACCGTTGTGCGTTATAGACTTTAAAAATTCTGTTGGCAAAATTGCGTCGAAACTTTCGTCATTTGCATCTTTTGCAGAGTCAATGCTTAAGTACTCTATTACTGGTTCATTTATTTTTGATAAAATTTTTTCATTCATTTCTGTTACATCTACGTTTTTCGGTGTTAATATAATATTTTCGTAATAGTCACACTTTTCAATATTTATATTATGCCCGTAAATTTTATCAATTAGATTGCTATTTGACAATATTTCTTTTGGAATTTGTATAACTTTATTTCCGTTTTTATATTTTGAATGAAAATTACCATTTTCTATATTTAGTAACCAATTTTTAAATTCATCATCTGATTCAGATAAACGTTTATTTTTTTTCAAAGACATACATTGAAAATGTTCCCATAAATAGCTTTTTTGATACAATTTTCTACTATCTATGTTCTATTTCCAAGTTTTACTATTGGTAATGTTTGTCTAAAATCACCTGATATGATAAATGTTTTCCTTTTGAACGGATAATTATTATCACATGCATTTCTAAACATGCGATCAACGGCTTCAAAAGCGTATTTTAATGTTATTGTGATTTCATTCCAGATAACGATTGATACATTTTTCATTTTTTCACCCATTTCGCTGTTTGCACTAACATTACATATTGTGTCTTCAGATATGTTCTAGGGTAATTTAAATGCTCTATGTACTATCACACCGTCTTGTAATAAATTAGCCGCTATTACCTGTCCATGATACAACTAAATATTTGATTTCATAAATGTTTAGATAAGTTATAATTGTATTTAATAAGTAGCTTTTACCACTTCCACCTGGACCGTATATATGTATACTTTTCAGTGCAGTTTATATTTAATGAATTTATTACTGTATTAAAAATAGTCGTTTGAGCATTTGTTAAAGTATCAATGATTGACCCAATATTACTAACATTATTTACGGTACTATATTCAATTTCATTATTTTCAATATAGTATTATGAAGTAGGTAAATTAAAGTTACCTAATGAGAATCTATTATTAGTTAAAATATCATTAATTATGCTTAATGGATATTCTTCACCTTTTTGTTTATTCATTTTTGGAGGATAAAAATAGATTTTATATTTTTCATATAAGTCTCGAGCACTAATTGGAATATGAAATGTTTAAATGTAACCTAATAATTGACAAATAGCTTTTGGAAATCGAGATTCACATGATTCTTCTAAACATTTATTCCATTCATCATCGATTTTTATATAATTTCTTGCTGTTGCTGCTTCAAAGAATGTTGGGTATGTTATTCTATTAAAAGTTTTTAAGTTTTCAAAAGATGTTGCAGCTTTCACGTAAAGCAGAAGTAATCTTAAAAAGAATCTTTTTCATTGTTTTGGATTAACTAAGTATATTCTGGTTAGAATACGTTTCATAGTCATTTTTCTTTTCGTCCATGTTTTATGTATTCGATTAAAAACATAATGTTGCGGTATATCAGAATAAAAGTAATTATGTGCCTTTGGGTCACTTTTATTAAGTTCAAACCACGCTGTGAGTGTTGTATTTACATTTTTCTCATCAATATCGTGTTTGGATCCTTCTTTAAAATACACATTGCGACGCTTGAATTTCGCGCGCGCTTAAACTGCGTGGCACTTGGTCGCCAGCAGCAAGTATGGGTGCTGAGCCGCTACGAGACGTTGCTCCCACAACGAGAAAAACAAGCCTCTGTGCATATAAGAGCCGTCGCTGGCTCTTTCGAGGCTCACTCCTTACCTGACCGTCCGTCTGTTAGCATGTACTAGGGGGAGAACTTTGCATGCTGCAGATGGTCTTTTCTATTCAGCCTTTGACTCTCTCGGAGTTTACGTAGAGTCAAGTTCCTGTACCTTATCTTCGTACACTAAGAGATTACTTTGTACGAATTCCTGTCCTCTTTGTTAGAGTTGTACATAGAGAGATCCTCCTGCCGTGTATTTCCCTCTCCGCCCTCTTGGAGATTACATAGAGTAGGGGTCCTTTGCTGACTGTATACTAGGAGTATACTTTGTACAGTCTTTCCTTAATGTCGTGTATTAGGAGGTATACTTTGCACGACTTCCTTTCACCTTCCAGCCACCAATACGCCGCGTCGTCCGTATAGGTCACGTTGTATCTACCGTCGGTAAAGTAGATTTCGCGTTAACCCGCCGTGAATAATTATTATTTATATTTGCGTCAGAAATATTAATCTCCTGTTCTTTTTCTTTTCGTTGTTTATTTCGCAGACGGTTATTAGAACGCCACACCATCTACAGGTGGAAAAGAGGAAACAAATCTTCATTTCTTATTTGCATTACCGCAAGTCAAGAAATAGATTTGGTTTGATCAATAATATATTTTTTTACGTTTGCATTTTATTTTTATCGGCTTTGTAAAGAAAACTCTTGCAATTATTTAATAAATTAAGAAAAGATTAATTTAATTGGAATAAGTCGTGAAATATGCTTATTTACCTAGTTCCGAAAAACCTTTACTGTAAATCCTACCCGTCGCTTACACCTTTAATTATTAAGTATATTTATTTTTATTTCAATATTTAAATTTCATTGATAAATTATTTCTTTCTATATGGAGTTAAATCTTTAATTATATTTATTCTTTATTATAATTGCCTTCCTTTTTATTAAATTGAATACTTTACTTTAATTAATTAAACTCAATTAGTTTATAAGTGCGAACTTTGGCTTTTATCCACCGCCGTAGATCACCCTCATAAAAGTCTGATGCAACTGCCAGCTAACTAGAAAAGCCAAACATTACAACATATTATTTATTCTCATTATGAACGGCTAATCTATAAATTTTATGTGAAAGTTCACTAATATTCTATTCCAATATGCGATGCATAGCTTCTGGTGGGTAAACGTATCTTGCGTTCATATAGTGTTTAATTTCATCAAAAAACATATCTAAATCATCCATTTCATCATAAATATTACTTTCAGTATTTATTTCACTTGCTTTTATTTCTATAAATGCACAATCATGTCCTTTGAAGCAGTATTTAAATAAGTATTTTATAACTCTTATTGTTTAACATAATTCAATATTAATATGACAGTTGAACTTTAGTAATAAATACGGGTTATAAGAAACCATAAATCTATTGTCTGCTCACTTGTTTTTTGTGTACAATGTCTCATTTTTATTATTTCTTCGACGATAAATAGGATAACCATTTGTCATTATTGTAGTTTCATTCAATCGTTTTGGAAAATTTTTCGTACACTTTCCTGATTCTTTTCATATACAAGGTGAGTTTTTATTCCGATCTCCACAAGGGCCACGGATCATAAATTATTTATTTATTTATTTTATTATTCATCCAGCAGTATACAAAACAGTGGCATGAAACACTGCCATGCAACTTAAACTTGCAGAGGTATACGTAGATACCTGTACGCAAGACTGGCAACTAAAATTAAACTAAAAAATATACTATAAACTAACATAACTTAACTCACTTAAAACTAAGGTTAGAACCAATTATATTTAACATCTTAATGATAGCTATGACAGATATGTTCATTCATAATAATTTATAAATACAATAGATAAAAAAAAAAAAATGTTAATAAACATTTTTTTATATCCACTTTTTTAATTTTTTTCTTCTTGCATATTTATTTGTACATAATATTTTGAGTTCATACGGCAGATTGTTAAATATTCTTGTGGCTTTCAATAGTGAACTTTTACCACTAATCGCTTTTTTTCTCTTTGGTATTTGTATGTTCTTATATCTAGTAGCTCTATTTGAGTTGTTATATTTTTCTTGCAACGACTTATAATGATACATTACTGATTCCAGAGTATATAATTGTGTTATATTTAATGGGTAACTTACGTCATCAAAATGATTTCTATTTATCAATTTTAATATTCTATTTTGTAAATTTTGTAATATATTTTTGTAATTGTTGTAAGCTCCTCCCCATGCAATAATCCCGTAACTAATTACACTATTAAAGAGATCATAATATATCATTTTTAAAGTCGCTGCGTTCATTATTTTGTTTAATTTATAGAATACAAAAATAAGGTATTTTGTTTTGTTAATTATATACTCTATGTGTTTATTCCATTTGAGGTTATCATCAAAAATAATACCAAGATATTTACAATATTCCATTCTTTTAATATTTTTCTTATCTATATATACATTTATATCACTGGGTACACTATTTTCATAGTTTCCAAAGGTTATAAATGATGTTTTATCAATATTTAATACCAACTTATTAGACCTTAACCAACTTGATACAAATTCCAGATAATTATTTAGTTTGATTTCTACCTTTAAACAGCTATTACCAGTTGAGACAACCACAGTATCATCTGCAAAAGCGAAAATTGATTCCCCAGGAATAATACCCAGTAGATCATTTATGTACAGCAAAAATAGTAAAGGACCCAGTATGGTTCCTTGTGGAACACCAGTTTTAACATTTACATATTCGCTTATATTATTATTTATTCTAACACACTGTTTCCTGTTGTACAAATAATCCGTAATTAATTTAAGAGCATTACCTCTTATCCCGTAATTATACAATTTCCCAAGGAGAAGATCATGGTTAACTGTATCAAATGCCTTTGCCAGATCCAAAAAAGCAATTATAATTGCTTGACCATTTTATATAATCTAAAATTGTTTAACCATTTCATATAATCTGGGATTCTCATTTTTATTTGGAATTTTAGCTACTATAAATTTATCAATGTCATCACAATTGTAAATTTTATCATCTTCACTTAAAAATATTAGCATATAGACATGCGGTAATCCTCTCTTTTGAAATTCTACTACGTATGAATATGCAATCCATTTTCCCGAAATATGAATATTAGAAATTCGCTCTATTAATAGTTTTAATTTTTAATACTTCAACAACAATATCTGGTCAGTCTGTTACTTCTTCATTTTGTCCTGTATTGTTTGTGTTTTTTTCTTATTTCGGATTGCATGTCATAGTAATGAAAAAATCTGATTTCTCAATTCTTCGTACTAATGTCATGGGATAAAAAAATTTCGATATAAGGAACGCGGACTTCCTGTAAAAGTTTATGGTAATATAATAATTTTTCTTATACTATGATTGTGAATAATAATTATTAACTTTTATTAAAGTTTATTAATTTACAAAAAATTAAAAATTTTTTATTTCGATGCAGTAGAATATGATGATAATGATATGAATATATGAAAAAAAATTAAATACATATTTTATATTGAACTACTATTGTCAATGAAATTAGCAAATTTATATATAATAATATAATATACGATAATGCAACCGAGCGACGTCAGGAGCGAGGTAAATTTTGCTCGTCTATATTATAAAAAAGCAAAAAATAAAGGAAAAACTATATTATTAGAAGAATTTAGTAAAAAACTAATAAAAGACATACATAAAACATTTTGTCATATTGGAATAAACCAAATGAAAAAAAAAATTCTGCCGTATAATACAGCGGTAAATATATCAGAAAATATAAAGAAAATCTGTAAACACTGTGAAGTATGTATGAAAAATTATTCAAAAAATTAATCAGGCCAGGATAAAATTGGTTTAATGTCACGTCTCGATTTCGCAAGGAAACCGTTTGAAATAGTTTCCATAGACACAATAGGTGGATTTGGCGGCTCACGTTTCACGAAAAACTATTTACATCTATTAGTAGATCACTTCACAAGATTCGCTTACATACTTACATCAAAAACACAAAATGCGAGCGATTTTATCAAATTGACAGAAAATGTACTGAAAGATTAAGATATTCAAATACTATATATGTACTTGGGTTTACCCACCTATTGCTTTTTGGTCTAGGAAGTTCATTAAACCTTTTTTCTATACCTTTTGATCCAACCTTATTCGACGATGCGAACCTCCCTAGCGGACCTTTTCAACCTGAAGGTTGCTGAGACAGGCTCTAGCATGACTCGGTAATCAAAATTGTCTTCGGTGTTTATGTCACAATCCGTATGCCTAAACACCGAGAACATTTTTCTTTTAACCACCGCATACATTGTTGACGATGAAAAATCACCTAATCGATCATCGTAGTTGCATAGGTATTACCGGTCACCCTACTGAAAAAAATGACATGAGATCTCACGTGATATCTCATGTGAAATCACACACGAGATCTAACATGAGATCTCACGATTGAAAATGAAACGAGATCTCATATGAGAACTCATATGAGATCTCACGTGAGATCTCATGTACCGCAAAATTTTATTTTTCCTGATGCCCGATCTCACGTGAGATCTCATGTGAGATCTCATGTGCGAAAAGTATAATTTTTCCCGATACCCGATCTCACATAAGATCTCACATGAGATCTCATATGAGATCTCGTGTGAACTAAAATAAAATTTTTTTGGACATGAGATCTCATGTGCAAAAAAATTTGATTTTTTCCTACACTTATAGTTGTAATTAATGTCAACAAATATAAAATCTGAATTTTGGTCTATAATTCAATTAATTTATATATTATATATATTAATGAAATTACGATTAAATGATTCTACACTACATCTACAAAACAATCGTTATCTAAAGCATGCTATTATGGATTATGGTTTTAAACTATATTCGAGCGTAATTATACTTGGCGATTGAATAATAATAGAAACAAAATTTTTACGAAGATTTAGACGTTATTTACAAGTAATATTTAAGATACTAGTCACTACAATTATGCATATCGCCTTTTACACTCGAGAAGGCCATCACTTTTCAGTGAGGTCTGGAGCCATGACGTTCGTATACAAAGGTTTGTACAGAATTTGTTTATTCAAAAAATGAGATACTTATTTCATATCACAGACGAAATCATGTATACGAGGCTCGGGGTCAGTTCACTGATTAATGACAGTTTTTCTAATCAATAGGTAGTGTCGTTCTATGACGCACGCTGCATCTGGTTCAGATTTACGGCATAACACGTCTTACCAATTGTTACACAATTTGCATGTCGCCGTAAAAACAGTTGCAGCTTCATTTATGTCTTAGAACATTATGACAAACTACCTTCAATGAACTGACAGTGACTTAGTACTTATTATCTTTTTTTTATCATACTGATAAATTATTTTTACATATCATTTACAATAGCGTCTTACAGATTTAAATAATATAGGTTTTTCTGACTCAAGAATTATTGATTTTACTTTTATTTTAAAGTAATATCGCAATCTTATTGCTTCTTTCCATGATTCAGTCGTGAATCTACCGTAACCTGAAACATTTCAAAATCGCGCTCGAATATAATTTCAAACCATGATATATAATCATATTCATACAGACACTATTCACATGGTTTTCATAATAAGAATTATATTTGTATGCAATGTAAGTCTAAACGTTAAAAGTAAGGTAATACACATATTTTAGTATTATACTATTTTACATGTTAAAGGTCAGTTTCAGACGAGGTTTTAGGCATTTTTTACTGATTGAAAGTAGCTAAAAAAGTAATTTAATTTCTTTTTAATAAAAATACATATCATAATTGCTTTCACTTGTGAATATCTATTTATTTTATCGTATGAGAAACGGAAGTGTGTACATTAGTCAAAATTCTTTTCTAGCTATTTTCGATCAGTAAAGTTAGTCGGAAGCTGATCCTTAATTGGAAAGTGACGCCATGAAATACCATGCAAAAACGAAAATTAGAACTACTAACCCCGGGCAAGATACGTTGGGTCATATAGCTCTACTAAATTTATTGAATATGATGATGTTCTAGTGTGTGAATACGTATTTATAATATTAGTGTAATTATATAAATTGAGGGCATGGTGATGCTTCCCCCTTTTGATAATATTTCTGATCCAAGTTTATGTTTCACTTCAATAATAGTACATTGTGCAACAAGGGAGCAAAATAGGTGTTTGCCGACGAGTGCGTGTTTGTCGCTCGAGCGTAGCGAGAGCGACAAATCGCACGAGGCGACAAACACCTATATGCTCCCGCGTTGCGCATACTATTTTCTCACGCGAAGAGCATCAAAAATATTATTTTTCTAACAAGCACGCAAAATTCTAAGAATGACAAACTTGCGTCTGTGATAGCATGTACAATCTTGTTCGAAGGCTATCAAGATCGTAAGAGGTAGTCGAGGTCGGGGCGCAGGACGGGGTCCAGGGGCGGAGCCCCGGTGGGGGTGCAGGGGGCGAAGCCCCTGCCGGGGGGGTTCGGGGGGGCAGCGCCCCCCGCCTCCAAAAAAATAAATAATATTACTAATATAAAAATAAAATTAATAAAACCATTAACGGCAGGCCAGAGTAGAACCTGATATTGACCGAGTAACAATTGAGTTGTTTGTTATTTACTCAAGTATTAATCGGTGTATCTTCAAATTAA
This sequence comes from Anastatus disparis, assembly GCA_017163975.1. NCBI lineage: Eukaryota > Metazoa > Arthropoda > Insecta > Hymenoptera > Eupelmidae > Anastatus > Anastatus disparis. Next base: position 4,574,373 of record JAFFSR010000314.1, on the reverse strand, counting down.
AAGTTGAGCGCAATAGATATTATTATTATGAACATCTATGCACAAGAATCTATCGATTTGTTTTTGAGAAAAGTAAGTAACGCCAAAGTGAAAGTTTATGTTTATAATATTTTCGCGTTACTTACTTTTCTCAAAAACAAAGCGATAGATTTTTTTCTTCTTGTGCATAAATATTTGTAATAATAATATCTATTGCGCTCAGCTTTTAATTTGCAGATTCACCGTTTAATACTTGAGTAAATAACAAAAATCTCAGTTAGACAAGTTTTCAATACTATATATATATTTTTCTTATAATACATTAAAAATAAAATTAAATTTTGATTTATTCAAATTTAACATTTTTCGCGGAAATCGTCCATCGCTAACTTGTAATTCCAAGAATTTACGATTCGGCGTTGAATACTTGGCTGATATTATAAGGATATGAAAATGTCTTCGATGCAACGTGCAAGATTAAATATTACATAAATAATACTCGAAAAAATCAATGCTAAATAGACTGAAAGTTGCTACTGATATATGTGAACTTTTTCGAGGAATTTGTTCACCCCTGACTTGTAATTCGGGGAATTTACAATTCGCAGAATTGACCATTCTAAGTGAAGCACTTAACTGATGTATAAAAAGCATCGAGTTACACACACTGACTGATGTATAAAAATATCGGGTTACATTATCGAGCCTGTTAAAAGTTCGAATTCATTTTGCTCCCTAGGGAGGCAAAGAGGTATTTTGCTCCCTCACAACAGCTGGTCAAAATAGTATTTTGCGCTCTGAGTGCGAGAAAAAAATTAGTAGGATTCAACTTGAGTGCGAACAACTAAAGAAATCTACCAAATTCTTAAAAAGTTATGTACAAATTAGCAATTTATAGTATTTCGGGGTTAGGTTTGGCAACTTTGATATATTATTTGCGATTCAAGTTCATAAAAAAATAACCGCTCTAAAGGATTTTTTTATTTTAACTAAAATAATGGTATTAGCTAATTTCAAAATTTGTCAAAATTTAAAGAACAAGCCGAAAAAAATAAAAGAGTAATAAATATCTTTTTCAAATTTTTTAAATTGAATAAAATATATAAGAGATCCCATGTGAGATCACATATGAGATCGCACACGAGATTGCATATGAGATGTCACGTGAAATCGCCTATGAGATCGCATATGAAATCGAATGTATATTCGTTAAATTTTGAAAATAAAAAAATATATGTACGATCTGACATGAGATCTCACATATATTTATTTTATTTTCAAAATTTAACGAATATATATGAGATTTCATAGACGATTTCATATGAGATTTCACATGAGAGTTCATACAATATTTTTAGTAGGTATGATTTTTCTCGGATTGTTCTTTAAATTTAAACATATTTACACTCTTCCGATTCTCATTTATTTAAAATAAGTTCATACCTATAAGTAGAATAGGTAGTAGCGCAGGGACTAAGGCTCTTGGCTCATGCTGTAGTAGACCAAAGTTTAATCCCCGGGGAAATTTTGGAAAAATTTTCTGAATTTTTCTCTGTGAAATAGAACTAGGAGACCATACTGAAAAACTTTTCGTACGAAAACACTATGATAAAAAGCAAAAAGTGTTTTGGCACGAACGTATTAATGCTCTAGTTTACGAATGTTCGTAGTTATTCAGCACGAAGATCGTAGTGCATGAGTTGCAGAAAACGGTACAAGTAAAACCCTCTGATGCTCGAAGTTAAGGGCTATGAATTTCGTAGAATATATGATTGATACTAATATCATATGTGTATACTTTGAATTTCGTAGCTCAGCACTATGAGCTTCGTAGTAAAATCACACGAACATTCAAAACTCGAAAAGAGAGTCGAGTGCAGCTCTCCCACTCCTTCACACAAAAAGCAAATGAGGGGAAAAGATAAAACTCACGCTTTATGAGAAAAACTGCCTCGATTGAAATGGCGATCTTTAATAACATATATATTATTTATATATAGATATAAAATTAAAAATATATTTTAATATTTTACGCAATCTAAGTGTAAAAAAAATTTAAATAAGCATTTTGAAGAGCCAATAATTCAAAGAAATTATTTAATCTATTTGTTAAAATTATTCTAATTATTGTGTCAGCCAAATTTTGCTAAAAATAAAATGTTAAGGAATATTTTTATTGTTAATCTATAGTTCTATTATATTTTTAGCATAATAAATATAACTTAATTTTTTGTAAATATTTATTTCGTTTGAATGAAATTAAAATTATATTTACATTAAAACTTCTTAACAATACTATTGGTTTTAGTTTTTATATAAGAATAATCTGATGTAAAGATATATTTGTTATATTCTATTGAAGATAATAGTATATACATGTAAGCAAATATTCTATAACTACATTAATAGTAAATATAATAGAAAATTTTTTAGTAAAGTTTTGTGTTCCTCAAAATAACGGAATGGAAACTGTTGAAAAATTGTTTAAAACCAGTGACATTAAAAGTTAAAAGTTCTAGAGAATTACTCAAATAAGCGATACTAAAAAAATAATTTTATAAAACTAAAAAAATTTCTATTATATTTACTATCAATGTAGTTATAAAATATTTGCCTACATCTATATACTATTATCTTCAATAGAATTATAAGAAATATATCTTTACATCAAATTATTATTATATAAAAACTAACACCAATAGCATTGTTAAGAAGTTTTAATGTAAATATAAATTAAATTTCATTCAAACGAAATAAATATTTACAAAAAATTAAGTTATATTTATTATGCTAAAAATATAATAGAACTATAGATTAACAATTAAAATATTTCTTAACATTTTATTTTTAGCAAAATTTGGCTGACACAATAATTAGAATAATTTTAACAAATAGATTAAATAATTTCTTTGAATTATTGGCTTTTCAAAATGCTTATTTAAATTTTTTTACACTTAGATTGCGTAAAATATTAAAATATATTTTTAATTTTATATCTATATATAAATAATATATATGTTATTAAAGATCGCCATTTCAATCGAGGCAGTTTTTCTCATAAAGCGTGAGTTTTATCTTTCCCCCTCATTTGCTTTTTGTATGAAGGAGTGGGAGAGCCGCACTCGACTCTCTTTTCGAGTTTTGAATGTTCGTGTGATTTACTACGAAGCTTATGGTGCTGAGCTACGAAATTCAAAGTATACACATATGATATTAGTATCAATCATATATTCTACGAAATTCATAGCCCTTAACTTTGAGCGTCAAAGGGTTTTACTTGTACCGTTTTCTACAGCTCATGCACTACGATCTTCGTGCTGAATAACTACGAACATTCGTAAACTAGAGCATTAATACGTTCGTGCCAAAACACTTTTTGCTTTTCATAATAGTGTTTTCGTACGAAAAGTTTTTTAGTGCAGGAAAAAGCAATTACAAATTCTCCCAGGCCTATAAAAATTACATGAGTAAGGTGAAATCACAGGTCTCAGTCCACAGCGATCAAGAGACCCACTGGCAATAAAATAGAGAAGATGATATCTCCAATGTGGTTCCCTAGTGGAAATATAAAATGTGCATCACTTATTGAAATAGTTTAAAATTAGTCAAAACTGTTTAAAAATGTTTAAAACTGTTTAAGGCGACTACGGAAGTACGGTTCGATTTCATTTTGTAGTTTACAAATTACTCTTTTAATATGTAAAATTTTTCAAATTTTTTAATTTTCCACCATTTATAATAATCCGTAGAATGGTGGAAAATTAAAAAATCTGAAAAATTTTACATATTGAAAGAGTAATTTGTAAACTCAAAAATAAAACCTAACCTAAAATCCGAAGTCGCCTTAAAACTATTCAAAATAGTTTATAAATGTAAAATTTGGGACATTTAAAACAGTTATAAACAGTTTTAAACATTTTTGAGCAGTATTGAACAATACAGAATAATTTAAAACTGAAGTAAACATTTTCTCGTATATATTATATACATTTTAATATATATAAGAAAATTTTTACAAACACAAAATTATGAAACACTGTTTGAAATCATGTCAAACTTTTGAAAACATTTTAAAACTGTTTAAAACTGTTCAAGTTAATAAAAAATAGTTCATATTGATTTAAAATTGTTTCAAATATTTTGAATATTTAAAATAATCTACAACTTTTTAACATAAAAAATTCAAAACTATTAAACACCGTTTGAAATCATTTCGAACTTATCAAAACTTTTTGAAAGTGTTTAAAAATGTTAAAAACTGTTCGTAACTGTTTTGAATGTCCTAAATTTTGCACTTATAAACAGTTTCAAACAGTTTTGAACAGTTTTAAACATTTTTAAACATTTTATATTTCCGCTAGAGATCACAAACAATTCCGATATTTATTCATATGAAAAAAAAAACGAAATTTATTTTTAAACTATATTTGATCGATAAAGCAAACCCTTAAGAATTTTGTTTTATAATAGGTCATTTATTTTTGTCCTTTTCTAATCTTAATCTCAACTTTATTATATATTGTGTCATGAAACGAATTTTTAAATTAGTGTTATTCAAAAACTAAATAATAATAAAAAGCTATAATATTTTTATAAATTATTAATTTTTTCAATAATATAGCATAAAAGAAAAGAATAATTGGACATTAGTGATATTAGATATTAAAAGAAAACAGGCACGTTTGTTCTAAATTTATCCTAGAGCAGGTGGCTCATCTTTGTCCTTTCATATTAACGAAATGAAATTTCATTTTTAACTGCAAAATGTTTAAAAAAAATAGGAAGCCTTATTTTCCACCATGAAAATAGTTATTATACATTGTTTTGAAATGATATTAAATTAGTATGTTCAAATGTTCTTTTTATCACGGAATTTCACGCAAAATTTGTAACTACACAGCATAAAAAGTTTTTTTTAACTTTAAAGAAGGTGTTTTTGAATATAAGAAATACGGTGCAAAGAAATGAATTTCTTTGAGTCAAAGAAAAATAATTTTTAAATTAATAAAATAATTTTTAAAATAAAAAAAAAACCTTGAAATATTCTTTTTCTTCGTAAAATATTATATTCGAAAAAAACAATGTTCGAATTTAGAAAAATATTTTATTAACTTTAAGAAATTAGTTACTTCCAAAATAGTATTGAAAGTCAGTAAAACTTTCTTAAAAATAATGCTATATTTTTTTATTGAAAAAATGTAATATTTATTTAAAATAATTTTTATATAAAAATGAAAAAAATATCTTACATCAAATAATTTCTTGATCCAAAGACATCATTTTTCAATTAAACAAATTAGTTCATGACTTCCATAAACCTATCTCTTTTCAACAATAGAATGTTTGTTGATGCAAAAAAGTGGTGTAATAAATTACATTTCTTTACATTACAAAGAGGATTTTGAATTGAAAAAAAAAACAATTGTCGAAATGAAGAAAATATAACTAAAAAACTTAAAAAATTTTCTCATTTTAATAAAGTAATTATTATTTTGATTAAAAACGTACATTACAGTAAAAAAAATTTCACAACAATTATTTATAAACATAATTACAAAAAATAAATTTCAATTAAAATCATTATTTAACTGTTTTAAAGAAATACTTCTTTGAATAAAAAAATAATTCTTTGAATCAAAAGAGTTTCAGTAATTAAAAAAAAATTAAAATTTATATTGCAGAAAAAAAACTTAAATTTGTTGAAACATTTATTTGAATTAATATTTTTAATTTACTTGTAACAAATTATTTCTATGCTTAAAAGTGATGTTTCATGTTTTCAAAATAATATTTTTCTACATATATAATTTTTTAGGCTTGAAAAATTCAGATATATTTTTAAAGAAAGATAATATTTATTCAATGTATAGTTACTTTCATTTAGTCCGCAGAAAATAATTAATACGCAATACTTTTTATATGCATGAAAATATTTTATTATAGGAAAAAAATTTTATTTTAATTATTTAACTTAATTTTTATTTTGACATTACGAGATATAAATTTAAAATAAAATTATCAATTTCCAGTATGAGATATTGTTAAGTTCAAGAAATATCTTATGTATGTTGAGAAATATTATATTGATATTTAAAAATTTTATTTTCACTGACGGAATAAATGATATTGATAAAAAAAATATTTTACCGATTGCCCAAAAGAATATATTCAATACAATAAAATTTTTTTCGATACTAATATATTTTTTTTCCAGTGTAGCTATTAACGAGATCAAATAACGGTTGTATCATCTGTCTTTTATTCTTATCATGGAGAGACAAAGACATAATTAGGTTCAAGTAACAACCGCTACTTGAGTTAGGTCTATGAATAGGAGCCTAAGATCGTCTATGATAATAAAAATTTATATGGTTGGAATATATATTCAGAATAGATTAAATTAAAAATATTATTCTCTTCATTAAGAAATAATAAGTTGATTGAAAAAAAATTTTTTTCTCATTTATCTTTTAGTCTATTTTCAATTATAATTAATTTTATTAAAAACGAAGCAATTTATTTTAACATATTTTAACAATGAAAATAATACTTTTAATTTATGTAGAAATAATACTTTTAATCATATTTAAAAGTATTATAAAAATAATTTCAATTCATAAAATTCATAGTAAAGGATTAAATATTTTCATCTTACCTGCCAAAAATGAAATGTTGGCTGTCGAATATTCGCTTTTGTGACTTGAAGGACTACAGTGAATTTGACAGTGGTGATTTTTAACGAAGTAAAATCCGTTATTATTAAAGTCCTCACAATCGTCCGGCACAAAAGACACAAGAGTATCTTTTTTTTGTACTTTTCTAATACATCGGCTTTATTCCAGATGCTTCTCGGGGTTGCACACGCCGTATTCGCAAAATTTATATATATATATATATATATGGGACGTTTCACGTCAACTCACCTAACAAAAAAATAGAATTCGTCGAAAATCTGTGAAAATGTTCTATTTGATACCCAAAATATACAAAAAAAATTTTAGAGATCGAGGTCAAAGGGGTCAGGATTTAAACGTGATGAAATTTTTCGAATTTTCCAAATTTTTTGCTAAATAAATATTTTAATGAATTTTTTCCTCAAAAACTATCAATTTTTCGTTAAAACTTAATAGAATACTTTTTCTTGGAAATTAGATGTAGAATTCACCTGAATTTTTGCAAATTATAATATACTGATTTTTATGCTTACTTGATCTATTTAAATATACTATTTAGTATATCTAAAAATCGAGCCGGTTAAATTGGCTTTTCAAAGTCTTATTTTTTTTGTTTTTTTATGAGGAAAAAATATACGAAGCCTCCAGTTGGGCAGCCTTCTTGAAGTTACTTAATTGTTCAAAAATGTCTGAAAAAATCGCTATTTTGGATCAATGATGAGATTCGTGATTTTTTTTTCTGAAAAAGTATTGATTTTTGGGACAAATGTATGAAAATGTTTTTTATTGGAAATTGTATGTAAAATGTATGTAAATTTTTGTAAATTATTATTTGCTAAACATCACAAATTATAAATTAAATTTTGAAATTTAAAAATTTATTTTTTGTTAAATTTTTAGTATATATGGTTCATAATGTCTTAAATTACAATTTGTAAAAATATGTTTATATTGTACACATGATTTCCAATAAAAAACATTTTCATACATTTATCCCAAAAATCAATACTTTTTTAGAAAAAAAATCACGAATCTCATCATTGATCCAAAATAATGATTTTTTCAGACATTTTTGCGCAATTAAGTAACTTTAAGAAGGCTGTCCAACTGGAGGCTTCGTATATTTTTTCCTCATAAACAAAAAAAATAAGACTTTAAAAAGCCAATTTAACCTGCTTGATTTTTAGATATACTAAATAGTATGTTTAAGAGCATGACGAAGCTGTCCGCCTTCTAATAATATTTCCAATCTTAACTTATGAATAAACGATGCGTTTAATTGAGTTTTTTTGCTATAAAGGAAAAATTTGTAAGATTAAACTCTAGTGCGAACAACTCAAGAAAACCACCAAAATATTATACACACAAAGTTATAATAAAAACTTTCAATATATCGTATTTTGAGGTTAGGTTTGTCGAGTTTGATATCTAATTTCCAATCCAAGCTCATAAAAAAATATCAAGTCCAAATGATTTTTTTTTTAACAAAAATTATTGTACTAATATAACTTTAGTGCGGACAAGTCATTATATTTGTTTAATTTAAGAATTTAAAAAGATATCGATAAAGTAAAAAAAGCAAAACTCGATTGCTGCAGCTCCGACATGCCGTTAAATCGATCAAGTAAGCATAAAAATCAGTATATTATAATTTGCAAAAATTCAACATCTAATTTCCAAGAAAAAGTATTCTATTAAGTTTTAACGAAGAATTGATAGTTTTTGAGGAAAAAATTCATTAAAATATTTATTTAGTAAAAAATTTGGAAAATTTGAAAAATTCCATCACGTTTAAATCCTGACCCCTTTGACCTCGATCTCTAAAATTTTTTTTGTATATTTTGGGTAGTAAATAGAACATTTTCACGGATTTTCGACGAATTATATTTTTTTGTTAGGTGAGTTGACGTGAAACGTCCCATATATATATATATATATATATATATATATATATATATATATATATATACATCGCGAGCATTTGGATCAAAGCTGATGTATTAATAATGTATTTATATATATGTATGTATTGCATCATATGGATGCGTTTACAGACTTCTCATTGTCTTGCTTACGAAATTACGTTCGCATACAAATGGCTGTGTTAAACACGCTTTTTGAAGTTGCGCATTAGTGATGCTTAGTATATTGTTGTGTCCGAAAATCTACTGCACATACTGGGGGTTTCTTTATAGATAAGCTGTATCGACCAATCAGAAAGCTTCTTTAGAGCTATTTAACGCGTGATAAATTTTGTGAACACGGCGTGCGCAACCCCGAGAAGCATTTGGAACAAAGCCGATGTATAAGAAGAGTACGAAAAAAAGATACTCTAGCGTCTTTTGTGTCAGACGATTGTGAGGACTTTGATAATAACGGATTTCACTTCGTTAAAAATAATCACCGTCAACTTCACTGTAATCCTTCGAGTCGCAAAGGCGAATATTCGAGAGCCAACATTTTATTTCTTGCAGGAAAGATAAAAATATTTCAACCTTCACTATGAATTATATAAATTGATATTATTTTCATTATTTAAGAGGCCGCTGTATCTCTGTCCTTTTCTAATTAAAAAATTGACTTTTTTCCCAAAATTAGTAACAAGAGGCAAAAATAAATAGATGGTTTCGATGTGTTTAATAAAATGTAATATTTTCTTTGATTAGTATAAATTAATTTTATTGCTTCGTTTTTAAGAAAAGTTGGAATAACTTAAAAAATTAGAAATTAGTGTCAAATAATGGGATTTTCAAATTATTCCAACTTTTCTTGAAAATAAAGCGGTGGAATTAAATTACTCTTATCAGAGAAAATATTGCTTTCTATTACACGAATCGAAACCATCTCTTTATTTTTGCCTGAAGCTATTAGTTTTAATAAAAAATAAATTTTAAATTGATTCGGTAAAACAGGTAACTGTGTCGGTATACGGCTGACTCTTAAATAAGATTAAAAGTATTATTTCGAGATAAATTAAAAGTATTATTTTCATTGTTAAAATATGTTAGAATAAATTGCTCCGTTTTTAATAAAATTTATTATAATTAAAAATAGACTAAAAAATAAATAAGAGAAATTTTTTTTTCAATCAACTCATTATTTCTTAATGGAAAAAATAGTATTTATTATTTAATCTACTTTGAATATATATTCCAACCCTATACATTTTCATTATCATAGACGATCTTAGACTCCTATTCATATACCTAACTCAAGTAGCGGTTGTTACTTGAACCTAGTTCTGTCTTTGTCGCTCCATGATGAGAATAAATGATAGATGATAAAACCGTTACTTGAAATCTAATAACTACACTGGAAAAAAAATTTCTTTGTAATGAAAAAAATTTCATTGTATCGAATAGATTCTTTCTGGTTATCAGTGAAATACTTTTTATATCAATATCATTTATTCCGTCAGTGAAAATAATATTTTTAAATATCAATGAAATATTGCTCAACATACATAAGATATTTCTTAAACTTAAAAATATCTCATACTGGAAGTTATTAATTTTATTTTAAATTAATATTTCGTAATAAAAATAAAATTTTTTTCCTCCAATAAAATATTTTTATGCATATGAAAAATATTTCGAATAAATTAATTTCTTCGTACCAAATATTGGCCAGGGGAATTTTTAATTAGTTTCTCCTGGTCTCCTAGTTCTATTTCACAGAGAAAAATTCAGAAAAATTTTTCCAAAATTTTCCCGGAGATTAAACCCCGGTCTACTACAGCATGAGCCAAGGGTCTTAGTCCCTTCGCTACCGACGATTCCACTTATAGGTAGATAGATGTAAATAGATATTATTTTATTTTGTAAAAGAGTACAAAAACGTGTAATACAATTTGTAAATATAGAAACAATTAATATTGCACAAAAAGTATAAATATATATGTAAATGTTAATATTGCACAATTAATATCAGAGTCAGTCAATAAATCTAATAATACTAAATAAGTAAGTCACAAACTAAAATAAATTAAAGTGATATCACAAAGTAATCATAAAATACACGCAATATAAATAAAAATAATCATATAAATAAAAATCAGTCATACAATATCTATCAGTCACAATATTAAAATTTAAAAGAATTAAATTTAATACATAATAAAATAAAATAACAAGCGTACGCAATAGCATGAAACGCAGTCAAGAATAAAATCAAATAAAAACTCTCACTCACTAACCATTCAGCCAACACTCATACAACAAATACACTCACACCTTAAACCTATATAGAGGACGTTACAAAAATAAATTAAATAAATTAACATAAATTAACATAAATTAATAGTAAAAAGTATTAATCTAGGTCGAGCATGTACCCTCTCACCGCTGATTTGAACCTACTGAAAGATGGAAGATGTTTAATCTCAGCAGGCAGGGAGTTCCAAAAATGCGCACCTTGAACTTGGAAAGAATTCCTGCCAACCTCAGTACGCATAAAGGGCACCGCTAGATCCCTGATTTCTCCCCTAGTAGCCACCCTGGGTACACATCTAGTAAAGAGACCCATTAGATGCTCCGGAGTATTCATAGGTATGAACTTATTTTAAATAAATGTGAATCTGAAGAGTGTAAATATGTTTAAATATAAAGAACAATCCAAGAAAAATCACACCTACTAAAAATATTGTATGAACTCTCATGTGAAATCTGATATGAAATCGTCTATGAAATCTCATATATATTCGTTGAATTTTGAAAATAAAATAAATATATGTGAGATCTCATGTCAGATCGTACATATATTTTTTTATTTTCAAAATTTAACGAATATACATTGGATTTCATATGCGATCTCATAGGCGATTTCATGTGACATCTCATATGCAGTCTCGTGTGCGATGTCATATGTGATCTCACATGGGATCTCTTATATATTTTATTCAATTTAAAAAATTTGGAAAAGATATTTATTACTTTTTTATTTTTTTCGGCTTGTTCTTTAAATTTTGACAAATTTTGACATTAGCTATATTAATACCATTATTTTAGTTAAAATAAAAAATCCTTTGGAGCTGTTAATTTTTTATAAACTCAGATCGCAAATTAGACATCAAAGTTGACAAAACTAACCTCAAAATACTATAAATTGAAAACTTGTATATAACTTTTCAAATATAAGATTTCGGTAGATTTCTTTAGTTGTCCGCACTCAAGTTGAATCCTACTACTTTTTTTCTTGAAGTGAAAAAACCCGATTAAATTCTCCATTTACTCATGAAGTTGGATAACAAATATTATCACAAGGGGGGCTTCATTATGCCCTCAATGTATTTAATTACATTAATATTATAAATATGTATTAAAATACAGAACATCATATTCGATAAATTCAGTGGAGCCACAAGACCCGATGCATCTTGCCCGGGGTTAGTATTCCTTATTTTAGCCACTTCATTTAATTTGAATTGTATTTCATGGCGTCACTTTCCACTTCGGATCAGCTTTCGACTAACTTTACCGATCGAAAATAGCTAAAAAAGATATTTTGTTTTTATTTATTTTTTTGGCTTATTCTTTAAGTTTGGACAAATTTACGCACTTTCGCTTCCTATTTGTTAAAATAAATAGATATTTACAAATGAAAAAATTTTGATATGTATTTTTATCAAAAATAAACGAAATTACTTATTTATCTACTTTCGATGGGTAAAAAAGGTCAGTACCTCATCTTCGAGAGTAAGCTGGAGCAAATGTGGTTACCGACCGAGAGGTAAAAATATTATTTAATCATAAATTAAATAATTATACTGTTTTCAAAAGGAATTGTTATCGAGCGCAATTTTTTATTCATACATGATTGTATAATAGATGTTTTTTTCATAATATTCATCATATTTTAAACAAAAAGTAAGTAACCGTACTTACAGTTTAATAAACAATTGTAGTATAGAATTTTTTAATTTTTAAATTTTCCTTTAATTATTTTGGTGAGTGCAATAGAGAAATAAATTTCGTGAATGTATTTGAAATTTTAATGCATTCCATTACGTTTAGTAGGAGAAAATTAAACAACGAATGTTCAATTCTCGGTCAGTATCGAATCTGCTTCGACCTGTTCTTGACGAATAGCATAATAATAAGATTAATTTATCATCTTACTTCTAATGTTTGGACTGAAATTGCATGCAAATATAATTCTTACTATGGAAACTATGTGAATAGTCTGTATGAATATGATTATATATCATGGTTTATAATTATATTCGAGCACGATTTTGATTATTTTCAGATTACGGTAGATTCACGACTGAATTATGAAAAGAAGCAATAAGATTAAGATAATACTTTAAAATAAAAGTAAAATCAATAATTTTTGAGTCAGAAGAACCTATATTGTTTAAATCTGTAAGACGCTATTGTAAATGATATGTAAAAATAATTTATCAGTATGATAAAAAAAAGATAATAAGTACTAAGTCACTGTCAGTTCATTGAAGGTAGTTTCTCATAATGTTCTAAGATATAAATGAAGCTGCAACTGTTTTTACGGTGACATGCAAATTGTGTAACAATTGGTAAGACGTGTTATGCCGTAAATCTGAACCAGATGCAGCTTGCGTCATAGAACGACACTACCTATTGATTAAAAAAACTGTCATTAATCAGTGAACTGACCCCGAGCCTCGTATACATGATTTCATCTGTGATATGAAATAAGTATCTCATTTTTTGAGTACACAAATTCTGTACAAACCTTTGTATACGAACGGCATTGCTCCAGACCTCACTGAAAAGTGACGGCCTTCTCGAGTGTAAAAGGCGATATGCATAATTGTAGTGACTAGTATCTAAAATATTACTTGTAAATAACGTCTAAATCTTCGTAAAAAATTTTGTTTCTATTATTATTCAATTGCCAAGTATAATTACGCTCGGATATAGTTTAAAACCATAATCTATAATAGCATGCTTTAGATAACGATTGTTTTGTAGATGTAGTGTAGTATCATTTATTCGTAATTTTATTAATATATATAATATATAAATAAATTGAATTATAGACCAGAATTTAGATTTTATATTTGTTGACATTAATTACAACTATAAGTGTAGGAAAAAATTTTATTTCAGTTCACACGAGATCTCATATGAGATCACACGTGAGATCTCATGTCATTTTTTCAGTAGGGTCACCCATCCAAGTAATGACTGCGCCCAGCGCTGTTTAACTTCGTCGATCGACCGAAGTGCAGTTCCGTAACCCCACCAATGTGTCGATCATATTCAAATACTATTAACAGATCAATATCCAGATATGAATTCTATGTATTTCAAAAATTTTTTGAAAGAAAAAAGAGTCACAATAATCTTTACAGCTGTTAATGCACTATTTTTAAATGTTTTAAATGAAACACTAAACCAAATTTTAGTAAATAAAATAAGATGTGTAATAAACGAAGAGAAAAAAAAATACTTACAGACAACTATAGCACATAAGTGCGTAAATCAATATAATGAATCCGAACACACGGTAACAAAATTTGCTCCAAAATACTTATTAAATGGCGAAGATACATCAGTATTACCAAAAAAACGGAAAAATAATAAAAATAACGATCAACTTAAAGACAATAGGAAGATGGCATTCAAAAATAGTATGAAATATTATGAATATAACAAGAAAATATATGACAAAAATAAAAAAGAATATGACTTCAATGTTGGAGACTCAGTATACATTGAAAATGATAACCGAATAAATCGAAGGAAATTGGATGAATTAAAGATCGGACCATACAAAATCATGAAGAAAATATCAAACTCGATGTGAATTTGACATAGGGCACAAAGAGTTAAAGTCAAATTTATTTCATATCTCGAAACTCACTCCATCTCCTAGTAAGTCGGCGACGAAAACTACAATGTACACTTAGGTTTCTTTGGTATAATTTCGAAATGTATTGTAATTTAAACCAAAATTTTTTTACCGAAAAAATTTTTAGCTTGAGAGGGGGAGATGTAAGGAAATAATATTATTTGATTTGTGCGCGTAATCAGATTGGTAAACTAGACCTCCTAATATCTAGTCAGGTCAATAAAATAGATCCCTAAATAACCGGGAAAATAATGAAATTCGCACGTAGCAATTAGTATGATTAATTGAGACATACGAATAACAATGTAATAAAATATCATAAAAGTAATCTAAAAACATCTTAAGTGAATAAATACATTGAATGTTGTTTCTTTGTTATTTAAAAGTGAGGTCAACTTTTAGATTGAACACGTAATTGTAAATATTGTATAAATCAATAAATACTTTGTTTTTTACAGAGAAATAAATCATGTTTTTATTCTAACCTATTAAAGAAAAAGAAAATTTCAATATCTTAATAAAAATTTATTAAAACAATAAATAAAATAGAAAAAAATAATATGAACATTATAAATATTCAACATGGTCTCCTCCCATTATATTCAAAACATCGTTGTTGATTTTAATAACATCATTATTTTTAGGAGCCAAAATAACTTTCTCCTTTAGATTTGTATTTTTTATTTTCATTGGAATTTTAAAAATTTCTTTGAAATAATTTTCTGGTATAGCACTTAGATCATCATCTTTAAAAAGATTACAACGTTTTCCTTTTCCGATATCTAATAACCATTGTTTAAAATTATTATCATTATCTGGAACCCGCAGGTTTTCACTTAATGTCGTACCCATAAAATTTTGCCATAATAAACTAAATTTAACCAAATTTTCTATAATGTTATTACGGCTTCCATTTCGAACAATTGGTAATGTTTGGCTGAAATCTCTTGATACATCCTAATTACAGTTTTACCGCCGAAGAGTTGGTTGGGGTACATCGCATAAATCTTGAAAAAGTCGATCAACTGTCTCGAAAGCAAATTTTGAAATCATGGATATTTCATCCCAAATTATTTTTGGTGTTCACTTTAATTTTTTCCCTTCTGCAGAGCTAGGCTTAACATTACATGTTGTAGTATCTGTTATATTTACGGTGGTTTAAACGTAATGTACACTGTTTCTCCATCGACCAATGAATTCGAAGTTATACCTGTCCAAACCATACATAAATAACGTGTATTGTAATATTTAAAATAAGCTTATGAAACGTTAAGTAAATAACTTTTTCCACTTTCACCTGGTCCATGTATAAAAATACATTTTTCATTACTTTGGTTGTTTAAACTTTATATAGCAGAGTCTAATATTTGTCTTGGTTTCTTTTTCAAAGAATTTATTTTTGTTTCTAATTTATTAAATAATTAAAAATATTATTATTATGATTGAAGGTTGTTTTATTATTATCTTCTATATATGTGCTTATGTTAGATAAATTGAAATCGTTAAAGAAAATCCATTGAAATGGCAACTATGCTAATTCAAGCATCATGCTTAAAGCTTAGTACCCGTGCTCGGCCGCTACGAGTCGTTACTTCCGCAATGGGAAAAATGAGTTCCAGAGCGTATATATCAATGTGGCAGCCGGCTAAGGCAGCTTCTCTCCCCCCTTGCTGTAAAGAAGTTATGCTTTACATAGTAAGAGTTTTCCATTACCTATACTACTTCCTGTCTAATCTGAGTAGTAAGGGGATTCCACTATGAAGACTCCTCTCTCCTCTTGCTATATAGATAAGTTATGCTTTACATAGTAAGAGCCTCCACCACCGTCCAATCTGAGTAGTAGAGGGATTCTACTACACAGATCTCTCTCCAGCTAACTCCACTATTTATGGTCGGGGAGCCTCTGCCCTGGTCATTGTGAGATTCCTTCACTCCGGTACCGACCTAGTCACCTGCCTTATCAACCGTATCGTCGCCGTAACTGCCGCACACTAGGCCGAAATGACTTTTCATTGGACAAAATTAAGTAGCACCTAACAGGATAGGGTAACGAAGGTCTACCAGGGCTCATTTTAAAGGTCTTGTGGTGTACTTTCATGGAAGAATATTTATGAAAAGCTTTCTGTGACGGAGATATCTTAAACGACCCGTCAAAATCAAGGTTTTTCCGAATTTTTCGCTTATTTCTTTTTAAACATTAGTATGAAAAAAATGAGGACATAAATACATCATAGATTATTAAAGTAGAGTGAAAAACCTATAATTTGCTTTTTAAAAATCGTTTTAAGGTGCTATAGAACCCTAGTTATAACGACTTCAAGTCAATAGTCTCCCTAAAAATAAGATTATTCAACATATCTGGCTCGTTTCTTTGGAAAAATTTTTTTAAATCGTATTCTAACGCTTGCGTAAAATAGATTAAAAAAAAAATTCTTATTTAACCAGTATCCCATTTACACCCTTAAAATTGAGCCCCAAAATCATAAATTTGAGGAAAAAATCTTTTTTTTTTGGTCTCTTGTAGAATTAATTTTTTTTTGATGGTACAAAAATTGTCTTTTGTAAGTTTTGAACTGAGGAACAAAAATCTATTATTTAAATGTAGCTTAAAAACTTTTAGAACCCTTAAATTTGCGAATGTTGAGTGCATGGTGTTCTTTGCTCTAATTTCCATTCGCATCGATTTGCTAGAAATTTAGATAGTAGGAGGAGAATAGCTCAAGAAACAAAATACATCCTATGCTGATGTATATTTTTACTCTGGGAGAGGTACTAATTCCAAGCAAAAATGTTTTATTCTTGAGTTACTTGGGATTAAAAACTCTATTTTTTAATTAAAAATTAATTTTTTCATAAAAAAAAATTAAAAAGAACTGAGATTATATCCAATAAAATATTAAAGTAGAGTAAAATACTTTTAATTTACTTATTTAAGCATATTCCGAGCTGCTATAGAACCTAAGTTATAACTACTTTAATGATCATAAATAAAAGTTTTTCAAATTATTATAAATATTTTATTGTATTAAAATAAAAATAAGCATATAGTGTTGAGGATTCAGATTTCCACACCATCTTACATTATAAACCTTTAATAGTATTGATTTATACAACTTTTAAAATTAATTGATATTAATATTTATGTTTAAATTTATATAACTTTCAAGATTAATAACTATTTATATTTGTTTTACAAAGGTGTAGATCAAACGGATGATAATATTCATTTGAATTATTCAATAGAAATGTTAAATAACATAAGAGAAGGATTACCTCCACAGGAACTGAAATTAAAAGTAAATACCATAATTATGTTAATTCGAAATTTAAGTATAAAAATGGATTATGTAATGAAACGCGATTAAAAATAACTAAATTATTCAAATATAACATAGAAGCACAAATAACTCTTTCACGTTGTAAAAATGTATATAAAATATATATTCAAAATGAATCGAAAAACAGAGATATTGTACCTAACATAGTTTGGAAAGAAATATTAAAAAAATAATTTTATTATAATTTAACAAAAATTTAATGTTATTTAAATAAATTTTTTATAAATTATTTTATTAATTAAACTTTATTTTTTTCAGGTTATATTTATATTAATTATAAACATTAAAAATTTTTAATAATATATAAATAAAAAAAAAATGGAATGGAATCCAATTAATAATGTTGAAATTGACAATGTTAATGATCAACAAATGATTAAATGAAATCCATTTTGATGGAAAATTTAAATGATCAAATTGAAGAACATTTAAATTTTTAAGAAGAACATGAATATTATTTAGAAAGTCTAGATAATAATAGTTCAATAAACAATACAATAATTTCTGAATTAAATAACATTATTAATTCATATATAGAGGAAAATAATGAACAATTTGAATTTAAAAATTGGAATGAAGTACCAGAGTATTATAAATATTATGCGAATGAAATTATAAAATATAAAATAAATATACGTGAACCAATAGCAGAATATTACTTTAATCAAAGTCATGAAATTTATTCTAAATATTTATTAAGATTAGCTAACATTATTAATAAAATATGAAAAATTAAAATAAATCATAAATATTTCAATATATAATAATAAATTAAAAAAAATTTTTAAACATTATCAATATTATTAAAAATAAAAAAAAATAAAATATTTAAAAATTAACTAAAATATTTAAAAGTTATGATTATTTAAAATTTATAAATCGAAATTTTAATAAATAAATAATTTAACTACTAACAACAATAAATAAAAAAACATATTCATAACATTTATACAGGTAAATGTAATATAAGTAAGTATAAAATAATTTAAAATTATTTTATTTATTTATTTGTTACATAAATAACTAAATTTTAAATAAAATATGATATAATGATCATGTAATAATTTCATTTACAATATCATAATAAATTTATAAATTTTAGTATGAATTTTTGATATATCTCATAAAATGTTTAAAATGAGAAAAAAGATATAAAAAAGGAATTATAACAAAATAATCCTATAAATCTTATAAAACTCAAAATCATTACGATATATCAAATAATATACTAAATTATCAACGAAACTAAAAAAAAATGATTTAAAAATTTAAAAATGATTTAAATGTTTAATATATAATTATATTTATAGCACAACTGGGGGTTGGCGAGCAGTGCGAGCAGGGGGGTACCCCCCCTAGTATATATATATATGTATATAAAACAACCATGGAAGTTGGAAATGTTCTAGAACCCTACCCTTAACCCTTTCAGAACGGAATTATTATTTCATCATGAAAAGTTCTGATAACCATTTAGCGATGATAAGTGTTCATTTATTAAGCAATTTTTGCGATAAAAAAATTTTTTTTTTTTTTTTCTTTTCAAGTTTTCTCAGTTTCTATCAAAGATATAATAACTTAGGCCCTCAGTTTGAGATCGGAAATAGTCCACTTCAATCTAATACATATATTTTTTTTACAAAATTTGAAGCCACTTTTGCACGATTTCAAAAAAACCAAAAAATGTCAATGTACATTGTAATGTACATTGGTTCTGAAAGGGTTAAATATCAGAAATGTCCTGGAAGTACTACCTTCGATGTAGATATACAGTACCGGGCAATAGTTCTGAGCAGGTTATCAAATTTTTGCTCCGACTTTGAAAAAGCGTATATTCTTCAATTTTTATCTTAGAAAAAATTAAAAAAAAACATTTTAAAGTATTCCTTAAATGCTTTCTTTTTAGCTTACTTACATTTTTTTAACGATATTTAAAAAAAAATAATCGCTTTGGCAATTTTGAAATTTTATTCTTGTAATTTTATAGTTGTAAAAAACACTTCAATAGCAAGTAGAAAATAATCGCTGGTGCAAAATTTTTTATTTCTATGATATAATTTTTGCAAAATAAATCTTTTTGTTGTTTCATACTTTATTATGTTTTATTATTAATTATGAATAGTTATAATTTCCTACTAAAATTAAATCACTACTTCACCAGCGATTATTTTCTGCTTGCTATTGAAGTGTTTTTTACAACTGTAAAAGTATTAGATCGATAACTTTATATGCTTAAAACTTGACAAAAAATAATTAAAAATTTTTTGTAAAAATAGCTGCAAATAGCATTTTTGAAGCCCTTTTCAAATCTTTCTTCAAATTTTTTCTAGCTTAATTATTTAACCCTTTCAGAACCAATGTACATTACAATGTACATTGACATTTTTTGGTTTTTTTGAAATCGTGCAAAAGTGGCTTTAAATTTTGTAAAAAAAATATGTGTATTAGATTGAAGTGGACTATTTCCGATCTCAAACTGAGGGCCTAAGTTATTATATCTTTGATAGAAACTGAGAAAACTTGAAAAGAAAAAAAAAAAAAAAATTTTTTTTATCGCAAAAATTGCTTAATAAATGAACACTCATCATCGCTAAATGGTTATCAGAACTTTTCATGATGAAATAATAATTCCGTTCTGAAAGGGTTAAAAAACTACAGCTGATTGAAAAAAAATGAAAAAATGAAAAAAATTTCAAAATTGCCGAAGCGATTATTTTTTTTTTTTAAATATCGTTAAAAAAATGTAAGTAAGCTAAAAAGAAAGCATTTAAAGAATATTTTAAAATGCTTTTTTTAAATTTTTTTCTTGGATGAAAATTGAAGAAGATACGTTTTTTCAAAATCGAAGCAAAAATTTGATAACCTGCTCAGAATTATTGCCCGGTACTGTAAATATATATATATACACATTTAAGGCAGATTTTTGCTAAAATTAACTTTAGAAAATTTCTTTATGTACAAAAAATATTTGATCATTTATAATAATAACTTTATTTTCTCTCAATAAATTTTACATCTGTTTGTATGTTTAGTGTATGTGTGTGTGCATGTGTATGTATGTTGTCTCATATTAATTTTATTTATAGATGTTGTACATAATACAAAATATACATTATACTTCTTGCACTTTTTCTTTCTCACTTATGCTCTTCTCCCACACTATACATCTTCTTCTATCTGTCCTTCTTCACACTCCCTCTCTCTTCACTCTCTTTCTCTCTTACACCTATTCTTCTTCATACCTTTTCTTTCTCCATAGCCTTTCTTGGATTGACCTGTCTCTTACACCCTTTTCTTCCCTGCTCCTGCTTCTTATTACTGTACTTTTCATTCTGCCTCTTCTTTCTCTTTCATTTCTTGCTCGCTCTTCTCTCTCCCATACCATTAACGGTTCATCCACACTCACACCCTTCTCCATTCTTCCTTTTCTGAACCTTTGTAGCAAGAGGTCTCTTTCTAACTTATCCTCAAAAATAATCCACTCGGCTTTATTGCTTTCTCCTAAAGTTTCTATCGCCCAGTGTGCCTTTCCTATGCCTTTTTCTATCCAACATTCTAGTTCTTCAATACTTCTCTCTCCTCTTTTTAATACTAATATCCTCTCTTTTCCATATGTTTTGCACATATATGCTAGGCTTTTCCCTTTTCTCCTACATTCTGTTTCTTCCTCCTTTTCACTCTCACTTTCACCATTCTCCTTTTCTTATTGTACTTCCATCTCTGACTCATCCTCACTTTCCACTATGACCTTACTTGTTTCTTTTACTGTCTTTTTTAACTTTCTTATTTCCACCTTTCTGCACTGATTTTCTTTTATTATCTTTCTTCTATCTCTTTCTTTTATCTCTTCACCATTCTCTTCCAACTTCTCTAACCTCTCCTCTATTTTCTCAAACCATGATTCACCTTTTTCCACTCTCTTGCTTAACTTTTCTAAATCTTCTTTTATCTGTTTTAAACTTCTCTCCATACTTTTTACTTTCTCACTTCTAATGTTACAACTCATTTCTATCTATTCTTTTCTTTTTTCACTACTATATCTATTTACCTCTGCTCTCTTATATTACTTTTGTCTCTTATGCTATCCTTTATAGACTGTGAGCACGTGTTTCTCTAACCTAACCCGACTTTACCTCTCTTTTCTCATCTCCAGTATTGCCACCTTAACTTCCTCTGAAACAAAAGTCCCTATAAATCTTTGTTCCCCTATCCTCTCTTACCAACCCACTTTCTTTTCTTTTCCAGCATTTTTCACTGTATTTCTGGTAACCTTTCAATTCTTTCTATCGCCGTTAACTCCTTGTCTTCTCTTTCTCTACTTCTTTACGTATCCACACGATTCTACTTAGCATTGCCTCTCTTCCTCTCTCTTCCGCAAGCCCACTTATCCAATTTCTAACTTTACTTTTCGTTCTTTAACATACCTCTATTATATGTTTCATAGTTTCTTTTTCCTTTTCACATATCCTGCATAATCTTTCATCTCTTTTCATCCAGTATCTATTCGCTCTACACTCATTGCCCATTCTGAATCTTGCAATATTCTTTATATCTTTGCTTCCTCCTCCTTTCTTACCATTTAGGTAGCTTTGTCCCTCTATCCATCTATGATCTTATATTCTAACGAGTATTTTGATCTTTCTAGCCTTTCCCACATCTCTACCCATTCAATCTCTTTGCTTTTTTCTATTATTTCACTTTTCAGCTGCTCCCCACTCTCCATTCTTCTATAATATTCTTTAATTGATATTCCTCTTTTCTCTAAACATCTTCTTTTTAAACCCTCTCTCTGCTTTCTCTTCTTTGCTTCCTCTGTTTCATCTTTTTTCTCTTTTCTCCTAAAATTGTTTTCTAGCTTTTCTTCATTCTCACTTTCCTTTTTACTTTCCTCCCAGCAAATTTTAATCAGTGTGCCATCCTTTTTATTGCTTAACTTTACCTCGAATCTAACTGCTCTTTTTAATGCGTTAATCTCCGTACTATATCTTTTTGTCTCCGTTCTGATGATACAGTCTGGTGTTGTCCTATCCAATCCCAGTACCCACTTAACATACTTCTTTTGTACTCTTTCTATTTCTTCCCATCTTTGCCACCCCCATATTTCAGCACCATACAGTACCAAGCTTTCAATTGTCGCCTCATATAACCTCATTCTGCTCTTCCATTCATTTTTCAAATATCTCTCTCCTATGCTCCATATTTTTCCTAGCTTTATGTTTGCCTTTCTCTTAACCTCTTTAATTTGCTCATTGTCTTTTCCATTTCTTTGAATTATAAATCCCAAGTAATTATACTTTTTTACCTCCTCTATCTCCTTTCCATTCCAAACATATTTTTCTATTTTCCTTTTCCCTCCTGCTTTTCTCACCTCCATTATTTTTTATTTTTCTACGTTTAACTCTAAACCTCTACTCGTAATGAATTTCCTAAACCTTTTCAACATACTTCTCATTTCATTTCCGCTCTCTGACATCAGTACAATGTCATCTGCATACGCCAGTCTATATACTCTCCTTTCTCCAATTTTTAGACCTCCTACTTGTCCACCCTTTAATTCATCCTCTAGCTTTGCGAACACAATGTTGAACAGCGTTGAACTCAAAGGGCACCCCTGTCTCACTCCTTGATTAACTTTAAATGTATCCGTTATTTTGTTATTTACTCTCACCTTTGCACTCGTGATTCTATAAATCTCCCTAATTCTTTTTCTCAATCGTTTGCTTATTCTCAATCTATCCATTTCTTTCCATATTTCCTCTCTATTTATCTTATTAAACGCCGCCTTCAAATCCGCGAAGAATAACACTGCCTTTCCTTTCTCTTCCTTAATTTGCTTTTGCATTATTGTTTTTAAACAGAAAATGCTTTCCATCGTACCACACCCTCTTCTGAATCCAAACTGCGTGTCACTCAAACCCTTACCTTCCTCCATCTCCTTTTCAAGTCTTCTTTTTAACACTTCCGCATACATCTTGTACCCCGTGTCCATCAACGTTATACCTCTATAGTTCTCAACTTTATCTTTCTCTCCCTTCTTATACACTGGAGTAATTACTCCAGTTCTCCACTCTTGCGGCAACCCTTCTCCTCTCCATATTTTCCTGATTATTCTAAAAAGGCTTTCCTCCACTACTTCATCACCCTCTATCCATGCTTCGTTTGGGATATTATCAAGGCCTGGAGCTTTCTTTTTCTTCAACCCTCTTATTACCTCTATAATCTCCTCTTTCTTTATCTCCTCTTCCTTATTTATTTCATCCTCTTCCTCGCTTTCTCCTCTAATTACTCCTACTTCTTTACCACTCTCCATGTTCTCACTGCTTCTGAAAGCTCTGCACCAATCCTCTTCCTTTATCTTTTCCGAAATCCCTACTCTTTTACACTTACTTTTGTTAACTCTTTTCCAAAATTCCCTCCCAGATTTGTCCTTCTTTATCTTTTCTATAATTTCTTCACCTTTTTTTTCTTTCTTTCTTTTTATTAGTTCTTTATACCGCTTTCTTTCCATTACATAATCCTTCCTATTAATTCTTCCTGCCATGACTTCATCTAATTTTTCTTTCACCTTCTTCTTTCTTTCTATACATTCCTCATCCCACAATTCTTCCACCTCTTCCTCATTTTTTTCTCCAACGAGCCTCATTTTCATTGACTTTTTTTATTTTTTCTTTTAATACTTTCCAGTTTTCAGCTATTTCCTCTTTTCTTATGTTATTTTTATACCATTCTATATCCTTTATTCCCCAAACTGACTTCCATTTTTTTACCTCCATTTCTTTTTCTCTATATATTCCTCTTAATTTTATTTCACATTCAATCGCCATGTGGTCTGAAACACCACTCTTTTTTATCTTCATAGCTTCTATTCTCTCTTTCATCTTTTCGTTTAGAACCATTAGATTAATCACCGACATTCCTACCCCACTAACAAACGTCCATTCTCCTTCTTCATCACCCTTTATACAGCTGTTCCCAATACCTAGCCCCTGCTCTCTTAACCATTCCACCAAGCTCTCACCTTCTTTATTACATAACTTATCTTTTGATCTTCTGCTCCTTTCGTTTTCTAATATATCTATCAATCCACCTTCATCTGCTACTCTTGCATTCCAATTCCCTATTATCAGAACCTCGTTTTCTTTATTCTCTTCCAATATCCTTTCCAATTCCTCTTTATTTTTATCTCTCGTCTCCCTCATGTAGACTCCAGTAATTGTCATTTTGTGATACCCATCTGTGATCTTACACCATATGACTTCCTCTGTATCTCGTTGACCCCATTCTACTTTTATTCCACAGTCTTTTCTGATCGCCAAAACCATTCTACCTTTTGGTCTACCTCTTTTCTTTTCTCTTTTCGCCCATCTGACCTCAAATTCAAAATCCTTCATTATCTTTTCTAAGGCTTTCCTCCCATTTTCTTCTACCCACGTTTCCTGCAGGCAGACGATTTCGTATCCCATTATTTCTTTTTCCACTTCTTTTCTCTTCTTCCCAATCCAAGCTATATTCCACGACAAGCATTTAATTGTTCTATTTTCTTTCTCTTGTGCGTGTTTACTATTCTTCATTCTATCCTTCTCCTTCTCCTTCCTTCTCAATCCTCGTGGATCCTCTCCGAAACCTATCTTTTCATTCCAATACCATTTCTCATTGCCTTCTTCAATTCTATTGTAAAATATTTTAACCTGTTTGCCTTGTCCCTTTAATTCTTCAGCCTTGCAATTTATAATGTATCTATTTTTTCTTTCCCTCCATGTCGAGTCATGCTCCAGGAAAATATTTGTTCCTTTCAGCTTATTTTTCTTTCCCATGATCTTTTCTTTGCATTTTCAATCCTTACACTGCATACCTATCATCTCATCTTTCCCTTTTATTCTCCATACCTTTCTTATGTTAGCCTCTACTTCTATGTTCTTTTCTAACCAACTTGTCATTTTTTCCTTAGTGTTTATTTCGCTCACCTTTTCTCCTTTCATATTAATATTGTTCTTTTTTCTTCTTCTCTCCTCCATTTTGCTATCCATAGTAACTCCTTTTCTTCTCTTTTTTTCAAATTACTTGCCCCAGCCTCCACCTGTTCTCTTGGCCTATCTTCAATCATGCCTATCCTTCTTCCTATCTCCTCTATCTTTTTTCTGTTCGCAGCCACTTCCATTTTTATCTCCTCTCTCTCCTCGCATTCTCTTTCCTCCCGTGCTTTTCTTCCATTCCCTTTACTTACAAGGTTGCCAAACATCCTCCTCTGTGAATCTTTTTCCTTTCTATTTTCCTCTTCCAACCGTTTCTCCGGTTCTCCGTTTCTCCGGTTCTCCGGTTCTCCGCATTTTTTGAATGTGTCTTTCTTGGGCCTTATATTTTCTTGGGCCTTTTATTTTCTTGGGCCTTTTATTTTCTTGGGCCTTATATTTTCTTGGGCCTTATATTTTCTTGGGCATTATAATTTTCTTGGGCCTTGTAATTTTTTGGACTCAATATTTATTTGGGCCTAATATTTTTTTGGACTCAATATTTTTTTGGGCCCAATATTTTTTCGGTCTCTATATTTTTTGGGCCTTATATTTTATTGAGCCTTATATTTTCTTGGGACTTATAATTTTTTGGACTCAATATTTTTTTTGGCCCAATATTTTTTCGATCTCTATATTTTTTGGGCTTTATTTTTTTGGGCCTTATATTTTATTGAGCCTTATATTTTCTTGGGCCTTATATTTTTTTGGGACTCATATTTTATTGAGCCTTATACTTTCTTGGGCCTTATATTTTTTTGGGCCTTATAATTTTTTGGACTCAATATTTTTTGGGCCCAATATTTTTTCGGTTTCTATATTTTTTGGGCCTTATATTTTATTGAGCCTGATACTTTCTTGGGCCTTATATTTTTTTGGGCCTTATAATTTTTTAGACCCAATATTTTTTTGGGTATAATATTTTTTCGGTCTCTATATTTTTTGGGCCTTATATTTTATTGAGCATTATACTTTTTTGGGCCTTATATTTTTTGGGTCTTATAATTTTTTGGACTCAATATTTTTTTGGGCCCAATATTTTTTCGGTCTCTATATTTTTTGGGCCTTATATTTTCTTGGGCCTTTTATTTTCTTGGGCCTTATATTTTATCGAGCCTAATACTTTCTTGGGCCTTATATTTTTTGGGCCTTATAATTTTTTGGACTTGATATTTTTTTGGGCCCAATGATTTTTCGGTCTCTATATTTTTTGGGCCTTATATTTTCTTGAACCTAACACTTTCTTTATCCTTATATTTTTCAGGCCTTATATTTTCTTGGGCCTTATATTTTCTTGGGCTTTATATTTTTTTGATTCCTACATTTTTTTGGTCAATATGTTTTCTAACGTAGCTTTTCATCCAAGCCTGTATACTTTTACATTGAATTCTTTAGTAGAGCGTATTTTTATAATGTTTTATACAGGCTCCGCTTCAGACGCTATAATATTTTTTTTTTATTTCAAATGCAATGTTTTAACGTCTCATTCTTACACTAGACATTGCAAATCTAATAGCGCATCTCCATATGCAGCCGATTAAACAGAGCGTCCCAATGTGCAGCCGATTTAACAGCGCATCCCAATATGCAGCCGATTCAACAGCGCATCCCCATATGCAGCCGATTCTACAGCACATCCCTATTTGCAGCCGATTCAACAGCGCATTCCCTAATGTAGTCGATTTAATAGCGTATACTCGTATGCAGCCGATTCAACAGCACGTTTCCTTATGTAGCCGATTTAGCAGCGCGTCCTTTATACAGCTGATTCAACATCATATTAAACTATTTTGAAAGCGTCAGTTGATATTTATTTTTATTAAATATCATATATTTTATTATATTTCAAGTTCAACTATTAACACAATCTAAAACATAAATATTAAATACATATTGACATATTCTTTATAATATCTCTTTATAAACAATGTTTTTTGTATATATTGTGTTCTGATCATTTTTATTTTCTCCGTTGACAATAGCGTAGTCACCTAAAAGTAATTTTAAATTGTTTTTAAATTTCGTCCTTGAAAGAGCAACATATAATTGCACATGACTGAAAACTGGTGACGGCAAATAAACACCAACTTTTTCATAAGATTGTCCTTGTGATTTATTAATAGTCATTGCAAATCCTAATCTAATAGGAAACTGTTTTCGTTGCATGTTGAATGGAATTTCTTCCGTAGATGGAGATAAATTTATTCTTGGAATGAAAACTAATTTACCTTTGTTTTGTCCAGTTGCTAATTCCGCTTGAATGAAATATTTAAGCATTTTTTTACTCTCAACCTTGTTCCATTACAAAGTCCCTTATTGACATTTAAATTTCTTAAAAGTATAATGATAGCCCCTACTTTTAAATGTAATTTATGTGGTGGAAGTCCATTAGGAGTTAACTTGTTTAAAAATTCTGTAGGTAACATAATATCTAAATTTTCTTTGTTATCATCTTCAGCAGTATCAATACTCAAATATTCAACATGGTTTCCTTCCATTGAATTCAAAACATTATTATTGATTTCAGTTACATCATTATTTTTAGGAGCCAAAATAACTTTTTTCATTATATTCGTATTGTCTATTTTTATTGTTTTTCCGAATATTTCTTTGACAAGATTTTCTTTAATGATAAAATTATCTGGTATAGCACTTACTTTATTATCATCTTCAAAAACATCGCGGCGTTTTCCTTCTCCGATGTCTAATAACCATTGTTTAAAATTATTATCATTATCCGAAACTCGCAGATTTTCATTTAACTTCATTTGCTTAAAATTTTGCCATAATAAACTAAATTTAACTGAATTTTTAATAATGTTCATACGGCTATCATGTCGTACAATTGGTAATGTTTACCTGAAATCTCCTGATATAATGACAGTTTTACCACCGAAGGGTTGGTTTACATTGCATAAATCTTGAAAAAGACGATCAACCGCTTCAAAAGCAAATTTTGAAGTCATGGATATTTCATCCCAAATAATTATTTGTGTTTCCTTTAATTGTTTGCCTTCTGCAGAATTAGGCTTAATATTACAAGTTGTACAATCTGTTATATTTAACGGTAGTTTAAATGTTGTATGTATGGTACTGCCATCGACTAATAAATTCGCTGCTATACCTGTCAAAGCTACACATAAATAATGTATGGTATGATATTTAAAATAACCATTAAAACGTTAAGTAAATAACTTTTTCCACTTCCACCCGGTCCATCTATAAAAATATATTTTTCTTTACTTTGGTTGTTTAAACTTTTTAGTGTAGAGTCGAATATTTGCCTTTGTTTATTATTCAAAGAATTCATTCTCATTTCTAATTCATTAAGAATATAATTATTATGATTTGAAATTGTTTCATTATTATCTTCTTCTATAAATGTGCTTATGTTAGGTAAATTAAAATCGGTTAATGAAAATCCATTGACTTGTAAATTATTTTTAATAACATTCAATGCAAGATTTTCACCTACATTTTTTTCGTATTTAGGGTGGTAAAATTTATCTTTATATTTTTCATATAAATCTCGTGCACTTATAGGATTATGAAAAACGCAAATAAAAGCAAATAATTTACAAAAAGCATGAGGAAATTCTGTTGAAGATGCTTCTTCCAAGCATCGATCCCATTCTTTATCTTTATTAATTAATTGTTTTGCCTTAGCTGCCTCATAAAACGAATTGTACATCACATCATCAACAGTACGCAAAGCTTCAAAAGACGTGGCTCCTTTAATATGTAATAGTAATAACCTAATAAAATAACGTTCTCTATCTTTCAGACTTACTAAGTACATTCTACTAAGTATGGGTTTTCTTTTTTTTTTCTTTTATTCCACTTTTTCAGTTTTTCATCAAATATATAAAAATTTGGTATTTCTGAATATAAGTAATTTCGTGCTTTGAAATCTTCTCTATTCGATTCAAAATATGCTGTTAATGTTGTTCCAACATTTTTTTGCATGATCATTTCTTCTTTTCCTTCTTTAAAAAATACGTTTTGTTGATTCTCTTCATGAACGCTTAGATGTTTTATAGTATGTGGAATAACATGTAAAGGATATTCTTATAATCTGTGCATTGCTTCAGGTGGACATAAATATCGTGTATTAATGCATTGTTTGATTTCATCATACTCATATTCAACATTTTCACTATTGTCATTTTCAAAAGTGTCTTAATTTTTTGCACAATCATGACCTTCATAACAGTATTTGAATGAATATTTAATGCATTGTACAGTGGAACAAACTTCTACGTTTATGTGTGCATTAAATTTCAATAATAAGTAAGGATCATAAGGAACAACGAATCCATTATCTGCAATTCTTTCTGTAAATTTATTTTTAAAAATAATTTCGACGCCATCACTTTTGCGTTTGTATAGTGGATACCTATTTGATTCAAACGTTGTTGTATTATTAAATTTTTTTG
Organism: Anastatus disparis; assembly: GCA_017163975.1. Classification (NCBI taxonomy): domain Eukaryota; kingdom Metazoa; phylum Arthropoda; class Insecta; order Hymenoptera; family Eupelmidae; genus Anastatus; species Anastatus disparis. The sequence goes on along the minus strand of JAFFSR010000314.1, from coordinate 4,544,104 downwards.
GAAAATTTTTCGTACATTGTTTCGTATTTTTATCCATACACGGACAATTTATATTTTGCATACCACAGGGACCGTGTATCATAAATTGTTTAACAATACTATATAGTTTTGGATAAATACCTCTATTTGGGATTTCTGCACTTATTATTTTATCAACTTTTTCGGGAATGTCAAATTTATCATTTTTATCTAAGAATAACAACATATGCATATGTGGTAATCCTCGTTTTTGAAATTCAATTACATAACTATATGCAATACATTTTCCTAATATTCCCTTTTTTATTACTAAATTTTTGAATTCTTTTACTTTTTGATAAAATACTTTTGTTATAATATCTGGTCTATCTATTGCATTTTTATAAATTTCCAAGTTTTCAGTTATTTCTTTCCAATGTGGGTCACAGGTCATAGTTACAAAGAGGTCAGGTTTACCATGATAATTTACAAGTGTTATTGAATCCATGTAATTTTGTTTTAAAAATCGTGGACTTCCTGTAAAGTTTGTTAGTAATATTACCATTTTTCCAATTATTGAATAATCTAATTCTTTTTTGTTATGTAAATAGTCCATAACACCTTTGTAACAATCACTTTCTAATACGTTTTGGTTTTTTTCGTATGAAATATAATCTGGAGGTTTCAACTTTTACAAACGCATCAACAATAAACTGTTGAGATAATTTTCCTAAATTAAGAAATGGATTAAATTTATTTCTAACACTAAATTTATAATTATGAAATTGCAAATTTTTAATATTAGATTTTCCAAATTTATTTTTCATATTTGACATCCATCCGAAACCACCATTAGGATGAATAAGCGAATATGTCATAGGATCTGTGTGTTTGCTAATTGTTAGTATACTAATTGGTTCATCAGACTTAGGGTAAATGACAATATCACGTTCAATAGGAGGCATATCGTCTTCTCCAACGTATACTATTGCTACATCATTACAGGTAGGTAGATTATATCTATTTTTATCGTAATTATTATTGCGGACAATAGGCATAGTAACAGTTTTCAGAAGACAATTGATTTTTGCCCATCGTTGTAGTTCTTTTTCTCCTGCTTCATGCATCATTTTATAGGCTTTAGCATGAGAATTAATATCTCTCATTAAGTTATCTGAATGTTTTAATAATGTTGAGTTTGTATTAAACTTATGTTGTTCAATCGTTGCCATTTCATTATCTAAAACATATAATTGTCCATATTTAAGTGCTTCATCTTTATTAGGATGTAACGCATATACATTATGGTAAATTTGTCCACATATTCTAATAACTTGTGGTCCTTTACTCGGCAATGTATCAAAATTAGCATCGAAACTTGCAAATGCTAAAGCATTATTGTACAACCTAACATTTCGTCGAAAATCAATACTTTCTTCCGTAAATTCAGTTGCTCAAAACATTAATCGTTCTGGGTAAGGTGGATTTTCTAACAATTCTACTTTACCTTTATGACAACAATTGGAGAAATCGTTACTTTTAGTATGTTAAAAAGCAGAATGCTGCGCATCACAATAAACACATGTATTCGTCACGGAACCAATGTAATTTTCAGATATGAGATTTTCATCGAAATATATATTTGCTATACAACCAATCAGTTTCAAATTAATTTTTTCAGTTAAAATTTTTTCATTTAATTTCTTTAATTTTTTTTCTACTTTGCCCTTTATTGTTTTATCAATAACTTCGTTTAATACAATATTATGATTGTTATTATGATTATTATTATTCTAATTTTCCTTATAATTATTATCTTCAATTTTTAATCGTTTACACTTAACATTTTCTAATTTTTCTTCATATTTTTTTGGTTGTTTTTCTTTAATATTTATATAAGCTTCTTTCTTACGTAAAGCCTCATTCGCGCGTATTTGTTCAAATTTATCAGTACTCATTGTTTCCTTGAATTGTCATTTTGTTATCTTAGTATTTTCTAATTTCTGTTTATATTTATTTGGTTGTCTTTTTTTCATTTTCATATAAATTTTTTTCTTACGTAAAGTTTTTTGAACACGTCTTCGTTCTAATTTATCATTACTTTTTTGTTTCTCGCATTTCCATAATAATGTCTTTTACTGAAATTTTTTTATATTTATGTGATTCTTCTGTTACCATTTACCTATTAACGGGATGTCGGAGCTGCAGCAATTGAGTTTTGCTTTTTTTATTATATCAGTATCTTTTTAAATTAATAAATTAAACAAATATAATGACTTGTCCGTACTAAAGCTATATCACTACAATGATTTTTGTCAAAATAAAAAATCATTTAGACTTATTATTTTTTTATGAGCTTGGATTGGAAATTAGATATCAAACTTGACAGACCTAACTTTAAAATACGATACATTAAAAGTTTTTATTATAACTTTATATGTCTAATATTTTGTTGAATTTCTTGAGTTGTCCGCACTGGAGTATAATCTTACAAATTTCTACTTTGTAGCAAAAAAACTTGATTAAATGCATCGTTTATTCATAAGTTAGGATTGGAAATATTATTAGAAGGGGGCCGGTTCGACAAGCTCTTAAGTTCTGTTACAAATAAAGTTTCATTTTCATCTATTTCTTTTGATTCTTTTTTTTCTTTATTTAATTTAATCTCAACTGTCCCAATTTTATTATCGTTATAATTCAAGTGGATGTCATCGATTCCCATTATATCATTATCTGGTTTTTAAAAATTTCTATCTGAAATGTCATTGTCAATTTCCATCAAAATTGTTTCATGATTCAAATTCTTTTGTTTACGATACGTTTCCATGATCTTTTTTTGTTCTGGCAATAAATGCATTTGTAAGTTTTTTTTATAATATTTCAAGCTCGGCGAAATCTAAATTAAATGGTATTTGATTAAGACCTTGCTCATGACAAAAACTCCTTTTTATCATATCCGGTGGATTATCGTAATTAATTTTTGCATTGTTATAATTTTGTAAAACTGGAAACATTTTTATTTTTTGCGTTTTAAAAATTCTTTATAAACGTTATCGCATTTGAGAAACATTATATCTTAAACAACATGGACCTAAATTATAAAGTACTGCAACAGCAAAAACCATTGCAAAAACGCTACAATCATAATTATTCGTTTGTGATTGTACTGTTTCGAATACTGTGCTTAATTCTGATTTGTTTGGAAATAATCTGTTTATATAAATCTTATACTCATCTTGTAAATATATAAGATTCAAACTGTCTATACATATGAATTACCTTATTATTATAATACACACGAATCCGGTGACTCTTTTCTAAATTTCCGGTAAATAATAACTGGCTGATTCCATTCAGATTCATGCAGGCCGTCGCTGATAGAATTTTTTTTTTTCTTCTAAGTAATAAAAATACCTTCTGTTATTTATATAAAGATAAAATTTACCTCGTAGAACGCTCAAAAAAATTTTTTTTTTTACTACAGCAATTCTAGTGTTGGATGTAAAAACGAAAATTCAAAAATTGAAAATGAACCTCTACTTTTAAATGACTATAGCTCCGTAAATTTTTAACCTTTTTGAGCGTTCTTTTGACTAAAGTGTGCGGAATTTTGTCTAGTTTAAAATGCAATCTCGATTTTTGTAATACAATTTGATCTTACTGAGTTATTTACGAAAAACCGAAAAAAAGCGATTTTTTTCAAACACGATTTTCTCAAAAACTATATTTTTTTTTTTGAAATTTTTATATGATTTTATACATAAAAAATACTAACTTTTAGGGTAGGTGAGAATATGCGATTTCGCCTTATTTTTTTTAAACAGATTTTTAAACGTTTTTTTTTATATTTTCGATTTTAAAACATTGATACCATGGCGCATTATACTATTTTTCCAACTTTACGTATTCTTACAACTATTTTTATGCTTTTATTTATTAATATATCAAAAATATCAACAATAATCTTTAAAATAAACCCCGGATCGAATATTTTGATCAATTAGTACCAAAGTTATGACGATTTAAAGTTTAAAAAAAAATGCTGAAACTTTAAATAAATATGATATTTACATTGAGGAAACGCAATTTTCGTTAAAGATTAAAATCTGAAGATATAAATTTTTTAATTTAGAAAAAAAGTTATTTTGATGAAAGAATATATAACCATTTATCCTCTTTTTATGGTACATTATTATAATAAAAATTTTTTTTGTTGAAGAATATAATTTTTTTATCAGTTTGAATTTCGCGCCTAGAATTTGAATTTATTTTGTAGGGAGTTGACGCATGTCACTACTAGGTGGCGATGATTCGTTCTTTGCATTCTCATCAACGACTTGACGCGTTTAAAAATATAAGAAAAGGAAGATAAAAAATAAAGTTGTTTACGAAAAATTATTTTTTTCGATCTGTTATTGAACAGAATATCAATAATGGCATCACTGATTGTCAAAATAAAGTGCAAGGATTTAAAAGAAAGGCACAAAAACGTTGTTTCTGATTGCTCCAGAAGTCCGCTTAGAGAATTAGGTGATCTAACGGAGTCTTTGAAGCGCTTGTATCCAAATACTTCTTTCTCTAGAGAAGATAAAGTATGCCCTTCGTGTTACAAAATATTATTAGATGAAGTGAAAAATGCGCCTATTTCATCGACTTCAAGCAGTCAACAATCTTCGGAAGATTTTATTCATAGTGAGGCTGTGGTAGAACAGCTCAACGAGACTTCAAGTAATTTGAAATTAAACATTTCACCAATTAAAATGCCTCAAAGTATCAATATCAAGATGCGAGAATCTTATGCTCTCCGAAAAAGAAAACAAATAAACGATGCATTTGATTCACAAATAGCAAGTAAAATGATGAAAGTCTACGATATAACGAATTTGCCCGCATTGAATGAAAATAATGAATGTAAAACAAATGATAATGGCTCGAGAATATTAAAGTTGCATTAGATAATTGTTCAAATTTTCTTGAGAAAGTGCGATTGTTGAGTATTATACCAAGTGATATTTCCAAAGATTATTTATTATCAGTTTTACCAAATGTAACTATTTATATGATTGATCAAGCACGATCGTTGGTAAATAACAAAAAAATTTACAAGCAGTCTGAGAACTATTGTGGCCATTCTTTGGATAGTGAAATTGTAATGAAAGTAAAGGATTATTATCTGAACGATGATTTTAATTGTTCTCGTCAAAGTGCGAATAAAAGCGACACAGTATCTATCAAAGAAAATGGTATAAAAACTAAAAAAGTCAAACGCTTTCTTACGCGAAGGATAAAAGAAATATATCAATTATTTAAAGACGAAAATCCTGAAATGAAAACAAAAATGGGTAAATCAACATTCTACGCTTTAAGACCGAAGTGGGTTATACCAGATCCACCCACCGATTCGTGTCTTTGCGTTTACTGCGAGAATCTTAAACTTATGTTAGATGCTTTGAATAATTATAAAAAGAGAATAAACAAGACACTGCAGATTTGGAATTGAAAATATGTTCTTCACTTTTTTGTTCAAAAGATGATATGAAATGTGTACTAAGAGAATTTAAAGAATGTCCCATTGGAGATTCTATTGATTTACAAGTGATTTCTTTGACAGAAGAAGATTTATATGAAGAAATAATTTATGGTGTTTGGGAAAAATCAAATTTACTGAATAAAACTAGCACAATTGAAAATTTCTTAATAGAGTTAAGAGAGCGCGCTCTCACTGTAAGAGCTCATAAATTGGTCAGAGAAATTCAACGTATAGCAATTAAAGAGGTTAAACTTTTAGCGAACAATAATGACTTCCAATTAGTTATTCATGTCAATTTTGCAGAAAATTGGACAGTTCTGCTTTAAAATGAAATTCAAAGCTATCATCGGAATAAAAACCAAATATCAATATTTACGTCGGTATGCTATTTTGGAAATGATAAAACAGTCAGTTATGTCACCGTCTGTAACGATATTAAACATGATTCGTCTCATGCCCTAATGGCTATAAATTTAATCATCGATAACTCAAAACAAAAACATATTGCGCAAGATCTTGATGAAATCATAACCATTTCCGATGGAGCTGCCAGTCATTTTAAAAATAGATATCAATTTTATGAGCTTCAAAACTCAAAAGTAAACAGAAAATGGCTTTCTTCTGCAACAGGTCATGGTAAAGGCGCTTGTGACGGTATTGGTGGTTTAGTTAAACATTATGCTACCACGCATAATCTGTCCAAGAAGAGTGCAGATTTTATTAAAAACGCTGAAAATTTCGCCACTCACGTATCAAAATATACTTCGTCGATTAACATTCTTGTTATCCGCAAGGATGAGTTAAAAGTTTTTCGACTGATAAAAAAAATGGAATGGTTAGGAAATGCAAAAGAAATTAAATGTATTCAAAAGATTCACTGTTGGAAAAGTGAACGAAGCCAAATCTACACTGCCAAAACTTCGAGACATGAGTGGCAAGAAGTAAATTGAAAGGTTTTATTTCAATTCGGATTTTTTTATTCACATTAGTTCTCAATTCATTAGTGTTCTTTCTTAATTGTATCGCATATTATTTGTTCATTGAAAATGACCAAATAATATATTTTATTATTTGAAAAACTCACCTTTTCAAAATTCAAAATTCAAAATTAAAAATTAAAAATTTAAAATTCAAATTCAAAATTTAAAATTCAAAATTCAAAGTAAATATATTTATTTAAAGTTTCAGTATTTTTTTTTAAACTTTAAATCGTCATAACTTTGGTTCTAATTGATCAAAATATTTGATCCGGGGTTTATTTTAAAGATTATTGTTGAAATTCTTGATATATTAATAAATAAAAGCATGAAAATAGTTGTAAGAATACGTAAAGTTTGAAAAATAGTACAATGCGCCATGGTATCAATGTTTTAAAATCGAAAATATAAAAAAAAACGTTTAAAAATCTGTTGAAAAAAAATAAGGCAAAATCGCATATTCTCACCTACCCTAAAATTTAGTATTTTTTATGTATAAAATCATATAAAAATTTCAAAAAAAAAAAATATAGTTTTTGAGAAAATCGTGTTTGAAAAAATCGCTTTTTTTCGGTTTTTCGTAAATAACTCAGTAAGATCAAATTGTATTACAAAAATCGAGATTGCATTTTAAACTAGACAAAATTCCGCACACTTTAGTCAAAAGAACGCTCAATAAGGTTAAAAATTTACGGAGCTATAGTCATTTAAAAGTAGAGGTTCATTTTCAATTTTTGAATTTTCGTTTTTACATCCAACACTAGAATCGCTGTAGTAAAAAAAAAATTTTTTTGAGCGTCCTACGAGGTAAATTTTATCTTTATATACATAATAGAAGATATATTTATTACCTAGAGGAAAAAAAAAAATTTGATCAGTGACGGCCTGCATCTGAATCTGAATGGAATCAGCCAACTGTATAAATTCTCCATCAATCAGTACTGAATGAACATATTGTGGTCTCTGAATTAGTGAAGTCAATTGCATGTCGAATGAGGTGCACTGGTTTGAAATTTAATTAAATTCTAATATATGAATATCAGTTAACATGAAAGCAATTGCACTATACAATCCCTGTCTTTTAACAATCAATTTATTTTCCTCAGTCAAAACCATTATTGCAAAAGAAAATTCTCTTAAGAATTTTCATTCATTTTTAATGAACTTTTTCCAAAGATATTTCACAAAAGGATTGCTTTTAACTGATTTAATTTACTGCCTTTTAACTTTAAAAGCTGAAAAATTAAAGAAATTATGAAAAATTTTATGAATTGATTGTTATATGATAAATAAATAATAGTGAAATTTGTAAAAATAATATTATGATAAAAAATGATTAATTTCGGCAATTATTTATATATATATATATATATATATATATATATATATATATAGGTCAATCCACGTCAACGGATAATGGCTCTGTCCAAAATTGTAGATCACCAAAAAAATCGTATATAAGCTCAAAATTTTTGTCTTACACTCTACTTTCTTTTGAAATGTGGTAATTTAAAAAAATCCAAAATGGCGGCTCCAATATGGCGGCTCAAACCTAGAGATATCATAAAAAATTTTCAAAAATTGATTTTAATTTATTCAAATCAGATCCTACATATTTTTTTACATTAGAAATCAATTTAGCGTTCCATTTTACATAGGAATATAGTATTGCACTCAAGGTAAAAAAAATTTACAATGTCATCGCAAGGTCATATCGGGAAATAATAGTTATTTCTCAAATTACTCATTGATTAATGTTGATTAGTGAGAAAATGAAGATACTGATAGATAACTCGAGTTACTGAATTCAAATCTGATGTCTGCTTAACCCTACAAGATCTGTATGAAAGCCATTTGAAGGTCAAATCATGAATATCTTTCATTATTTGATAACATTAGGACACCTTCAAGTTTTACGTGTCGCTGAATCCGAAACCGGGGTCTGTTGGAGTGTCAAACGACGTAATTACGTAAAAATTAATCAAATATTGACTAAAAGAAAATTTTTGTCCTCCAAGAAACCACAGTTTGAAACGAATTTTTCTGTAATTACGTCGTTTGACACTCCAACAGGTCTCGGATTCGGATCCAGCATCACGTAAAACTTATAGGTGTCTTAATCTTATCAAATTTGACCTTTAAATGACCTTGATGGAGACTGGTAGGGTTAAGCGGATATCAGATTTGGATTCAGTGACTCGAGTTACCTATCAGTATCGTCATTTTCTTACTAATCGACGTTTATCAATGATTAATTCGAGAAATAACTATTGTATCGCGATATGACCTTCAGATGATAATGTAAAATTTTTTTACCTTTAGTGCAACACTATATTCTCATGTAAAATCGAACGTTAAATTAATTTCTAATATAAAAGATATGTAAAATCAGATTTAAATGAATAAAAATTAATTTTTGAAAATTTTTTATGAAATTTCTAGATTTGAGTTACCATATTAAGGCCGCCATTTTGAATTTTTTAAAATCGCCACATTGCAAAAGAAAGTAAAGTGTAAGACGAAAATTTTGAGCCTATGCACGACTTTTTTAGTGATCTACAATTTTGGACAGAGCCATTATCCGTTTGACGTGGATTGACCCATATATATATATATATATATATGGGACATTTTACACCAACTGGAAGAGCAAAAAAATAAAAATCGCTGAAACTCTGAGAATATATTCTGTCTGTTACTCAAAATGTGTAAAAAAATATTCAAGGATTTGAATTTGAAGAATCAAGAGCCATAGATCCTTGAAATTTGGAAATTTTCAAAATTTTTGGAAAAGTACCAACTTTATGATTTTTTTTCTGAAAATTTTGATGTTTTAGAGAGAAATTCATGAGAATTCTTCTTGTTCTAGATGAAGAGGAGAGTCAGCATTATTTTTTACAGAGCTAAATTTTGAAGTTTTCTATTGGTTCTTACATGTATTACATGGTAATTGAAATCACTCATTGTCTGCCACTTTAGAAATTGCTTTTCGAGGGCTTATTTCCTTCTATTTTTTATCAACTTGAAAATAAATTTTTGACTGTGTAAGAAAGAGCCACCAATAAGGAATTATAACAGTTTAAAATATATATTTTCATGTCTAATTTATTTTCAATATAAAAATTAATCATACATGATAATATATATTTTAAACTGTTTTAACTCCTTATTGATGGCTCTGACTTACATGATCACATGATCAAAAATTCATTTCAAAGTTCACGTGAAATAGAGGAAAATAAGCCCGAAAAAGAAATTTCTGAAATGGGGAGCAATGAGTAATTTCAATTACCATGTAATACATATAAGAACCAATAGAAAACTTCGAAATTCAGGTCTGTAAAGAATCATGCTAACTCTGCTTTTCATTAACAAAAAGAAGTATTCTTATGAATTTCTCTCTAAAATATTAGGATTTTCAGGAAAAAAAAAATCAAGTTGGGACTTTTCCAAAAATTTTGAAAAATTTCCAAATTTCAAGAATCTATGGCTCTTGATCCTCCCAATCTAAATCCTTGAAAATTTTTTTACACATTTTGAGTAACTGACAGGATATATTCCCAGAGTTTCAGAGATTTTTATTTTTCTGCTCTTCCAGTTGGTTTGAAATGTTCCATATATATATATATATATATATATATATTTATTAAAAAAAGTTTGTTGTAAAAAAAACTAAAATCAAAATTATTTTGAATTATTTTTAATAATTGTATTCTTCAATTTATTTACAGTTGTTTATGGTTATTCGCAGTATCTACATTTAAATAATGTATAAATGATAATAAACAACCCACACAGCATGAAATATTTAAGGAAGCTTCCTGGAACATTGGCAGCGAAGATTTGAAATATTTTAGGAATCTTTCATGGAATATTCCTGTAATATTCGTATGTCCTTGATTCTTCCTATATTGGAATATTCCATGGAATATTACTGGAAGATTCTAAGAATATTTCATTGGAAGATCTAGGACATCTCAGATCTTTTATTGAAATGTTTCAGGAATTTTGCAGGAATATTTCATGAAATATTCCGTTGGAACATTCATTGAAAATTTCCGGAATATGGAAACGGTAGATTTAAAACATTTTATGAACCTTTCATGGAATGTAAACGTAAGATCTAAAGAATCTTTCATGGAATATACACGAAAGATTTAAAGAATTTTCCATGAAATATTCCATGAAATATTTCTGGAAGATTTTAGAAATCTATCGTAAAATATTCCGTGGAATATTTATGGAAGATTCGCAGAATATTGGCACGGAAGATTTGGAATATTTCAGGAATCTTCCGTGAAATATTCCTGTAATATTCGTATGTCCTTGATTCTTCCTACATTGAAATAATCCATGGAATACTCTTGAGAGATTTGAAGAATATAAAAATGGAAGGTTTGGGTAATCTCTCATCTTTCATGAAATGTTTCTGGAAGATTTTTGGAAAATATGAAATGCTGTGAGGGGATGGTATATATATTATATAATAACACATTACACTTATACATCAATACATATACGCATACATAAACATTTAGTTATAAAATCGCATTTAAATATTCGCTTCGACTGTGCACATCAAAGTGCTGATACCCTTTCGCTTTAATAGTAAGTGAGGTATCTTCCAACCGCTTGGGGATGAAACTCCCATTTAACAAACATCTCCTTATCATCGTCACTGGAAACCTTCCGTAATGTTCCGCGCAATCTTCCAACGAAAACTTCATGGAATCATTCTAGAATCTTTTAAGCAATATTCTACTGGAAGATTACTGTAATCTTTGCGAAAAATATTTCGTGGAATATTTACGGAAGATTTATGTAATATTTTGCTGTACGGTTTAAAAGTTTTTAGAAATCTTCCAGTGAAATGTTTTTGGAATCTTTCTGAAACCTTTAATGAAATATTCCACTGGAAGATTACTTAAATCTTTTTGTGGAATATTTCGTTGACTATTTATGGAAGATTTATGTTATATTCCACTGTACGATTTGAAAGTTTTTAGGAATCTTCCAGTGAAATGTTTATGGAATCTTTCTGAAATCTTTCATGAAATATTCCACTGGAAGATTACTTAAATCTTTCTGTGGAATATTTAGTTGACCAGTTCTGAAAGATTTATGTAATTATCCGCTGTACGATTTTAAAGTTTATCGGAATCTTCTAGCGAAATGTTTATGGAATCTTTCTGGAATCTTTCATGAAATATTTTACTGGAATATTCATAAACATTACATGGAATATTTTATGAAATATTTCAGAAATCTTTCGTGAATATTACATGGAATATTTCGAAAAAGTTTTCGAACATTCCTTTGAAATATTCCTGAAATATTCTTGGAAGCTTTCAATGGAAGATTCCAGTGGAATATTCTGAAATATTCCGTGAAGACTTCCAATAATCTGCATGAAAGGTTCCATTGAAATATTCCAGTAGAATAATTCGAAATATTTCAGTGAAATCTTCCATACTATGTGAGAACCATTATTTATTTCTAGCCTAACGCTTTTTTATTGTTATTTACAGTTTTCAATATTTTCTTATAATCATTTGTTTATTCACAGCATTATTCTACTTTTACAAAATAATTTTCATACAAGGTGATAAAATATTTTACTATAAGATAATATATATATATATATATATATATATATATATATATGTGTTTCATTTCACAAAAAAATTTCAACATCAAAACTAATTCTCTAATGTAAAGAATAAAAAATTAAATTGGTATAATTTTGAAATTTTGATACAGGAATACTTTTTATAAATAACTTTTTAATAATTTTGAATAATGGTAAATTTTTTAAATAATTTGTGGTATTGAATGCTAATTGAATTTAGTTTTAACATGAAGTTAATTATTTAGGTTTGAAATGTATTCAATAAAATAATATAACTATTTATAAGTTATCACTTAATTTTTTAAACTTTTTATTCATAGTTGACAATTATGTTGAATATATGATTCTCATTTTAATAGTTTTTATATGATATTATGTGAATTTTATAAATATAAATTATTTAAGGAGATGTAAAATGGACAGCACACTTCCACCCATAAATATTGATTATATTTCCATTGTATTTTAAAATTTTGAATAAATAGATGCATTAACATACAGTATGTATCACGAAGATTATTCAGTTAAATTTTTACATAAATCTATTCATTACTTATTGAGAAGTTTGGGTTCCAATATTATTTACTAAAATTTTTCCATTTGGAATCAGAAATTTAAATATCTTGAAAACTAATGATTGGAATAATTTAAAAATTCAAATAAATAATCATCACGAGACATACTACAAATTAATACATTCCATTTATGGAAATTCAGCAATAGAATGGAAAGACAGTTAATTTTTTCATCTTCTTATAGTAAAATATAATCAAACTTTGACAACAAATTTAACATAATGAAATAATTGTACTTTCAATGATTTGTATCATATTTAATACAAATTATAGAGTGATATCACAGAATATTATTTTTTTCCGCATTCATAATAAATGTTTCGCAAATGATATGTAAATTTTCTTTTGAAATATTTACTTTTTTAGGGGGAATTCTACTTCTATCTAGACAGTTCATACATATAAATGCATAATTATAGACATAATCAGAAACATTTATTCATATTGTATATATTGTCCTATCTTTATAATTGACTATTAAAAAAATTGAATATCTAATAAATAATTTTTTAAAATTGTATTTTATAAAATTTATGTTCAAACGATATTAAAAAAAATATTTTTATATCATGTAATTATAATTTTTCAAATGAGGTAATTTGATATTTTTCAAAAATTAATGTTTCTCTTATTAAAAATATTATTGCTTCAATGAAATGAATTGCTAACAATTTTCATATAAATCACAATTCATTTAAATATAAACACGTGTACAAATGAAAATGTAATTAAGGTTAAATGTATGTTATTTATAAAAAATTGTTAACAAGTAACTTTTTAAATAATATATTTTCATGAAAACTAATTTAAATACCTCATTCTCTGAATGATAACTGAATACAATTTTAATTTAATAAATTTTGTTATACAATTATAAATATATAATATTTATATAACTGTTCATCAAATAAAATTATTATTTTTTTAATAATTATATATATATATATATATATATATATATATATATGTATTAAAAAAATAATTATTACAATAGATTGTAGTTAAATAAAAATGTTTATTTCAATAATTATAGCGTTGAAATTTATTTTGATGAAAATGTTCATTGACATTTGCAGTATTATTTTAACTATTTTTGAAAAGTTACTTGTCATCAATAAAAAAATATTTAATTTTTTAAATTAATAATCTATTAATATCAAGAATTTTCTAAAAATTATAATATTTATGATATGCAAACCTTACTTGTGATACATACACTTTGTAATATTTGTATCTCATTAAATTTTTATATTAGATGCAAAAAGGATTGTTAAGTAATTGCAAATAGTTATTTTTTTATTCCGAAATATTCGAATTTAAAATTAACTAAAATGTTCTATTTTAATCTTATGATTTTTTCTATTTAAATTTTGTATATCATTTATATAAAATACATTTGTGAAGATATTTTTAATAGAAATCAACACGAATTTCTTTTAAGCATGTTTCACTTATAAATTAATTTCATAATTCAAATTCATGGTCATATATTGAGGTCTGGAAATTATAGTTGTAACTCAGTACCCAGTTCTCAGTTTATTTTCACTGTTAAAAATAATATTAAATTTAATGTAAAATATTTATTTAGCTTCCAAACATTTCATTAAAATTAATAATTTCACTGTAATTTTAATATAAAATTAATAATTTTATCCTAATTTTAATGTAAAATTAATAATTTTATCTTAATTTTAATATAAAATTGTATAAAATTTAAAGTAAAAATTGAAATTTCAATAATAGTATCGGAAGCAAATTTCATAATTTTAAACAGTGTACATCAAATATCGTACTATCTTTGTTTTTCTAATGGCAGTAGAGTGAGAAATAGTCACTTGAAATAAATTATACGCTTTTTTACTTTAAGCACATGTGTACATATATTTTTATATTATGTTTCATCAAATTATTTTCAATTTTATTCAGTACTCAAAATTCAATCAATTAATTCTTATTTACTTAAAATTAGTCATTTATACATAATAATATAATAAAAGAAAATTCAACTAAGCGACGTTAGGAGCGAAAAACTTCAATATAATTAATACCTGTTAACGTAAAGCCCAATAAGTTGTGTAACGATTTTCAACAGTTGATAAATATAATGTAAATCATATAATATATATATATATATATATATATATATATATATATATATATCAATTTTAAATTTCTAATCATTAATTTAAAACTTAAAAGTAACTATTTTAAAATGGAATATGGAAGATAAACATGTATCGTTTTAATCCTTGAATATCACGAATTTAACTATTAATTATGTTGCTGGGGTGTCGGATTCGCCACATGATGATGGTGAGGAACGTAAGAAGTTTCTTTCTGAATGCAGCGAAAATGGTTTCGCTTTTAAATCAATTAATATTAACGATGTTATTCTTGCAGTTTCTCACTTCTCATCGCAGGTTCGTGGGGAGGACGGCATTCCGCAAAGTGTGATACTTAAAGCATTACCATTTATTGGTGAACATCTTGTGACTCTGTTCAATTCTTCTTTTGCGCGAGGGGTTTTCCCTGGCCTTTGAAAGCAGGCACGTATTGTGCCATTAAAGAAGTGCTCTGCACCCAAATCACCTAAAGACTTCAGACCTATTGCTATTTTATGTTTTCTTTCAAAGGTACTTGAGAAGATCGCCCATAACCAGTTGCAAGAGTACATTACTGCTAATAAAATATTTGACCCAATGCAGACTGCCTTCAAAAAGCACAACTCGACACAAACAGCTATTCTTAAATTAACTGATGACATAAGATCGGGTCTAGACAAAAAACTCGTCACGTTACTTTTACTTTTTGACTTCAGTAAGGCATTCGACACGATCTCTCCCTTCAAGTTACTTACTAGGCTTAGATCGATGGGGCTTTCCAGGGCTGCTCTCTTGTGGATTAACTCCTATATATCAGGAAGGAAACAAATGGTTTCCACGCATTTAAACGAGGAATCGAGTTGGCTGACAACCAACCTTGGAGTTCCGCAGGGTTCAGTACTGGGGCCTCTGTTGTTTTGCCTTTACATTAATGACGTACGTGACGCTCTTGGTTCTAGTTGCGTCGAGCACCTACTCTATGCAGACGATCTGCAAATTTACACGCAGGTACCTCGCGAGAATGTGGAAGAGGGTATTCTCACTCTACAGAGGGCGGCCAAAGCAGTGTCGGAGTGGGCTGCTGGTGTCTCTCTCACTTTGAATTCTAATAAAACCAAGGCAATCGTCTTTAGCAATAGTCGTTTTATAAATTCTTTTTATGCTGATAGGTCACGTACGATTGATCTTGAGGGAGGCATTAGTATACCTTTCTCTGACTCCGTGACAAGTCTTGGTGTTGTGCTTGACCCTAAACTTTCATGGGTACCGCACGTTGATATGATTACAAAAAAGTTTAATAGAGTTTTGTATGCCCTGCGGTTTTTCCGTCGGTACACCACGGAGACTCTGCGTAAACAGCTAGCAACCGCCCTGCTGTTTCCACATCTTGACTTTTGTTCGGTAGTTCTGCTCGATGCTTCTCAGGAGTTGAGAAGACGAATACAGAGATTACAAAATTCATGTGTGAGATATGTAATGGGTTTGAGAATGGGTGATCATGTCTCTCCTTATAGAACCGTGTTGGGTTGGCTGCGCACTGATTCAAGGAGACAGTATTTTTTGGCTGTGCTTATGTACAAAATCGTGCGCATGAATACTCCGGAGCATCTAGTGAGTCTCTTCACTAGACGTGTACCTAGGGCGGCTACTAGGGGAGAGACTAAGGATCTCGCGGTGCCCTTTATGCGCACTGAGACTGGAAGGAATTCCTTCCAAGTTCAAGGTGCGCATTTTTGGAACTCCCTGCCTGTTGAGATTAAACATCTTCCATCTCTCAGCAGGTTCAAAGCAGCGGTGAGAGGGTACTTGCTCGACCTAGATTAATATTTTTTTACTATATATTTATGTTAATTTATTTAATTTATTTTTGTAACGTCCTGTATATAGGTTTAAGGTGCGAGTGTATTTATTGTATGAGTGTTGGCTGAATGGTTGGTGAGTGAGAATTTTTATTTGATTTTATTTTTGACTGCGTTTCATGCTATTGCGTACGCTTGTTATTTTTATTTTATTATGTATTAAATTTAATTTTTTTAAAATTTTAATACTATGACTGATAGATATTGTAAGACTGATTTTTATTTATATTTATATGATTATTTTTATTTATATTGCGTGTATTTTATGATTACTTTGTGATATCACTTTTATTTATTTTTGTTTGTGACTTACTTATTCAGTATTATTAGGTTTAGTGACTGACTGTGATATTAATTGTGCAATATTTACATTTATACTTTTTTATAGCATTTTGTGCAATATATATTGTTTTTGTATTTACAAATTATATTACACGTTTTTGTACTTTTATACAAATAAAATAATATCTATCTATCTATCTATCTATCTATCTATCTATCTATCTATAATTATTAGTAATTTTAAAGAGTTATATATTATATAAATAATTCTATATTTAATAATTTTCAATTCTAGTAACAGGAAAAGCCGCACGAAAAGAGGTTAACAATTGCATTTTCTGCGAAATATTGCCCTTGAATCGAGTAGGTGAAAGATCAGTCTTAATACCAAAAAAAAAGGCAGTAAGCATTGCAAACTTATGCTCTTACTTCATAATATAATAGTAACAACATTGGTCCCTAAAATTCAAGCTATAGTACTAATTGAAATTA
Organism: Anastatus disparis; assembly: GCA_017163975.1. NCBI lineage: Eukaryota > Metazoa > Arthropoda > Insecta > Hymenoptera > Eupelmidae > Anastatus > Anastatus disparis. The sequence goes on along the minus strand of JAFFSR010000314.1, from coordinate 4,526,700 downwards.
TATCGTCACTCTTTTTTTAAGTACCTTAATACATGAATTAGATATACTTGATTTAGAACCTTTTTTGACAATACTTTCTTTTCTCCGTGCAGTTGTTAGTTTTAGTAAACGTCAAATACTGTTTTCGATTATTTCATGGTTCGTGATTGAAACACGTGATTAAAAAGAAAAAATTCTTATTATATTTTTTCATTTATTCAAACGCAATTTCGTAGAACAAATTCTTAATTCATCATGATATAATTTGTATTTAAACAATTTTTATGCACATTGTAACTTTAATTATTCTTTTTTATAAAAATAGAAAAATTTAATTTAGTACAAAACTACAATATCACAATTCGTAAGTTGCGTTGATTCTTTTTTATTTTAAAATTGGCTAATTTATACATAATAATATAATACATGAAAATTCAACCGAGCGACGTTAGGAGCGAGGTATTTTTTGCTAGTTTTAATATTAACGCTTAGTCTTTCTTCAACATCTTTTATCTCTCTTCTTAACCCATCCTTAAATTCGTTCACTTCTTTTCTCATTTCTTCTCTAAACATCTCATTCTTCTTTTCCATGTTGATTAACATGCTTATGATTTTCTCTAACTTGTCTTTCTCCATTTCTCCTTCGTCCTCTACTCTCACAGTTGAATCAAGATCTTCCTCACTGTCACTTTCTGATGTTCTATCCTTTTCTACCCTTTTCATAATTCTTTTTCTTGCTTCCTCTTCTGGGCTCTCCCTGAGTCTCTTTTTATTATTACTTTCTTCTGTGTCTTCCTTTTCACTTTCCAAAACCCTTGTCTGTCCCTTGTCCCTTACACCTGCTTCCTTACTGCTCTTCCTTCTCTCTCTTTTTATTACTACACTGTTGTCCTTACTGTCTGTTTTTATAAATCTAGGACTACCACTGTTCTTTGCATTCATTCTTTTCCCTCTCACTCTCTCCTTATACTTTTCCTATACTAACAAGCATTCACACCTAACCTCCAAACACACGTACTATCTTTCACTCCTCTCTTATACTCCTTTCTCACTTTCTTTCCTCTCCTATTATCCTATTATTTACATTTTATTACGTAGATAATTCTTATTTATAATTGCGTCATAATTATTAATTTTTTGTTTTCCTCTTCCTTTAACCCTGTTATGGACGGTTATTAGAACAAGCTATCTACTAGTGGAAGAGTTTATTTTTATTTATGTTAACGCCAGTTGAAAAGATATTTATAGTTCCATCAAAAGTAAATTAAATTATTTTTTTTTATGTTTTCATTTTTACTTTTATTCATCGGTATTGTAAAAATTCTTACATTTATTCTTTAATAAATTTAAAAAAAATGAATTTAATTTAAATCAGTCGTCAATGCGCTTATTTACCTAGTTCCGCCAAACCTTTCCTGTAAATCTGACCCGTTGTTCAAACCTTTAGTTATTAAGTTTATTTATTTTCGTCAAAGACTTACATTTCATTATTAATTTTAATGCAACAGTAAATTCTTTCTTTTTTTAATCAAAGTGAATTATTATTTTTGAGCACTCTTTTATTAATATCACTTGCTTTTGTTATCATTACTTTCTTTTTCTTTCTTTAATGTTAAGGAGTCCACCGGTAGTTAAAGTAGTAAGGTAAATTGAAAGGAAACTCAATGGCTCAACTGCTCAAATATAAACGTTAATTTAAATTAAAACCAACAAAGTTTTTATAAAGTCGACGTTTCGCTCTATTTTTAACCGACTTCAAAAAGAAGGAAGTTCTCAATTCGACTGAATTTTTTTTTTTTTTTTTTATGTCTGTTACCTCATAACTCCGTCATTTCTTAACCGATTCGAAAAAACTTTTTCTTTTCTGATAGAGAATGTCTGCAGGAAGGTCCCATACATGTCCTATAATTATTGGGCCAATATTCGGTTTGTATGACCCAATTATCAAATTAAGAAAAAAAACCGGGTGTTTTGTTTTCTCATTTACCTCCCTTATACTTCGCTTACTCTCCCTCTCCCTCTCCCTCTCCCTCTCTCTCTCTCTCTCTCTCTTTCTCTCCCTCTCCCTCTCCCTCCCTCCCTCCCTCTCTCTCTCTCTCTCTCTCTCTCTCTCTCTCTCTCTCTCCCTCTCTCTCTCTCTCTCTCTCTCTCTCTCTCTCTCTCTCTCTCTCTCTCTCTCTCTCTCTCTCTCTCTCTCTCTCTCCTCTCTCTCTCTCTCTCTCTCTCTCTCTCTCTCTCTCTCTCTCTCTCTCTCTCTCTCTCTCTCTCTCTCTCTCTCTCTCTCTCTCTCTCTCTCTCTCTCTCTCTCTCTCTCTCTCTCTGATTTCTGAAGATAATAAATTATTTGTTACTTTTCAGAGCATTTTTTGAAGTCGGTTTTTTTTTGTTAAAAATTTTTTATTTATATAAATTTAGAACCTTTTCAAGACCTATATCTGAAATAAAAAACAATTTGTTTACAATAATGAAGAGGTATCACAAAGCATCACATAATCTGTATTTTTTTTAAAATTACTCACAATAAATAATTATAGTTGCAATATAAAACATATTATATCAATATAAGTTGATTAACATTATCCTTACAAATATTCTCACTAACAAATTTGGCTAATTATAAGTTTTCTTTTATTATTCATGTTATTGTATAAATAACAAACGTCAATAGCCTACGTATTCCTTTAAGGAAACAAAATGTCGTTGTATGTACACAATAGTAAGGAAAAAAGGCGGCAAGAAGTTTAAAGGTATATTCAAAATAGTAGTGTTATAACTGAGGCCAGAAGCGTAAGGCTCATGGGACATGAGGTTCATGGGACCTTTATATTAAAGTATAATAACCACTTTACTTTCAATAATAAATTTTATCGTCAAGTTTTTCGATCCGCGATGGGTAGTCCTATTAGCCCTATCATTTCTGATCTAGTCATGCAGGACCTTGAGCATCATTGTTTAAATTTTTGTGGTGATGACATAAGGTTTTACTTTAGATATGTAGATGATTGCTTGTTGTGTGTGAGAAAGAACAGAATTCATGATATTATCAAAATTTTTAATGGTTATGATATAAACTTACAATTCACCTTTAAATTACCAATTAATAATTCCATCAATTTTCTTGATACAACTTTGTTTTTTAAACAGAACCACATTACCTTTAATTGGTTTCGCAAACCTACCCACTCCAATAATAATTATCTAAATTATTATTCTCATTGTCCTTTTTCTGAAAAAATAGGCACAGTGTATGGCTTAGTTGACAAAAGTATTAAATGGTCTTCTCCTGAATTTCATAACAGCAATTTAAATTATGTGCGTAACGTTCTTTTAGAAGATAATTACCCCATTAAATTTATTAACTATCACATAAAAAAAGATAATAATCTATAAATTACAGATCCACAAACACTATCTCTCTACATATCAACAACAGTTTTAATAATTTTATTGTTTTACCATATCATATTAATTTGGAAAAAAATTTTAGATCAATTGGAAAAAAACATAATATAGGTATTATTTTCAATAGCCTAAATAAACTTTATTGTAATAACTTTCTTGGCAAGGATAGAGTTAAAATTGAATTTCAGACTAATGCTATTTATTGTATAAAATGGAAGGATTGTGATATTAATTATATAGGCCAAACGAAAAGCAGACTTTGTATTAGATTAAAGGAGCATCAAGCTGATGTGAGTCACAAACGAGATAGATCAACAATTTTTGAACATTGTAATAAGACAGGACATGAGTTTGATTTTAAAATAAAGCATTCAAATATTATTAACATGGAAAAAAATTACTACAAAAGAATTTGTACTGAAATGCTGTATATTTTAAAAACAAATAATTGTAACAAAATGCAAGACACTGACGGTTTAAATAAAATTTGTAAATCTTATGTAAAAAAATTATTATAAAATTCATCATCATCTCATTTTCCAAGAACAAAGTAACCTAAAACGAAAATTCGGTCCCATGAGCCTTACGCTTCTGGCCTCAGTTATAACACTACTATTTTGAATATACCTTTAAACTTCTTGCCGCCTTTTTTCCTTACTATTGTGTACATACAACGACATTTTGTTTCCTTAAAGGAATACATAGGCTATTGACGTTTGTTATTCATACAATAACATGATTAATAAAAGAAAACTTATAATTAGCCAAATTTGTTAGTGAGAATATTTGTAAGGATAATGTTAATCAACTTATATTGATATAATATGTTTTATATTGCAACTATAATTATTTATTGTGAGTAATTTTTAAAAAAATACGAATTATGTGATGCTTTGTGATACCTCTTCATTATTGTAAACAAATTGTTTTTTATTTCAGATGTATGTCTTGAAAAGGCTCTAAATTTATATAAAAAATAGAGTTAAACGTCGACTTTATAAAAACTATGTTGGTTTTAATCTAAATTAAAGTTTATATTTAAGCAGTTAAGCCATTGAGTTTTCTTTCAATTTACCTTTTTCTTTATTTAATTAAATTGGTTTATAAGTTCGAACTTTGGCTTTTATCCACCGCCGTAGATCATCCTCACAAAAGTCTGATGGGACTGCAGCCGATCAGAAAAGCCAAACTATACAACATGTAAATTATTTTAAATAACATTCAATGTCAATATTTCCCCTACATTTTTTTCGTATTTAGGATGACAAAACTTATCATTATATTTTTCATATAAATCTTGTGTATTTATAGGATTATGGAAAATATTTTCTTACGTAAATCCTTATTGGCACGCATTTTTTCAAATTTATCAGTATTCTTTTTTTTCTTAAATTTCAATTTCGTTATCTTACAAGAAGAGTGCATTTCATTTGGGTCTCGGATTTTCTTCTAACTGTTACGTCACAACGTATCTTTTATATTACTTTTTAATTTATAATTTCTAAATATCTTTTTCTTAACATGATATTGATGAACTAATTAAACAGTCATCGAACAATAAAAGAATGTGTTAACCTAAGCAGTAAAGAAACTTTAAGTTGATATTAAGCAACGAAATTCGTTGACTTCGAAATTATTAAATCATAAATCAAGCAAGATCCACTTATTACTTAATGAAATTATGTCAAGATAAATCTTATAAAAGCCGACTGAAATTAACGACAGTCAGCACTACCCCAAGATGATCGTTGGTACCAAGTCGTAAATCCTGTAATTCAAATTTAAATTCAAATTCGAAATCAAATAAAGTTATTGTATTCAATATTAATTATTTTTACAAGTGTCAATAAATATCTTAAAAGTTTCTTATATTCGACTCGAGTCTTATTTCAAATCCTGCCTGTATCTATTCTTTGTCTGTCTGTATCCAGCCTTCATCTACTTGAATCAATCAAGGTAAGAATATTCAATTTATATATTCTCTATTCAAGTACTCTAAATAAATATTCTTCAATATAATTCAATTGTGAGAACGGTTTACTCAATTACATATTGGTGGAGTTCAATTCATCACTAGATAATACATATATTTATCTTTCATAATTATAATTTAATAATCAATTCAATTATTCCAAATTAATTCAAATTCATATTTAAAATCTTACAAAAATATTCAACATAATAAAATCATACACTTTTATTTAGTCCTGGTGAAAGCCAGGACTTAACATTTTGGTTCCGGTACAAACATTTTAATTGAGGAATCGTATTGAATATATTGAGGGATCATTAGAGAAAATTCTCTATATATGTATATATACGAAGTGCATAAAAATATACATGAACGACCAATTATAAATACAGTGTTTAAAAGTGAATTAAGAAAACGCAAAAGTGCGTCAAATAAAATATTATAATTCCAAGGGCACAATAAATATTATACGCAAAATAGCGTCCATTAAATGAATTATTTATACGCGAAGTGCAATATTTAAAGCGAATACCCTGGTAGAATTTGAAACATTTTAAATGGACTCGAAACTAGGAAATAGGAATTAAAAATGGGCAAAAAATGTTTATATTTTAAATATCTGAAAACTATCAAAAAATTAACCAATTCTTATGTCAAAAAAATATTGTGACGATTACTCTGTCGGGATGTGAAAATATCGTGATTAACGTATGTTTCTAACCTATAAAAAGTGATAATTTGTTTATTTGAGTCGAAAATTTGCACTTTGACATATTAAAAATAAGTTTTATAAATGTTTTTTTTTTATTTAAACAAATTTTAAAAAGTAATAATTAAGTATTACGTAGTATTAGAATTAAATAAAACGAGTGCTAAATAAGTTCATAAGTATCGTTGAAATATCTAAAGATGACATGCAAACATTGTTTCTAAAACTATTTCATTAAATATTCACTTTACAACTGCTTCAAACATACGAAGATAGTTTTTTCTCAGCAAATGTGATACGCACCGCACTATGAAAAGTGATGCCTTTGCTTCATAAACACGGAAATTATACATAATGTGTACTGCTTTCTTCGTACGGCAAGCATGTGATATACCGAAAGACTTTCTGCACGTCTAAACACAATCCGGTATTTATTGTGCTTGTTTCAAAAATATCGTATATGCATGTCTCTTTGCGTCTTTTTTGTTGTTACTTGTCTCTTAACCATATTTACAGGTTATAATAGAGTACAAGAGATTAATATTATTTCGCAGGTTATTTTAATATTGTCTCAAACTTATTTTATTTCTAGCCAAGTTTAATGGTGAATTATTAAAATTTAATACCTTTTAACTATCTAAGAATTTGCAATCCAGTAAATGCCGGTAAAGTGGGAAAAAAGCGTTACATCGATAGCTAAGAACTGGGAATTAAAACAAGCTTGTTTCTAGCATATGCGCAGTTTAAATGACTAAGAAATAGCTTGGAAATGAAATCAGATTCTACCAGGGTAGCGTCATTAAAAATATACACAAAGTGTGTCATTAAATATTAATAGTGTTATCTAAAACAAATAAATATATATACACAAAGTGCATTATTAGCGAATTGCGTCAATTAATAAAAATATCAAGAGGCGCGGTAGCGCCTCGACGGCGAGTTAAGGTACGAATACACAAACGTCGAGGCGCTTCTCTTATACTTTAAAATAGAGTTCCAAAAATTTCAAAATCGAATCCCATAAAAATACATCGATATATACACATGAATACAATTAATAATATTTAAAGATTTTCATTATCTTTAATTTAAAAAAAAATTGATTACAATCGGTTCACCCAATCAAAAGTAAATGCAATTTAAAATTTCGAAATGTCGTATTCTCGTTATTTTTTTTCTTCTTCATCGTTTTCAGCCAGCATAAACTGCGCAACCGGAAATGCGCAGTATCAACGAATATAGATGCTTTATAATATATTTTAATGTTCATGGTATATGCGCATTGCTACATATGTTATGTATATATATATACATGGTCCGTTTCATGTCAACTTGCACCCGTAGACTCGTATATTTTTTGGTTTATATATATGTATATACATACATACATACATACATACATACGTATGAGACATTTCATGTCGGCTAGCACGCACTCATAAGTACAGGTTTTCTATATATGTGGTACATTTCATGACAACGCGCACACACCTCTCCGAGTACCCTTAGGTTTATATATATGGAACATTTCATGTCTATTCGTATGCATGCACACAGCCTTTAATAAACATGGGATTTTTCACGTCAATTGGAACGCATGCACATACAGGTTTATATATATGAGACATTTCATGCCAATGCGCACGAACACACACAGGATTTTATATATATATATATATATGGGACATTTCATGTCAACTCGTACGTACTCATAATCACAGGCACGTGGGACAATCCATGTCGATTCGCACGCATGTACACGCACGTTAATATACATAGGATTTTTCACGTCGATTATAACCCACGCCCATACAGGTTTATATATACGGGACATTTCATGACAACTCTAACACACCTATCCGAGTGCTCTTAGGTTTACATATATGTGACGTATCATGTCAACACGCACGCACTGGTTTTCATGCATTTGACATTTCTTGTCAACTCGAACGCGCAAACACATCTAAACATGTACTTGAGATTTGTATTTATATATATATGGGACCGTTTTGTCAATTCGCATGCACGCACACACATGGGCTTATGAATATATGTATTGCGACGAGTATACGTACTTGGGCTTATGAATATATGTATTGCGACGAGTATACGTACTTGCGCATTCAAATTTCCCGCCTGACGACCAAGCTACTATGGAACAATAGTTTTGAGCTCAGACACCAGGTGGCGACCCCGAATGTCGTGTCACGCAACGGGAAAAATGAGGCCAGAGTATATAAGAGGCCGAGAAGCTAACCAGAGCAGAGCAGTGTAGACTACGGTCTTCCCTCTTTCTTTACCTGAGTGAGCACGCTAGGCTAAGAGAGAGTAAGATAAGTAGTAGCTGGTTGCCTTCTCTTGTAGAAGGACTAGCTTCTCTCTTTTGCACATGAGGGTAGACCGAGTGAGTACGCTGGTCTACACTCTAATGCATATGCTGGCAGCATAGAGCCACGCTGAGTGAGTACGCTGGCGTAGATCTATGTTACCTAGAGCGCACTCGCAACCCTTTTGTCGTCGCCGCAATGCCGAACTTGCGCCGCTGAATTTAAGGGTGACGTCCACACTAAATATTATATTCCATCTCATTATCGCAACGGGCTTAATTAAGGGTCTTGTCCACCCACAGCTATCTCGTCCGCCACTACCTGATTTATAGAATATATTAAGGGTGTCGTCCACCCATTACTTGTTTCATATTAGTTTAAAAGACTCGGTCCGACTACCGCACACACGTTAATATACATAGGATTTTTCACGTCGATTATAACCCACGCCCATACAGGTTTATATATACGGGACATTTCATGACAACTCTAACACACCTATCCGAGTGCTCTTAGGTTTACATATATGTGACGTATCATGTCAACACGCACGCACTGGTTTTCATACATTTGACATTTCTTGTCAACTCGAACGCGCAAACACATCTAAACATGTACTTGAGATTTGTATTTATATATATATATATGGGACCGTTTTGTCAATTCGCATGCAGGCACACACATGGGCTTATGAATATATATATATATATATATATACGTATATATACGTGTGTGTATATCTGTGTACACATAAACATGGGATATTTAATTTTAAATCACACGTGCGCGGTTTATATATACGGGACGTTTCATGTCAATTAACACGCATGACACACGTACTTGAGTTTATATATATATATATATATATATATATATATATATATATATATATGGGACTGTTCCTGTCATAGCGCATGCACGCACTCACATGAGCTTATGAATATATGTATATACATATACATGGAATATTTTATGTCAATTCACATGCGCGCACACACATACACACACAGGTATATATCTCCCTATATTATATAGTTATATGAACCAAAATTCAGTCGGTGCCCCCCACATCCCCCCACGCCCCCCCCCGCAGCCCCCCACAGCCCCCCACATGATTTTTATTAATTAAATAACGTAAATTTACGTTATTTTATGTTATCGATCATTACCCCCCACGTCCCCCCACGCCCCCACAGACCCCCCACAGTCCCCCCCACAATCCCCCCACAATCCCCCCACACACACAACTTTTTAGAACCATCAAATACTGCATAATATAGTTTTATATTTTTTTATTATATTTTATTTATGTATAATATTACATAAAAATATAAAAATTTTAATTTTTTTTTGTTGAAAACTCGAAAGTAGTTGCATAAAATTACAATTTATAATATTTAAAATGAAAAACATGTGCCTCATCAGATATCTTATTACCATTTTTTACATAGTTTATCTGAAATTAATAAATATAAATTTAAATTAATTCTATTACAATTCCTCAACACTATAATTAATTCATTTGTTGAAAACATAATGATTTTTAATAATTTATTCATATTATAAATATTTTATTGTATTAAAATAAAAATAAGCATATAGTGTTGAGGATTCAGATTTCCACACCACCTTACATTATAAACCTTTAATAGTATTGATTTATACTAAGATATATGCAACAATATTACCAAGATGCAATGGCAATAATGAGAACTGTAGGAAAACCTGATTTATTCATAACAATGACATGTAACCCAAAATGGAAAGAACTTAAAGAAATTTTAAAAATTTTCCTGAAGGAACAACTCCTAATGATATACCAAATATTACAGTAAGATTATTTTATGCAAAATTTAAAATGCTATTAAATGATATAATAAAAATGAAATTTTTGGTCCTGTAATAGCTTATGTATTTTCCATAGAATTTCAAAAAAGAGGATTACCTCATGCACATATCATTATCACATTACACCATAATCATAAAATATTTACTGTAGAATCTATTGATAAGTATATTTCAGCTGAAATACCATCATCGGAAAATATATATTAACAAAAATTAGTAATTAAACATATGTTACACGGACCACATACTAGCAAATCTCCATGTTATGATGAAAATAAAAATATATGTAAAAAAAATTTTCCAAAACCATTTACTGAATGTACTAAAATTGAAGAAAATAAATATCCACAATACAAACGACGAAATAATATTTCTGATAATTATATCTACAATTTTAAAAATAACAAAAAATTATAAAAGTTGATAATTCAATGGTAATTCCTTACAATAGTTTTTTATTAGCAAAATATGCTGCTCATATTAATACTGAACTTTGTATGTCAATACAAAGTATTAAATATATTTACGACTATATTTATAAAGGAGTAGATAAAGCATATTGCAAAATAAAAGAAAATAAAATAAAAGAAAATGAAGAAGAAGTATATGATGAAATAACACAATATATAGATGGTAGATACTTAAGTCCAATGGAAGCAGCATGGAGATTACAAGAATTACCATTATGTGGCAGAAGTCATTCTGTAATAAGATTAAGTATTCATACAGAAAATCAACAAAAAATAATTTTTAATGAAAATGATATAGATTCAGCATTAAATAAATACGAAACAACGTTAACCGCATGGTTTACTTTGAATAAAAAAGATGATTTTGCTAAAAAAATTAAATATGTTAACATACCACAATATTATATTTTCAATTCTAACACAAAATCTTGGATAAAACGATCAAAAAATAGAAAAAACATAGCTATTGGTAGATTAAATGTAGTATCTCCTAAAGATAGTGAACGTTTTTTTTTAAAATTAATATTAAATAGAATAAAAGGTGCAACATCTTATACAGATTTACGAACTCACGAAAATATTACTTATAATACTTATAAAGAAACAGCTTTAGCAATGAATTTAATTGAGCACGAAAATGAAATTTATTATATTTTTGAAGAAGCATGTCAAGTTATGTTACCAATACAACTACGTAAATTTTTTGCATGTTTTTTACTATGTGAAAATATTCAAGGTAAAATTATTTGGAACAAATATAAAAAATTTTTACAGAAGATTTTAAAGATAATAAAGAAAATAAAGCTTTATCACATATTAATCAAATATTAAATTTAGAAGATATGTCATGTGAAAATTTTGGTTTACCAGAACCAAATAAAACATACATTGAAGAAAATGAAGAAATTAATGATGAAATTATAAATTTTAGTAAAAAAAATTTGATAAAATGTATAAACAATTAAATAATGATCAAAAACAAATTTTTGAAAAATAATAAATAATAAACAAAAAATATTTTTCATAGATGGACCAGGAGGTTCCGGAAAAACTTTCTTATACAAAACATTAATATATTATTATATAAGCATTAAAAAAAATTTTTATCGATGGCTTGGACCGGAATAGCTTCAATTTTATTACCTAAAGGTTTAACAAGTCACAGAACTTTTAGATTACCATTGGATTTAAATAACATTGAAAGCGCATTTTTAAAATTTAATTCAGATAAAAAAAATTAAGAGAAACAGATATAATTATATGGGATGAAGCATCTATGATTCCTAAAAAAGCTTTAGAAATCGTAGACAAAACTTTAAAAGATGTTTGTCATAATGATAAAAGTTTTGGTGGAAAAATAATTATTTTAGGTGGAGATTTTCGACAAATTCTACCAGTATTAAAATATGGAAGAAGAAATACTATAATTGAAGAGACTATAAAATATTCAAATCTTTGGCCCTTATTTCATATTTTTAAATTAAAAAAAAACATAAGATCTAATAATGACAGTTTCTCTTCATTTTTATTAAATATAGGAGAAGGAAACATTAATCCATTTATTATTCCAGAAGAATGGAAAACTAATGACGTCTGTGCCAAAATTTATAAAAACATTAACGAAAATTATTGTTTTTCAAAAAATGTCATTTTGAGTACACATAATGAAGATGTAAATATTTTAAATAACAGAATTTTAAAATTAATTAAGAATGAAACAAAACTTATTATAGCATTGACTATGCAACATACAAAGGTGTAGATCAAACGGATGATAATATTTATTTGAATTATCCAATAGAAATGTTAAATAACATAAGAGAAGGATTACCTCCACACGAACTGAAATTAAAAGTAAATATCATAATTATGTTAATTCGAAATTTAAGTATAAAAATGGATTATGTAATGGAACGCGATTAAAAATAACTAAATTATTCAAATATAACATAGAAGCACAAATAATTACTGGAGAAAATAAAGGAAATAAAGTTTTTATACCACGTATTACATTAAACACTAATGAATCATCATCTTTACCATTTATTTTATATAGAAAACAATTTCCTGTTATATTAGCTTTTGCTATAACAATTAATAAATCTCAAGGCCAAAGTTTCGAAAATATAGGAATATTCATCAAAAACCTTTATTTTCTCACGGGCAATTATATGTTGCTCTTTCACGTTGTAAAAATGTAAATAAAATATATATTCAAAATGAATCGGAAAACAAAGATATTATACCTAACATAGTTTGGAAAGAAATATTAGAAAAATAATTTTATTATAATTTAACAAAAATTTAATGTTATTTAAATAAATTTTTTATAAATTATTTTATTAATTAAACTTTATTTTTTTCAGGTTATATTTATATTAATTATAAACATTAAAAATTTTTAATAATATATAAATAAAAAAACATAATGGAATGGAATTCAATTAATGATGTTGAAATTGACAATGTTAATGATCAACAAATGATTGAATGGGATCCAATAGAAGGTCATTATGTTGAAATTAACAATGTCAATGATCAACAATTGATGGAAAATTTAAATGATCAAATTGAAGAACATTTAAATTTCCAAGAAGAATATGAATATTATTTAGAAAGTCTAGATAATAATAGTTCAATAAGCAATACAATAATTTCTAAATTAAATAATATTATTAATTCGTATATAGAGGAAAATAATGAACAATTTGAATTTAAAAATTGGAATGAAGTACCAGAGTATTATAAATATTATGCGAATGAAATTATAAAATATAAAATAAATATAAGCGAACCAATAGCAGAATATTACTTTAATCAAAGTCATGAAATTTATTCTAATTATTTATTAAGATTAGCTAACATTATTAATAAAATATGAAAAATTAAAATAAATCATAAATATTTAAATATATAATAATAAATTTTAAAAAAATTTTTAAATTATTAATATTATTAAAAACAAAAAAATTAGAATATTTAAAAATTAACTAAAATATTTAAAAGTTATGATTATTTAAAATTTATAAAACGAAATTTTAATAAATAAATAATTTAACTAATAACAACAATAAATAAAAAATTCATATTCATAACTTTTATACAGGTAAATATAGTATAAGTAAGTATAAAATAATTTAAAATTATTTTATTTATTTATTTGTTATATAAATAACTAAATTTTAAATAAAATATGATATAATGATCATGTAATAATTTCATTTACAATATCATAATAAATTTATAAATTTTAGTATGAATTTTTGATATATCTCATAAAATGTTTAAAATGAGAAAAAGATATAAAAAGGAATTATAACAAAATAATCCTATAAATCTTATAAAACTCAAAATCATTACGATATATCAAATAATATACTAAATTATCAACAAAATTTTCAATATATTTTAAACTAATGATCATTAATATCATAACAATAATAACACTATTTTTAAGTTATACTACATATAATTAAATATATTATAAATATTTAAAATAAAATATATTTTATAAGACTAAGTGGTTTTTAGGGCTACTGGCGAGGGTTTCCACTAATCAAAAAATCTAACGCGCCATCAAGGTACCTCTATGTTACACACCTTTTTAAAACTTCATATATTATATAATTATATTAACAAAAAAATTTTACAAATTTATTCAAAATTAATATTGATTTAAAAAAAATATTTATAAGTTATATTGATAAAGGTTTGAAATGTAAGGTGGTGTGGAAAGCCGAACCTCAACACTATATATCTCTTCTTTTTTTATAAAAATAAAAAAATAATGAATTAATAATAATTATATATATCTCTTCTTTTTGAAATATAATGAACAAAATAGTGTTGAGGTATTTTTATATAAAGTAACATAAATAATTAATATTAATAGAAATAGTAAAAATATTTATTTAGAGTTTAGATAAAAATTATATTATATAATAAATTAAATAATATTACATTATATAATATAATATTAATAATAAATGTTTAATATATAATTATATTTATAGCATAACTGGGGGTTGGAGTTAGCGCGAGCAGGGGGTACCCTAGTATATATATATATATATATATATGTATATATATATATATATATATATAGGACGTTTTATGACAATTTTTCTTATGTATATTAATATTTATTAAGAAAATTTTGAAATCAATCAAGCAATCGTCGAATACTTCTGTATTCAATTCAAAAATAATATTAAATTCATAAAAATATCATTACACTATTGTAACATGGCAGATTGGCCATATTACTTATATGTATATCTGTGGCGCATATAGCCGACAGAAGGGAGCATCTAACTACGGGCAAGACGGAAAGCAGACTACGCGAGTCAAATGTTTAAAGCATTACCCAAATTCGTTGGCACACACGTGCGAATCTCTAAAGCACGTATAATGTGCACTGCTATAGCTAGCGAGCAGCTTGACTCGAGTAGCTGAGCTTGGATCCGTTTAGGATCATTTGTCTCTCTCTTGCGGCGCGCACAGCGTACAGCAAGAGAGATGAAGCTGAGCATAGACAAGAAGGAATGCATTGAATTATTCCTTCTGTCCCCGGCGTCCGATAAAGAGCGTTTCGACTTGCGATATTGCATAATACTTTTCTGGTTGTGTGTAACAATTATTGTAGTTAGTGTGAGCGAGAATAGATAAATTCAATATTCTCTAAGTTATTTTATTGTGCTTAAAATTGTAGCGAGTGCATGATTGCTAATTAAAATGATATCATTTCTTCCTGTCTATTACGACGTGAGTGCCGGGCGATCTCGTGCGCGTTGTATTGCATATATTCCCTTCGTGCTTTTCTAATTCTTTATTTTTTGTGTGTTTATTCCTCGTGTCCCTTTTAGCTTACGTATTTGTTAATATCTGCTTTTCGTCGTGCTGATAGTTATTTAATTAGTGCAAGCGGCATTGCGTACGCTATACGCGGCTGGCGTCCATTTCGAGCGAGCGTACGATTACTATACAAATTTCTTAAATAAAGTTTCTTTTTTTTTCTCGTTAATTAATTACAGCTTATATATTTTTATAAATTAGTGCAACCTCCTGATCCCCAAGGTTGTCACACTATCTTTTAATTTTCGAATGTAATAAAATTTCTTCAAAGCTTTTGAATATTGTGTCTCTTATTTTTTGTTTTAAGCCATTATTCAAACTGATAAATACTATTTTATTATGTTATTATTACTTTTAAAAAAGTATATTTTAGGCGAGTTTAGTTATTAAACAGTATAGTATTCTTTAGAACACTTTTTCTAAATATTTCTTTTTTTTTACTACATACATCATATTTTTTTTTTAATTTCAGTTCTGGAGAGTACTGAAACGAATTGAGTAATTATTATTAAGTTTATGCCTTTTACTAGATTTATCTATAGTTTTTGCTTAAGAAAGTTTTGAAATCAATGAAGCAATTGTCGAGTACTTCTGTATTCAAGTCTTACTTTTTAATAATATAAAATCCATAAAATGTTCAATTTATATTCTTTTTAATAGACGAATATTTGGAAAAACTTTGCCAAATAATTTTTGAAAAAGAAGGGATTATTGAGATGAAGATAGCGATGATAGTACACATCAAAATTGAAAAAAAAAATGATATATCAGATCAACTTATTATTTCATTTATGAATGAATATTACTACTTAAACATTGATGAACTATACTTGATCTTACTAGGAGAGTGTCACACCTCCGGATCACGGATTTTGCTCAAACTTCGGGATAAGTTTTTAGATGATGAAATATGAAAAAAGTTAAAGTTATAGTCATAAACATTCAATATTTTCCTAGTTACAGGCAATTGAAAAAAACCACTAAAAAAGTTACTAGATTTTTAAACGCATATAGTTCTTTAGCATTGATAGCTAGAAGCTTAAACCTTTTTTCAAATTAAAGCTGAGCTTAAATCCTTTCGAAATAATAGTTATAGCATGTATAAATATTATTTCCCAAAGTTATAGCGTAATAAAGATTGGACCTGAATTTTTATTTAAAAATATTAATTAATAATAAAAGCTAAAATTAGGTCCAATCTTTATTACGCTATAACTTTAGGAAACAATAATATTTTGATATGTTGTAACTACTGTTTCGAAAGGATTTGAGCTCAGCTTTAATTTGAAAAAAGGTTTAAGCTTCTAGCTATTAATGCTAAATAACTATATGCGTTTAAAAATCTAGTAACTTTTTTAGTGATTTTCTTCAATTGTCTGTAACTAGGAAAATATTGAGTGTTTATGACTATAACTTTAGCTTTTTTCATATTCTATCATCTGAAAACTTATCCCGAAGTTTGAACAAAATCCGTGATCCGGAGGTGTGACACTCTCCTAGTTAGTGATATCTATTTTATTTTATTCCTGATGAAAGATTTACTTAATAAATAATTTCCGAAACGGGTGACTTCAAAGTTTCGGAATAATTTTCTATTTAATATGCTATGGTTGAAGACCAAAATTGTGCAATTTTATTTCTAAAAACTTGGCAGAAGAGCCATTAGCTTCTAACAACTTATATTTGAGAATTAGCTGCCATAAACTTCAAAATTATTTATGCCTTTTTAAAACTTTCAGGGAAAATACCCATTTTAATTGTAATACTTTTAAGAAAATAAAATTATGCATTCTCTATCTCATCACACTATCTTTGTATTTTCAAGTGCTGTAAAATATATTAAATTTTACTAAATATCTACAAAATAACTTGCCAGTCCCGTTTAATATTTTGTTGGTGAAATGCTTAATGTATGTGAGTACTGCTTTATTATTGAATTGTTAGCTAATTCAAGTGTGTTGAATAATAATTAAAAATATTAATCTATAAACCAATTGTGTACACGTGCAATTTTTATCTGTCACAATATATTGTCAATGTAAAGAAGTAAAAAAATTTATTCTTATAGAATATGCTTTTCCAATTTTCTATGCTCTAGCTTTTTTAAATAAAAGAGGATAAATACTAACTCGTATATAGTAAACGTATTTATTATTATGTAATGGTTAACATGATCTACTAATTTTTGTATTTTCCATATATATATATATATAAATATATATATATATATATATATATATATATATATATATATAACATATATATATATATATACCTTTCAATGGTTATTTACATCCGATGGATAGTAGTTTTCTATATTCAAAGAATATTATTAAGAACATTAACATTCCACTCAAAATATTATACAATACATTTTTACATCACGGTGCGTGTGATTTTTTCCTGTATTATATTGATAGAAAATATTTTATTCAATATTCAACGATAAAAAACAAAGATACATCCTAACACAATAAACAAAATTCTATTTTAAGCTCGAAAATTATTTTTTGTAATGCATGCGATGTAATACGAAAAAAAATTCTTAATTTTCTCTCACTTATCTTTACTATATAAACCTTTCAATTTTTAACTACACCATAAAATATTAAACCACGGGCCTGGCAAGTTATTTTGTAGATATTTAGTAAAATTTAATATATTTTACAGCACTTGAAAATAAAAAGATAGTGTGATGAGATAGAGAATGCATAATTTTATTTTATTTAAAGTATTACAATTAAAATGGGTATCTTCCCTGAAAGTTTTAAAAAGGCATAAATAATTTTGAAGTTGATGGCAGCAAATTTTCAAATATAAGTTGTTAGAAGCTAATGGCTCTTTTGCCAAGTTTTTAGAAATGAAATTGCACAATTTTGGTCTTCAACCATAGCATATTAAATAGAAAATTATTCCGAAATTTTGAAGTTACCCGTTTCGGAAATTGTTTATTAAGTAAATCTTTCATCAGGAATAAAATAAAATAGATATCACTAAGATCAAGTATAGTTCATCAATGTTTAAGTAGTAATATTCATTTATAAATGAAATAATAAGTTGATCTGATATATCATTTTTTTTTTCAATTTTGATGTGTACTATCATCGCTATCTTGATCTCAATAATCCCTTTTTTACTACGTTTTTACTACGTTTTTTTTTTTTTATTTTTTTTTTTTTTTATTAACTCGCTTTGGTGTCTGTCTGTCTGTCTGTCTGTCTGTCTGTCTGTTCGGTACGAATTTTGCAACCGATTGTAAACTAACTTCCTGATGAGCTAGAGACTTGAAATTTTAAATATAGCTCGGAACTGGATGACAATGCAATATTATAAAAAAAATATATATATCTACCGAACAATATATTAATATATTCAATCATATACGGAGATGTTGGCAAAATTGAAGATTTGAAGATTTTATATATAGATACACTTTTAACATTAGTGTCTAAACATCTTCGAAAATTTTAAAAATCTTCTTTTGATATATTAATATATTAATATATTAATATATCAAATGTAGTAATATATTAATATAGTAATATATTAATATATTAATATATCAAATATATTAATATATCAAATATATTAATATATTAATATATTCAATATTATATTTTTGCATGCATTGTTGGATAATATAATTAAATATATATTCCCACCGAAAAATATATTAATACAATTATATACGGAGATATTGGAAAAATTGAAATTTTGAAGATTTTATATATAGATATACTTTTAACATTAGTGTCTAACCATCTTCGAAAATTTTTAAAATTCTTTAACTTCTCATATTGCAATTAGACATAAATTACAGCATTTTGTATTGTACATATAAAATTTGAGACTGTATTTTATTCATTTTATGGTCTAACAATGCATAAAACAATAAATCTTGGTTGCATTTCTAATGGCGTCATTATCGTCAAAATGGCGGGAAACTCACCATGTGATTACGTGTTCTCTAAAAAAAATAGATGAAACACGTTTTAGTCCCTTGACAACAATATATATGCTATATAATATGCACTGTTGGACAACACGATAAATAATATTATTAATAATAATAATAATACTAAAATGTATAAGATAATATTTAAATAAAAAAATTTTTAATCTACCACGTTTTTTAATTGAACTAAAAAGTATAAAATAATATTAAAAATAGAAAAAAAACTTTTTAATGTACCACGTTTTTATAATGAACCAAAAAGTATAAAATAATGTGTAATAAAATGAAAAATGAATAATGATTTGAAATAAAAAAAACGTGGGGCGCATACAATACATAATAATAAACATGCGCCCCACGTTTTTTTTATTTCAAATCATTATTCATTTTTCATTTTATTACACATTATTTTATACTTTTTGGTTCATTATAAAAACGTGGTACATTAAAAAGTTTTTTTTTTATTTTTAATATTATTTCAAAAATTATTTGGCAAAGTTTTTCCAAATATTCGTCTATTAAAAAGAATATAAATTGAACATTTTATGGATTTTATATTATTAAAAAGTAAGACTTGAATACAGAAGTACTCGACGATTGCTTCATTGATTTAAAAACTTTCTTTAGCCGAAACTGTAAATATTTCCTGAATTTTATATTATTAAAAAGAATGAATTAAATACAGAAGTACTCGACGATTGCTTGATTGATTTCAAAACTTTCTTGGAGATGTAAAGCGGACACTACACCTGTACTCATAAATATTAATTGTCTTTCCATTTTATTGTTGAATTTTCAGAAAATAAATGCATTTGCTTGTAGTATGTACCATGATGATTATTTAGTTAAATTTTTAAATAAATGTATTCATTAGTTTTTAAGATATTTGGATTCTGGTAAAAAATCGAGAAATTATAGTAATTATTATTGGAATCCAAAATTCCTAATAACTAATGAATGAATTTATTTGAAAAATTAACTGAATAATCTTCATGGTAAATACTATAAGCTAAAGCATTTTTTCCCTTAAGTTTTGCAATAAAATGAAAAGATAGACTAAATTCATGTGTACGGGCATAGTGTCCGTTTTACATCCCCTTAAGCAAAAACTATAGATAAATCTAGTAAAAGGTATAAACTTAATAATAATTACTCAATTCGTTTCAGTACTCTCCAGAACTGAAATTAAAAAAAAAATATGATGTATGTAGTAAAAAAAAAGAAATATTTAGAAAAAATGTTCTAAAGAATACTATACTGTTTAATAACTAAACTCGCCTGAAATATACTCTTTTAAAAGTAATAATAACATAATAAAATAGTATTCATCAGTTTGAATAATGGCTTAAAACAAAAAATAACAGACATAATATTCAAAAGCTTTGAAGAAATTTTATTACATTCGAAAATTAAAAGATAGTGTGACAACCTTGGGGATCAGGAGGTTGCACTAATTTATACAAATATATAAGCTGTAATTAATTAACGAGAAAAAAAGAGAAACTTTATTTAAGAAATTTGTACAGTAATCGTACGCTCGCTCAAAATGGACGCCGCTTGCACTAATTAAATAACTATCAGCACGACGAAAAGCAGATATTAACAAAAACGTAAGCTAAAAGGGACACAAGGAATAAACACACAAAAAATAAAGAATTAGAAAAGTACGAAGGAATATATATATATATATATATATATATATATATATATATATATTGTATTTAAATACATACATCATACGCATAGTGCGTAATTAAAATATACAATCGTGAAGTGCGCGATTAAACATTATATTCAATGAAAATAATTAAATAAATAAGTTCATACATTCTTAATAATTGTAAAACATTTTTCATTTTTTATCAATCATCATATATAACAATGTATAAACATTTTCCACCTGAAACATAACATATATATCTATATAAAACTTCCATTCATTAAAATTACAAAAACAATTTATCATCAAAATATCATATAATATTCTATGTACCCTTCAAAAATTTTTTTAAAAGAACAATGAAACATTATAAACTCAATTAAACAACTTAATAATAAATATATCTCTCCAAATTATTAATAATAGAGACCATCAATTAGCATGGTTTCAGTCTAAAGTATATACAAGTTGCAAAAACATATGATCAGATTAAAAGCAGAGAAATCGTTCACAACAGCAACTAGACAGAACACTATAAGGAGGATCACACAACATGAACTAGCAAGGTAAAAGATATCCATGTGGTAAGGCGCTGTTGTTGGATGTACATTTAGCACATGCGTATGTCAATTTTTGAATAAAATGTATCAACTATGAAAAGAATATTAATTACAAAAAACTTATAATGAATAGTTTACACAATCAATCGTAATGAAATATATAAATACTACTAAAAATATATATATATATATATATATATATATATATATATATATATATATATATATATATATATATATATATATATATATATATAATACCTCATCATATCTTAAACTTAGGAAAATTATTAACTACGATTTACAGTCCACACATTATTATCAATATAATCCTTAAAAACAGTCAACAACTTTTGCGTGTCAAACATTCTGTTGATATTGTGCTTGTGAATATGTATGTTGATCATTTCAGAGACCAATCTTTTATAATAACTACCCTCATTATCAAGTATTTTAACCTTATCAATGTCAAAATTCATACTATGACCAGTGTTTAGCTCATGAGAGTAAAGGGCCGATCTTTCACGCTTATGTAAGCAATCAGACCTATGTTCTTTGAATTTTGACATTGATAAGGTTAAAATAATAGTCCAAATACAAGCTGTACAGATATTTTAAACAAACAGAATACACCATTAAGTAAACCTACAGAAACAATTCCAAAAATAATTTCCAAAAGTACTAAAACAACACAAAAAAATAATCTATAAGACAGTTTTTTAGACAAATATACTTTAACGAGAGACGTGACGATTTATTCTGAAAATAATACAACAGCAGACGGAATATTTAACGATACGGAAAATTTATCTATCAAACAAGAAAGCTATTAAGATATAGACGAAAAGAATATTCTTGTGGGTAATAATAACAATTCGATTGTTAAAATTGGAAACTTACTAGATAATACAAATATGGCAAATACGTCAGGATACTCACTCAAGGAAATTTCAAGATTAGTACCTGAATTTGATGGCAAAAATTTACCTTTAGAAGATTATATAGAAAAATTAGAAATTGCAAAAGATATATTAAGTGCAGAAGAACAATCGAAATTTATGAACTATTTAAGATTTAAGGTATCAGGAACAATTCGTACTGCTATAAAAGGTAGTAGAATTAAAACTATAGAAGAAGTTATTAAATTAATAAAGAAATTATATCCAGAGATTGATAATTTACACTCTTTATATGCAAAATTAGAACGAATTCAACAAGCAAAGCATGAATCAGTGGTCGATTACATAGAAAGAATAACAAAATTAAGTTCAAAAATTACAGATAAGAAGAAAAATGAAAACGGCATAACAAGAGATGCTTTACAACGTTTTAACGATTAACTGGATGCAAATACATTAAAATATTTTAAAGAAGGCTTAAATAGTGAGATTAGATATGAATTAGGAGAAGTACAGGATTTTTCACAAGCAACTAAAAAAGCAATAAATGTAGAAAAAAATTTGGCAAAATATAAAGATATTAGAACACAAACAGATCAAAATACAAAAAAAATTATGGTTAGTGATATCTTTGAAAAATCACCGAAACAAATAATATGCTGCCTAATATGTAAAGATATAGGTCATGGGGCGTTATGTTGCAATATTGCAAGTTGTGTATATTGTAAAGAACCAACTCACTCGTCATATCAGTGCACTAATACAAAAGATAAAATAAAATTAATATGCAAATTTTGTAATCAACTAGGACATTCAAGAGGAATGTGTACACTTTTAGATGACAATGAACAATATTGTCAATACTGCCAAGAAAATAGTCATCAAGTAAGTCGTAGTCCGATTATAAAAAAATATGAATTATGCTGGAAATGCAAAAAGAACGGACACAATTCTGAATTATGTAATCAAATCGAAGAAAAGATTGATATACCTACACAAACTTGTGACATTTGTAATCAGAATCACAGTACTACTAATTGCGAAAAATTTAAGATATTTGTAAATCAAATTCAATCAGATGATCAAATTAGATGCCAATTATGTGACAGATGGGGTCACTCAGGTAGATACTGCAGAAATAATTATAAAGGAAATAATCAATATAATAATGAATATGGACAAAGAGGTCAACATAAATTTTGTAGATACTGTAAAACTAAAGGACATAATATAGAACAATGCAAGAAACGAGATGATCAAAATAAAAAAAAACTCAAAACAATAATCAAGATATACAATGACCATATTGTAAAAAATTAGGACACTCACTTGATACATGTTTTACAATTAAAAATTTACCCTGGTAGCAAAATCTGCCGCATTTAAATTGCGCTGCACACGGATGGTCTGCTTCCGACTTTGATCATGTTTTTGCCGACACATGATTACAACAGACGCGTGCAGCATAATTGCGTCGAAATTGCAGCGAAAAAGTGCTGTTCTATAAATGAGAAAATTGCACTCGCACGCGTAGCAGAATTGCAGGATAATTGGTGCATGTACATACAGCAGATGAGTGCGGCGTAATTGCATCAGAATTGCAAATAGAAATTGCAAATGGGGAAGAGCAGTAACGCACGCAAACATACGGCAGAAACGCATCAGAATTGCAGTGAGGGCATGCAGCAGATGCGTGCAGTAAAATTGCATTAAAATTGCAACAGAGACGTGCAGCAGATGAGTGCAGCATACTTGCATCAGAATTGCAAATGGGAATCGCAAATAAGAAAGAGTAATAACGCACGCTAACATACGGCAGAAACGCATCAGAATTGCGGTGAGGCCATGCAGCAGATGCGTGCAGTAAAATTGCATGAAAATTGCAGCAGAGACGTGCAGCAGATGAGTGCAGCATACTTGCATCAGAATTGCAAATGGTAATCGCAAATAGGAAAGAGCAATAACGCACGCTAACATACGGCAGAAACGCATCAGAATTGCGGTGAGAGCATGCAGCAGATGCGTGCAGTAAAATTGCATGAAAATTGCAACAGAGACGTGCAGCAGATGAGTGCAGCATCATTGCATCAGAATTACAAATGGAAATTGCAAATAGGGGAGAGCAATAACGCACGTGAACAAACGGCAGAAACGCATCAGAATTGCAGTAAGGGCATGCAGCAGATGCGTGCAGTAAAATTGCATGAAAATTGCAACAGAGAAGTGCAGCAGATGAGTGCTATTGAGAACTTATTTACATAACCAAAATTTCATAAAGTATTTAAACTTACCAATTAACCTTAAACAATAAATAAAATATTCTTTTGTAAGGCTTTATATTATCTTCCTTGAGAATTATGTTAAAACTAGTTTAAACGTTGTCGGAATTATATCAAGGTATATTCTCATTCTTAACAAAACATTATTCTGTTGATGTTCTTTCCTATAAAATCACATGACCTCATGCGCGTTTATACATGCAACGAATAAAAGCAGAAGGATATTTCATACTAATTTTATCACGATTTCCAAATTTAATTGGCAACTGGTCATGTTAAGCACTTCATTAAATTTACATTGAATTTTATGGGGCCATTTTCCGCTTAACATGACTAACACTTCTATAGACTTCTAATTTATTGATACATGTGTGTGTTCTACGTACTTGTTTACGCTGACGTTAATTTAACACATGCGCATCATTAATATCTTGTATTGTTAATTGCATTTTTTTTAATTTCAATTTTGATTACTTTTTACGTATCTACTCCATTCGTCAGTCACAATACACATGGAATTTTGCTGCATGCTCCTGCAGGGCGCATCTGCTACACGTGTCTATCGAAATTTTCATGTAATTTTGCCGCACGCATCTACTGCATGCTCTTACCGCAATTCTGATTCGTTTCTGCCGTATGTTAGCGTGCATTACAAATATATCCTATTTGCAATTTCCATTTGCAATTCTGATGCAATCATGCTGCACTCATCTGTTGCACGTCTCTGTTGCAATTTCCATGCAATTTTACTGCACTCATCTGCTGCACGTCTGTGTTGCAATTTTCATGCAATTTAACTGCACGCATCTGCTGCATGCCCCCACCGCAATTCTGATGCGTTTCTGCCGTATGTTCGCGTGCGTTATTGCTCTTCCCTATTTGCAATCTCCATTAGCAATTCTGATGCAATTATGTTGCACTCATCTACTGCACGTCTATGTTGCAATTTTCATGCAATTTTACTGCACGCATCTGCTACATGCCCTCACTGCAATCCTGATGCGTTTCTGCCGTATGTTTGCGTGCGTTACTGCTCTTCCCCATTTGCAATTTCTATTTGCAATTCTGATGCAATTATGCTGCACTCATCTACTGTATGTACATGCATTAATCGTCCTGCAATTCTGCTGCGCGTGCGAGTGCAATATTTTTATTTCAAAAAATAGCACTCTTTCGCTGCAATTTCGGCGCACTTTTGCTTAACGTTCTTTGGGTAATTTTCTGGCAGCAGAACCATAAGCGAATTCGGAAGCAGACCATGTATGGACAGCTGAAATTTTCGTGTGTGCACGCAAAATTGCAGCGAAATTACAGCGAAATTGCGATGGGTTTGCTACCAGGGAAGAAAGAAAGCAAGAAAAATTTTGCACATTATGCAAAAAAACCAATTATACAAATGAACAATGTCAATCAAAAATAACTGAATCAAATAGTATACAGGGAAACGCTTAGACTCATCTTGGAGAGAGCGAACAAGAAGAGTTACAAAACAAAAGTCGCTCAATAATTATGAAGACATTCAATATTTTGCAAGAGAACACGAAATTGATTATGAATTGGAAACATGTGACACATTTCATAATATCGATATGAATAATTTAATTGTTACATTAAACTATAGTATACAGAAAGAAATGTTATACGATATGATAGAATTCAAACCACAGGTGAAAAATGATTCAAAATTAGTAATGATACATGAAAACAAATCCAAAAATATGAACAATATAAATAAAGAAACTGAAATAAGTAATTCTGGAAATGATATAGATAAAAATATACCAATCTACGTATTTAAACTAGGGGATACACTACAATTTATTGAAATAAAAAATCTATTAAGAGACGAAGTATGTAAATTATTAATAGATACAGGTGCTCAACTTAATATAATAAAAGAAAAATTAGTACCACTTAATTCTATTAATGATAATATTAAAATATATTTATCAGGAATTTCTAATACACCTATGAAAACATGTGGTATAGTTAATTTTCCTATAAATAAATCACAAACAAACTTTCATGTAGCGTCAAAAAATTTTTCGATACCCTATGACAGAATTTTAGGTATAAATGTTTTAAAAGAAAATAAATTAAGACTAGATAAAGGATATTTGGAAATAAATGGAAAAAAATATTACATTCAAACAGACTATAAAGATGGAAAAAATTTAAGTTTAAATTTATGTATACAAAACAACGATAGAAATGACGCAGCAGTTACTAACACATTTCAATTATTGAATTGTATCACGCTTATGCAAGATACTAAACACATATCTTTGATTACGCAATTTTTACAAGATAAAAATGAAAACATAGAAAATCTTATAAAAGATATTAATTGTATTTTAGAAAAAAATCAATTTAAAAATGAATGAGATATAGATTATCATAAATTCCTTTTAAAATTACAAGATAATATAAATTTTAATATTGAAAATAAAGATAAACAATTTCTTACTTATTTTATTGAAGAAGATATTGCAACATTAAATATGCAGGAAGAAGAACCTGAAGAAACTATAACACATGAAAACATAAATCATATGTATGAAGAAAATATCGATCGTAAAGAAAAATTATTAAATAAAATAATTTTAAATCATTTAAACGAAGAAAATAAACGAAGTATAAAGGATCTAATTATACAAAATGAAGATATATTTTGGCTTGAAGGAGAAAAAATGGGAAAATGTAATTTAGAATATCATGAAATAAATTTAACAGATAATAGACCAATATACGTTAAACAATCCCTATTACCATACAAATCAAAAGAAATTGCTATAGAAGAAACACAGAAATTAATCAACAATGATTTAATAAGACCTTCTAAAAGTGCTTACAATGCACCAGCATTTATTGTAAAAAAGAAACCTGGTATTGATGGAAAACCAAGATGGCATTTAGTCATAAATTATAGAAAATTAAATGAAAAAACCATACCTGACCCATACTTAATACCATCTATAACAGAAATCTTCGATGATTTAGGTGGAAATAAATATTTTACAACTGTAGATATGGTTTCAGCCTTTCATTGGGTACCAATGAGAGAATCTGATATTCATAAAACAGCTTTTAGCGTACATCCCTTAGGAAGATTTGAATTTAAAGTTTTACCGTTTGGTTTAACTAATTCTCCAAGAACATTTATGAGAGTCGCCAATAATGCTCTTGGGGAACTTATAAGTAAAAGAATATGTCATGTATACATTGATGACATAATAATAGCTGCTAAAACAAAAAAAGAACATAATATCAAATTTAATTTAGTAGCCTCAAAATTAAAATAAGCAGGACTAAAGTTGGAACCTAAAAAGTGTGAATTTATGAAAGAAGAAGTCACATTTTTGGGACATATAATAAGTGAAAATGGCATAAAAGCCGATCCTAAAAAAGTTGAAGCGGTAAAATTATTTCCAATTCCAAAAACAGTTAAGAATATAAGAGAATTTTTAGGATTGGCAGGATATTATAGGAGATTCATTAATGATTTTCAAAAATAACAAAACCATTAACACAGTTATTACAAAAAGAAGTAAAATTTATATGGGATCCTGGAAAGCAAGAAGCTTTCGATAAACTTAAGGAAACATTATGCTCTGCCCCATTATTACAATTTCCTCAACTAGATAAACCTTCTATAATAACAACTGATGCATCAGGATATGCATTAGGGGCCATATTATCATAGGGAGTAATTGGAGAAGATAAGCTGATAGCATATGCATCAAGGGTCTTGAAAGGACCAGAATTAAAATATCACACATATGAAAAAGAAGCACTAGGTATATTATTTGGCATAGAGACATTCAAAAATTATATTTATGGAAATAAATTTACTATAGTAACGGACCATAAACCATTACTTTCATTTAAATCAGCAGATAAAAATAATAGAGTTCAAAGATGGTGACTTAAATTAGCAGAATATGATTTTAACATAATATATAAAAAAGGAAAAATGAATGTAAATAGTGATGCTTTATCAAGAAATCCCATAGATACAGTAGAAACAAACGTCGTAACAAGAGCACAAAAAGCTAAAGAAAACGAAAGTAATAATAAAGCAACACCTTTATCAACAAATGAAATAAAAATACAGAAATTAAATGAAGAACGTACACGTATAAAAAAGAAACGAGGTCACCCCAAAAAAATAATTAAAGCAATAACAAATCAAGACGTCAAGACTGACGAAAATATTATACAACAAGATACGTGTACAAACAAATCGAATACAATAATATATTCGAAAAACTCTATAGAACATAGAAAATATAATATTGTTCATTTAATTACAACAGAAAAAAAGCCATTAGTCGAATTAACAGATAGATATCTCGTACAAAATAATATAAAAATAAATAATGAATTAAAAGACAATGAAATCGAAATAATAAATTTTAAAAAAAGAAAAATTTTCATTATGTGCTTAAATATTAAAGAATCATTTATTTTAGTAAAAGAAAAATTAATAAATAATCTTAATACATTAAAAAATTTGTTAATTAAAAATAAATGTAATATGTTCAGCATTTCAAAAATTATTAAAATTTTAAACATAACTTGGAACGAAATTGAAGAAATTTTATATGATATTTTTAAAGATACGAATATTAAAATTATTATTTGTTTAAATAATACAGAATATGTAAAAATTAATAACAGAGAAAAAATTTTTGATTTATATCATTCTTCAAGTATAGGAGGTCATTCAGGAGTTAATAGAACTTATAATAGAATTAAAAATAAATACTTTCAGGAAAATTTAAAAACTGATATGCAAAACCGAATAAAAAATTGCGAAACATGTCAAAAAAATAAATTAAAAAGAATTAAAACTAAACAACCAATGATCATAATAGATACCCCAGAAAAAACATTTGATAAGATTTCTTTGGATATAGTAGGACCTTTAAATATAACTAAAAATAATAATAAATATATATTAACAATGCAAGATCATTTATCGAAATTTGTAATAGCTGTAGCACTTAAAGATCAAACAGCAGAGTCTATAGCTGAAGGATTTATAAAAAAATTCATTTGCATTTTCGGTTCACCAAAAATAGTTCTCACCGACCAGGGTGCGAATTTTACAGGCAAATTGATAAAAGCGATTTCAAGAAGATTTAAATTTAAAAAAATTGAGACAACCGCATTTCACCCACAATCTAACGGCTCGTTAGAAAGGACTCATCATCCATTATGCGAATATTTGAAAAATTTTGCAGATAAGAAAATCGAATGGGATAATTGGCTTGAACTTGCACAATTTAAGTATAATACAAGTGTTTATTCAAGTCATAAATTCACACCACATGAATTAGTTTTCGCCTACCCAGCTATATTACCATCTAGCGAACCTTTGAAACAATCAGAAAAATTACCAACTTTTAATGATTATATAGAAAAGTTATTAACAAACATGAAAGATATTGCAAAAATAGCTCGAGAAAATTTAATATCATCAAAGGAAAAATCTAAACTATACTATGACAGATCTACAAATCCTGTAAATTTTAACATTGGCGATGAAGTCTGGTTTATAAAAGAACCAAAGCCAGGAAAATTAGAGAAAAATCATAATTTGGGACCCTTTGAGGTATTAAAAATTCACGAAAATAGCAATATCACTATAAATTATAAGGGTGGTCCATAACTAGTTCATGCTAATAAATTAATTTTGCATAAACGTAAAAATTAATATTATTTTCTATTTTCAGAACTCTTCATCCTCTATATAAACATTAAAAAAATGCTGTCTATCATATTTATCTTCTTATCTCTTATCAAGAGTAATTCTGCAATCATCGGTTTCAACTGTGAATCTACAGATTCAATCATTAATACGTACTCTTTACTAGATACGGGCGAATGTGATTTTCAACAGGAAAATGTTACTATAAGTAATACAACAATAGAATTATTACAAGTTGCGGAATTTAAATCTATAAAAATCATGCAGTGTAAAATAGAAATACAAAGAACAGTATTTCACTGTGGAATGTTTAGCAATCTGGGTACTACAGCTCATGCCCTACAAGAGTATCTTTACGAAATCAGCCATGAAAAATGCAAATTTATACATGAAACAGGAATATTTAAATATGATAATATTCATACAATAGCGGATTTAAAAATAAATTCAACAAGATCTGTAGGAATAGATTTCGCTGGTTCAGTTAAGGATAAAACATGCAAAGGAGCATCTTACACGGATAATTTTGGTTCCTGGGATAACGTACTCGTCCAAGGCCTCATAAGAATAACTCTACTAGAAGAATATGCTCAAGTAAGTTTAAAAAACAATAAATTACGATTAAACTCAGGAACCATATGCAAATTTACGGATGAACACTGCATCGATTCACAAGCAGGTTATACTTTTTGGGAACATTCACCTACAGAGGAGGGTTTTAAAACAGAATACGAAACCTTATATAGAGGCCCCGCAAAAATAATAAATTTAGCCAATCAAAATCGTATTTATACTATAAATCCTATTGCGACAACATTTTCATTATCAGCGTTAAATAATATTAACATTTGTAATAAGATATTAATATAAACCGAAAATCCTAAATTATTTATTTTAGACCTTTCATATAATAAATTATTATTTGACAATAATGAAATGAGGAAAGAAGTAACAAACTTAAATATATTTACTTACGTAAATTCTAAATTTGTATATATCGAAAAACATTTTTGGGCTGATCTTAAAGACTTGTATTTTAATATCTTAAAAGAAAAAGGCGAAATTGAGAAAAAAATAATACGCGAATCTATATCCCTTGCATCGATAGCTCCCGATGAATTTGCCTATAATATCATGCAAAAACCTGGGTATATAGCTAAACTTGCGGGAGAAGTAGTACATGTAATAAAATGTACACCAGTAGAAGTATAATTAAAAAACACAAACAAGTGTTTTATTCAACTTCCTGTAACAACAAAAAATGAGACATGGTTTTTAACACCGAAAACACATATTTTATTGAAATCAGATTCTGAGATTAGGGAAATTATAAAATTGGGGAAGATTGGATAAATCTTTTACCAAAACCAAGGACAACAAAAAATATTGTAAAAATTTTAAGACCAAATACTCAAACTTCATGGATGCCTAAAAAAATAACATCACTGGCAACGAGTGGCATTTATTCTCAAGAAGACTTACAGGAACTACAACAACATATAATGTTCCCTTTCGAAAAAGCAGCTCTATTAAACGCTATAGTGAGAGGAATCCAGGGTGAAGAAAATTCAAGAGGAGATTTATTAAGTAATTTACTAACAAAAAATACTTTATCAAATATAGCAGAAAACACCTGGAAAAATTCATAAATAAACTGACAACATTTTGGTCAATAAGTTCAGCTATAATAATGATTTTAATCATTCTTCATATAATTAAATTAATTATGGATACTATTATAAAAGGATATACTCTTCATACAATATATGGCTGGTCCATACATTTATTAGGAGCCATTTTTAGCTCCATTACGCATTTAATAATTATATTAAATAATAATCAAATGAAAAAAATACCAAGATATAAAGAAATCGAATTGAAGGAAGTGAAAATAGAGAAGCCAGTCATATCAGAACCCATGGTTTTACAATCTCCTTTGCCTCGACCAACGCCCCCACCTTTACCGAATAACTCACCCTACATAACACCACCTGCCCCAAGTACATCTACTCCTTTTAAACCAGCATCTTAAGAACAGAAAGAGATTCGACTATTTAATATTAGTCGTAATTAATTTAAAAATATAATAATATAATAATAAATTTCATAGTTTGAAAAATATAAAATCAGCCCATAAATTTCGTTCAAAATGAGCATTATTATATATATAATTAAATACATATAAATATAGCCGATAGAAATTATTTGTTAGTTATAAAAACAATTAGTAAAACTTTTTAAATGTGATTTGAAATAGATCACATATACATAATATTCAAATATAATAAAAATTATGCATATTTCATTGTGATGTGTTACATAAAAGAATGAATGACACCCCTCCTGAAAATGATCACGGAACTTATGATGCAATATTTTGTGTCACTTTTTGTGTCACTTTTTATATCACTTTTCGTGTCGCTTTATCGAGCCAAAAGTGACGCAACTTTTCCAAAAATATAATAATAAATAAATCATAATTATTTTTTTAAATTTTATTTTACATAATTTAAAAGATGTTAAAATACAGAATTAAAAATATTTAGAGCATGATTTAATTGCCCACGTTTAAGGAATTAATTTCGAAAAAATCTCTGAAATCAATTGAAAATTCTTTATCTAAATTATTAGAGTGTTAATAGTCCAATCAATAGAGCAAAAAAGGCAATTTTAGACATTAATTAGAGGCTTAATGAAACCTATACAAAGTTGTTAAGGGCAATAAAAAAACATACCCTACATAAAATGTAACCGAAAAAAAAGGTAGAAAATGATCCAGGAGGCTGCAAAGTTGGCCAAAACAGCTTTATTAATTCTCTGAGGCAACCTATGCATTTTAGCAAAAAAAGTAATTAATGAAAGTATTAGAGAATAAAAAAACCTACAATTTGAGTACTACCGCTATTATTTTCGTCAATTAATTATTGCATAAAAGCCAAAAAACCATGAAAAATAGCCATTTCTTGGATATCAATAATTTATTGCAAAGATAATTTTTTAAATATTTTTAAACTTTTAAAACGAAGCCTTCATAAATACGAACAGGAAGAGAGATTGTAACAGCAAATTGGTTAATTTGTTACTGAGCTATTCCCTATTATTTATCCCAACACGCATAATGTTTATTGCTATAATTTTTTTTTTTATGAACATGTTGAGTTGCATAAAGACTTAAACTGTAGTAGCATTTAAATTAAAACATCTGTACCTAATAAGGACACCTTAAACGCAAATGATTGTTGTGGCTCACTATACCAATATTCTTAGACGTAATGTCTCATTTAAAAGCTAAAAAAGAACTCTAAAATGAGATATCATGAGTTTCATTACGATCAATATTTACGAAATGCGCGCAGATTTACGTAATTGTTGTAAATGAACTTACCTTATTATTCCTCGTAATTATTACATTTGGAACCTGGAGACAAGTTTAATTAAAATTTTTATACATTCTATATTTCAACTAATTATTATAATGAATTTATAGTTTTAATAAATAAAAAAATGATTATTAATAATTGCAAAAATTTTAATAGTAATAACAAAAATTGTTATCTCGTTCTTTTTTACTTTTTTTTGTTTTTCATGCAAAAAAATTTTTTCATCGTTAATTATATTTTTATTTTCTTTCTAAAATCAAACTACTGAGATATTGATGTAAGAAACATTTTTAAAATAACACAGAAAAAATCGATGAACAAAGGGTAATCAGAAAATTTAAATTTGTATTTAAATAAACACTGAATTTCAGCAACAGCTTTTAATATATTATATGGATTAAAGTTATTATTTCTAGCAACTGTAATCGGGAGAGTGGCACCAATGTCGAGGCAATCAAAATTGAAAACGACGCATGCGAAGAAAGTGATAATACGAATTGTAATATTTTTATAGAGGAAAACGAAAGCGAGCCAATCGCAAAAAAAAGAAAAGTTAATATTCAATGAAAATATATTTTACACGAAAATAATAGTATATTTCGGTACTAGTGCGATAAAGAAATTTTTTACTCGTGTGGCGGTTTGCGCCCGAGCGAAGCGAGGGTGAAAAGGTCACACGAGTAAGAAATCACTTTCTCGCACGAGTATCGAACACTATTTTTTGACACGACGTGTGAGAAGCTTCATTTCCGCACGTGTCACTTTGTACAGCGTGCGTGAAATCGAGCTTCTCGCACGGAGTGTCAAAAACATTATTTTATCCTTCTTCCATAAATTTTATTCTTTTATATCATAATTATTTCGATATATATTAATATTTTATAATGAAATAAAAAATATAAATAATTTTAGAAAGAAAATAAAAATATATATGAGGATGAAAAAATTTTTTTGCATGAAAAACTAAGATAAGTAAAGAAAAAAACGAGATAATTTTTATTATTACTATTAAAATTTTTGCAATTATTAATAATTATTTTTTTATTCATTCAAACTAAAAATTAATTATAACGATTAGTTAAAATATAGAAACAATAAAAATTTTAATTAAACTAGTCTCCAGGTTCCAAATGTAATAATTACAAGGAATAATAAGGTAAGTTCATTTACAACATTTACGTAAATCCGAATGCATTTCGTAAATATTGATCGTAATGAAACTCATGATATCTCATTTTAAAGTTCTTTCTTTTAGCTTTAAAATAAGACATTACACGTCTGAAAATATTGATTTAGTGAGCCACAACAATCATTTGCGTTTAAGTTGTTAGTATTAGGTACAGTTGTTTTAACTTAAAAACACCCTATTTTGAAAAAGTATTTGCACCAATATTAATAATTTTTCAAGATACCCCGGATTAAAAAAAACATTGAAATCGGTCTATTATTTACGGAGATACGGTTAATTTTTACGAATTTTATTGGAACGGGGTCCTTTGTTAACTTTCCTCACGCAAAGATAAGCATTCTCACCGCGACTCTGACTTTGACGTTATTATTTGAATGTTATTATTATTTTAGTTTTAATAATAAAGTGTCGCATTTTAAAAAATCTAATCATAGATTTTTAAAATATAAGTCTTTAACTAAAAAATGACGCTTGATTCGTTTCTTAATTGTTATAAACAATGTGGCTGTGATTTGAAAAAAAGAAATCTTATCTCAGCTCCTATTGGCCTTAGAGAGTTCTTGTTTTTTTTTAAATCTTCGTTTCGAACACAGCTATAAGAATATTCAAATAGCAAATTCGCAAAAGTTATAAATATAGCCCCAGCTTCATTTATTTATTAAAAAAACACCCTCTTTTTTAAAGCGTTATAAAAAATATTGCAATTCAATTTTCTCATTTGCTCTTAAAGAAATATGAAAATTTGAACCTTCATAAAGAGTTTAAGCTCTTATGCAAGCCAAAAAAAATTATAGCAATCAACATTATACGTGTTGGGATAAATAATAGGAAATAGCTCAGTAACAAATTAACCAATTTGCTGTTACAACCTCTCTTTCTGTTCGTATTTATGAAGGTTTCCTTTTGAAAGTTTAAAAATATTTTAAAAAATTATTTTTGCAATAAATAATTGATATCCAAGAAATGGCCATTTTCGATGGTTTTTTGGCTTTTTTGCAATAGCTAATTGACGAAAATAATCGCAGCGATTCTCAAATTGTAGGTTTTTTCATTCTCTAATACTTTTATTCATTACTTTTTTTGCTAAAATGCATAGGTTGCTTCAGAGAATTAAAATAGCTGTTTTGGCCAACTTTGCAGCGTCCTGGACTATTTTCTACCGTTTTTTTTGGTTACATTCTATATAAGGTATGTTTTTCATTTAGCCCCTAATTAATGTCCTTAAAATGTCTCTATTGATTGGACTATACACTGAGAAAAAAATTTAGTTGGATTAAGTAAGGCTTAATTGAATCAATGAAATCCCTTAGGTGCGGGCGGCACATAAAATATTTTGTTACATTAATACAAATATTTTAATTGAGTCAAATAAATATTTCATTTTTTTAAATAAATATTTGATTCTACTAAACATCACAAATTTTGGTTGAATAAAATTAATTTATTGTTTTAAAAAAATTTGTTATTAATTCAAATGCATATTTGTTTTTCTAATTGCTTATTTCATTACATCAATATGCATATAGTAACTGAATCAAATAATATTTTGTATTTTCAAATAAATATTTGATTTACTAAATGTCGCGAAGATTGATTCAATAAAATTAATTCATTGTTTTTATAAAAAATTTTATCAATTAAAATGCCCATTTGTTTTTCTAATTGATTATTTCATTACATTAATATACATATTGGAATTAAATCAAATAATATTTTGTATTTTCAATTAAATATTTGACTTATTAAATGTCGCGAAGATTGATTCAATAAAATTAATTCATTGTTTTAACAAAAAAAATTATCAATTAAAATGTCCATTTGTTTTTCTAATTAATTATTTCATTATAATAATGCTATATTGAAATTAAATTAGTTCAATATTTTATATTTTCAAATAAAAGTTTAATTTATTGAATATTGCAAAAATTGATTTAATAAAATTAATTCATTGTCTTAACAAAAAATTTTATTAATATAAAGACATTGATAGATTATTCGGTTTCACAAATAAAATATTTCTTCAAAGTAAAGAAATATTTAATTAATTCGATTTATAGGTATTTTAATCGAACAAATACTGTCTTTAATCAACAGTATTTGCTTTCAGTGATTTATATTTATTTATTAACATCAATGAATTGATGACTCTCATTAAAGGACAGGTGAATATAATTACATTTATTTATATGGTAAAGAATAACAATTATTAACATACTAACATTAGTATGCTTTATACAGTGATCGCACGCGCAGTAAATCTAACATAAATTTCGCTCGCATTACAATTTACGTATTATCTTGGATTTTTAACTTCCTTATATATCAACTTGGAGGCCCTCTTACCGCTTGCGAGATCGAAAATTAACGACGCCACCAAGCGGTAGTATCATCAAACCATCGAACTAAATGATTTTGTTAAAACAATAAATGTTTCTTTTAGATCAAATATGTGTTATTTGAATGAAATAAATTATGTAGTTGAATCAAATAGTGGATTTACTTGATTTTGACGAGTATTTAATCAGATTTCTCAGTAATTTTTATTAACTTTAGTACATATTTTGCTAAGTTATTCACTTAGCAAGACACGTATTTAAAACATGAGTTTGTTTGAGTATAAAGGATGATAACTTATACAAAAAAATATTTTTCAATAATAAATATTAATTTTGACATTATATTTCATTCGATTTAGTAAATATGTTATTAAATAATAATTGATTGTTTTAATAAATATTTCATTAAGATAATCAAATAATTATTTAATCGATCTGATAAAGAAATTAATTAATACAACAAAATATTTAATTGGAACATAAATAATAAAATATTTAATTGTTAAAAATAATAATTAATTCAATTAATCACCGATTTCATAGACGCAATATAATTAAATAATAAAAGTAATAAAATAATTTTATAGAACAAAATAAATCAAATATTTGAATCAATTAAAAATTTAATTAATTTAATGCATCCAATTAATTATAATATAGCAATGAAATTATTTGATTAAAAGACAATGAGATATTTCATAGAATCAATCATATATTTCATAAAGAGAAAAAACGCATTCATCAAAGCAACTAAATATTGAATTAAAATGATTAGGTATTTCATTGACCAGTGAAATAATTTAATATAAGTCATACAATATTTAATTGAAACAATGAAATATCTTTTTGTTACTATTCAAAATTTATTGAAAGAATAAAACAATAATCTTGAAATTATTAAATATTTCATTAATATAATTAAATATATTATTGAACAGTAAAGTAATTTAATAGAGGTGATATAATAATTAATTGAATCAATGTAATATATTTTTCTTTTAATCAAAATTTGATAAAAATAATAGAATAAATACGTTAGAATAATAATAAAATAAATATATTTGGTTTAATAAATATTTCATTAAGATAATCAAATATATTATTGTACATTAAAGTAATTTAATGGAAGTGTTAATATAAAATATAATTAAATCAGTGAAATATATTCTTGTTTCAATAACAATTTGATAGAAATAATAGAATAAATATATTCGGTTTAATAAATATATCTTTAAAAAAAATTTAATATCTGATTTTACGTTGCACCTTTCTTGACTTTAAAAAAATAATTTATTGGTTTTCTTTTGTAAATTCATTGAAATTGGATTTGTTGATTTTAAGGAACCTATTTCTTTAAATTAATTGTAATTTTTATTGAAATGCTGATCAAATTTTATGTGTTATATACAACAAAATATTTTGTTTATACAATCACATATATTATTAATTAAATGACAATGTTATTAACTTAGTGAAGCATTTATTTACAATATAAGCTTCTTTAACTTAATCGGATGACCGTTAATTCAAGCAAATACTATATTGATGATTGATCAATATTTTTTTATTGTTATTAAAGATTTTGTTGATTTTACAAACGATTTACTAAAATAAATATTTAATTACTGTAACAAAATATATAGATAATTTACAAACATATTCTATTGTTACAAATAAATATTTTATAAAATTTTATCAGCTGCCTTAATGAAATTGATTTGATTAAATCAATCGAATAATTTAACCAAAACAATAAATTTTTCTTTATTTTAAAAAAATATTTATTTTTTTTTAACTTAGGTATTAATTTTTTTTATCCCAACTAAATATTTCAGTGATTTAATAACCTTGCATATTACTTCAATCAAAATTAATTTTTATCAACAAAATATTTAATAACTAAATTTATTTCATTGACTCAACTAAATTTTTTTCTCAGTGTAATAAAATAAAAACATTATTAAGAATTAAAATGTTCAATTTTTTATGATAGAATGTGTATGTGTGTTGGCGCGTATGTGTGTGTATTTGTATACATGTGCATGTATATATCGGCGGCTGCTACGGAAACAATCACAGCTGTATAATTGACTACGAAAAAAAACACATCTCCAAAAGTGCGGCGAAAAAAAACACATCTCCGAAAGTGCAGCCAAAAAAACACATCTCCGAAAGTGCAGCCAAAAAAACACATCTTCAAATGTCCGGCAAAAAAAACATCTTCAAAAGAGCGGCGAAAAAAAACACATCTCCAAAAATGCGGTGAAAAAAACCGCCCTTGAAAATTTTCACCCTGTTTTCAAGGGGTGTTTTTCTTCGCCGCACTTTTGAAGATGTGTTTTTTTCGCCGTACATTTAGAGATGTGTTTTTTTCGCCACACTTTTGGAGATGTTTTCTTCCACTGCGCTTTTAAAGATGTTTTTTTTCGCTGCACTTTTGGAGATGTGTTTTTTTTTCGTAGTCGATTACATAGCTGTGACTGTTTTCGTAGCCACCATCGATGTACGCATGCACATGTATACAAATACACACACACATACACATTCTATCATAAAAAATTGAAATTCTTAAGTTTCAATAATGTTTTTTTTTTATTAACACTCCTTTAATAATTTAGATGCAGAATTTTCAATTTATTTCAAAGATTTTTTCCAAATTAATTCTTTAAACGTAGACAATTAAATCATGCTCTAAATATTTTAGATTCTGTATTTTAACATCTTTTGAATCATGTAAAATAAAATTAAAAATAAAATATTTATAATTTATTGTATATTATATTTTTGGAAAAATTGCGCAAAAAGTTGTGTCACTTTTAGCTCGATAAAGCGACACGAAGAATAATATAAAAAATGACGCAAAAAATGACTCAAAAAGTGACGCAAAATATTGCATCATAAGTTCCGTCATCATTTTCAGGAGGGACTATGCGCGTGTGTCATTCACCTAAACATGTCGATATCAATTGACATCATAAGCATATTTGATTTAACAATAAAAAAAAGACAAAAAAACAACATATTATGAATGTACGATACACATCTATATTAAAGCGATTATAGATTTCATTTCCTTTTTTTTCCTCATACGTGCTGGGTAAGTGGCCTACAGCGCATGCGTTTTCGGGGTGGTAAGTAGCTAATAGCGCGCGCTGCATGTGTTGTTTTTTTAGGGCGTGTGTTACATAGCTATATATAATATTATTTTATTAAATCACGTAAAAACGTCACATTCTGTAAAATAAAATCACGCAAATGCGTTAATTAATGAAAAACCGCAAAGGTTTGTACAAGCGTAGCGCCCTTATACTGTATAAGAAGAAACATCGACCATATGATGAATTTTATACTCTATCTCGCTTTAATCTCTGACAAAGTAAATCGTATAATCTATTCTCGTATTATTTTTACATTTACGAAATCGTGATTATTCGGTATATACGTGACATTGGTGAACGAAAAGTAATTTGTAATTTAATTACAAATAATAGTACCAAAAAGTATTAAAATATTACTATTAAATGTTTGATGGAAAATCTTGAAAGCCTTAACCTCAACAAAATGTCTACGGTAATACCAGACAGCGATCCATCAAGCGACGAAAATGATTAACAATCTGCTGATTATACAAGTCAATTTTCAATCCTTACTTGTAGAGGTGATTCTAATTCTAGTCAGTAAAAACAATAGACTTAATTTTTATATCATTTTAATTTAACAAAACCTCAAAAATATTAATTAATATCATTTATTAATACATTCTGTTTTGTTCTATATGATTATATTTATTTTACAAGTAAACTTTATCTACAAAGTAATTTAAATTATTTTTGTTCAGTATCTGATCTTGAAAGCAACAATACACAGGACAATTACACTTTAAATAATGAAACTTCAGATCAACTGCCATTAGATATCCAATTAAGAGCAGAGAATATTGTCAACAATTTGATGCCAGTTAAATCTAAACCAAAATATGAGACAGCGTATCAAAAGTTTTTAAACTGGCTATCTGAGAAGAAAATAACTTGTATTTCTAACACAGTTGTACTCGCTTACTTTGATCAACTTTCAGAGTCCTACGCACCCAGTAGTTTATGGGCAACATATTCAATGTTAAGAAGTATGATACATATCAAACATAATATTAACATTCATGACTATTCAACACTTATACAATTTTTGAAAAATAACTCTAAAGGATTTATTTCAAAAAAAGCTTTGGTCTTAAGTGCTGAGCACATTAATCAGTTTTTAAAAAATGCACCTGATGAACAGTATTTGGCTGTAAAGGTAAATTTAAAATATATATAAAATATATATAAAGATATAAAAAAATAAATCCAATAATATTAATAGTATATCTTTTTATTTTATAGGTTGTTTTGATATTTGGAGTTCAAGGAGCTTTACGCAAACATGAATTAACTGATTTGACTATTGATGATGTTATTGATAAACAAGATATGGTTCTTGTGAACATTCCCAAAACTAAAATTCAAGTTCCAAAATCCTTTGTTGTGAACAAAGATTTTTATTATATCTATAAAAAGTATGTTGACCTACGTCCTGCTGATTGTAGCTGTTCTAGATTTTTTTGAATTACCGTAATGGTAAATGTAACAAACAACCAATAGGTATTAATACTATTGGAAGTATGCCAAAGATGGTAGCAAAGTATCTTCAGTTGAAAGATCTAGAATCTTACACCGGTCATACCTTTCGCAGAACTTCTGCAACATTACTAGCTAACTCTGGTGCAGATTTATTGGCCTTAAAACGCCATGGAGGATGGAAAAGTAGTATTGTTGCAGAAGGGTATATAAAGGATTCAGTTATGAACAAAGCTAAAATTGCTAAGAAGATATCAGAATCAGTTTTACAATGTTCAAGTTCATTGACTAGCAAGGAAAATATACCAGCTTCAATTTTTCATTGTTCAAGTTCATCGACTAGCAAGGAAAATATACCAGCTTCAGTTTTACATTGTTTAAGTTCATCAACTAGCAAGGAAAATATACCAGCTGCTTCGCCGTCCAATTTTAATACAAACAACTTGAAGTTTGATAACCCCAAGGAAATTCAAAATAAAAAGGTGACGTTGGGAACAGATTGCAATGGAAAAATAGTAAATTTACAAATTTCCAATTGTAACAACCTTACAATAAAATTTGAATATCATAGATCTTAACTATCTTTTTAAAATTGATAATGTCAATCTATTTTTCTATATTTTGTAATTAAAATTATAAAGATGTTTTTGCAAATGGTATAGTAAAAAAAGTGAATCTATTTTTATATATCTAATAATTTATAAAAAACTTGTTCTTATATTCATTGTAATTTGTATTTACATATTTTGTAACTTACACATAAAACTTGCTTTTATATATTTTGTGATTTAAAACATAAATTCATATTATAAATATTATGTACCTGAAAATGTAAATTTATTAAGTTTTGTTTATATAATTTAATCAATAAAAATATGGTTTTTCCTAATAAAAATTAATATATTTGTAAAGTACCAAATTTTATTAATATAAATATTGTAATTAAAAATATAAATTCATTAAATTTGTTAATTTAATTTAATGAATAAAAATGTTTTTTTCTAATAAAAATTAATATTTTTGTATAAATTTTTTTTTATTTACCAACAAATATTTTTTAATGGGGGGGGGGGCTACTCCCCCCCCTCCCGTGCCCCAGCATGCCAATTTCATTTTATCATATGTGTCCAGCACTTATAAGAAAAAATAGTACGTGCAACTCGTTCGGTTTAGTTAAACCTCACTCGTTACACAATATACTATTTTCTGCGTGT
The DNA here is from genome assembly GCA_017163975.1 of Anastatus disparis. NCBI lineage: Eukaryota > Metazoa > Arthropoda > Insecta > Hymenoptera > Eupelmidae > Anastatus > Anastatus disparis. The sequence continues at coordinate 4,483,341 of JAFFSR010000314.1, read as the reverse complement.
CATTTATCTATATACTTTAGTAAGCACATATTTGATTTAGATTTTAAATATTATTCATCGAAATCTTAACCTTCTATGAATACATATAAGAAAGATAAGGAGGAAACTGAGATGATAAAAAAAAATTAATTATTTTACTAGTTGCATTATTTAGCATATTATTTAAGAAATAATCTAACAAAAAGATATAGAGTAAAGTTATAATTTTATAAGAGATAAGTCTTTTATGGAACTACAATTTAAAAAATTGATACTTTAAGTTTATTAAGAAGTTAATTTTACGTTCATTGTAAAACAATCTTTTGTTTTATTTGCTGAATCGGTTCCGATTCAACTTTGTGCGGGAAGGGGTGAATGACACTAATCATATGTCATTCATATATATTCAAGCATTATAAAAATATAGCATATTTCAGAATCATATTTTTAAAATTAAACAAAAAAAAAACAAAAGGATTGTTACAATTAAAATTATACAAATAATCTAAGTAAATTTTATAATTCATCAAATAACTTAGCATTATTTTTACTCATTAAAGAAAACAATTAATAAATTATGAATTTAAAAATATTTGAATTCAACTTTAATATTATTATTTATAAGACTTATAAATTTTTCTCTTTATATTATTGCTAAATAAAATAAGGATAAGGAATATGATATAAGGAAAATAAATGAAAACAATATTTATTTTAACAATATGTACATATATATTCCAAGAAAAAGAAAAAAAAAGAGAAGAGAGGAAATTTACAAGTTTATACATGAAATAAATTAACATAGAGTTTGACATATCTAATCCCACCTTTCGCCATGAAATGGAATAGCCCCGAGATCAATATCTTCCCAGAGATTGATTTGACGAGGATGACTTGGAAACAGTTGTCCGGTCTTAACAATGTTGGTTCCATCGAATATTCTACACATCAAAAGCAATTGGGGTATGATTCCCAGACCACCATAGATCGTTGTAATCTCTATTCATGGCCCGGAACGATCTTGTTAGTTGCCAATCTCGAAACTGTAACAGAAAAAGAAAAGTTTATTAATACATATTAATATTAAGAACACTGGTAAACTTAAAATCATGCCTACGCTAGTACTGTGTTTATACAACATGAATAACTCTTTCAATAAATAAATATATTTAACAGAAATACAAAATTTAAAAAAAAATAAAAAGAAATATATATATATATATATATATATATATATATATATATATATATATAAATAATATAAAAATAAAAATACTAATAACATTTAAAATTAGAAAAAAATAATTTATTAAAAGTTTAAATGTTAATTTTTTTATTTAAGATCAATTTTAATATGTTAAAATATAAAATGTAAATAGTACTTACGCAGATTTGAGCGTACTGTCTCCTCGGGAAATCCATGTCGACTATGTTCAAACTAATAAATTTTGCACTTATATACACGCAAAAATCATTAAGAAAAAAATTTACACCTACATGTCATTCACCTATATTTTGTAAGACATATCGAATTGTCATTTTATTTTGCTGAATTGCATTAGCAATATGTTATTCACCTTTTGTAAAACACACCAAAATCATTGTAAAATATATTTTACTACTTATTACAATTGTTTATATACAATCTTTGAGCCCCAAGGTGTAAGAAATAAAACGTACCCTTGTGCATTAGTATCTATTCAAATAGAAAAATATGTATATTTATCAATTAAGCTGGTAATAATTATCTGTAAATTGTTCGATAACTGTTTTGTTTTTACGATTGACTATCCTTCTGATATACAATCTTTTGAGCCCCAAGGTGTTACGTCACAACGTATCTTTTATATTACTTTTTAATTTATAATTTCTAAATATCTTTTTCTTAACATGATATTGATGAACTAATTAAACAGTCATCGAACAATAAAAGAATGTCTTAACCTAAGCAGTAAAGAAGCTTTAAGTTGATATTTAGCAACGAAATTCGTTGACTTCGAAATTATTAAATCATAAAACAAGCAAGATCCACTTATTACTTAATGAAATTATGTCAAGATAAATCTTATAAAAGCCGACTGAAATTAACGACAGTCGGCACTACCCCAGGATCATCGTTGGTACCGAGTCATGAATCCTGTAATTCAAATTTAAATTCAAATTCAAATTCAAATAAAGTTATTGTATTCAATATTAATTATTTTTACAAGTGTCAATAAATATCTTAAAAGTTTCTTATATTCGACTCGAGTCTTATTTCAAATCCTGCCTATATCTATTCTTTGTCTGTCTGCATCCAACCTTCATCTACTTGAATCAATCAAGGTAAGAATATTCAATTTATATATTCTCTATTCAAGTACTCTAAATAAATATTCTTCAATATAGTTCAATTGTGAGAACGGTTTACTCAATTACATATTGGTGGAGTTCAATTCACCACTAGATTATACATATATTCATCTTTCATAATTATAATTTAATAATTAATTCAATTATTCCAAATTAATTCAAATTCATATTTAAAATCTTACAAAAATATTCAACATAATAAAATCATACACTTTTATTTAGTCCTGGTGAAGGCCAGGACTTAGCATAACTTTGGGATATTTTTTTTACATAAAATCATAAAAAAAACAACGCTAGACTTTTTGCGAGTTATAAGCAGTTTCGTCTGTTTTGTTTAAAAATTTGCATCCGCTTTATAGTTGTAACATGGTAAATCGGCTATATTACTTGTGTATGTATTTGTGGCACATATAGACGACAGAAGGGAGCATCCAACTACTAGCACGACGGAAAGCAGACGACGCAAGTCAAATATTTAAAACTATAAGCCCAAGATCGTTGGCACACACGCGCAAATATCCAAAGCACGTATACTGTGCACTTATATAGATAGCAAGCAGCTTGACTCGAGTAGCTGAGCCTGGGTCCGTTAAGAAGGGGCCGAACTATCTGTCCCTGTCTAATAGCGTTTTTTTATTATTTATATAAACACTATCCTTTATAACAAGAAAAAAATAGCAGCCCCCGCTAGATATTAGTATAATTAGTAAATTTTGTAATAACAAACAAATTTTTTTACTGCGTAGTTTTTTTAATAATTAGAGACATACCAAAAAAGATAGGTTATTTTCTAGATTGCTAGTAGGTCTCTAATTAGTCAAAAACTATGCGGTAAAAAATTTGATTTTTATTACAAAATTTACTTACTGTGCACTTATATAGATAGCAAGCAGCTTGACTCGAGTAGCTGAGCCTGGGTCCGTTAAAAAGGGGCCGAACTATCTGTCCCTGTCTAATAGCGTTTTTTTATTATTTATATAAACACTATCCTTTATAACAAGAAAAAAATAGCAGCCCCCGCTAGATATTAGTATAATTAGTAAATTTTGTAATAACAAACAAATTTTTTTACTGCGTAGTTTTTTTAATAATTAGAGACATACCAAAAAAAGATAGGTTATATCAACGAAGATAGACGCTTATAGAAGCGTACTTCTGGGTTAAATTTTTCGTCCGATACGCTGGGTAACACTTTAACATTGTTTGTATATCTATACATATGAAAAATTTGATATATATAGATATAAAAATACATGGGATCTAGTGGCGCCCTCAGTAGCTGGGTAACTCATTTTTGGCAGAAATTTCCCATTTAAGAGTACGCTTCTATAAGCGTCTATCTTCGTTGGTTATATTCTAGATTGCTAGTAGGTCTCTAATTAGTCAAAAACTATGCGGTAAAAAATTTGATTTTTATTACAAAATTTACTTATTATACTAATATCTAGCGGGGGCTGCTATTTTTTTCTTGTTATACCGAATAGTGTTTATATAAATGATGAAAAACGCTATTAGACAAAGACAGATAGTTTGGCCCCTTCTTAAGGATCGTTTGTCTCTCTTTTGCGGCGCGTGCAGTGTACAGCAAAAGAAACAAAGCTGGGTAGACGGGAAGAAAACGCCATTGTGTCATTCTTTCTGTCGTCAGCGAGTAGTAAAGAGCCTTTACGACTTGCGATATTGCGTAGTATTTTTTTGTGTTGCGAATACCGAAAACTTGAGTGAGTGAAAATAGATAGATTCACTATTCTATAATTTATTTTATTGTGCTTAGAAAAGCCTCGTGTTGTTGCGAGTGCATGATTGTTAATTAAAATAATATAATTTATTTCTTTCTTTTGTGACGTGTGTGCCGGGCGATCGCGTGCGCGTTCTATTGCGTACATTTCCTTAGTGCTATTCTAATCCTTTTTTTTGTGTGTGTCTATTGCTCGTACCCTTTTAACTTATGTTTTTTTTTACTATCTGCTTTTTATCGTGCAGATAGTTGGATTTTCATGATTTATATTAACATGTATGAATAACCAATTTTAAAATATAAAAGAATTATCCAACTTATGAATTTTAATATCGCAGTTTTATACTAAACACAATTTTTATATTTTTATGAAAAAGGATTAATTATATGTCATTATAGTAGAATCAAAATTTGGATACTAAATTTTAATTAAAATAATAATATGTAAATATTTTCATAGCGATGTAAATAATGATTTTAAAGGTTTCTGTATTTCATCTCATGTTCTATCTATTCAAAAACTAATAGTGTAAATCACATAAGTGTCAGAAAGCATGTAATTATTATAAATTATTAATATTTATTCTAAATCAATATAAGATAAATTTCTAAATGCTATTATCTTGAATAATTTAATTTTAATTTCTTAAATGATTTACTACTTTTCTTGATTATTATTTTTATTTTAAAAAATTTTCAATAGAACTAATTCATAAAGACGAAATGATGACTATGGAAGTGTAAGATCTCTTTTTAAAACATAAAATAATATTTTTCAAATACAATTTTAAAGGTTTCATATCAATCAACCATTCAGAAATGCTAGGATATTCACGAAAATTTTATAAGTTAACTTATCTTATTATTTCTGTTTTCAAATCTTAGTATAAGTTAAATTTCAAATTTTTTCGACTCTATATTATGAATAATTCTTAAAATTTTAAGATGATATTATTTTTAAAATGTGAAGATTGTCAAGTTCCAATTTCGATTCAAATTTATAGCCAACACTGAACACTTAGCACGTTTCATTGTTCCGTATATCCTATGTATCTCATAAATATTAAAAAAACATTTTTCACGTACAAGATGTTAGAAGCAAATTCTATATTTATATCCGATTGGAAAATCTTTACAATTGTATTTCATAAACGATAAATAATTTCGTTTATGAAATACACTTGTAAAGATCGGAATTATATTGTTTCAAAAAAGTCAATTGACTATTTCCAAATATCACACGATTCTTGTTACATGAAATATTAAATTTAATAAAATTTAAGTATTGCAATGTGTGTACCAAATAAAAGTTTTGTTTATCATATATATATATATATATATATATATATATATATGTCTGTCCAATATTTTTTTTTTCAAAAGTTGCACACCGGGGTCAGCCGATCTTACTGCACTTTGGTATCTGCCCCGCTCCCCCCTAAAAGTATCTTGAAAAAAGTAATTTTACCAAAGTTTCAGTTCAATAGGATTTCAGAGGTCAGAGTAACTTAATCTTGAAGTTCAAAATTTAACGATTTGATGAGAAATAACTACATTTGGAATTTTCAACTAAAGTTAATTCAACATGGCTTATTTTTTTCTTCTTAATATATACTTAAATTTAATTATTTAGAACTTTATATGTCGCATGGCGGGTTCGATATAAGTTATTATAAAATTATAAAAATCCCATTTTTAAAATTTTAAGTTTTTCGTGTTTATTGTTCATAACATTTTAGTTTGCTTAGTGTGAGAAATTTTATATATATTTAGAGTTTCGGCACTTCTTTGTACTATAAAATAAGAGGTGACATTTGAATCTTTAATTTTCGAGTTTAAAGTAAATAATATTAAAAATAAAAAAAAAATTTTTAATGTACTACGTTTTTATAATGAACCAAAAAGTATAAAATGATGTGTAATAAAATGAAAAATAAATAATGTTAAAAGTATATCTATATATAAAATCTTCTAATCTTCAATTTTGCCAATATCTCCGTATATAATTAAATATATTAATATATTTTTTGGTGGGAATATATATTTTTAATTATATTATCCAACAATGCGTGCAAAAATATAATATTGAATATATTAATATATTAATATATCAAGAAAGGATTTTTAAAATTTTCTAAGATGTTTAGACACTAATGTTAAAAGTGTATCTATATATAAAATCTTCATATCTTTAATTTTGCCAACATCTCCGTATATGATTGAATATATTAATATATTGTTCGGTAGATATATATATTTTTTTATAATATTGCATTGTCATCCAGTTCTGAGCTATATTTAAAATTTCAAGTCTCTAGCTCATCGGGAAATAAGTTTACAATCGGTTGCAAAATTTGTACCGAACAGACAGACAGACAGACACCAAAGCGAGTTAATAAAAACGTAGTAAAAATAAAAACTATAAATAATCGTAAATAATCGTGAATAATTGTAAAAAAAAGTAAATAAATGTAAATAACTGTTAATAAGTGTAAATAACTGTAAATAATTATAAATAATAGTGAATAACTGAAAATAACTGTAAATAACTGTTATTCATGTCTCAATTACGACATTTTTTAACACTTATTTATAGTTATTTACAGTTATTTGCATTTATTTACAGTTATTAACACTCATCTACAATCATTTCCAGAAATTTTTTCCATATGGGATATACACACATTAAAACACACGCAACCCAACCATCACTCATATATACAAATCACCAAACGCACATCAACATTTACACACATTAACGCATATACACGTCAACAAAAACTAATCCACACGGACACCAATAGACTAATACGCCAATGTTCACATACGCTGATACATAATCACACGACCCACAGATAAACTGAACCACATGCACATCAATACCGATATATCACACAACAACATCGCATACAATAAACCCCCTTACTTACATCGCACACACACACACACACACACACACACACACACACACACACACACACACACACACACACACACACACACACACACACACACACACACACACACACACACACACACACACACACACACACACACACGCACGCACACACACGCACGCACACACACGCACACGCTCACACACGCACATTTATATATATATATATATATATATCACTATTGATAGTATAAACATACATACAAATACGAATGTATGCAAATGATGAGGGAAGCATGCGACAGCGTTTGAATGTAGATTGCTTAAGACTTCCGAACGTATATACAAGCATTTTTCAACAATAAAATTTGCGAATTGTTTTCTCGGTTTTGAAAAAAAAATACGGGATCAAACAGGTATTATTAGATAGGTAATTTGATCTTCTATCAGCCCAAAAATTTTCAGCAAAAAAAGATGGTTTTTTTGAGAAAAAGTGCATTTTTTGATAAAATGCATACATCTCAGTCATTTTTTAGTTTTTTAAAAATCTCTTGCACTGAATTGAAGAGGGCTCAAAACAGAATGAAACAAAAAAGGGTTTACCAAAATTCATTGAAAATTGGTAAAACGATAGCCCTCTAAAAATATTGTCAATTTTTTCAGTTTGAACACTTAGTTTTTGTATGCGATTTTCAATTGTGCATATCTTATGCAATTTTAATATTTCAGCAAAAAGAAAAAATACGTGCCTTCTTATTTTCAGAGTAGAATAACATACTCCATCGGTGCAGTGATTGGTGACTTGATTGTATACAGGCTATTCGATTCGAAATGGAATCAGCCTTTATTTAAACATGGTTTGTGACAAAAACTTATTCTTATCATGTTCGGTGGATTATCGTAATTAATATTTGCATTATTATAATTATGTAAAACTTGAAAAATTCTGATTTGTTGCCTTTCAAAAATTCTTAATAAATGTAATCGCATTTGAGAAATATTATATTTCAAACAACAAGGACTTAAATTATAAAGTATTGCAACAGTTAAAGTAATTGCAAAAACGCTGCAATTATGATTATTCGTTTATGATTGCACTGTTTCGAAAACTATGCTTAATTCTTATTTGTTTGGGAATAATCTGTTTGTATAGATTTTATGCTCAATGCGGTTTTTACAGATTACAGCTTCAATTTACTGATGGGAGATTGTTGCACAATGTTCATAATGCATTCTTTAAGTTTGGGCAAGATGTTAGAGTCAATTTTAAGACTTAATATCTCCTTTGACAGTACCCTAGCTTATCCTTAAGTCTATAAATATGCAAAAATGCTTAAAAATATGGTTTTCAATTTTTTTGACCACCTTCTACTAACTTGAAAAATTAGAAAATATGCATATATATTTTTTTCGCTACAAGAAACATCTCAGAATTTTTTCATAATTGAAGGTATAAATGGGGCAAGAATGTACTAATTTAAAATTTTCAAACAGTTGCCAAAATTTGAATTTTCAGTAAAAAGTTTTTTCCTTGTGTAAATTTACTGGTTTTAGTAATATTTTTCTTTTTACTTCCTGGAATTTTTTTGAAAATTTGGGTAAAAAAGCTATTAGAACCAAAAAACTGAAAAATACAAAATGTCGTTCCATTTCGTTCCAGGTGAGTTTAGAGGTCTGAAAATTTGGCCGAGTTCATAACTTTCGACGATGAAAAGGTCCGTCAAGTTTGGATGGCGATCTTGTCAAGGACACTTCAGACATGCTTACCCCGCTGGGCCCTTTTTCGCTATTAAATGAAGTGATTAATAATTATATCAGTATTGAACGTGAAATGCTTTATTTTGAAAATTGGAATGATGTAACATATTACTTCGAACATATAGTGAATCAAATTATTCAGTTTAGATTAAAAATACATGAACTTATTGAAGAATAATTAAAGGAAATATTATATTACAACAAATAATACAATTTACTATAGATATTTATTACGTATTGCTAATATTCTTTGCATTATATTATGAAATGAAGTAAAAAAGTTATTGAAAAAATAAATAGCAAATTAAATATATAACAAAATTTTGTATAATAAGTTTATAATTTCTATGATTATAAAATATTTTTTTATTGATTTTTTAAATTGATAATGTATTTTATAAATTTATATAAAAAAAGAAACGAATATTTATAACATTGATTCTTTTTAATATATCCTATAAAATATTATATGAAGGGCCCAAGGAAAAAAAAGAAAATCACTTTTCTACAATTCAAGTTTAATAACAATTCATATATTTTTGTATTCTTAAATAAGTTTAAACTACTTTATTTTACTTAAAACAATTTATAAGAAGAAATTAAAATAAATTTACATTTTCTTAAAAATGAAATTTAAACAATCTCTTTTTTTCCTTTGGACCTTTCATATATATTGAAGAGGAATAGAAAAATATGGTTCATATAATGAAGAAACAAAAATATAACATATATTCAAAAGAAAAAACAATATGAAAGATAAAAGACCGATTCCATCTCAAATCATGCAGACCGACTGCACCTATCTCTCCGAACTACTTAAAAATTTTTTATATTATTCTACTTTGAAAATAAGCGTATACATATTTTTTTATTTTTCAATATCATCAAAAATGCAGTTTTTATGCACTTTTTAAAAATGACTTATAAATTTTCAATTCTCAAAAATCGAAAATTTTTTTTTTTTTTTAATCGGTTTTATCCCTGTAGTGATCTTTATAAATAAATTTAGGCTCGTTCAGTGCTACAGAGGATGCTCTTTTAATTCCACCGTCTTTTATTTTTTTTAACAAAAAAACGGAAGTGCAATTGCACTTTTTGTAAAAAATGAAAAATGCATTTTTCTCAAAAAAACCATTTTTTTTTGTCTCAAATTTTTTTTATGGATAGGTGGCCTTAAGACCTATATTTTCATCGGTGTGGAATTTGGAATATTTTGGTTTAGTAAGAGATATAAAAAAAATTGAGAAAAAAATTTTCATATTTACATAAATGTAAATACGTCATAGATACAACAAATATTTCAGGAGTAAGCGCATTTCAGATATATATATATATATATATATATTTGTACGTACATAGCTTTTATGCAACTCATAGGTGTTGTGCTGTACATATATATATATATATATATATATATATAGTGCATAAATTTTGCGTTAAGTATAAGAAATTATGTAAAAAAAAAAGTTCTATTTTTTTTCCTTTCTTATGAGTTTTGGACTTTTTCTTATTGCGCACATTCTTCTTTGACGTAATTTTTCTTTTCTTTTTTTTCTCTTCATTTAATAATTTTGTGAAAGGATGAGCAGCAGTTCGAGTCATATACAATTTTTTCTTTGTCCCTACTTTTACTTTCCATACGTGGGTTTTTTGAATGCCAGCCAATTTAGGGGTCTTAAGCCACTCTTTTATTTTGCTTTGCCTAAAAACTTCAATATCTTCTTTTGGCAGTAAGATTAATTTAATAGCGTCAGTGTTAGGTTGAACTTTTTTTACAAAAGCATTTGCATCTTGTATTGATTATTGTATTGATGTAAAAATGTAAACATGAAATGAAAAAAGCTTCTAACAATCAAAAATTGTTGTTTTCAGCTACGGGGCATGGAAAAGGTGCGGTTGATGGCGTCGGTGGATTAGTAAAACACTATGCAACCAGACATAATCTTCAAAATTGTCATGTTGAATCAATACAAGATGCAAATGCTTTTGTAAAAAAAGTTCAACCTAATACTGACGCTATTAAATTAATCTTACTGCCAAAAGAAGATATTGAAGTTTTTAGGCAAAGCAAAATAAAAGAGTGGCTTAAGACCCCTAAATTGGCCAGCATTCAAAAAACCCACGTATGGAAAGTAAAAGTAGGGACAAAGAAAAAATTGTATATGGCTCGAACTGCTGCTCATCCTTTCATAAAATTATTAAATAAAGAGAAAAAAAAGAAAAGAAAAATTACGTCAAAGAAGAATGTGCGCAATCAGAAAAAGTCCAAAACTCATAAGAAAGGAAAAAAAAATAGAACTTTTTTTTTTACATAATTTCTTATACTTAACGCAAAATTTATGCACTATATATATATATATATATATATATATATATATGTACAGCACAACACCTATGAGTTGCATAAAAGCTATGTACGTACAAATATATATATATCTGAAATGCGCTTACTCCTGAAATATTTGTTGTATCTATGACGTATTTACATTTATGTAAATATGAAAATTTTTTTCTCAATTTTTTTCATATCTCTTACTAAACCAAAATATTCCAAATTCCGCACCGATGGAAATATAGGTCTTAAGGCCACCTATCCATAAAAAAATTTGAGACAAAAAAAAAATGGTTTTTTTGAGAAAAATGCATTTTTCAATTTTTACAAAAAGTGCAATTGCACTTCCGTTTTTTTGTTAAAAAAAATAAAAGACGGTGGAATTAAAAGAGCATCCTCTGTAGCACTGAACGAGCCTAAATTTATTTATAAAGATCACTACAGGGATAAAAACGATTAAAAAAAAAAAAAAATTTTCGATTTTTGAGAATTGAAAATTTATAAGTCATTTTTAAAAAGTGCATAAAAACTGCATTTTTGATGATATTGAAAAATAAAAAAATACGTATACGCTTATTTTCAAAGTAGAATAATATAAAAAATTTTTAAGCAGTTCGGAGAGATAGGTGCAGCCGGTCTGCATGATTTGAGATGGAATCGGTCAAAATATATTTTTCAATTTTATAATTATATTTCTAAATTATTTTTAATAATTCAGTTAATTGTGAATTAATAAGTTAATAAAAATATTATGATTATACATAGATAAAAATTTACTATACTTAATTCTATCATAAAACACTAGCAATTTCAAGTTTTTTTATATATAAATTATAAAATATCAATTAATAATTTTATTTATTATATATTAATAAAATGTTTGTTTTTAAATACATAAAATAGAAAGAAAAATAAATTTATATTTTAATTTTAAATTTTAAAATATATTTGATTTAAATATAAAAATTTATATCAATTCTTATTAATTTTAAAAATAATTAAATATAAAATAGATCAAATAGTAGAATACTACATTTCCGAATAAAAATAATAATTATTTTTTTATTCAATTCTAATTGTAGTTATAAACATGGACATAAATTTAAAAAATAATGCACATGTGGTGATTTGTTTATATTGTAAATTATGTTTTTCAGACGAAGCTTTTATCTTTATGGAAAAAATAATTTCTTTGTTAGTAAAATATCAAGAAGAAAAATGAATGAAGGAAAATCCTCTGATGAATCATTGAATAAAAAAAGTTTAATGATGTCTACATCTGATTTTTTCCGAACAAAAATAAAAATTGGAGATGAATCTACGTAATACAAATTATAAATAGAAATTATTGTAACTATACATGAAAAAATTAATAATTAAAATAAATACATTTAAAAATTTTTTTTTAGATCAGTTGTAGCTTATATTGAAGAAGTTATAGGCAAAAAACATTTTTTCAATAAACAAACTGAAAAATAATTTTGTTTATTAGAATTTATTTTGAAAAATAATGATGGCATCTTAGTTCAATGTAACACATTTAATAAAAATATACGAAAATTTAAAAAGAATATAAAGTAATGTATAATTCGTGATGTAAAATATTAACTTTACTTATGTAATTATTGCAACTTTACTTATACTTATTACAACTTTACTTATATTTATGAATAGTATTTGAAAATATTTATAAAAAATAAATCTTGGTTATTTTTAGAAAATATGACTAGAAAATGTATCTTTAAAAGGTGCTTCACGTTTTGCCCGTGTAAACTTACCTTATGAATTAACTTTGAATCATTATTCATCAATAACATCATTTGTAGAAAAGGTTAAATGCAGAAAAAATTACTTTTAACGAAATTCCAAATAAAAAAGGGCTGATAAGTATGTTGTTTATTCATTAAATGTAATATAGATAATATATGTGTGGGTGTTCAATACATTTTTTTAGAAATTGAAGGAATTTTGAAAAACAAATGTTTTCAAAAGGATAATAATAATGAAAATAATAATAATACAAAATATTATTGTAATATAACTGATGGTCATTACAAATTGGAAATTGTAATAAATGCAACTGATGATGAAATATTAAAAATAGAAAGAGACGAGAAATTAGAAATTATCGGAGATCTACAGGGATTTGGTATTATAAATTTATATTTATATTTGTATATAATCAATTTATGTATATTATATATACTATTTTATAAATAGGAAATTCATTTAGTTTAAAAATTGGAGATACTAAAAACATAAAAGTTTTAAATGATAATGAAATGGATACTAATAATTTAATTGTTTGAAATGAAATTTTTCTTAATGAGGTAATTTTAGAATTTTTAATAAATTATTTTTTAATAAATTGAAAAAGTTGTAATTTATTTGTTATTTTCAGCCATCACCAGATTAGTAATATAATAGTACTATTTTTTTTTTATTATAAAGGCGTACCCAGACCTTTAATTTAGGTCTATACGGCCATATACAATTCGTACATACAGTTATATATTTTATATTACAAAAAATTTTTTACTTAAAGATTACAAATATATAACTAAAGATTACAAATATATAACTAAAGATTACAAATATATGACTAAAGATTTAAGTTACACTTTTTAAGAAAATTTATAACTATTTTAATAATATTTAAATTTAAGTTCTTTAAAATATGAGTCATATCACAATTAACAATAATTTTAGCGTCTTTGAAACTTTTAAACATGTCGTAGCGTTGATCCCTGTAGAGCGGGCATTCCCATAGTAGGTGTTCTATATCTTAATAATCGTGGCCGCAGGTGCATGCTGGGGAGGAAACGATATTGTTCCTGGCCATCGATGAAGCAGAGCTGTAATGATCAGCTCTTAGACGATTTATGGTTACTGTTGCATGCCTGAGAAGATTTTTGTCTTTGAACCAAGGATGTTTGGAATTATTGTTGAAGTTATTGAAGTATTTAATTCCTTTTAAAATTCCATCTTCCACGTTAGATTTGCATGTGTTGTCATAGGCAAATTTTTTCCATGTTTGTCTAAAGTCTGTATAGGGCACTTCGTTGTTTTCAGATGGTCCAAACAAATTGTAACGGCTGATCTTGAGAACTATTGGACGTTATTTGATATATTTTGTTTCTTGCTTTAACTATTAGAGGGTGATTAAATGTGGTGGATTTATGGCTTTGTAATGCTTGGAGTACGCTTAGTGAGTCGGAAAATATTACATGTTTATCATATTTGGATTGAGATGCAAATTCTAATGCAGTATTAATGGCGATGACTTCGGCAGAAAAAATTGAAGTGTGCAGGTTAGAGCTTGTTATATTACTGTTTCCAGCATCGTCGGTAATGTAGGCAGAACCCACAGATTTGGAGCCTGCAATTTTACTGCCGTCGGTGAAAATTTTACAAATTGAGTCATCGGAGTAGTATAGGTCGAGCGTCAGATCCGGATCTTTGACTTTTTTAATTAATTTACCAAGACTAAAATCTGTATTTGGTTGATGGTACATAGCTTTGAAGGGATGTGCATATATTTCATTGAGGTGGCTTATATATAATGTCTTGTTGGTTTCTATGAGAACTTTGAAAATGCATTGAGAGATAATTCTCTTTTTTTTTGCGTTTACTTTTTCTATATTTTATGTAATATAGATTTATGTTTTTGGATGCAGGATTAGATCTATTGGAGAGAGCTTTGGTGACATAGTTGCAGCCTGAATATAAGGCCCGATCCCTCATAGATGTGAGCTTGGTTTCAGCTAAGATAACGTTTTTGGGTGTAGATGTACGATATTCCATTACGGTCCTGAGAGAAGAATACTGAATTTTTTCAATGGTTTGTGCCATAGCCTTTGATTTTGGATAATAAATAAATGATCCATAGTCCATAGTGGCTCGAACGAAGTTCTTGTAAAGAACTAATAAAGTTTGGGGATGAGCACCCCACCACGTACCGCATAGGTATTTAAGGATTCGATGAGCTCTTTGACACTTAATGGCGATGGTCTTGACCTGTTGCTCAAACTTGAGTTGAAAGTCGAAGATAACTCCTAGAAATCTGGCGGATTCAGTGAATTTCATGTTTTCATTATTGATGGTGATGTGTGTGTCCCCAGGTGGTATATTTTCGTTGTTGAAATGGACTAGTTTAGTCTTTTTAACGTTTAAAGTGAGATCCAATTCAAATAATTTACTGCGCATGTTTTCTGTGGCCTTTTCAAGTTGTGTAGCACTTTTTTCCGATGATGATGAACTTGTGTAGAGGAGAATGTCGTCAGCAAATTGGGAAATATGTATGAATCTAGATAGGTTTTTATGGATATCCTTAACGTAAATGAGATAAAATAAAGAAGGGGGCTGAGTACCCCACCCTGAGGTACACCTTTATAAGCATAACGCGGATAATCTAGATTATATTCAGTGTAGATTGAGCGCTTGATTATAAGATGTTGTACAAAGTAAAGTACTGTGCAAGAATATCCAATCTCTTCTAGTTTGCGAAGAAGAATCTGGGGGTTGACGTTGTCGAACGCTCCCTGAACGTCTAAAAATGCTGCAAGTGTATCCCAGTTCTTACTGAAGTTGTTGTCGATATGTAGAAGAAAGTTTGTTAAGTTGTCGTAGCAGGATCTACCATTTCGAAAGCCTGGGTTTGATGCTGGAAGAATGTTGTTGTGCTCGCAGAACCATTGTAATCTGTTTTCTACCATGAGCTCATATATCTTACAGAGACACGATGTCATAGTTATAGGTCGAAGGCCTGACCCGTCTGGTTTGCTGATAAAGTGTACAAAGGATTCTTGCCAGTTTGATGGGTAGATATTTTCCTGTTGCATCTGGTTGTAAATGTCAAGCAATTCCAATTTATACTTTAGTGGAATCTTAGTGAGTGTGTAATAGTCAATGCCGTCCAGACCGCAGCCGGAGTGTTTGTTTCTAGATTCAAGGGCGGCATTGAATTCAGCAAAATCGAAAGGGTCGCCAAAGAAGGAGTCTTTGTTATTAAACAATTGAATCGAAAGCTCAATATGATTGGCTTGTAGTTGTGGGGCTATTTTGTCCATTACCACCTCTGCTTGGGATTTCACTAGTGACCTATCGTGGCTAGTTATGGGTGTTTTGACCCACTTGTTTTTGAAAATTTTGGTTTCGTTCCAAACATATGAGACGTTTTTCCGAAAATCAATGGTTTCTGCGAATTGTTTATAGTTTTGTTTTTTTTTCTTTTTGAAGGTTTTTCTTAGAGTATGATCAGCTTTTAGGTAGCTTTGGTGATCAGAGGCAAGACCAGAAAATTCCCACTTCTTAAATGCGGCTTTGCGTAGTCTTTTAAGTTTATCCCACTCTGCATCCCACCAGGGGACCGGGTTACGAAATCTGGAGGAGGCGACTTTTCTCTTTGCAGGTGTGTTACTTGTGATAGCATGCTTGATCTTTTCAATCCAGAAATTATATTTGTTAATAGGTGACGAATTGATGTAGTCACTATTATGAAATTCAGAGTATTGTTGGTCAAGCGTATCATTGCATTTTTGCCAATTTGTTTTTTTAGAATATAATTTGAATGACTTTCTGGCGTAGATGACTTGATCTATACTAACTTGGATGGAGATGGGAAAATGGTCAGATCCGTGTGGATCGTCAAAAACCTTCTGATTGAAGCGATCAGCCATAGAGGCGGTTGAAATGACTAAATCAATATTGGATTTTTTACACCGAGCAGGATCAATGTGTGTGGACGTCTTGACATTATGGATAACTAGACCATTCCCATCAAGGGAATTCAATAAATTTATTCCATCCTTGTCATTATAACTGCAATTCCAGCCAACATGGTGTGAGTTGAAATCTCTCAAAAAAATAGTTGGCTCGCTACATATTACACTGTTGCTCATAATCTCGTTCCAAACTCTTGGAGAGGGATGTATATGAGGTGGCTTGTAGCATGCGAGTAAATTAAAAGAGTGATCTTTGGCTTTAATCCTAATGCCTCCGAGTTCAATTTCTGGTTCTGATGAGGTAGTATTTAGAACTTGGAAGTCGATGTCTTTTTTAACAATAAATATGATGCCACCACCAGTGACATCTAGGCGATCGAATCTGTGTACATTGAATCCCGTAAAATTTACGGGTTTATCTGGCTTCAGCCAAGTCTCGACTCTAACGATGATGTCAAATTCAATTTTTATTTTTTCTAATTCGAGTCTTCTTGCATTTAAACTCCTGAGATTCCAGAACAAGATATTAAAATTTTTATTTTGCATGTTAATATTTTATAGATATATTTGATATGTATATATTATCATTATTTTCTTTTTTGTGAACGTGTGACTGTATGTTCTTCTTCATTTTGTAATCCTGAGTTAACCCTTTTGAGAAGTTTTTTAATACGGTTTTTAAGTTTGATATCCAGTATTTTGACTTCTACTACGTACAGCCACTCTACTAGGGCAGGAGTGTTATGCGTGAATTCTTTACTAATGTTAAGGACCTCACGTTGATATTTGACTTTCTTAAGAAATTTAACTAGTTGATCGTATTGAAAAACATTGTTAAAATCAGCATTTTTGTACATATCTATGACTGGAGCTAACTGAGGAAATATATCTTTGTCAATATCTTCGGATTGACTTTGGTCACTATTTTCATCACTAGTTACTTCTACAATTTTTGTTTTTTTCTTGGCTGGTTTTAAGGTTTTATTTGTCTGTGAAGGGTTTTTGAACTGGTTGCTTTTTTCATTGTTTACTGAAAGTTCTGAGTTGATGCTTCCACTAGTGGTAGAAGGAGCAGACCTTTTAAGACCATAGAACTGTGTGTCCATTATTTCATGAGAAGAGTTCTCAGCGATAGTTGACGAGGAGTTGAAATAAATCAAACTCTGCAGGCTATACTGTTCAAACAATTTTAATAAATTGACAACGTTTCAGTTACATCACAGTAACCCTTCTCAAGTCACTACAAAAAAAAAAAAAAAAAAAAAAAAAAACAAAATCAAATTTAGAATTAACAATATAAAACTTAAGAACACAATAAAGAATTTCTTTTTACAAAAACCTTATTAGTCATGAGTCGTTAAAATTTTTAAACTATAGAATGATAGTTCGTCAAACCTTGGTTTGACGAACTATCATTCTATAGTTTAAAAATTTTAACGACTCATGACTAATAAGGTTTTTGTAAAAAGAAATTCTTTATTGTGTTCTTAAGTTTTATATTGTTAATTCTAAATTTGATTTTGTTTTTTTTTTTTTTTTTTTTTTTTTGTAGTGACTTGAGAAGGGTTACTGTGATGTAACTGAAACGTTGTCAATTTATTAAAATTGTTTGAACAGTATAGCCTGCAGAGTTTGATTTATTTCACTATCATTTTGACTGTTGGTAGAATCTAAAAAGTTGCATTTGACGAGGAGTTGTTTTTATCATTTAGAGGATTTTTCATGTTAAGACCGTCTGCTTGAGTGTTATCTATAGTAAAATGCGTGCGGGCATCGTTCTTATTTGATTGATCAAGTTTTTGAGATTCAAGAGAGTCGCCATCTTTCGGAGGTGGTGAAGAACCAACGCTATTGTGGGTAACGATTTCTTTATCAGACTGTTGGCTTATCATGTGAGTGATGGCGCCATCAGTATTAAAGGCTTCATTCTCCTTGAGTACCGGACAAAATTTAGCAATGTGTCCCTGATTTTTGCAATAGTGGCATTTTATATTTTCCGCACCAAAGAAAATCCAATAACTAATATTTTGATAGGTAATTTTAAGTTTATTTGGGACTTTTTCAAAGTCCTCTTCCTTAACATAAAACTGCCTCCTATGGGAAAATATGTGACTTCGAGATTCATTTGCTGTGGAGGATCTGATGTTAGTTATACCCCTTTTTGTAATTATGTTGATTGACTTTAAATAATCAATAACTATATCGTTGGGTATTTGTGGCAAGATATTAGAAATAACAACTCTACAATAATTTTGTACAGGTCTTCCTGGCACGTATGGAGCGAACGTGTAAGCGCGATTGTTCACTGTTATTGTTTTGCCTATAATTTCATTAGCCGCTTCCTCTAAATTTAGAGTGAAACAGACTCTATTCTCGGAAATTTTTGAAAAGTAAATCAAATTCTTGATGTTCATGATTTTTTCAAAATGATCCATATATTGGTCGTTGGTGTAACCCTCTATAGCATTCAACACGACAGTTTGTTCAAATGTAGGTAGTGAGCTCCTACTGATAGCATTTGCATAGGAAAGCTTATTTCTGTTACTTGACGTTTCAACGGCTTGAACGCCAGAATTAGAATTCTTTTCGTTTGTAACTAATTGAGTGAGAGCAGACCCATTGTCGCCACCGACAACTGAGCCCGATCCACGACTATGCACAGCGTCGAAGGCTGCTTGAGAACCTTCTAGATTTTGCGACGACCCATTGCCGAAACCGGCAACCGGAGCATCCGCACCATCCGTACCATAAAACATACGCAAAAAGTGCACTTCTAGCCCCTAAACGCAGCTCGAAGGCACACCCGCACAAAAAACCACCAGCACAAAATACAGTGTAAAAAACAGGTAGCAAACTAAACGAGGCGATAGAGCGCCACTGCGCACGTCTACACTGTACGGCGTCCTGCGCGCGACTGACGATAATAGTACTATATTCATTAGATAAGTATATTCATATCACATTATAAAACAATATAATATAAAATTATAATTTAAAATATTTTATAGAACCAAATGATTTAATTAAATATAGAAAATTAATATCACACTCTCTATATTAATTCAATAAAAATTTGTCATATAATTTTCATTATAAATCGAATATTATTAAAACGTTAAAAATATTGAAAATGAATAAAATCAAAGTTATATAGCATTATATTTTGATATAAAGAGTTTAAACGATATAAGTTGTAATGAAAAGTTGTGAATTGATAATTCAAATCTTGGTAAAAATTTTCCTCAATTTTTAGTTGACCGTTGACTATCAGTTAAAAACACATTAATATAATATTAAAAAAAAATATAAAATTATAGTTAAAAGTATCTTATAGAGCTAAATGATTTATTTGAATATAAAAAAAGTAATATCACACTCTTTATATTAATTCATATATAATTTGTTATATAAGTTATATTATAAATCAAATACTATTATAACGTTGAAAATATTTAAAATAATTAAAATAAAAGTTAGATAGCACTTTACTTTAATATAAAGAGTTTGAAAGATACAATTTTTAATGAAAAGTTATAAACGAGTAACAGATACAGCATTTTATTGAAGAAATTTTTACCAGGGAGATTATAATTTTTAGTATGTCTTTATGAAATAATTAAAAATTTATTTAATTTTAGATTGATATATAAAAAAAATCATGAGAATATTCAACATTTTATTAGTTACATTTATTAGTTTGAGGTAAATATAGTAACGATCTATACTTATATTATATAAAAATGCTTCAGGATTAAAATAAAAAATCTACTAATGAAATAATCATTGTTCATATAAACTAGTGATGTGACATTTTTTTATATAAAAATTATTAGATGTATGAATTTTTTATCAACGAGAATTTAATTGCATATACAAAAACGTACCATAACCTTAATTTAAACGTTTTTAAGTGTTGAGAATTTCAAAAATTGAATTTTTTTTCCATTTGTGACGTAGTTGTAATGTTTTTATGACGTAACGGAAAATTTTGAAACGTTAGCTATTGTCTCCTGTAGATATATTTATATTCTAAAGTGTCTTTACGTGTATGCACGTGTGTGTATGCGTTCGTATGTGTTTGCAGTTGATTGTAGGTGTGTATGAGTGTTTGTAAGTGAGTGAACGTATTTGTACGTGTGTGTACGAGTTTATAAGTATTTGTACGTGTGTGTACGTAATTGTACGAGTTTATAAGTGTTTGTATGTGTGTGTACGTAATTGTACGTGTTTGTACCTGATTGTTTGTCTGCGAACGTGTTTGTACGTGTTTGTACGTGTCAGTACGTGTATGTACGAGTGTGTAAGTAAATGTACAAGTGTGTACGTTTTTGCACTTAATTGTTTGTCTGCGAACGTGTTTGTACGTGTTCCTACGTATGTGTACCTTTTTGTACGTCTTCTTACGTGTGTTCATGATTGTACCAATTTGTACGTCTTCTTACATGTGTTCGTGATTGTACGTGTGCGTACGTCTCTGTACGTGTTCGTAGGTGTGTGTGCACGATTGTAAGTGTTTGTATACGTGTGTACGTGTCTGTACGTATTTGCACATTTTTCTACGTGTTCAAACGTGTTTGTACGTGTCAGTAAGTGTTTGTAAGAGTGTGTAAGTAAATGTACAAGTGTGTACGTGTTTGTACAAGTGTGTAAGCAAATGTACGAGTGTGTACGTGTTTGTACGTACATGTATGTTTCTATACGTGTGTGTACTTGTTTGTACGTAATTGTACCTTTGTGTACGTTTTTGTACGTGTTTGTACATGATTATACGTATCCGCACGTGTTTGTTTGTATTTGTACGTGTTCGTACGTGCTTGTACAAGAATGTAAGTTAATGTACGCGTGTGTACGTGTTTGTACGTTTATGTACGTTTCTGTACGTGTGTGTACGTGTTTGTACGTATCTGTATGTATGTGTACGTGTTTGTACGTTGGGTGTACATGCGCGTACGTTTGTGTACATGTGTGTACGTGTTTGTACGTATACGTACGTGTCTGTACGTATGTATACATGTAAGTACGAGTTTGTAAGTGTTTGTACGTGTATGTACGTGATTGTAGGCATTAGTACCTGATTATTTGTGTGTGAACGTGTTTGTACATGTTCCTACGTGTGTGTACCTTTTTGTACGTCTTCTTACGTGTGTTCGTGATTCTACGTGTCTATACGTGATTGTACGTGTGCGTACGTGTCTGTGTTTATTTGTACGTGTCTGTGCGTGTTTGTACGTTGGAGTACGTGATTGTACGTGTTTGTATCTGATGGTTTATGAGTGTACGTGTTTGTACGTGTTCGTACGTGTATGTGCGTGATTGTACGTGTTTGTATACGTGTGTACGTATCTACACGTATTTGTACGTGTTTGTACGTAAATATGCGTGTTTGTACGATCGTGTATTCAAATATCCGCGTGTATACGTGTTGATACGTATATGTACGTGTCTGTACGTGTGTGTTCGTGATAGTAGGTATTTGTACGTGTCAGTACGTTTCTGTACGAGTGTCTAAGTGAATGTACGAGTGTGTACGTGTTTGTACGTATATACGCGTGTCTGCACGTGTGCGTACGTGTGTGTACGAGTTTGTGAGTGTTTGTACGTGTATGTACGTATGCGTACGTGCGTGTACGTATGTGTGAGTATGTGTACGTGTATGTATGTGTTGGTACGTCTATGTATGTGTTGGTACGTGTGTACGTGTTTTTGTGTATATACGTGTGTATACATGGTTTTACGTGTCTGTACTTGTGCATACGTGTGTATACGTGTGTGTACGTATTTGTACGTAATTGTACGTGTTTGTACATAAATGTGAGTGTTTGTACGAAATCGTACGTGTTTTTACATGTTTACACATGTTTGTACGAGTTGGTACGTGAGTGTACGTATGTGTACGTGTTTGTACGTATATGCGCGTGTCTGCACGTGTGCGTACGTGTGTGTACGAGTTTGTGAGTGTTTGTACGTGTATGTACGTATGCGTACGCGCGTGTACGTATGCGTGAGTATGTGTACGTGTATGTATGTGTTGGTACGTGTGTACGTGTTTTTGTGTATATACGTGTGTATACATGGTTTTACGTGTCTGTACTTGTGCATACGTGTGTATACGTGTGTGTACGTATTTGTACGTAATTGTACGTGTTTGTACATAAATGTGAGTGTTTGTACGAAATCGTACGTGTTTTTACATGTTTACACATGTTTGTACGAGTTGGTACGTGAGTGTACGTATGTGTACGTGTTTGTATGTGTTTGTTAGCGTGTATTTGTGTTTCTACATGTTTGTACGTATCTGTACGCATGCGTACGTGTTTGCAAGTGTTTGTACGTGGCTTTAAGTCTTTGTTCGTGTGTACGTGTTTGTACGTGTTTGTACGTGTTCCCACGCGTGTGTACCTTTTTGTACATGTTCTTAGGTGTGTTGATGTTTGTACGTGACTATACGTTATTGTACGTGTGCGTACGTGTCTGTACGTGGTTGTACGAGTGTGTAAGTTAATGTACGCGTGTGTTCTGTTAATGTACATGTTCATACGTTTATGTACGTGTCTGTACATGTGTGTACATGTCTGTACGCGTGTGTACGTGTCTGCACGTATGTATACGTTTCTGTACGTGTGTGTACTTGTTTGTACGTAATTGTACCTTTGTGTACGTTTTTGTACGTGATTGTACATGATTATAGGTATCCGCACGTGTTTGTTCGTATTTGTACGTGTTCGTACTTGCTTGTACAAGTATGTAAGTTAATGTACGCGTGTGTACGTGTTTGTACGTTTGTGTACGTTTCTGTTCGTGTGTGTACGTGTTTGTACGTATCCGTATGTATGTGTACGTGTTTGTACGTTGGGTGTACATGCGCGTACGTTTGTGTACATGTGTGTACTTGTTTGTACGTAATTGTACCTTTGTGAATGTATTTGTACGTGTTTATACATATCTGCACGTGGAGGTACGCGTTTGAACGTGTTTGTACGTGTGTGTACGTGTTTGTATGTGTCTGTACGTGTGTTTACGTGTTTGTACGTGAATGTACGTGTTTGTACGAGTGTGTAAGCAAATGTGGGCTAATATTTTTTATATTTTTTTATACATAACTTGTTCGGAAATCTTGTGCGCTTAGGTAAAATAAAATAACACACGCTCTGTCATATAACTTATTTAAGTTACGTGAATTAGCACATAACTCGACAAGTAGCACGCGCACGAGGAACAAGAAAGCTACGAGGCGCGTCAGAACATTTCCGGCGGTTCATCAGCACACACGTTTAATTATATATTCCTGACTTATGTAAGGCAGACATTTCCTTGCAGTCTACAAGCACGCATCCCTAGAATTTTACTCTTTTGATTTTTCCTTGAGAGCCACTATATTGCGTTAGCGTAGACTCGCAACATAGACCTTGTGCTTTTGAAAGGAAAAGACTTCTGACTGGGACAACTGAGCATCTACAGCTGTTTTCCCGGCAAATATTATTAACTGGTACTCGCGGTCGATCGACTTAATTGCTGTCAGCGAGCCTCAGCGACCAGGCTGTTTCGTATTTGCGCTACGTTGGACAACGCTGAATGACACTCGATGTATGTATGTTAGTAAAAGCTTCAACGCGCATTAGTAAGTAATTTATACATCTTGTTAACTAAAGTTTTTTTTCTCGGGAAAACTTTAGATTTAAAAGTGCGCGTATTCATTCTAGCTTAGTAAAGCATTAGTTCGCGTCACATCCACCTTTATTTGCGATCGTTTTCTAATACATAGATGTAACAATTAAAATAACTTTTTTTTGTTTGCGTTAACTTTAATTTATCAAATTATTGTTATTATTAACCTTATTATATCAATTTCTTATTATTTAATAAATTATCTGAACTTGACATACAACGTGCTTTTTATTAATTTATATTGCCTGATTATATATACAATATAAAATTTATTTTTCGTTGTTCACTCCAGCGCCTCCGCGGTCCTTGTCTGTAGGTATAGATTAATTATTCACGTAATATTACGTGGTTTAATACAACGCAATTTTGCACTTGTATCACGAAGGAAGATTGTGCTACCAGCAACGCGTCTCTCGATCAGCTAAGAGAGAAAGAAAGAGAGAGACGCAGTAAGTGCAGCAAGCGACAAGTATATCAAGTAAGGTCTTATCGCTCATCAATAATTTTACTAACTAGCACAATCGGAGTTCGCTGTGTAATATTCAATAAAATTCTTAGTTTTCAGCGACTTATAGTTAAATTAATATACTCAGTTAAATTCATATTTAATTAAAGTTAATTCTTTATTGTAACGAAAATAAAATAACCGTTACGGTTTTAAAGATAAAATATTGATTTAAAAATATAATAACTATAATTACTTCTATAAAAACAAATTAATTAATTAATATTTATTGTAATGGTTGTCTTTTTGATTAATTTAAATATATAGTAACATTAAAACAGATGAAATATTTTTTCTAATTGTTATTTATTTTAAATTAAAGCTAGTATAATTAAAGGATACTAGTGAAGGGTACCTCTTTTGCAATTTTCAAATTTTCATAAAGATAGTATTCTTTTGTTTTCAAATTAAAATGATAAAAAAATCCAACGCGCCATTGACAATGCCTTATTTTACTGTAAAAAAATAAAAAATTCTAGTCAATATTTTGTTAAAATCAACCCCAAGCAGAAGCAAGCAGACACATTTAAGCTTACCTCAAGGAAAATGAGCTTGTCGTTGGAAGTTGTTTGAGGAAGTTTTATCTGACCTAGGTAGAAACTACTTTGTACATAATAATATCTGTTTTACTTTCAGATAAGTATAGTCTAGTTGCCAACAAGATACTATGTTTAGGAATTTCAAGTAGAAATTTCTTATTTTTTCATCAGTATGGGTGGTGTTGAAACTTGTTTAAGGCAGGTGAGTATCAGCTGGTGATTAGAACATAGCTGTATTAACAATACCACATTGGGTAATGTGGAATGTTATTTAAAATATTTTTATCATTTAATTAAATAACTAGCGTACAATATATCGCTCGTAACGTCGCTCGGTCAAATTTCTTCATACAATAAGAATTTGCAATGTAAAATGATAGTTAATATAAATTTCCAAAATCCAACTTGAAAGATTACAGTCTACGGATGCTTAGACATTTTACCAATGGAGTTTTATATCCAAAAATGTGAATTGAAAGGTGGAGTGTAAGTTTGGTCTGAATGTCTGTCTTTATCTTTTCGAATAAGTTTCGTATCTAAAAATATGGAAAATTTTAGAAAACCATATAAATCTCAGAAATACCTTTAAGAAGTTAAAGTTTCAGAGTCCAATTATAAAGAATTACTTTGAAAAATAAAACTATAAGATATTAGGGCTGTCATGCGTTGATACAAATAAGGCATAATTATATATTCATTTTATAGTCGTGTCTTGAGCATCAAGTATGACTTAAAGCTTGAGTATCGTTGCTTGAGTAGCAACTGTTACTTCATTTAAGTGCTACATCTTTACCAGCAAGTATTTTATCGGTGAGATTCTGTTTCATAACTAACTAAGATAACCTCTTCATGTAGCACTAAATTAGAGTAACTGATTTAGGTGCTTATAATACTAATCGTTTTATCTTTGTCTTTGAGTCTCAGTATTCGCAATCACGCGAAAAGTAAAACATGCTAAAATAATTGTGCAAAATTAGAGAAAATTGAAACGAAAAAATAAAAAATGTCAACTACAACTTATTAAGTAATAAAAAAGATATCAAAAAAAGTTTGAAAGAAAGTTTAAGAAAGTGAGTTTAAATTTAAGGAAAATTGATACGATGTTTTAAAAAATTAAAATCAGGTGAGAGTAATATAAATAAATTAAAATAACGGTTCACATCTTAAATTAAACGAATTTATTTATTTATGTTCACTTGTATTGAACTTACAATATTCAAATTTTGTAGTATTACCGGAAAGGCAGGTGTAGTGAACAAAAGCAAGATAATCAATTTTAAATCAGAAATATATTATGTATGACTGCACATAAATAGAACGTAAATTTAACAATTAATTATAAATATACAGTCAATAAACTTGTATGTTTGAAGTAACTTTCAGAATTTCATCAACATATTGTATAATTATTGACAATGAATAGAAAGCTAGTATAAACGTCTAAGGCACAGTCTTTTTAAAATAATTTTAAAAGCCTCACTGATGAGTCCTGAATAAACAGACTTGGAAGAAACGTTGTCCTTATAACTAAGTTCTGTAAGAATATGCTCTTGAACATGCACGAACTTCACATGACATTAAAAGCACACTCAATAAAAAAATTAATTATGATTACGTATATATCATAATCGTTAAAATAAAAAGACGAAGTCATCCTTTTCAAAGTAATCGTCAAAAACATCATTAGAAACAAAACGGTCATCGTCATCGTTAAAACTTATTATTATAGAAATAACTGAATTAATTCTGAATAGTAATATTATTAATAATGTGTGTATGAGTATATCAATGTCCCTGAATTAACGTGTGCGAGCGTGTGCTATAATCTGCCAAAGTGTATAACTATAAATAATCGTGTATTGTTGCATGTGGAACACGTGCGCGCACATACACACGCGTACACAGACGTACAAACACGTACGGGCACATACGAACAAGTGCACACACTTATACACATATACGAATACGTACACCCACGTAGATACACATACACACGCACACGACCACCCACATGCACACACTTACGAACACACACAAACACGTACACACACAAAGAAATACGTACGAACAGGTACAAACACGAACAAACACATACAAACACGCACACACATACACACACATATACACATGTACACACACGTACAAATACACAAAAACATGTACAAAAACGTACAAAAACGTACAAGCACGTAAAAACACGTACAAACACGTGCGACGACGTAAAAATACGTACAAACACGTACACACACGTGCAGACACGTACAAACACGTACACGCAAAAAACCCGTGCAAAAACGTATAATCACGTAGAATTACGAACAGACATGTACAATCACATACGAATCATGTACACACACAAACAATCACGTACTCAAACGTACAAACACGCACACACACGAACAATCACGTAAACACACGTACAAACACGTACACAAATGCAAAAACGTGTACAGACACGTACAATCATGTACAAAGACGTGTCAACACGTACAAACACGTACAGACATGCAGAATCACTTACAATCACGTAAAAACACGTACACTAACGTACAAACACATACAAACACGTACACACACGTAAAAATACGTAAAATTACGTACGAACCCGTACACACGCACACACACACGTGTAAACACGTACTACTCATACACGAATGCGGAAAAGTGTTCACACGTAGAAATACGTAGAAACACGTAAACACACGTACATACACGCGAAAACACGTACAAACATGGACACTAACGTACAAACATGTACAAACACGTACAAATACTTACACACACGTAAAATCACAAACAAACATATACTAACAAACACGTCCAGACACGTACATACACGTACAAACACGGAAACGCACGTACGAACACGTACAGACATGTAAAAATACGTACACTTACGTACAAATACGTGCGAACACGTACAAATATGTAAAACAGCGTACATACACGTGCAGACACGTACAAACTCGTTCCCACGTAAAACCCGTACAAAAGCGTACAATTACATAGAATCACGTACAAACATGTACAATCACGAACAATCACGTACACACACGTACAAACACGCAAACACACGAACAATCACGTACACATACGTACAAACACGTAATCACACAAACAATCACGTACACATACGTACAAACACGTACAGGCACGTACAATTACGTACAAACACGTACACATACTTACCCATACGTACCAACACGTACAAACACACACACCCACATTCATACATGTACAAACACGTCCAAACACGTACATACTCGTAGAATTACGTAGAAACACTTCCACAGACGTACAAACACTTACGAACACGTACACACGCGTACGATTGCGTACAGACACGTACAAACACATACACACGCGTACAATTGCGTACAAACACGTACAAACACGTACACACGCGTACGTACACGTAAAAACAATATAAAATTTAATAATATCTACAGGAGATGAGTCAACATTTCAAAATTTTTCGTAACGTCAGAAAAACGTTACAACTACGTACAGATGGAAATAAATTCCAATTTTTAAAATTTTTAAATATTTAAAATGTTTAATAGTTTAAAATTACGTTATAACACGTTTTTATGTATGCTATTGGATTCTCGTTGATGAAATATATATATATATATATATATATATATATACAGGGTGGGCCAAAAGTACTAGAACAGCAAAATAACTCTGCGGGATTGTATTTTAGGAGGGAAAGCTTAAAACAAAAGATAGAGGATATTTTCTTGGCTATTCAACGGTGATAATGACCATGACCTTGACCATAACCTTGAATGTCGTTTCAAGGTCAAGTTCATTTCTTTAAATGGGCACCCATAATTTTCACCTCAAAAATGAAAAGAGCGGAAAATTTTACGTCTGGATATGTATGTACGTAAAATTTTCCGATCTTTTCATTTTTGAGGTGAAAATTATGGGTTCTCATTTAAAGAAATTAACTTGACGTTAAAATGACATTCAAGGTTATGGTCAAGGTTATGGTCATTATCACCGTCGAATAGCCAAGAAAATATCCTCTATCTTTTGTTTTAAGCTTTTCCTCCTAAAATACAATCCCGCAGAGTTTTTTTGCCGTTCCGGTACTTTTGACCCACCCTGTATATGGGACGTTTCATGTCAACTCGACTGACAAAAAAATATAATTTGCTGAAAATCCGTGAAGAGGTTCTATTTGATACCCGAAAAATTAAAAAAAATTTTTAGAGGCATAGGTCAAAGGGATTACGAGTAATAAGTAATAGAATATTGTGATTTTTCAAATTTTTTTGTTAAATTACCAACTTAATTATTTTTTCCTCAGAAACTAAGGATTTTAGAGATTCACTTATGAATATATTTATTGTTGCAAATAATGAGTAGAATCTACACAAATTTTTTTAAATCTCAGAATTGCTGTCTTCTGATTGGTTCATTTTGTACTTTCATGTAATTTTGAATTTCTGGTGTTCGACCAGGTTGATTTCACTCAGGTTGCACTATGTTATGTCTTTTTATAATATCTTGAAGTGAGCTTTGTCTCATCTTAGGCATAGAACTGAGAGAAGAGCTATAGAACTTTGAATATTAAAAAATAAAATGGAATTTTCAATTTAAAACATATATACTGTGGATTTGGTTCTTCGATTATAGATAATGCAATATACGAACAAATGATTTTTAAATATCTTAAAAGAGATCTATTTCTTAATAATTTAATTATTAATTTAGAATCTGAATTGAAATATCAACTGTTCATTATTTAGACATCCTCAAAGTACACTCGTAACCAAAACATATTTAGGTGTTTCAATAAATTGTTATTATAATGATTTTAAATATGTGTTAAAAATTTTTTTAATACATATTATTTATTTAGAATTAATATTTATATCATATATCTAGAAGTAAAAGAAATGAAGTAAAATAAATTCTATAGGCATGAAATTGATTTAATATAAAAATTTATTACGAATTCAAAGAATGTTTTATTTATAGATTGTGGAACTTTTGGCAAGTATTTTTTGATTTCATCCTCATTCTAGTGACATTTTAATTTTGCAAATAGACTATGCATTGAGAAAATTCAAAAATATATTTAGAAATTAATATTTATATCATATATCTGGAAATAAAAGAAATTTAATTAAATAAATTCAAGATGCATAAAATTTATTAATTATAAAATATTACAAAATTAAAAAATTTTGTATTCGTGGATTGTCAAACTGTTGACAAGTACTTTTTCATTTTATTTCCATTCTAGTGACATTTTAATTTTTAAATACTTTTCAACTTAAAAAAAATAATTATAATAAATGAAAATATGATAGGGCGATGATTAGTTCTATTTTTACAATCATTACTCAAAATAAGAATATCAAAAGTCTTTTCCTTTTAGAAGAATGTTATGTAGTGATGATTATTATTATTTTTGTCATTAATTATACTATAATTAAAAATAAACATATAGCAATGACTAATAGTATAAGGTAATTAAGAATGATAATCTAAACCAATATTTAAAGCTACTCTGGTGCATCTTAATTATTTCAGTTACTAGAAAATATTAATCATAATAAAAATAATAATAATAATCATTATCATGATCATCATCATTATCATAAAATATTTAATAATCAAAATAAAAACTATAATAATGACCAATACTTTAATCTTTTAACATCCTAACTTTAAACAATATGAAGTATGTTTTATTTAGGAAAATGTTATTTTATAATAATAATATTTATTTTTATCCTTAAATATATAATTTAATCAAAATTAAGCAAATAACAATAACTTTTCTTTACATTGGTCGAAGACAGAGAAAAATTATAAAATAACAGTGTCTGTATAAAAATTATATTCAGAATATAGTTTTGCTCTTATGGTACTATCAATTGGAATCAAACAGTACTGGTCCTGAAGATGTTGTACCCGTCTGTTATTGTGAAACCATTTGGCTAAAAATTTTTTAGTTTGATCATAATTTTTCTGGGTAGAATATTTGAAGGTTATATTTGGCATTCTTTCAGTTGTGCTTAGTCAATGAAATAGATCTTCACTTGTCAAAATTGGCTCAATTGTTGATCTCTGTAGGCTTGCTCTAAGAGCTCCTCTTTTTACTGTTGCCCCAAGACCATCACATGGACCTTTCCCATGGGCTGTGGGATAAAAATGCCATTCAGCGTCTGATCCAAAATCCATTTTATGATGAGCTAAATTAATAACATTTTTGAAATTCTTATACTGTTGGGGGGCACCGTCAGAGAAATAATAAATCTTTTTTATGGAAGAAAATTCATCATTCGAAAAATTCTGAATTATTTTATGGAACGAATAAACTGATACAGCATCATGAATTGAGCAATCAGAAATTATAACCAAACTTTTATGTTTTGTGATTTCATTTTCTTTGTAATAAATTACGACATTATAGATTGTAGCTTGGGCGTTATTCCAATGGAAACCAGGAGCAGCATCTTGAATCGTGAACGCGTAATTTTCGGCAAAATCCACAATTATTTGAAATTCATGTGGTTCCAGATGGTCCTTTAATTTTCTTGAATATGAAGATTGTTTGGATGCTATTGTTGCATGAGGAAGTAATCCTTTTACTTTTTCACAAAAATATTTTACAAATTCAGGTGTTTCCTTGATTAAAGTTTCTAAAGTTGTTTGTGGATTATTAATCCACTGCTTGAAAGAAATCGAGGTGACGTAATTATCTTCAAACACTTTTAATAAGAATTTCTCTAGATTGATAGATCCTGGACATTTCTCGTAGTTGTTTAAATAACACAAGTCAGATAGTGATTCACAAATTAAAAAATCAGAACAATTTACATATGATGTTATTTTCTGTTCTTCATTTTTTGTAAAATTAGATAAATGACTATCTGTAAAAAAAAATAAGCCTTCAAAATTGGAAGTACTATTATTTATATTAAGATATATGATCATAATAAATTAAAGTACCTGAAATCATCAACTTTATATTTTGATGATAAGAACAGACACACACGCTGTGAGTCCCACTGCTTCCTGCTAACACACAGTTTTTAGGCGCAACATAGTAAATTTTGTGAGACCAATTTTATTCTCTGGAAATTCCAATTTATAAAGCTGATATAATTCCGTTAAATTCAACAGAATCAGTCGCTTTTGAAGTTTCTTTTTAATTCCATCACTATTTCTTGTACATATTACATCCTTCATGCCAGGCATAGTCCAAGTTATATCATCTCTTAAATAAAAGTTCGTAACTGAAGAGATTATATCACAAGATATGGATTTACCTAAGCAGAAAATATTTTATGTAAAACGAAATATTCATGATATTATTCATTATAAACAACTTTTGTTTGTTTAAAATATTTTTAATACCTATTTAGTTAACATGGTTAATTTGATTATAGACACTTAAAAATATTTTATTTTAAATAGTTAAAATAAAAAAAAATGTTAATGTTATCAATATATTAGAAGCACATCTTATATTATTTCTAAAGTATAATAAAGAAATATTTTAAATGCCAATATTAGGTAATATTTAATTTATTATTTTCATTTAAACACAATAACTTTAAAGATACCAAAACTTAACAGATATAAAAAATTCGAAAAAGAATTTTCCTTATATTTTGCATTTGCTTCTCTTACCATAAAATTATTATTCGATATTTATAAATTAAAATATTAAAAGAAAATTGAAATTTACATACAAATACTAAAGTAAACACCTATTTTGTGATAAGGTGATGACAAAATCCCCTTGTCTTCGATAACACTACGAGCATATTTGATCATATGATAAGAAGCATCAAAATATAGTTTTATTTGAGTATAACTCCATGTGATTGGGAACATTGTAATAATTTTCATTTGATTATCTCTTGACGTGGATGGATCATGGAAAATTACTTTCAAGTTATTTAGTAATCCAATAGAATCATTGATAATATGCGGTGGTAAAGCAATTGCTGCACAAGAGTCATCCATTCTCAACTCATCTAAAATATTATCCAAATCATTGTTAATGCAATCATTACTAAACCTAAATACAGCCCCTACTGAAGATGGACTTTGTAAACTATCTACTTCCATTATTGCAAGGAATAGAATAGCACAGCAAGAATAAGTTTATATTAGCAACTTTACAGACAAGAAAATACTAAATAAGAAACATGCGAGAAAGATATTATAAAAGCAAATTCAAAAAATTAAAATACATAATTCAATAAATGTCATTTAAATTTTTAACGCATCTTAAGTTTTACAGAACTAGAAAGCTACTACAAAATAATGATTGTTGACAAACACATAATGAAACTACAATAAGAGCTATTTATGGGATGCATCTTATAGGAAGAATTAAATGTTTTAAATACTAATACTCTGAATAAATATTTTTAATTTTGTGAGAATATTTAAAATTTATATATTTTAGTTGATATTTGCAATTAACGGTTACCTACATATTAAACTTTCAATAGGATTTTTGTAAGTTACACTTCTTTGCTATTATAATATTCGTTATAAAATCAAGTAATTTTTTGTTTTAAAATAAAGTAATAAAATAATATTCTGTTTTATGTTAATGCAAAATTAACATAAAACAGAAGCAACTATAACTTAAATATTAAACATTCAACAAAAGTTTTGTAAATAAGATTTTTTTGCAAATAATATTACATCTGGAATAAAATAATTGCATGCAAAATTTATATAAAAGATAATCTTTAAGGTAGTTGTCGACCTATTACATCATAAAAAAATTATTTATTATAAAATGCGTTGAAATTTGGTTTATAACTTCAATATAACTTTATAAATGAATAGTTAACCCATACAGCATGAAAGGACTTTGAAAGGATTCTGAAAGGATTCATAAAAGGACTACAATCTTTCAGAAATATTTCACTGAAAGGATTCTGAAATAATTCTATGTCCGAGGTATTATTCTTTTAAAAATAATACATAAAAATATTTCATAAAGAATTCACAAGTCATTTCAAAATCCTTTCAATGGAAGAATTCTGTAAGGATCCATGAATTCTTTTGGTAATAATTCGTAAATCTTTTCATACATCTTCCATTGAAAGGATTCTGTAAGAATAATATGAAATATTTTTAAAATATTTCATTGTATTATTTCTAAAAGGAATATACCTCGGACATAGAATCATTACAGAATCCTTTCAATGAAAGAATTCTGTAAGGATCCATGAATTCTTTTGGTAATAATTCGTAAATCTTTTCATACATCTTCCATTGAAAGGATTCTGTAAGAATAATATGAAATATTTTTAAAATATTTCGTTGTATTATTTCTAAAAGGAATATACCTCGGACATAGAATTATTACAGAATCCTTTCAATAAAAGAATTCTGTAAGGATCCATGAATTCTTTTGGTAATAATTCTTAAATCTTTTCATACATCTTTTATTGAAAGTATTCTGTAAGAATGATATAAAATATTTTAAAAATATTTCATTGTATTATTTCTGAAAGAAATATACCTCGGACATAAAATTATTACAGAATCCTTTCAATGAAAGAATTCTGTAAGGATCCATGAATTCTTTTAGTAATAATGCATTAATCTTTTCATCTATCTTTAGTTGAGAGACGTGTAAAGTTCTAGAAATTTTATTCTTTCCTGTATTATTTAAGAATCAATTTAGAATCAATACACACACACACACACACACACACACACACACACACACACACACACACACACACATATATATATAACGGATATATGATGATATAATTATTCATAGGATTACGAATAGTTTTACAGCGGTTAAAATCGAAGTTATCATAACACAGACATCGCACGCATAACAATTTATAGTTTCCATTTAAGATTCTTATTTTCCTTATATATGAAACGGGAAGCACTCTTACCGCTTGCGAGAGTAAGAGATACCGCCATCAAGCGGATAAATTATAAACTAATCCCGAAAATATTTCTAAATGATTCTGTTATCTTTCACGTTTTCTTTCATAAAGTCCTTTCAAAATCCTTTCAGTAAGGATTCATGTAATAACTTTTGTTCTTATCATAAGTTATTTCATGAAATATTTCAAAAAGATTTCAAAATTATTTCATGTAAGATTTCTTGAGACTTTACCAAAATATTGCATGAATTATTTCATGAAAGCTTTTTGAATGAATCTTGAAATGATTCGGTGAAAGAATACCTTAGAACATTCCGAAAATCTTTCTAAATTATTTTCTGATTTTAATCGTTAGAAGATTTCTGAGTTCTTTCTTGTTTCCTTTTAAGAAGTCTTTTCAAAGTCCTTTCAGTAAGGATTTATTTAATAACTTTTATTCTCATCATAAGTTATTTCATGAAATATTTCAAAAAGATTTCAAAATTATTTCATGTAAGATTTCTTGAGACTTTACCAAAATATTGCATGAATTATTTCATGAAAGCTTTTTGAATAAATCTTGAAATGATTCGGTGAAAGAATACCTTAGATCATTCCGAAAATCTTTCTAAGTTATTTTCTGATTTTAATCGTTGGAAGGTTTCTGAGTTCTTTCTTGTTTCCTTTCAAGAAGTCTCTTCAAAGTCCTTTCAGTAAGGATTTATGTAATAACTTTTATTCTCATCATAAGTTATTTCATGAAATATTTCAAAAAGATTTCAAAATTATTTCATGTATGATTTCTTGAGACTTTACCAAAATATTACATGAATTATTTCATAAAAGCTTTTTGAATGAATCTTGAAATGATTCGGTGAAAAAATACCTTAGATCATTCCGAAAATCTTTCTAAATTATTTTCTGATTTTAATCGTTGGAAGATTTCTGAGTTATTTCTTGTTTCCTTTCAAGAAGTTCTCTCAAAGTCCTTTCAGTAAGGATTCATGTAATAACTTTTATCGTCATGATAAGTTCTTTCATGAATTATTTCAAAAAGGTTTTAAAATTATTTCATGTAAGATTACTTGAGATTTTACCAAAACCTTGCTTGGAATTATTTCATGAAAGCTTTTTGAATGAATCTTGAAATGATTCAGTGAAAGAATACCTTAGATCATTCCGAAAATCTTTCTAAATTATTTTCTGATTTTAATCGTTGGAAGATTTCTGAGTTCTTTCTTGTTTCCTTTCAAGAAGTTCTCTCAAAGTCCTTTCAGTAAGGATTCATGTAATAACTTTTATCGTCATGATAAGTTCTTTCATGAATTATTTCAAAAAGGTTTTAAAATTATTTCATGTAAGATTACTTGAAATATTACCAAAACCTTGCTTGGAATTATTACATAAGAGCTTTTTGTAAGTATCTTGAAATGATTCGTTGAAAGAATACCTTAGATCATTTTGATAATCTTTCTAAATTATTTTATGACTGGAATCTTTGGAAGATTTCTGAGTTATTTCTTGTTTCCTTTCAAGAAGTTCTTTCAAAGTCCTTTCAGTAAGGATTTATGTAATAACTTTTATTCTCATCATAAGTTATTTCATGAAATATTTCAAAAAGGTTTTAAAATTATTTCATGTATGATTTCTTGAGACTTTACCAAAATATTACATGAATTATTTCATAAAAGCTTTTTGAATGAATCTTGAAATGATTCGGTGAAAAAATACCTTAGATCATTCCGAAAATCTTTCTAAATTATTTTCTGATTTTAATCGTTGGAAGATTTCTGAGTTATTTCTTGTTTCCTTTCAAGAAGTTCTCTCAAAGTCCTTTCAGTAAGGATTCATGTAATAACTTTTATCGTCATGATAAGTTCTTTCATGAATTATTTCAAAAAGGTTTTAAAATTATTTCATGTAAGATTACTTGAAATATTACCAAAACCTTGCTTGGAATTATTACATAAAAGCTTTTTGTAAGTATATTGAAATGATTTGTTGAAAGAATACCTTAGATTATTTCAAAAATCTTTCTAAATTATTTCATGACTACGATCTTTGGAAGATTTCTGAGTTATTTCTTGTTTCCTTTCAAGAAGTCATTTCAAAGTCCTTTTAGAAAGGATTCGTGTAATATTTCATATTTTAACTTTCATTTCCTTCTTGGTATTATTTTTGTAAAGACTTTGTAATCTTTCTGTGTATTATTTCATAAATTCTTTTCAAAAGAATATGGTTATCTTTTTAAGTCCTTTTTAAATTTTTTCAACGTATTATTACTTGTAATATTTCATGAAATTATTTCGAAATTCTTTCATGCTGTGTGGGTAAATTTTTAGAACGATTAACGGTTTCATAATTATAATATAATATTTTAAATTTGTAATTTTAATGATATTTATTATATAAAATGAAAATTTCAGTTTTATATCTTACTTTTGAAACCGCTGGAGGTTATAAAATTTTAACTATTTATTTGTGAAATTATATTGAAGTTGTGAATTGAATTTTAAAGCATTTTATAATAAACAGTTTTTTATGATGTAAGGAGTCGACAACTACCTTAAACAGAAATTGTGGGAATTAAACTTTACCATTTTTATTACATCTAAAATAAATAGCATGCAAAATTTACATAAAACAGAAGCAACTATAACCTAAATATTAAACATTCAACAAAAGTTTTGTAAATAAGTTTTTTTGCCAATAATATTATGCCTAGAATTAAATAATTGCATGCAAGATTTATAGAAAAGATATTAATTAATTATAAAAAATAATTTTCATAAAATATTCAATAGATGAACACCAACATTGCAGGTCATTATAATCTTTATAAGCACGTTTTCTGCATGTCGAACATATTCTTTCATTTAATGTAACATTAATCAAAACTTTTTTAATATTTTCTGACACTTTCTGTAATGACTTAGTTTTTCGATGATTCTTCAATTTATAAGGATTACAACATTTATTATAACTCACTAATTTACTTGAAAATCCCATTTTAATATTTAAATATTTTGTTATATTATATTTATTATAATTGATTGATAAAAATTAAACATCAATGTTATTGTTGTAAACTCGAGCATGAAAAACCATAAAGTGACAAATTCTGAGTACAAAATCAAACATAAGAGAATGGAAATTCGGTCGGGACTGGGGACTGGAGAATTGCTCCGAAACAATAAATTTAGTGTATCGATATATGCTATCTTTGTTTAGCACATTGATTTTATATCTTCTGTCTCTGTGATACAGAGTTGTGCAATTTTCTAGAGCGACCCCCTTGGGACATCGCGATCACGCACATACATACATGTAGTACGCTATACGGTTGGTGGTGCTATTCATATATACTACATAAGTGAGAGAATAATTTATGTATCTCTAATTTTAAAGAAATAACCTCTCTGATTGGTTAAACTCATTATTATCCTATAACATACTTAAACGAAAAATGATTAGATTCGAATGTATGGAAGTAACACAAGTAATGATTGTGTCATCTGTCTGTTTTCTCATCATGAGAAAAATAAGATGGAATGTTGTTTGATTCATGTAAGCTGAGAACTGAGAACTGAGTAACGACTATAACTTTCTGCCTGAGGTCCGAATTTATAGTCGTTGTTCAAACTCAAGCATTGAGGTTTAAATTCATAAACAAAACTGAAGTACTGGTTACATCCTGTGTCTTTTTTTGTTATCATGAGAGAAGCAGAGACAGAATGAGATTTGAGTAACAAATCTTTACTTAAGTTGGGTCTATGAATTCGAACCTGAAAGACGGAATGAGATTTTATTATGAGAGAGACAAAGACAGAACGATGTTTGAGAATGGAGCATACTCAATGCTTGAGTTTGAGCAACGACTATAAATTCGGGCCTAAGGTTGGAATTCAAACTCAAGCACCTACACAGCATGAAAGATTGTTACAAGGTTTCAGTAATAAGAAAATTATTACTGAAACCTTGCAGCAACCTTTCATGCTGTGGGGCAATAACTCAACTCAAATTACGGTGTTACTTACGTATCGATGTTACTTGAGTAACGTTTATAAATTTAAAAAAATATGTTTACATTTAGCTAGGGTAAAGATTTTAATCAAGGGGCGCGGTAGCACCCCGGGGGGCTGCTCCTGAGCGATAAACTTACTAGGAGAGTATCAGACCTCCGGATCACGGATTTTGCTCAAACTTTGGGATAAGTTTTCAGATGTCAAAATATGGAAGGAAACAGAATTTTAGATCCCAACGCTCAATATTTCCCTAAATACAGGCAATTAATAAAAATCACTAAAAAAGTTACTAGATTTTCAAACGCATATAGTTCCTTAGAATTGATACTTAGGAGCATAAAACTTTTTTTAAATGAAAGCTGAGCTCAAATCCTTTCGAAATAGTAGTTATAGCATGTCAAAATATTAATTTTTCCAAAAGTTATAGTGTAATAAACATTAGACCCAATTTCAACTTTTTTTATTAATTAATGTCTTAAAAAGAAAAATCAGGTCCAATGTTTATCCCGCTGTAACTTTGGAAAAAAATAATATTTTGATATGCTATAACTACTATTTCGAAAGGATTTGAGCTCAGCTTTCATTAAATAATATTAAAAATAAAAAAAAAACTTTTTAATGTACTACGTTTTTATAATGAACCAAAAAGTATAAAATAATGTGTAATAAAATGAAAAATGAATAATGATTTGAAATAAAAAAAACGTGGGGCGCATGTTTATTATTATGTATTGTATGCGCCCCACGTTTTTTTTATTTCAAATCATTATTCATTTTTCATTTTATTACACATTATTTTATACTTTTTGGTTCATTATAAAACGTAGTACATTAAAAAGTTTTTTTTTATTTTTAATATTATTTTATACTTTTAGTTCAATTAAAAAACGTGGTAGATTAAAAATTTTTTTTATTTAAATATTATCTTATACATTTTGGTATTATTATTATTATTATTATTATTAATATTATTTATCGTGTTGTCCAACAGTGCATATTATATAGCATATATATTGTTATCAAGGGACTAAAACGTGTTTCATCTATTTTTTTTAGAGAACACGTAATCGCATGCTGAGTTTCCCGCCATTTTGACGATAATGACGCTATTAGAAATTCAACCAAAATTTATTGTTTTATGCATTGATAGACCATAAAATGAATAAAATACAGTCTCAAATTTTATATGTACAATACAAAATGCTGTAATTTATGTCTAATTGCAATATGAGAAGTTAAAGAATTTTAAAAATTTTCGAAGATGGTTAGACACTAATGTTAAAAGTATATCTATATATAAAATCTTCAAAATTTCAATTTTCCCAATATCTCCGTATATAATTGTATTAATATATTTTTCGGTGGGAATATATATTTAATTATATTATCCAACAATGCATGCAAAAATATAATATTGAATATATTAATATATTTGATATATTAATATATTAATATATTACTATATTAATATATTACTATATTTGATATATTAATATATTAATATATCAAAAGAAGATTTTTAAAATTTTCGAAGATGTTTAGACACTAATGTTAAAAGTGTATCTATATATAAAATCTTCAAATCTTCAATTTTGCCAACATCTCCGTATATGATTGAATATATTAATATATTGTTCGGTAGATATATATATTTTTTTTATAATATTGCATTGTCATCCAGTTCCGAGCTATATTTAAAATTTCAAGTCTCTAGCTCATCAGGAAGTTAGTTTACAATCGGTTGCAAAATTCGTACCGAACAGACAGACAGACAGACAGACAGACAGACAGACACCAAAGCGAGTTAATAAAAACGTAGTAACGTAGTAATAAAAAATAAGTTTCATGCTCCTAAGTATTAATGCTAAGAAACTATATGCGTTTGAAAATCTAGTAACTTTTTTAGTGATTTTCTTTATTTGCCTGTAACTAGGGAAATATTGAGCGTTGGGATCTAAAATTCTGTTTTCTTTCATATTTTGACAGCTGAAAACTTATCCCAAAATTCAAGCGAATTCCGTGATCTGGAGGTCTGATACTCTCCTAGTTAGTGTATCGATATATGCTATCTTTGTTTAGCACATTGATTTCATATCTTCTGTCTCTGTGATACAGAGCTGTGCAATTTTGTAGAGCAGCCCCCCCGATGGCAAGTAGGCGAAGCAATCGAGCGCTCTAAGCCTTTTATACGTTATGTTTTCGTATTTAACCTTGCAATTGAAAAATATTTTTTAATATTTTTTTATTGCTGAATTTTTATAAAATTATTTTATTTTTGTTTTTATAAGATTCAACATAATTTAATAAATACCATAATTTTTTTTTTTTTAATTTCTGTAATTGTTATTACTATTTAAATTTATGTAACTTGTTGTTACTTTATCATTATTAATTTTCATCTGCATTTTTACCTTTATTTACTTTTTTACTGAAATAACTTTTATCATAAAATTATCATAGAAATGAATAAGTCAAAGAAACTTTTAATTCTAAACTGTTAAAATAATTATAAACAAGTATTTTAATAACTATGTAAAATATTTATTGTTTAATAAAATAAGTTTCTAAAAAATTTATTTTCTAATAATTGTTAGTTTTATAATTATAAAATGTTGCAATATTAGTATACAATGGAAATTGATAGTTTATACAGTACCGCTCAAAAGTTCGTAAAAATTTTTTTTTTTTTTAACTCAACTTCAAACTGCAATATTTCGGAAACGGCTCGATGAATTTGAAAAATCCGGACAGCGTTTGAAAGATCAGACAAAATACTATCTTTTTGTGTCCTGCCAAATATTTTTATCTCTTTTTTTAACTCTATTTCTAATGATAGAAAAATTTTTTATTTTTACGAATTTTTAAATTTTAATCAATCAAATGTAACTTTTTAAGAAATTGTTAAAATTAAAAAATTCGAACACGACTGAAAAGTAGAGTGAATTTCCTAAATCTTTATGTTTTATGATTTTTTTGTATCTATTTCCTGCGTGTAGCTAAAAATGCGCAAAAATGGAAAGTACAAGAAAATCAGTTTTAGATAGGATAATATTTTCCAATATCGCGGGTCTATTTTTGTTTACATTTCAGCATGTGTTCAAATCTGTAGTTCGTATATACATACGAAGAATTAAATTTGTAAATAACTTTAATTTATTCAAAAAAAGGACACTATCATTTATAATAATTGTGATAAAATTGGTGATAATTTTGTTAAAAGTATACAATACCGTTCATTAGTTCGTAAAAAAATTTTTTTTTAGAAACTCAACTTCAAACTGCGATATTTCGAAAATGACTCGATAAATTTAAAAAATCTGGATGGCGTTTAAAGGATTAGACAAAATACTATCTTTTTGTATCTTGCTAATGTAAACCAAAATTGACTCGCGACATTGGAAAATATTATCATATTTAAAACTGATTTTCTTGTACTTTCCATTTTTGCGCATTTTTAGCTACACGCAGGAAATAGATACAAAAAAATCATAAAATATAAAGATTTAGGAAATTCACTCTACTTTTCAGTCGTTTTCGAATTTTTTAATTTTAACAATTTCTTAAAAAGTTACATTTGATTGATTGAAATTTAAAAATTCGTAAAAATAAAAAATTTTTCTATCATTAGAAATAGAGTTAAAAAAAGAGATAAAAATATTTGGCAGGACACAAAAAGATAGTATTTTGTCTGATCTTTCAAACGCTGTCCGGATTTTTCAAATTCATCGAGCCGTTTCCGAAATATTGCAGTTTGAAGTTGAGTTAAATAAAAAAAAATTTTTACGAACTTTTGAGCGGTACTGTATAATTATAGAATGTGTAGCAATGAAATATCATATTTTCAATATTTTAAAGAAGCAATCTTATTTTTAAGAGAAATTCAATGGTTGTATAAAATGCCAGTAACTAAAATTCTCAAAATGTTGAAACTGCAAATCTTTGAGAAAGAACTATGTTTTCTGATTCATTACCACCTGTGAAATATATATGTTATAACATAAACACAAAAGTTCCAAGAAACATAGAATTAATTATAGAAAAAGAATTTGGAGAAATAAGAAAAATGTTTATCTAATTAGTATTCACGCTTGTGGTGATCTAAGTGCGTATACACCTCAAATATATTTGGAGGTAAAAATGGTCCATTTTCTTATTTTAGTATCTTGTTGTTATCATAAATTTGAAGAAATAGAAAATGTTTGTCTAATTAGTTTTTTGCTTGTGGTGATCTAAGTGCATATAAATCTTAAATATATTTAGAGATGAAAATAGGCCATCTTCTTATTTTCGTATCTTGTTGTTATC
This sequence comes from Anastatus disparis, assembly GCA_017163975.1. NCBI lineage: Eukaryota > Metazoa > Arthropoda > Insecta > Hymenoptera > Eupelmidae > Anastatus > Anastatus disparis. Next base: position 4,439,637 of record JAFFSR010000314.1, on the reverse strand, counting down.
ATAAATTAACTCTTAAAAACACAAAATTAAAGAAAGTGACGAGAAAGAGTATTTTAATTATTTTCAATTGTAAAAAAAATTTAAACAAGCTATTGAAAGTGTTGATGTAGATATTGGAAAATTCTTTAAACGACCATTCTTAAGACTTGCTTGTCAAGAAACATCAGATAGATAGCTTACAATGAGCGTTGAAGCTCATAGTGAACATTATTTTTATGTTGTTGCAAGAGCTGTTTTGGAATTATATGGAGCTAAAAGTAAATACTTTAAATTATAAATTTTAATAACTCTCAATATATGAAAATTTTATTTTTAGATAATCTTTATTTAAAAAAGCTTGTTCAAAAAGGTACGAGAAAATCACAGTATTCCAGTTTTAAAAATTATTCAGAAGATTATATCAATCGATATAAATAAATAAAGAATATCACTTGTGATAACAAACTAAAAAACTGTGAAATGTCTTGGAATGATAAAATCTTGATGAGATTAAAATATGGAATCTACATCTAAGCTGCAAATCATTGACAGAGCAAATTCTAAACTGATTAAAAATGTAACAAGTTTTTATCTTTTTAAGGAATTTGTTGATTTCTATTTAAGTTATATTTTAAAGTTAAAACTAAAATTTAGATTTAAAATAATTTTATACTTTATAAGTATAATTCATTCTTCACATGAGATTTTTATATTTTTGTAATAATTATTACAAAGTAAAATTAAAACTTGCGTTACTACAATTATATTTAAACAAACCAAAATTGTATTATTTTTTTATTAAAAAATATTAACTAATACACATTGAACTTTAATGAACATAAGAAATCAATGATCAAACATGATTTTTAAATTTTTTCATGCTTTATTTTAAGCATTTGACATTTATAATTATTATAAGATTATTTGTCAAGTATGTACAATCAATTACATATTTATATCTGCTTAAAATTATCTTTATATCAAACAAAGTATGAAAAAAGAAGTACAATTATTGTTTCAAAAATGAAAATTAACTTTGAATATTAAAAAAATAAATGTACCTTGTATAATAAGAAAGGAGTAAAATTTTTTACAATATTCAATTATTTATATTAATAAAAATGTAAACAAAAAAGTTAAAAATTATGAGGGTGGAGAAATAAACAGATTTTTATGTATATTTCAAAATTGAATACTTTAAAAAGATATATAGTGGGCAAGTATGCTTGGCGATTTATTTTAATTAATGATTTTAAACATTTTGATGTCTTTAACATATTATAAACTATTTTTAGTAATAAAATCAAACCTTGACATTAGAATTTCATGAAATCACGAAATAAATGTCAAGTATATAATAAAGGTAATAAAACTATGAGATCTTACCATAATTTTTAACAAAAGATTTTTCAATTTTTTTTCTTTATAAATTAACGTTGAATTTCAGTAACAAAATTGTATTATTTCTTGTTATCTTTTTTTTATCATTTATTTAAAAATGTTCTGAAATTTTTAAAATTTTATTAAATATTTACAAAATTACTTGCCAGGTCCATGGGTAAATATTTTATGTCAATGTTTAAAGTTAAGAAATTTGTATATAACATATGTACATATAAACTTTCATTTTATGTAACATTACAGATATAATGGGACATAACATGTGAGTATTAAAATCATTTTCTACTTATAACACGTTTCTAATTTTCAATTTAACGGTAATATAATTCTGTAATATTATTTTAATCAATTATTGGAATTTATAGTTATCGAAATCAAATAAGAAAAAGGATCTGAATATTAATATCTAATATTTATAAAAATCTTAATTTATTGGATTACATAAAACTATTATATAAATAATCATTCCTAAATGTATAATACGTATTTAAATAATTTTTCAATACATATGTATTATATATTTATAAACTCATCTTATTTTAAATATTTAAAATCATAATAACAATTTATTGAAGTACATGAATATGTTTTGGTTGTGAGTGTATTTTGAGGATGTCTAAATAATGAACAGTTGATATTTCAATTCAGATTCTAAATTAATAATTAAATTATTAAGAAATAGATCTCTTTTAAGATATTTAAAAATCATTTGTTCGTATATTGCATTATCTATAATCGAAGAACCAAATCCACAGTATATATGTTTTAAATTGAAAATTCTATTTTATTTTTTAATATTCAAAGTTCTATAGCTCTTCTCTCAGTTCTATGCCTAAGATGAGACAAAGCTCACTTCAAGATATTATAAAAAGACATAACATAGTGCAACCTGAGTGAAATCAACCTGGTCGAACACCAGAAATTCAAAATTACATGAAAGTACAAAATGAACCAATCAGAAGACAGCAATTCTGAGATTTAAAAAAATTTGTGTAGATTCTACTCATTATTTGCAACAATAAATATATTCATAAGTGAATCTCTAAAATCCTTAGTTTCTGAGGAAAAAATAATTAAGTTGGTAATTTAACAAAAAAATTTGAAAAATCACAATATTTTATTATTTATTACTCGTAATCCCTTTGACCTATGCCTCTAAAAAATTTTTTTTATATTTTGGGTATCAAATAGAACCTCTTCACGGATTTTCAGCAAATTCTATTTTTTTGTCAGTCGAGTTGACATGAAACGTCCCATATATATGTATATATCTCATGATTATTATATGAATAAATGTTTTATCACGAGTTTTTATGAAGAATAAATTTATTATAAGCAAATCTTTTTATTTTAGCCTAAAGCATTTTAATACAATAGTATAAATTATTTCATAATTGTGTGTGTGTGTGCGTGTGTGCGTGTGCGTGTATGCATGTGCGTGCGTGTGCATGTGCGTGCGTAAGTGTGCGTGCGTGTGTGTGCGCGTGCGAGTGTGTGTGTGCGTGTGCGTGTGCGTGTGAGCGTGTTTGTGCGTGCGTGTGTGAGCGTGCGTGTGTTTGTGTGTGTGCTTGCGTGTGTGTGTATGATGTCAGTTAGTAAATTGTATCTCGAAAACTACTCGATGGATTCGCTTCTAATTTTTCATGGAATTTATTTTTTAGTCTAACTTGCTGGGAAGCTATTGATAATTGGTTCTTTTAGTGTACTTTTCACTTTAGAGTCGTTTCTAAAAAAAAATTTAGATTTTTCATTTTTCTTGTTTTTTTCGTTTATTAATCGATGAATTTGCTTCAAAATTTACATGGAAATTATTTGTGATTGCCCAAATAAAATAAATTTCTAAAAACTGATTTTCTTAGTTTAGTTTTAATTTTAGAGCGTTTTGAAATTTTTGAAAAAAAATGTTTATATTTATTAAGACAATAAAATCTTAAAAACTACTTGATGGATTTACTTCAAATTTTCCATACAGTTTAATTTTTCGATCAACTGGTGTGGAAGCTATTGAGAATTGGTTTTCTTAGTGAAGTTTTAATTTTATAGCCATTTAAGTAATCTTATAAAAATTTCCATTTTTCATCTTTTTTGTATTTTACGTAAACTACTCGATGAATTTGCTTGAAAATTTGTATGGAACATATTTTCGACTGTTAAAAGAAGAAAAACTTTTAAAAACTGATTTTCTTAGCGCACTTTTAATTTTAGAGCTTTTTAAAAATTAAAAAAAAAATGTTTATTTTTCTTTTTTTTCTATTTTACGAAAACCATTTAATAGATTTGCTCCAAAATTCGTATGCAAGTTATTCGCTACTGTTTGAAGAAAACAAGCTTTGGAAAACTAATTTTCTCAGAGCTGTTTTAATTTTAGAGCATTTTAAAAATATTCAAAAAAATTTTTACTTTTTATTTATCTTCTAATTTGTGTAAACCATACCATAAATTTTCTCAAAAATTTGTATACAATCAATTTGCTATTGTCTGTAAAAAATAAGCTTTTGAAAACTAATTTTCTTAGCGTGGTTACGATTTTAGAGAATTTCAAAGATTAAAAAAAAAATTTCGATTCTTCTTTTATTTTTTTTAATTTTACGTAAAGTACTCGATAGATTTGTTCTAAAATTTGCAGGGAAATTATTTGCCAAAAGAAAGAAAATTTTCAAATAATATTAAAAATAAAAAAAAAAACTTTTTAATGTACTACGTTTTTATAATGAACCAAAAAGTATAAAATAATGTGTAATGAAATGAAAAGTGAATAATGATTTGAAATAAAAAAACGTGGGGCGCATGTTTATTATTATGTATTGTATGTGCCCCACGTTTTTTTATTTCAAATCATTATTCACTTTTCATTTCATTACACATTATTTTATACTTTTTGGTTCATTATAAAAACGTAGTACATTAAAAAGTTTTTTTTTTTATTTTTAATATTATTTTATACTTTTTAGTTCAATTAATTAAAAAACTTAATTTCATGAGTATATCCCTCTAAATATATTAATATATATATATATATATATATAAATTTTATCGTGTTGTCCAACAGTGCATATTATATAGCATATATATTGTTATCAAGGGACTAAAACGTGTTTCATCTATTTTTTTTAGAGAACACGTAATCGCATGCTGAGTTTCCCGCCATTTTGACGATAATGACGCTATTAGAAATTCAACCAAAATTTATTGTTTTATGCATTGATAGACCATAAAATGAATAAAATACAGTCTCAAATTTTATATGTACAATACAAAATGCTGTAATTTATGTCTAATTGCAATATGAGAAGTTAAAGAATTTTAAAAATTTTCGAAGATGGTTAGACACTAATGTTAAAAGTATATCTATATATAAAATCTTCAAAATTTCAATTTTTCCAATATCTCCGTATATAATTGTATTAATATATTTTTCGGTGGGAATATATATTTAATTATATTATCCAACAATGCATGCAAAAATATAATATTGAATATATTAATATATTAATATATTTGATATATTAATATATTAATATATTAATATATTTGATATATTAATATATTAATATATTAATATATTTGATATATTTGATATTTTAATATATTAATATATTTGATATATTAATATATTAATATATTACTATATTAATATATTACTATATTTGATATATTAATATATTAATATATTAATATATTAATATATCAAAAGAAGATTTTTAAAATTTTCGAAGATGTTTAGACACTAATGTTAAAAGTGTATCTATATATAAAATCTTCAAATCTTCAATTTTGCCAACATCTCCGTATATGATTGAATATATTAATATATTGTTCGGTAGATATATATATTTTTTTTATAATATTGCATTGTCATCCAGTTCCGAGCTATATTTAAAATTTCAAGTCTCTAGCTCATCAGGAAGTTAGTTTACAATCGGTTGCAAAATTCGTACCGAACAGACAGACAGACAGACAGACAGACAGACAGACATACAGACACCAAAGCGAGTTAATAAAAACGTAGTAAACGTAGTAAATAAAAAAATTGATGTTCTTAGCGTAGCTTTAATTTTTGAGCATTTTTAAAATTTTGAAAAGAAAATGTTATTCATTTAGCCAATTAGATCTCGAAAATTACTCAATGGATTTGCTTCAAATTTTTCATACTATCTATTATTTTGTCTAAATAGACGGGAAGCAATTAAAAATTGGTTTTCACAGCGTAGTCTTTTTTATAGAGATATTTTAAGAACTTTAAAAAAATTTTCGATTTTTCGCCAAAAGAAGGATGACTTTTAAAAACCGATTTCCTTAGCGTAGTTGCAATTTTAAAAAATTAAAAAAATTTTTTTTTTAATTTTATTTTTTTATTTTTTTTCCATTTTACGTAAACTACTTGATAGATTTGCTCTAAAATTTGTATACAAGTTATTTGCTGCTATCTTTATAAAATAAGCTTTTCAAAAATAATTTTCTAAGCGAAGCTCTTTGATCACTCCTTTTGATTTCTGATTTAACACTTTTACTAACTCTTTTCTTACTTCCTCACTTCCTCTTTGTCCTTTTTTCTCAGATTGATCCTCATTTTTACCCTATTTTCATCCATCTTTGTCTCTCTCTTCCTTTTCACTAATCACTCTCTCACATTCACTAATTTTTCTTGAATAGAAATTGTATTTTATATTGAGATCACATTTAAAAAAATAAAATCAAATTACTTTAATTCAATGAGCTCTATGAGAAAGCATTGCGCAAAAGCACTTAGCAGCGTTTTTTTAAAATATTCAAAATTGAAATTAATTTTAAATTAAAAGTAAATTTGTTTTATAGGTTTATTGTTAAAAAGTATTCCTAAAAAGATTAAAAGATTTAACGCACTATTGACATTATTTCATTGCATGTTATGCAAACTTGTCTAAGGAAAATCAATATTAGTTGATCATAATAGTAACACGATACATGTGACGTTTTGTAATGGATTACTTTTAAATATAAGTAATGTATGAATATAATTATAAAATTTGTTAATAAAATGTTTCGTGTAGTGTAAGATCATATAACTTAAGGAATTATTTTTTTATGCCTCTTCCCATAGATATCTTTTTTTATTTTCACTCTCTTAAACTGGATGTGATAATTATTATTTAGCTATTATTAATTATTTTATAAATTTAATATTATTTATAAAAAATTGAAAGCAGATCGGTTTTGTAGGTGTATTGTTGAAGAATATTTTCTGAAATAAAAAATTCCTTACATCATTGATAGTACTTCATTGGGTGGTATAAAAAACTTGTCTAATTACGTTATGCAATAGGCCACTAAGTAGTATATAAATATAAGTAACAAACATATTAGTGAAATGTGGGGTGGTATGAGGAGTAGTCAAGGGGTAGCAGAAGGAGAAAGTCGAGGGGTGACGAGGAGTGACAAGGAGTGTTGAGGGGTTTTATGAAAGAGGCATAAAAATTACATTCTTGTTTACAATTTTACGTCATTTTGAAAGGTATGGTGAGGGAGGGACCTAGGGTGAGACGAGGAGTGTTAAGAAGTTCTGAGGAGTAGAGAGAGAACTTTTTTAATATATCTGTATAATAATGAGAGATATATTAGTTATATATATATCTTTTGGTCGTATTCATTTTTCGAGATTCAGATTCCACCTGAGTAAACGACCAAAGGACATAGATGATTTTATGTCCGAAATAGGCCGTATGAGGAACTATAACTTATTAGTTGAAAACATTAATCTTTTTTTTGAATACTGATTTTTCTTTTGTTTCTTAGATTGACATTTTGTAATGAGTATAGCTGCTGTCAAAAGCGCGAGTCATTTTTTTTCACTGACCTACGTTCAATATGATTGCTCTTTGACATATTTAACGAAACAGCAGGATCGGTGATGCCATATTGATTTCTCCTGAGACATATGAGTCTTAATATGTCTCAGGTAAAAACATAAGTCTTATAAGGAGTCGAGTAGCGCGTCTGAGACTTATGCGATGCCAATACAAATTTAGCATGCTCTTTACGTACTGACACGAATACGGCTCACGAGGACATAAATATATATATATATATATATATATATTAGACAGGTCGTTATTTCCCAAAGCTTACCGATCATCGCTCCCAATCCTTAGGTCGATGTGTTTATACTGGAAATTGAAAAAGCAGCTGGAATACCTTGTTGGAATAGAGATTTAACCTTGCCGAATCGCAAAAAACCGTATTTTTTATTGTTTTTTCTTATTTTTCTTGTTTCTACATATAGCTATGGCTGAAAAAAATTTTTTGAGACCCTCTTTCACACTTTTTCTATTGCCGTAAGTTAAAATAATATCTTATAGGGTGATTTTAGAGCCGAGAAAAATTTATTTTCCGAATTGTTGCTCTTGAAATCTTAAAAAATTTTACTCAAACAAGTTTATTCTCGTGTATTTTGAGGTTAAAAGTACTTTATAACTTTTTTTCATTTGAACAACCAACATAACTTTAAAGAAGGCTTAAAGATCTTCAATTTCCTTTTTTATAAAAGTTTCTAGGTGCTTCTGATACTGAGATATGGCCATTTGAATTTGATAGGAAATTCGTAGAATAAAATCTGTAAACATCGTGAGCATGCAATTGACTATCAACTCCCTCTGATCACAAATTCAGTTTCAAAGCACATAGATATAGTCTAAGTAAAGCAAAATAAAGGTCTTAATTTCAACAAAAAAGTAGCGCACAGGTGTCTTTCGCACAGTCAGAGTTATGGAATTAGTAAATACCCATATAGAAATAATTTTCGTAAATATCTGTAAATATCTGTAAATATCTCTAAATAACTGTAAATAATTAATAAAAAGTATTGAGACTGAAACATTAATAAAAGTTATTTACACTTATTTATTATTATTTACAATTATTTATAGTTATTTAGTTATTTACGATTACTAACTGATTTTAAAAGTTATTACAAACACTTACAGTTACTTACTCTTAATTACTATTATTTACTATTATTTACAATTTTCAAAATTTTTAGGTAAGTAAATAATTTATTGTTATTTATAATTATTTATGATGATTTAGTTATTTATAGTTATTTACTTTTGTTGTCTTAGATCATTTTCCGGAGCGTGGGTGAACGGTAAAGGTCCCGGTCGTATTTTTCGTATTGACAGAAGACTCAATGCTCAAGCATAAGTAAACATTCTTGAAAATGAGCTTCTGCCAAGTCTACGAAAACGATAAGGTGCCAATTGATATAGTGGAGGATAATAGTCACATATAGTGCGTGATTGGTACGCAGCGCATTCCCAACTTCAGAGATTTGACTGGCCACCACGTTCACCAGATCTCAACATCATCGAGAATGTCTGGTCATATATGGTGAAAGGATGGAGACCTGGAATGGGATGAAATCGTGAGCAACTCGTGGAACTCGTTCAAGAAGCATGGATTGCCTTATTTGATAATCCAAAATATTTTCATAATTTATGCGATTCTGTCCCACGAAGATTGCAGAAAGTGATAGATAATGAAGGTAGATTTATTGATTATTGATTTTTGATGACTTTATTTTAAAAAAAATTTTATTTTTTATAATTTTTATTTATTTTTAATCTGAAAAATGAACAAGAAACTTTTGTTGTTTACATGTATCTGCCAAGAAATTAATTAACTTCTAACAGAATATATGGTCAATGTCCCAATTGCTACTCACGAACCTATTACTAGCCGTTCATTGTTAAAAATTTTTTTTTGTATCTAAATAACATTGAGCGGTTAGTAATAGGTTCATTTCTAACAGCGAGTAGCAATTGGGACATTGACCATATAACTTATAAATTTGCTGGTAAAATTCTTTTTTACGTACGATAGTAAGTAAAAATTTTTATCAGCGTCCAAAGAGATTTAAAAAATGAAATTAGCTGATGATTGAAGCTTCATAATTTAATTTTTTCATTTCCAAAAATTTAATGATCTATTTGTATGATGAATTGTCCCAATTTATTATTACCTTCATCGTGTAATTTTGTTATGTGATTTCATAATGTAATTGAATCATATAATTGAATTACGTGATTATTTTTAATACGATTTTGTGCATGTTTTTTACTAACTTCTCGGGTAATAGAAAATTAAATTTCTTTTATTAATATGATTTCTGTGAATGTAAACATTAACATAATAATTTTACAGGGAGATCTCTGTCAGAAAATTTTTGTGATATGCCGACAGATGATTGTTATTATAACAACTGTAGAGAATGTCCTGGAATTGAAAAGCTTGAAAATATCTTAACTAAGTTATTTAAAGCTAATAATATTGATTCACTGAATTTCAAGCAATGAATTAATAACCCAAAAACGACACTTAAAACTTTAGTCAAAGAGACAGATGATTTTGTACAGTATTTTTGTGAAAAAATAAAGAATTCATTGCCCCGTGAATTTACAGCTATCAAATAGTCTTCTTTTTTTAGAGAGTTAAAGAATGAATTAAAACCTAAAGAATTTCAAGTGATTGTTGATTTTGCGGAAAATTATGCTTTTACAGTTCAGGTAATAATTTAATATCATATGAAAAATCTAATAATTAAATCTAAACATGTATGGAAAATTTTGTATTTTGTCCATACTTTAGGATGCAGCTCCAGGATTCCATTGGAATAATAATCAAGCCACCGTGTACAACGTTGTAATTTACTTCAAAGTGGGCAATGATCTAAAACATCGCAGTTTAGTAATAGTATCCGATTGTTTAACACATGATGGAATAGCAGTATATAACTTTCACAAAATTGTATACTACTATATACTACTTTTCAGACAATGCTCCACAATAATACAAAAATTATAAAAACGTAATCAACTTAGCATACCATCAAAGCGATTTTTAGTGTAAAGCAGAGTGGCATTTTATCCCATTGCTCATGGTAAAGGACCTTGCGATGGACTTGGGACAACTGTTAAACGAGGTAATGTTCAGCCATTGGTCTCAATCACTTCATTCATCCATTCATTCATGTCTCCTCTTCAAATAATTTTAAATGGAAATAAAATATGTATTTATGAAATCAATCATTTCAGTTTGTTATTGAAGAATAACTAATACTATTTTCTCTAAGTTATTTAATTTTTTCAGGAGCTACTAAAGCAAGTCTTCAAGTATCAGCAAACGAGACAATTTTAACGTGTTCAGATCTTTTCAAGTGGTTAAATACTACAGGAAGCATGCCCAATATCTCATTTAAGTATTCTGAATAGTAAGACTATGATTCAAACAAAAGATTTTCATCCAAATGATTTAAAATAAGTAGCAGAGTAGAAAATATCCAAGATCACACGATAAATGGCACTATTAGAGCAAAGTTATATTCGCTGTGTAATGAATATACAGAAACAAAAATTTTCTAAAATTTTTATGAATATAAAACATTTAATATAAAGAATTATTGATGAAAATCCATTTTTCTTTCTCCACTGATTTTATTGATGAATCTTTCAAATAAGTAAATTCTTATTAAAAATAATTATTTAAGTTTGGGATAACTCAAAGTCTTATTTTCCTTTGGAACTAATTGTAATTATAATAATAACGAGTGTTGTTTAATTAATAATTAGACTTATAATTGATAAATAACATTTTACTAAAAGATTTTCAAACTTATTTTAATAGTTTTTGAGTATTAAAACCAGATGCTTATGTTTAGTATGTGACAGGCTATTTTCAATACGAAAAATAAATGTTACATGAAAATGTATATTTTAAACTGTCATAACTCCTTATTGACGGCTCCTTCTTACACGAACCAAAATTTATTTTTAAATTCATAAAAAATAGAAAAAAATAAGCCTTTGAAAGCCAATTTTGGCACTGGCAAATATTAAATAATTTCAATGACCATGTTATACATATAAGAACCAGTCAGAAAACCGCGAAATCCAGGTCTGTAAAGAATCCTGCTAACTCTCTTCTTCATTTACAAAAAAAAGTGTTCTTATGGATTTTTCTCTAAAACATCAGGATTTCTAGAAAAAAAATGATAAAGTTGGGACTTTTCTGAAAATTTTGAAAAATTTTCAAATTTCAAGGTTCTGTAACTCTTGATCTTTTCAATCTAGATTCTTGAAAATTTTTCACATATTTTGGGTAACAAAAAGAATATGTTCTCAGAGTTTTAGTGATTATTATTTTCTTGCTCTCTCAATTGACATGAAATGTCTCATATATATATATATATATATACATACATATATCTACATCGACGTATACCGTTCCGGGACATTCCTGATTTTTAAGGGGGTACTTTCAGGACATTTCCAACTTCCAGGACATGTCCTGGAAGTTGCCATAGGATTTCTATATCTATATCTGCGATTAAGGTTGATTTACGATTATTTCTTTAGTAAATTTTTAAAATTTCGTGGGTTATTTATTATGTATACTCGGTGGGAAAAAACCACGTCCCGAAACAATCCCTTTAACGTGATATATATATATATATATATTATACAGTAATTTCGGCGGAACTTTCGCTGTTCCACCCTCCCTCACCCTTCATGTCGCTTCAAGTCGCTGCACTTACCTCCATTTCACTTCAGATCCCCTTCTGTATTCCCTTCTGCAAAACCAGGTCAAATTCGTGTTTTTACGTTATTTTTAAAGTCATCAGTAACTCCATGTTACTCCGTGCTGCTCTATGGGACTCCATTCCCCTCCACGTCGCGCCCTTCCCTTCCTTTTCCCTCTATGAGAATTTCGGATGTTTATTTAAATTTCGATCTGTATACACCTCCACATACCCCTCCGTATAACCCTTTGTAAAATAACGTTAAAATTTCGCTATTTTTTTGTTTATTTTGCTCCGTATACCCCTTCATATACTTCTCTATTATGATACTCTACGATGTTTCTATTCAGCTAACGGTCGCTTTATATACCCCTCCATATAACGTAAGGTATACCCCTCCGTCTATGACTTCATTAACCCCTTTATATTCTCCTCGGCATAACTCTTAACAAGAACATACTCAATAAAAAGATTTCAAGCAAATGATAGTAGAAATTTTTAGAGCCGTGGTGGCTCAGGAGATGAGTCATCCATCTCTCACACAGAGGGCCGGGGTTCTAGTCCCGGTGAGGGTGGGATTTTTTCCACTGATACCACAGTGGATCGTCCTCGAATAATTTTCGGCGGTAGTTCAGCGGAGGAAGAGGCTCCCAAAAACCGAACAAACGGCCTATGATTATGAGAGAGTCGGTAAAACAGAGCGTGATCACTCAACGATTACAAGAAGAGTCAGACCGCTGTGCCATGAGGGTATGAGCTCTCGATGCGCTGGAAAGAGAGTTGAGCAAGTCTCTCCTCTTGAAAAGTAGGACTGCACCATAAAAACTGATGTTCCCACGTGAATAGGTAGGGGTTTTCTCGAACACGAAACACCGCAACACATGTATGGTTAAGGTGTCCCGTAAAATGGCTGTAGAACCTGTGCTGGTAATGGTAATTGAAAGATAAAGAAAATAGCGGAAATTTTTTTTTTTTTAATGTACAATTTATACACTACTTTCCAGCCACATTTGCCCACCCTACATGAAAATCGATAAAACTTTTGTGGCTCAGTGATAAATAGTCGTAATTGAAAAATTCCGACAGGGTTTTAAAAAAAGTTTAAAAACCTTTAATTTAAGCCGAGTTGAGCAAAAAAAAATTAAAAAATGCATGCCTTATGCGTAAAAAACTAACTAAAAAATATTCAATTTTTTTTGCCCCTATTCAAATGCCTGCCATTTTTGCGGAAATTATCGAATCATAGAAAAAAAAATGGAGGTAAAAGCCAAAGGAGTCATCTTCAAAATCAGCTATAGAAAGCTCATTAATGATCGATTTTACGGTTGTTATGGTCATTTTTTATAAAAAAAACGATTTTTTTTAATAACTATTATCTCAAAAAATACGCATGATATAAAAAAAATTTTAATAAAAAAGTTGTTTATTTTTGAGTCAAAAAAAATAAATATTCAGGTTAAACTGAGAATCAGTAAAAAAAGATTTTATTCATTTTTGATCCCATTGAAAAAAAATCCATTCATTCAATATTTATATTTTAATGAATTTTAAAAAAAAATTTCCTTCTAGATTTCAGTTAAATCTAAATATTTATATTTTTGACTCTAAAATGAACAACTTTTTTATTAAAAATTTTTATATCATGCATATTTTTTGAGATAATAGCTATTAAAAAAATGACCATAACTACCGTAAAATCGATCATAAATGAGCTTTCTATAGCTGATTTTGAAGATGACTCCTTTGGCTTTTACCTCCATTTTTTTTCTATGATTCGATAATTTCCGCAAAAATGGCAGGCATTTGAATAGGGGCAAAAAAAATTGAATATTTTTTAGTTAGTTTTTTACGCATAAGGCATGCATTTTTTAATTTTTTTTTGCTCAACTCGGCTTAAATTAAAGGCTTTTAAACTTTTTTTAAAACCCTGTCGGAATTTTTCAATTACGACTATTTATCACTGAGCCACAAAACTTTAAAGTTTTATCGATTTTCATGTAGGGTGGGCAAATGTGGCTGGAAAGTAGTGTATAAATTGTACATTAAAAAAAAAAAAAATTTCCGCTATTTTCTTTATCTTTCAATTACCATTACCCGCACAGGTTCTCGGCACAGCAACTCGGGAATAATTTCTCGCGCTATTACGAGCGTGAGGGGCCCCCACCACTCAAAAAATGCTATGCTTAGAATAATGAGCGAAACAATACCAAACGAATATAAACAATAACTATATCGATTGTACGTGTGTAACCGTTTAATTTTCATTGGAAAAAGATCGTTTATTTGATTTATTTATTTTTAGTTTCATTCTTCTGAAAACGTTCTTTGTATGACCCAAACCATGCTTGATTGGAGTCAAGATGTAAATCAAATTTCAGGTGCGGAAAGAGCAACGCTGATAAAACCTCGAGATATTGCTCTTGACATTTATTTCAAAAGCAATGAAAATAGCATTTAATTTTGTTTTATAATTGTTGAATTAATTTTTGGTTTTCTTTCGTAGTTAGTTTTTTATTGTAATTGTGTTTTGTTTCTTCATGTTGATACGGTCAATTTATTAATAATCATCTGAAAATAAATTTTTTTTTTAAAGCATATTAATTTGATGTTATGTAATTAAAATGTACATAAAAAATAATATAAATAAAAATAAATAATTATGAACATACATATATAATAATAAAAATATAGATATAGTAAAAGATTATATATTATTTAAATAGTACATTAATGCGCGTCGATAGGGAGGGAACATCAACTCTCGTTGCGCGTATGTAAGGAGGGAGGTCGAATTTTCGAGCAGGACATGAAGAAAAATAGACTGAGTAGTGGGGGAAAAAGGGGAAGCATTTTGCTCGCTTTAGCGAGACAAAAATGCTCGTTATAGCGAAACTCGTTATAGCGAGAATTGAGTGTATATTTATCAATTGTTGAAAATTGTTTTACAATTTAATGATTTTTACGTTATTAAGTAATAATTATATTGAAGTTTCATACTTGACAGCGCCACAGTGCATATTATATAGGTAATATGTTAGTATACGATAATTAAGTACCGTAGTACGGAAAAATTCGGTGTTATACCAAATAATTTTTGGGATAAGTCGCGTTAAAAGATGTACTAATATAGATCGTCTTAATTCATGTACTAAGTATCAATTAAAAAACGACTGGTAATGTTTTTTTGACTACTGACTAAAGTTAGTCCTTTTTTTAGGTATTTTCCTTTCTCTGTGTGTGCAAGTACGAATTGAAGATTAAGGTTAGAACTTGATAATCTTCAGTATTCACAAGATGGAGATTCGTCTATAAGGTTTATAGGTTCTAATTTTAATTTTTATTCAATTTAGTTTATCTTTTTGGTAAAATATTTTTATATGTACCTAAATCGTCAACAATGAGAAACACATTTCAATTTTCAATCGAAAATTAGTAGGACTTATTTACTATCATTCAAAAGTATAATGGGTCATTTATAAACAATTAATATAATACATAAAAATAATCTAATACATTCTACATAATTTTTTTCTATGAACAAGCGGGGCGGGGGGGGGAGGCATACGGGGGTGACGCAAGGATCCCGCGGGGGTCCACCAGGGAAACGTGAAGGTACGTAAATGTTCTAGTGGTGATTTAAAATACAAAAATATGATAAAATTTGAAAGAATTCTACGTTATTTTGTGAGGAAGTACGTGCGGGTTATGAAGTGACGTGGAGCTGTTAATGCTTAATTTTGTGCATATAACTATATAATTTAGGAAGGGATAAGGCCAACGCATTGGCCGAGTGGTTCGGCGCGTGCTACGCAACCTGCAAAGTTAAGCAGTATTGGCCGTGGTTAATACTTGGGTGGGTGACGACTCAAGGAACAGTGCGCGTCCAATTTGAACTTGTTTTGTGTGACGGTCGCTTTGGCGTGCTGACCACATGACAATTAAACGAAAGTTGTGGCAAATATGCTCTAGGTATCCTTGTACAAGGGTACTTAATATCTAATTTATTATTTACACCTACCCATTCCAGCGCGGTTTTTCTCAGGATTTACCCTATTGAGTTTGCCTATGGGTTTTCCTCCCTCCACGGGCATTACCCCAGGTGAATATGGAATATGATGGAGTAAGATAGGGCAGGTAAAGAATAAAAAAATAGTATATCAATGCGGGTGTGGGGTAATACATTAAAATCGGCTCGGTTTATAAATGTGGAATCCACTGAAATTTTTTTATAGAAAGATAATATATATATATGCTTCAATTTTTATACCTACCAAATTTCTCACTTAAACAACAATCATATAATGATTTTAATTTAAATAAAATTATCATTACAAATAATTTAGAAAAAATAAATATGAGTCATAATTATAATTATAGTGATTTTAATCCATTATATTTTTATAGCTGAAGCTTTACATGACACAGTCTCTTTGACTAATAAAGATTCAATATAGTACACTGATCCAATAAAATATTTTATACTATGCAAAAAAAATGATTTTGAAACAAGTTTGTCAAAAAACATTCAAATTATAACTAATTAAAATAAAAAAACTCAATTAGTTGTGCCTTTAAATTCATTATCTGCTGATTTAAATAACATTATAGAAATTTAAATTAATGATCAAATTACAAACTTTAATAACAGTTTTTTCAATCGTATACACAATATCTTATAAATCATGACCATAATTAGTTATTGTAATAATATTTTAACTAATTATCAACGAAATGATGTAATTAAATGTAATTTTGTAATGTTATTAAATAACAAGTTTTGAGTTTTAAGGAATAATAAGTAAATAAAATTTTTTTTTCTACGTATCTACTCTCACAAATTTCACTATGTAACATGGTAATTTTTCTTACAAGGATAAAATGTCCCACTCTTCTTATAATTGTCATATAATTATCCATAACTGAATACTGGTGAAGGTAAATAAATACTAACTCTTTTATAAGATTATCCTTGGGATTTATAATTAGTCATTGCAAAACCTAATCTAATAGGAAACTGTTTTCGTTGCATATTAAAAGAAATTTCCTCCTTAGATGAAGATAAACTTATTCTTGAAATAAAAACTAGTTTATCTTTGTTTTTACCACTTGCTAATTCCGCTTGGATAAAATATTTCAGTAATTTTTTTACTATTAATCTTATTCCGTTAATAAGCCCCTCATTAACATTCAAATTTCTTAAAAGAATTATGATAGCCCCTACTTTTAAATGTAATTTATGTGGTAGAAGTTCATTGAGAACTAACTTATTTAAAAATTCTGTAGGTAACATAAAATCTAAATTTTCTTTGCTATCATCTTCAGCTGTATCAGTACGTGAATATTCAACATAGTCTCCTTCTATTATATTTAAAACTTCGTTATTGATTTTAATAACATCATTATTTTTAGAAGCCAAAATAACTTTCTCCTTTAAATTTTTATTTTTTATTTTCATTGCATTTTCAAATATTTTTTTCCTTTTCCGATATCTAATAACTAATCTTTAAAATTATTATTATTATCTGAAACTCGCAGGGTTTCACTTAATGTCGTATGCATAAAATTTTGCCATGATAAACCTAATTTATTTAAGCGAATATTCTATGATGTTATCACGGCTTCCATGTCGAATAATTGGTAATGTTAGCCTGAAATTTCCTGATATAATTACAATTTAACCACCGAAGAATTGATCTATATCGCATAAATCTTTAAAAAGACAATCAACTGCCTCAAAAGCAAAATTTGAAATCATAGATATTTCATCCTAAATTATTTTTGGTGTTTCCTTTGATTTTTTGCCTTTTGCAGATTTAGGCTTAACATTACATGTTATATAATCTGTTGTATTTAACGGTAGTTTCAATGTAATGTGCACTGTTTTTCCATCGATCAATGAATTCGAAGCTGTACCTGCCCAAGTCATACATAAATAACGTATATTTTAATATTTGAAATAAGCTTATAAAACGCTAAGTGAATAACTTCTTCCACTTCCACCTGTTCCATGTATAAAAATACATTCTTCATTACTTTAGTCGTTTAAACTTTTTATAGTAGAGCCGAATATTTGCATTTGTTTCTTTTTTAAGAAATTTATTTTCGTTTCTAATTCATTAAAAATATTATTATTATGATTAAAGATTGTTTCATCATTATCTTCTATATATGTGCTTATGTTAGGTAAATTAAAATCGTTTAAAGAAAACCCATTGACATGTGAATTATTTTAAATAAAATTTGATGCCAATATTTCACCTACATTTTTTTGGTATTTAGGATAACAAAACTTATCTTTATATTTTTTATATAAATCTTGTGCATTTATACGAAAAACGCAAATAAAAGCGAATAATTCACAAAGAGCATAAGGGAATTCTGTCAATGATGCTTCTTCCAAACATTCATTGCATTCTTCATCTTCATTAATTGATTGTTTAGCTTTAGCTGCCTCATAAAGTGAATTGTATATTACATTATCAATAGTACGCAAATCTTCAAAAGATGTGGCTCCTTTAACATGTAATAGTAATAATCAAATAAAATATTGTTCTCTTTCTTTCGGATTAACCAAATTCATTCTATTAAGTAAGTATTGGTTTTCTTTTTTTCTTTTATTCCACTTTTTCAATTTTTCGTCAAATATCTAAAAATTTGATATTTTAGAATAGAAGTAATTTCGTGCTTCTAGATCTCCTTGATTTAATACAAAATATGCTGTTGAAGTTGTTTCTACATTTTTCTGCATGATCATATCTTCTTTTCCTTCTTTGAAATATACATTTTGTTGATTTTCTTCATGAACCCTTAATTGTTACATAGCATATGATTAATATATTGTTGAAGTTCATCATATTCATATTTAACATTCTCACGATTGTCATTTGGAAAACTGTCTTTATTTTCTTGTTAAAAATTAACATTTGCTTCATGTATTTAAATGTATGCTCAGTCATAACCTTTGTAACAATATTTCAATATGTATTTTGCAGTATATCAAAATTAGCACCAAAACTTGCGAATGCTAAAGCATTATTGTACAACCGGACCTTTCGTGTACGTGCGCGCGCGCGAGCGTGTGTGTGTGTGTGTGTGTGTGTGTGTGTGTGTGTGTGTGTGTGTGTGTGTGTGTGTGTGTGTGTGTGTGTGTGCGTGCGTGCGTGCGTGTGCGTGTGTGTGTGTGTGTGTATGTGTGTGTGTATGTGAGTGTGTGTGTGTGAGTGTGTGTGAGTGTGTGTGTGTGTGCGTGTGTCGATCTCCTTGGCGTAATTTTAATTTTAGAAAATTTTAAGATTTTTCTTAAAAAATTTTCATTTTTTAGTTTTTTTTCCATTTTACGTAAAGTACTCGATAGATTTTTTCTAA
Organism: Anastatus disparis; assembly: GCA_017163975.1. Lineage (NCBI taxonomy): Eukaryota > Metazoa > Arthropoda > Insecta > Hymenoptera > Eupelmidae > Anastatus > Anastatus disparis. The sequence continues at coordinate 4,420,343 of JAFFSR010000314.1, read as the reverse complement.
AATTTGTATACAAATTATTTGCTACTGACTTTATAAAACAAGGTTAAAAAAATAATTTTTTTAGAGTAGCTTTTTGATCACTTTTTTTGATTTCTGATTTAAGAGGAGATCGCGTATCTCTGTCCTTTTCTAATCAAAGAAATGATTTTTTTACAAAAACTAATAACTTTAGCAAAAAATGAAGAGAAAGCCGCACCTTGTATCGAAAAAAGCAATGTTTTCTTTGATAAGAAAGAATTAATTTTATTGCTTCATTTTCAAGAAAACCTTGAAAAACTTAAATCATAGAGGTTAGGGTGGACAATTTGGTTTTTCAAGGTTTTCTTGAAAACAAAGCAATAAAATTAATTCTTTCTTATCAAAGAAAATATTGCTTTTTTTGATACGAGATGCGGCTTTCTCTCCATTTTTTGCTAAAGTTATTAGTTTCTGTAAAAAACTCAATTTTTTTATTAGAAAAGGACAGAGATACGTGACCTCCTCTTAACGTTTTCACTAACTCTTTTCTTACTTCCTTACTTCCTCTCTGCCCTTCTATCTCAGATTGATCCTTATTTTTACCCTATTTTCATCGATCCTTGCTTCTCTCTTCCTATTTTTCAATCACTCTCTCACATTCACTAATTTTTCTTGAATAGAAATTGTATTCTATATTGAAATCACATTAAAAAAATTAAAATCAAATTACTCTTAACTCAATGAGCTCTATGAGAAAGCATTGCGCCAAAGCACTTGGCAGCGTTTTTTTTTTTAATTTATTTTGATTATCTTGTTCTGTTCTAATTCTTCTTTATATTAATATAGTTGTTCTTTTTTCATTTTTATATAAGCTTTTTTCACGTAAAGCCTTTTTAACACGTCTTTCTTCTAATTTATCAGTATTTAGATTTTCCTATATTTTTATAATCATGTCTTTTTCTGAATTTTTTTTATATTCATTTGATTATTTTTTTTACTATTCCTGTATTAAATCTTGTTCTACATAAAGCTTCTTTACTGTTAACTTTTTTCAATTCTTTTTTTTCTTGATTCAATTTAATTTACCAGTTCTGATTTGAATATCGTCATAATTTACATAAATATTATAAAAATCTATCCAATTATCATCTATTAAAAAAAATTTGTATTTGAAATGTCATTGTCAATTTTCATCGGAATCATTTCTGATTTGATTTCTTTTGTTTATGATACATTCCCATGATTTTTTTTTTGTTCTGTTAATCATTACATTCATGGTTTTTTTTTCAAGAACTTCAAACTCGGTGATATTTAAATTTACTGGTATTTTATTAAATCATTGCTTATGACAAAAACTTCTTCATGTTCGGTGGATTGGCGTAGTTAATATTTGTCATTATTGAATTGTGTAAAAAAAGAACATTTTCATTCGTCGTGTTTCAAAATTCTTAATAAATGTAATCGAATTTGAGAGACATCAAATTTTAAACAACATAGACATAAATTATAGTATCGAAACAGCAAAAGTAATTGCAAAAACGCCGCAATTATAAATATTTGTTTATGATTATACTGTTTCAAAAAATATGCTTGGTTCTGATTTGTCTGGAAATGATTTATTTATATAGATTTTATGCTCATCTTGTAAATATTTAAGATTTAGAGTCATATATATGAATTATTTTGTTATTATTGTACATACAAATTCAATGACCTTTTTCAACATTTCCGGAAAATAATAATTTAAGGCCCGGATGCAATGAGGACATTTACGCCCAAAACATATAAAATTGAAATCATTTGGTAGTAAAGATTTCATTTTCTTGAAATGAATTTCAAAAAATTTGACATAGCCAAACTCATCACGTCTCATCTTTTTTACATTGACATTTTTTTTATAAAATCTTTATTTATCAAGAAACAAATATCTTCTAAATATCATAGCGAAACTTATGATGATAAAAAATGTTAATTCTCAAATAGTGAGACACATTTGTATCAAGGGAACTTTTAAGTACAAAAAACTTGTAGCGAGAAAGTTTTTGGTTTTTGTATAAAGGTTTGTGAAAAGTTTTAAATCGATTTATAAATAATTAAGAAATATATAACAATATTTACAAGTACACTGAGAAAAAAATTTCATCAGATCAACTAAAATGTTGTTGATTTAATAGATCTGCTGTTAATCTGACAGAATCTTTTTGGTCTAACAGAATCTGTGCAGTTAAAATAGCTCGAATACGATCGTGCTGCCAACAGCACAGCTGTTGATATAATTAAACAACAGTTAACATAAAAAAACATAAGTCAAAATAAAAGTGTGACTTACAGTTTAACAAAATTTTATTAATTGAATCAATAAAATGTGCATTCTCAAATTAACTGATGAATTATTTTAATACAAATGTTTCAATTTAATCATATCAACAGCATGGCTGCTTATACAATTGAATAACAGTTAAAATAAAAAGAACGTAAGTCAAAATAAAAGTGACTTACATTTTAACAAAATTTTATAAATAGAACCAATAATATGCACATGCTTAAATTAACTGATGAATTATTTTAATACAAATGTTTCAATTTAAATATATCAACAGCCGTACTGTTGATATAATTGAATAACAATTAACATAAAAAAACATAAGTCAAAATAAAATATTTGTCATTTATGTCGTTGAAAAATTTATTTCATAAAGATTTTTATGTTATTCGATAAGTACTTTTAAATCTCCCGTTTTTCAAATCAGTTACGTTTCGATAGTATAATAATAGATGCCGTATTTCTTGAAACCCGCAAGGGGTAAGATTGCACGTTAGTTAGTATATAAGAACAAATTAATTTATGTGCTGTATGTATAAATACGATGCAATGCAATGCATATCGATTGTTAGCGAGCGATTTAAAATTTTTTTGTAAATATCAATAGTGTAGTGAGAAATATCTAAGAAAATGTTAAAAAATTTCACTTAAGAAATGAATAGTGATCATTGTTATAATATAAGTTACGTGTTAATTAATGTCTGGAAATTGGAACGCTGTAAGCTGTGAGCTTCAACTAAATGAGAAAGTTTTTATCATCTTCAAATTTTATTTGTTTGATACAATAAAATGTTACAGTTATTTTGACTAGCTTTGCTATTAGATTAAAGTTAATTTAAAATGGAATAAATTTTACGATATCCATCAAATTCACATAAGTCATCTGTTAAACGAATAGAATATTTTATCGACGTATTTTAACAGAATAAATTCGGTTGATACGATCATATTTTTTTCTTAGTGTAGCGCACATGCGGTTGAGCGCTGGAATTTTCTTATAAGCTAGATTCTCAATGAATATTTCGTCAACTGAATGACTCCTTGAACGTATTATTTGTAAAAAGCAATAATACTGATATAATAACAAAATTTAATATTTTAAGTAATATTATATTTATTAAAATAAATTAACATTAATAATTAACAATCAAGATGACTTTTATATATTTCGAGCGTAAATTTCCTTATAGCACCCGGGCCTTCAATTATATGAATTCATTGTCAATTCGTACCAAATTGACATATTGCGGTTTTTGAATAAGCAAAGTTAATTTCATATTAATTGAGGTGGACTGGTTTAAAATATTACTGATTCTAGGATATGAATATCAGTTAATATGGAAGCGATTCCACTATATTATCCTTGTTCTTTTATAATTAATTTATCTTTTTCGGTCAAACCCATTATTTAAATTTAGAGTCCTTTTTTAAGAATTTTTATTAACGTTTAATAACTTTTTCAAAAGTTTTTAGAATAAAATTGTTTTTATACTAACTAATTTAATTTGATTCTATTTTTACTTCTACGATTTAATAATAGAAAGATATAAATAACAAATAAATTTAAATATTATAAAAACGATTATATTTAGTAATTACATATATTTATAAATATATTTCTATTTATATACTTATAAGTAATAGAAAATATGCGTATAATGACAATATAAGATAATATTTATGATTATGTATATGTTATTTTATTATATATATTTTATTTTCCAGACCTTTAAGTGACATTGTCTACATAAATTTTTACTTTTACATAAAATCATTAATTTAAATAGAATTTAGTGTAAATGATAATTTTAAAATTATCATGATAGTATGATTTGTATTTAAATAAATTTTACGTATATTTTAACTTAAATTAATCCTTTCTTACAGAAACATAAAGATTATATTTAGTACGAAACTGCAATAAAAAATTTCATAAGTTGAGGCGATCCTTTTTCTCTTGAAAGTTGGTTCATTTATTATACATATTAATATAATACATAAAATTTAACCAACGACGTTAGGAGCAAGATAAATCAAACTAGTAATTGATTTTTTAAAAATGACTCAGTTGAGCCATTAAATTTATCATTTGCTGATCTAAATAAAATTATAGTTATTTTAAAAACTGGTAATTAAATTATAAACTTTAATAACAGTTTATTTAATAGTACACACAATATCTTATGAATCATGTTCATAATGTAACGTTCTCCCAATTTTTCTGGAGAAAAAAAAATAAATTGAAAATAATACTAATAAATAATATTTTTGTTTTTAAAAAGAAAAAAAAACACATAAGGAATTTTTTGAATACGCCATATATTTACGATCAAGTCAGAGTTGTAAATGAGGAAATGTATCATTTTTGACGTATAAAATTGTATATTGTCAGTAACTATTTTTCAATTGACACCAATGTTCGAGTACATATTCTACTCTTTAAAACGAAAATTTTAAATACTGGTCAAAGCCTGTGCCATCTTAGGAACTTGAATTGTAAACTTTCAAATTTCTATAAAACCCTGTCCCTAAAAAGTGAAAAGTTTTAGAGATATACCCATATATTGTCTTATCTATAAGCTTATTCATTTTTAAGCAGCCTAATAAAAAATAATTCGTTTGTGCTCTTGCAAATAACTAGATAGTCTATAATATGTTCGCTACACATGTGTTAGATGCGTAGTACGCGAATAATTTCTAAGGATAATATATTATTTGTTTTTTTTTCAGTGTAATGTTTTTGAAGTTCTTTCTTTTTTTAATTTTTTAATTTTCATCAAAAACTCATATCTTGCAGTTTCAGCCAAATCCGTTTCCTGGAGGTGGGGTGTTCTCCTCATAAGTGCGAGATGCGTATATTAGTTCTAACAGTCTACATAGTTATTCAGCTCGCTTCAGCTCGAGATCCTTATATTTCTTTTTATAATCAGTGTCAGAACTCAAAATTAGCTCAACTAACAAGGAGAATGCCCCACCTCTGGGAAAAGGATTTGGTCGAAATTGCAGGATATGATTCTTTTATGAAAAAAAGAATAAACCTGTGTTGGTTTTTTTCGTGTTAATAGGCTCTAGAGACAGAGAGATAGACATTTTTTTTAAATCTATAGTAAAAAGAAGGGTTTGTAAGAATTTAAATAGTTAATCAACTGAAAGTCTCATATAAAATATATTAAGAATAAAGTAAAGTACAATTTAAATATTTTGATTTAAGCTTCATTGCATTACAAAAGCTCTTAAGGCGACTACGGAGGTTAGGCTTAATTTTCATTTCGTAGTTTACAAATTATGCTTTAAGTTTGTAAAATTTCTTAAATTTGTAAGTTTTCCACCATTCTGTGGGTATCAAAAAATGGTGGAAAATTAAAAAATCCAAAAAATTTCATGTATTAAAAGCATGATTTGTAAACTAAAAAATAAAACCTAACCTAAATTCCGAAGTCGCCTTAAAGTTCAAAAGATGGGTCTAATTAAAAATTACTACATATTCTCTGTAAGAATATTCAGCATGAGAAATGATCGATGGTCATAATTATGACCAAAAAATTAATCATAATTATGACCATAATTATGCTGAACAATCGATGAATATACAAAATAGCCTCAAAATGCTTCCCAATATATCATTGATCTAATCTTATTTAACTATTTATATTGAACTAGTAAATTATTAAAACGGAATACAATCCTTTAAAAATTAAAGTGATATTTTAAGCAATGTCAATAAATGGAGAAAATAGTTATTATTTGTAATGGGGGAAATTTGTTTCCTATCCCCCAGTTACTATTATTTTTAACTCTACAGTATCACTTCTGATTAACTACCAATTTAGTTATTTTTTTCTTAAATTTTACTCTGAATATAACCTCTGAATTTAATAACAATCAACTCTCTCGGGTGGATTCTGATCGGGTCTTCGTAGGGAACAATGACGAAACCACCGATGTAAACCAGCAACAAATCATTTATATATATTTTATAATAAAACAATGTTAATAAACACTTAAATAACACTGTTAAATAAAATACAAAAAAAAGTAATTTTCACTCTATATTTATTGAAGTAAATTTAACATACTTTTTACCCGACAATTTCTCGGAAATTGTGTAAGTGTAAAATAGTTATGTGATTGAACTCTGGCTCGACTTAATAACTTTCCTATTAATTATAATTACATAAAATCAAATTAAACCCGTGAAATTAATGTTGAGTTTAATAATGGCGGCTAAAACCAATATTAATTACGACGAGCAAAACGGCGACGCGCACTGACTCTAAATTTTTAAGTATTTAATATTTAAGATGGAGGACTCACCTTAATGCACAAAGCGTTACTCTCCAAAAATACAAAAACTCCAATGATTTATCCTCCAATTCAAAATCTCCTTTTCTCGTTCTAAATGAACTCCTCAGCTCTCTCAAAAATATCAAAATTGGCAAAATGGCAAAAATAGCAAGGTAGCAAAATGACCAAAAGTGTTAAGATGTTACAGCCATCACCGTAGCTTCAACTCCTAGTGCACAATAAGAAAACTGATGGTGACTGTGGTTTTTTTCTTCACCACGTGTTCGGATGTGAGGTTAGGTTCCTCTTTCTCTCTTTCTCTCTCTAGCGGTAAGTCGTCTGCTCATCGCTAAGCTTCTTGTTTACCTCGAAACAAACAAAATGCAACTGATTAATTCATTTAATTATATTAATTAATAATCAATTCAGTCAGTGCATTTCGGCTAATTTTTCTCTTTTATTCTTTTCAATAAATGCATCACATATTTCATAAAAAGTATTATTTTGTATTTTCATAAGATTATTTTTTAGTATTATTACAGTATTATTATTTTATTCTTTGTTCTTATATTAAATATAACATCTAATAAAAGTTCTTTAAATAAAATATCATTTTTAACCTTTATTCATTGGCAGCAGGCTCGTGGAGGATAGATGACCCCCTAGGTGTAATCTTTCAGGGTCCAAGAACCGCTCCTGGGCGTCTATGCGCATCAATGCTCTTCATAGCAATACTACATTGTTAAAGGCAAACTGAAAGCTCTGACCCGAGGAGAAATAATCTCGCAAAAAAATCAGGAACCATCTGACCAGGATGGTAGTTATCCTGATAGGATCCCGCTTGGCGAACAACATACGGGTAGTTCCCCGAAATATAAACCACAACTGAATGAAAGATGTCGGATTTAAATGCAGAATTATGCAAGGTGAGTACCCCTTCATAGGGTAATCTCACCTCCGCTTCCGATCGGGTTAAAGCCCCGGTGAGCGGAGTTGGCCTCATGGATTTTGGGCGAGGCCAAATTCACGTTGACCATAGGCTCGCAGGGGTAAGTAACAATACTTCAGCAAGGCATCTTAAAGTAGAGACGGTAGAGTTCATCTTTGTCTCAGCAGCGAGGTCTGAGCACTTTGCTGGTTGAGCGCTTGCGAAGAAACAGCGCAAGCAGTGTTGCTAGTCCATACTCCTCTCCATAGAGTGGCAAAAGTGCTTTCAGCACCGTGTCAGCGTTTGAGCTAGACTCTCTTAATCGCAGGATGGAAGAGTTATCGAGGACGATGGAAAGTCAGACTGAATGTATAAACAGCATGCGCATAGAATTGAATGCTATGCAAAAGGAAATCAAGAAGAATACAAAAAGATCCTAAAGATCCAGAACGCTGCCGATAAATTCCACAATCATGTAGATTACTAGGGGAAGCAATCACCCGGATTGATAAGCAGCATAAGGATAGGAAGAAAAGTAATAGGACAGCGCATGCGCAAGCTCTTAAAGATCTTGTGCTTATATGCACAGGATTGAAAAGAGAAAGGCAAGGTGTTAGCAGCCCTGAAGTGGAAAACAAGAAGAAGAAGAAAAAAGTAATGAACATTGTAGAAGAAGGTATGATCCAGGCTAAGCCATCCAGCGAGCCTGGTCTCTCCACGGTGAAGGCCCGTCTTAAACAAGACGCTATCGTCGTGAAGGTATCTGATGGAAAGACATATGCAAACGTTTTGAATAAACTCCGTAAGTACATAAGGCCAGAAGTTATCCATACTGAGATCCTAGGTGCACGACCCACCAAAAGAGATCTTGTCATAAAAATCTCCAAAAGGTGCAAGTAAGTACAGGTATTCATATATCAGGTAGGAGTAGTCGTTGTCGGTATGGCCACGGTAACTTCGGACAAACGGAGAAGAACGGTCCAGGTGCGCGATCTCGATGTGATAACGACTGAGACGGAGGTGCAGGATGCACTTATCAGGGTACTTGGCCCCGAGAAACAGGATACCCGCAAGGTTATGCGATTTGGGCCAAACAGGAACTGGTACAAAATAGTGGTTGTGGTGCTAAATGAAGGGCAGACGAAAGCACTCCTAGAAAAGGAGCAAGGTAGAGCAGAAGGTGATGGTACCAAGGTGTTACATTCGCCTTGGTTACGGACACCGGCAGGACCAATGCAAGGAACTCGTTAGGTCTTCCCTTTGCTATAAGTGTGGAGAAGCTGACCATAAAAGAAGTGCGTGCACTAATAACGCATGCTGCTGTTTGTGTTGTCAGGAACAGGGATCACCATCAGATCACGTGGCTGGTAGTGGAGCCTGTAAAGTCTTTAAACGAGCACTGGAGGCCGAACAAAAGAAGATTAAAGATTAAAGATTTAAAAGAGCCTGGAGGCTACAAAAACTCAAGGAAGAAACAGAATAAGATGACTACAGCTGTAACTAACTCACACTAGAGCCACAGGATGATAAGGGAAGAACAAGAAGAAGGCCTTATCTGCCTTAGCGTAATATGTCTTAGAACAAGAATAAGTTAGAAGGAAGGATCTCTAAGGAACAAAAACTAGCGCCACCCTGAAGTAATGTGATAAACAGATTCTGGGATAGGTGAACGTCCTAAGAGAAGGTTGTAGTATAATTTACACGTCAAATGACTTACATTTCTTGGGTAAAGGGAATCCGATTTTTAGAGATTGGTTAGCCTATTACTAGAACCCCTTTCAAATTATGGTTTTTCTCCCGTCTTTATTATTTTCCAGGTCCAAGAAATTCCCGAAAGTCTGTTTGCAAATTTTTGTCGTTGAACCAACCATAACAAAACCTTTATTCATTGTTACATTAACCTGATGACTTCATGATAATCATGAGCCTAATCATAAATATAACTATGATCATAATTATGTCTCCATAGTCCACCTATCCTTTTTTATCCCTTCAGTATAATTCCCATCAGCATTGAATACGGCATGTGATAACCATCTTATGTCTAACAATTCTATCAGGGTCTGTTAGTATTTTTAGCACGTTACATATAAACAATTATTACGCTATTTCGTAACCATTCCTTATCCACCTGTAATTTTAAAACCTCGTGAGCTTTTTTAAAGTAATAAAGCTTAAATTGAAGTTTTTAATTTGTAATTTTTTCATGTTTTATAAATTTTTCTATGAGATTTTGATTTAATTAGCTATTTAAGTTCTTAGAAATGCTTATCTCTCTATATTATTAAAAATATATCGCCGCTGTCGCCGTCAGAAATATGCCCCTGATTTATGGACCCTCATTTTTAGACTCTCATTACAGCGTTAAATTCAGTTAGAATGTAGCTAAAAGTCAGCTAAAAGTTAGCTTAAAGTTAGCTGAATTTATAAAAAATTTAGATAGAAATTAGTTTAACGTCAGCTAAGAGTTAGCTAAATTTAAAATAATTTTAAGCAATTCCAGATAAATTTTTGTTTGATTTCTGCTGAATTTTAGCTGAATTGCCGCCGCTGTCGATGCTGTCGCTGTCGGCGCTGCCACCATGTATAAGAAATGGATGTGTCCCCACTTAGCTAGAATTAAGCTAGATACTCAACTGAAATTTAGCTAAAAATTAGCTAAAAGCACGCTGAAGTCAGATGAAATCACATAAAAGTTAGCTACATTAAACCAAAAGTTAGCTGGATTTAATATTGAAGTCAGCTGAATTTAACCAAAATTTAAATGGAAATTAGCTAAACATCAGCTGGAAGTTAGCTAATTTGAAATTAATTTCAAGCAATTTCAGGTAAATTTTGGTTTGATTTCCGTGTACAGAAAGTTGATCGAATATAATTATTTGAAAACAATTTTTCGAAAATTATTCGAAAAATATTGTTCAAAGGATACAATTCTTCTATAAATAAAGTAGTTCGAAAATCAATTTTTCAAACGGTATAATTGATCGAAAATTAATTTTTCGAAAAGTACAATTCTTCGAAAATATGATAAGAAGCGAGAAATAGGGACCAGCGCGATGTGCGCCGGATAAACAGCAAGTTCTATGTATTTGTTATTTGGATTAACGTGTTATTTGTAGTATATATTTTGAATAATCATCTATGATGTCTATCTGTCAAAAAAATTTTCGAATAACTGTATTTTTAGATAAATTGTATGTTTCGAAAAATTGTTTTCAAATAATTATTTTCAAAAAACTGTTTTCGAACAACTTTTCGACGAATTTTCTGTTAATCTTGATTTTAGCTGAATTTTAGCTGAATTTTAAATTTATTCAGATTATATTGACGCAAGTTTCCAATCGAAGTTATCTTATCACTTACCCTAGTTTCCACAGCCTTTTAATTTTATGAGAAAAAAAATTTTTTTATGATTTGTTGTTGAAATTATATAAAATTCTTATCTAATGCATAGGTGGAATAAGATACAACTTGTGCGTAAAAAATAGTTACGTTATTTTACTTTTAAAAATTTTTATAGCACTGCGTGTGCTTAATCCGCGTTTTCTACACCCTTTAGCGGGAGCTAAATACAACTTTTTTGAACTGTGTAAAATAGTATTACCGTCAGAAATCTTACACTTTATTATACTGTTCAAAAAAGTATCCATATCGTAATCACGCGTTACCATCACTCTTTATACTGCAACGATTATTCATAATCGTGCAGAAAGCACATTTCAAATCTCCCGCGAGGAACGGTAGTAGCAGGCACAGCCGCTAGGCAGCGTCAGTCTTACTGCTCCCGCAAGAGGAACAGCGAGCTTAAGAACATATAAGACCAACGGCTCAGCTAACTAGCGAGCATTGCGGACTGTGCTCTCCCTCTCTCTTAGCCGAGCGCGCTCGCTGGCCTAGAGAGAGAGTAGATTACAGTACTGGCTTTCTTATATGGGGCTCCCACTCCTTATAAGAGAAGCTTATTCTCTCGCTCGCTCTAATGTATCAAACCATTAGTAGCAAGTCGAATCGCAGATAATCTTTGCCGAGTGTGCTCGCTGGCTCAGATTAAATGCAATCGAGTAAACCCCATATACGCTTCCTCCCGCCGCCTCCGCTGCGATAAAATTAAGGGTGCTGTCCACCCAAAATCTGATGATACGTTTCTATACCGCCATTAATATAGAGCGCTTCTCGCTTTATTACCGTAAGGGTTCCGTATACCCACTTGTAAATTAATAATTCTCTTTTGTTGTAAAATTAGTATATTAAGGGTGTCGTCCATCTAATGTTTTTCTTTATTATAATTTTTAGTTTATGAGTTAATATTGTCAATAGATAAAAGTTTAAGGGTGACGTTCTCCCAAACATTTCTTTTGATTAATAACGTAACATTAATAAGTTTTGTCTTTGCACGACCTATGTTTCAGGTAGGAGACGCCACCAGTTAACCAACCGCCCGGGCCGTTACTAAATACAAATAAAGTCTTTTGATTAAAGCATCTTTACTATTATTATTATTTGAATTTCGTTACCTTCAGCCGATAAGTGGCACTATAAACAAGATATTATCTAAATTTCGTTATTGTCTGTTATTTGCTAAAAGAAAACAGATTATTTTATTATGACGCGTCATATTTCATTTTAGCTTTGTTTTATATAGAGATAGTTTATTTTTGTTTTAGTATTATCGTCGTTGTATCTTTCTTTAATTGTCTTTTGACAAAATAAAGCCTAGGTACTCCTAAGCATAAAACTAATGGTGTCAAAACCCTTTATTTTTCCGTTCTTCCGCCGTCCGTCCTAAACCTCCTCCTGCTCCGAATTCTGGTTACTCTCTGAAGCATCTGGCAACAGAAGGCAACGTTTTTTTCTTTTATCACCACTCTCTTTATCTATCAGATATATATACGTATTAATGAAAACACATAATATATCTAGTTTAATTAAATAAAAAGAAAGCAAAACGTTACAATGCATATATTAATACGTAGAAATATCTTCTCACTCCAAATAATACATAGAAAATCAACAAAAATATATAAATACTTCAATAAAGTATTTAAAATATCAAGAAAACAAAAACTATAGTTTGTAAATTATTGTTGTGTCGGGAGTTGTCTAAATATATAAGATATCTGAGCGACACGCATGGCCTAACGATGAGAAAAGGAGAGGCATATATAAACAATGAACTAGATGCTTTACTTTGTCTGACTCGTGTATACATGAATCTAAATAATCAGCAAGATTTTGTTAGCATATTGTATTTAATTGTTAATAAAATATCAGTGATATTAATACTTATTAATATAATAAATTTCACATTCTTAGAATGCTTTTAGAATCGTTTTTGCTTTTCTTAATTGTATGCGAAGGGTTTAGTTTCAATAATGTATATAGTTTTCACTTTTTTTTTAATTATTATTCGTGGAGTGCATAGTTTTGTTGATATATAGCGTTCGTTTTTATTTACGAATTATCATTTGTGGAGCGTATAGATTTCATTAAAATTGATTTTCTAGAGTATAGATTACGTGTAGCGGATTTATTTCACACGTGCTATAAAATAATATACGATACGTCTGCTCGAAGTGGTCGTCTTACACGACGTGCTTAGCATCCTCGCTGCGCTCGGGTGCTAACTGCATGCCGTGTAAAAAAGGAACACTTAGAGCACGTGTATAGTAATGTACTATAATAATGTTAAAAAAAATTATGTCAAGTATATTAATTCAATTCTATTTTATTTTTTCAAGACTTAAAATTAAAATTCTCTTTCAGTTAGTAAATTCAACAATTCGCTTGAATTAACTAACGAATTATTGTTTGAATAAAGAATATAAATTTTGCAAAGTAGAAATGATTCATATGAATTTCATAAAGAAATTTTAAAAATTATATAATTAAGTTGGTTAAATATTATATACATTTAAGGTAATTTTCAAATTGTGTTGCATTCAATAAATTTTTTTTTAATATACCGAAAAATCATTCATTGCATTTTTGGACGATTTGTATTTAGGGTTATTGTAAAGCCATAGAGATTTTTGATAAGTCCTAATGGATAATAAAAATTTAATAAATAAGAAATAAACTTTATAGAATTTTTAAATAGAGTTAAAAAAGTTTTATATGATAGAAAAAATAGATATCGAAAAAATTTAATACTGTTTACATTAAAACGTCAATAAAGAAAATTTTTTAAATAAAAAACATTAAAACATCAATTTAAAAAAAAGGAAAAAAGCGACGTTTGATTGATAGAATTATAGACTGATAGAACTATGTTTTAATTCATTATTTTGCAGTTAACGTAGATATTCTTTTTATTTAATAATTCACATATTCATTAATTTTCTTTCCATGTTTTTCTCCCCTTTCTATACATTCCGCATTTGCCCAGGGTTATGCCTATGGAGAAGGAACAACCTGTGGGCAAACCCAGTCGGGTAAATCTCTTTTAGGAAAACCTTCTCCGTAATGGGTTGAAATAAAAATAAAAATAACAATTATAATATAAAAATTAAAATTATTTTTTTTGCAAATACATTTGTAGAAATTTGTGTGAATGATGAGTTTCATTAAAGGATCAATAAACATTTACCTGAAAAGAACTATTAAGAAATTGAAATAATTTAATATTTTAAATGAAAGTTATTAAAAAAATTGCAAATTCTTGAATATTTTTTTCAGAGTTACAGAAGCGAGATAGGGCTTTGCGTGCCTGCGCACAGAGGGCTTGCTCCATAGTATTTATGATATTTTTGAAAAAATGTCTATATCTCTATCACTAGGACATATAAGTACAAAAAAAATACAGTTTTATTTTTTTTCATAAAATAATCATATTCTGCAGTTTTAGCTGAATCTGTTTCCCACAGGTGGGATACTCTCCTTGTTAGTTCGAGACTTTTTCGAACATATTCAATTTCAATTTTATTATAACGTCAATTTAAAAAGTCATTTTGGATTAGTTTCGAGATATCTCTAGTGTTTTAAAATTCAATTCAATCATGAGCTTTACTCCAAATATTCTTTAATATTCTAAAAGTCAGTTTCCATTCAAGATAATCATGCATCAGCGATGATAGCTTAACATTCAGCGCAACGCCAAGTTCCAGAGTCCAGGAGAAAGCAAAACACCTACCTTCTTTCTCTCTCAACAACGATTTTGGAAGAATAAGGCAAAATAAAAAGTTAGTAACATTATATCGATAATTCTTATTGAACTTCTAAATTTAAAATCAAATAGACTAAGGGCCGTCAAAAATTTCGATATGATTCTGCTTTTTTTCAACTATTATTTAATTGAACATCGTTTATTTTTTGTGTTTATACTAAATTTAAAATCACTCAAACTAAGGACCGTCGGCCTTCGATAAGGACTTACTCAATTTTAAAATAAATTTTAGATATCATTTGTTTTTATTTAAAACTTTGAAATCAAGCAAGCTAGAAACCATCAATATTTTTTATAAGGCTCTGCTTTAAAACTATTATTTAATTGTATATCATATTTTTTTTTTTTTTGTTTACATTAAATTTAAAATTACGTAAACTAAGAACTGTCGACTATCGACAAGGTTTTGATTAATTTAACACGCTTGTATGATAATATAGAAAGTAGTTAATTAAAATATCATTCATTTTTATTCACTTCTAAATTCAGAATCAGATAGAATAAAGGCCGTCGTTATCAACAAGGTTCCGCTTAATTTTGCAAAATAAAATTTAATGTCATTGTTTTAATTTACTTATGTTAAAACTTAAAAACTTTAAGTAAAACAATGATCTTCACCACCAACAAGGTTCTCGTTAAAGATCATTTTAAAAATAATTTTTAAGATCCTGGCTGGGTCCGGCTGTCTCGGATGACGTCATTCAGATCAAGGGGTATAGAGTATTTAGGCAGAACAGAAACATACATAGTGGAGGATTGCCCCGTATCTTAAAGATAATTTGAAATATAATATAATTTCTTGTTTAGATACCACAACTGAGGTAAACAGTAGAAAACCGGAAGCACCAGAATATATTTTTTGTTCTATTTGGGCTGGCAACTTTGAACCTATGTTGGTTTCTGTTCTTTATTATCCTACTGCGATTTCATTTACCAAAAATGATTCATTGGGTTTGCTAAGAAATATCAACCCTGATTCCTCACATAAAATTATAATGGGAGATCTGAATGCTGATCTCTTGTGGAAAAGTAGTGATGCCAAGTTTATTAGCAAGTTGTTGGCTAAGCTTTCGTTTCAGTTGGTTCACCACGATGCCACGCATCTCACTCCGACTTTTCACACATGGATTGATCTGATTCTTGTGGATGAGAATAACTCTATACTTACCACACGAAATTTAGAGGCGAATTTATATAGTTAGCACAATTTAATTGATGTCGACATAGCTTATAATACTTGTATTATGAACCAAAAACCGATTAAGTATAGAAATTATAAAAAAAAATGGCCGGCTTTGATTGAATGCCATTTACAGTTGGTACGGTCGACCTAGAGTCTGCACTTAGTTGCATTTGTAACAGTCTTATTGCTTTACTAATTTAGCTCCAGTACAAACCTTAAAATATACGAAAGATAGATCTTCATGGATCGATAGGGAATCGTCGCAAATGCGGCGCAAGAGAGATGCTACGTATCGCAGATATAAGGATCGGTATCTCTTAAAATTTTCATAACTACATAAGGAAGTAGACAAACAGACTAAACTGGCAAGAACTCATTATCATAACAAACTGTTCAAGGCTCTTGCAAACGGAAATATTGGAAGGGAGTTGAAAGACCTGGGAACCTTATCCGTAACTCATGGAGAATTGAACGGATTCACTTCAGATGAGCTTAATTTGCACTTTGCGGGAGTGTCAGTCTCGCCACACGATAAAATTGAGGAACGCAAGAGTATCCTTGTTTAATGTAGTGGAAGCGGTTTTGACTTTCAATCAAATTAATATCAATGATGTTATTCTTGCGATTTCACATTTTAGATTGCAGGCTCGTAGCGAAAGTGGCATTCCGCAGAGCGCGATACTTAAGGCTTTACCATTTATTGGTGATCATCTTGTGACTCTGTTTAATTCCTCTTTTACGTGTGGGGTTTCACCTTGCCTTTGAAAGCGAGCACGTAATGTCCTATTGTGTGCCTGCGCCTGAGTCATCTAAACATTTTAGACCTATTGCTATTTTGTGTTTACTTTCAAAGGTAGATAGATCGATAGATATATGATTTATTTCGTAGTACATTTACAAAAAGAGCGTGTAATGCAACACTTACAATTAAAATTGAAATACATAAAATACTTAGAAATAATATTGCATAATAAATTGTACTGTATGATATCAGTGATAAAGAATAATAGAATTAATAATACTATAATAATAAGTTAATAAATGAAATAAGAGTGATATTGCAGATAGAAAACTGAACAAGAATAAATACACGCAATAAATATAAAAAATATAGTAAAACTCAGTTTCGAGTACCTATCAGTCAAGAATTACATCAAAATCAAGCGTGTAAAGAACGCAGTCAAGATATCAGCAATAAACAGTAAATTAGAAAACAAGGTTAACTATACAACAATGCGTAAGTTATGCTGATAAAAATATAAATAAAAATATAATTTACTCTATCAACACGCATTCCACATTCACGCCAATAAATACAATCACGCTTCAAATTTATAAAAGATACATAACATAAATAATTTAACACATATGATATAGTCCGAAAAATAATACTATTTAATTTAGGTCGAGTAAGTACCTCCTCAGAGCGGCTTTAAACCTGCTGATTGATGGAAGATTTTTAATATCAGGAAGTTCCAGAAATACGCACCTTAAACTTGGAAGAAATTTCTTCCAATCTCAGTGCGCATGAACAACACTGCAAGATCTTTAATCTCATCCCTAGTGGTTGCTTTGGGTATATATCTAGTGAATAGACTCACTAGATGTTCGGGAGTATTCACGACTTTGTACATAAGTGCAGCCATAAAATACTGTCTCCTCGAATCAGTACACAGTTAACCCTAAGCATATCTATGGAGAGAGATATGATCACCCATGCTCGATACATATCCCCCACATAAATTTTATCATCATAAATAAATCTCCTCAGTGATATACCGACGAGAAAACCGCAGGCCATATATAACTCTATTAAATTTTTTTGTCAACATATTGATGTGCGGTTCTCACGACAGTTTAGAGTCGAGTACAACACCAAGGCTGATAACGAAATTGGAGAATGGAATACCGACACTACTCCCCAGGTCAATCGTCCTTGGCTCACCAGTATGAAAATTTTTAATAAAACGATTACTGCACTAATACACCTTTAAGAACCGTGCTCTCTTTTATATAATCGCTGTAGCCTTAAGTGCAATTTCTCGGCTAACTTAGATTAAGAGGTACAAATTCTTTCTTTAGGAGCTCGTAGCTTCAACGCAAGAGCTTACAGCTCTTACGGAAAAGCGCAGCCATTTTTCTTTGCATATTTTTTCGATTTTGATCTGTCAGTATTAAGTAGTTCACTTCTTTAACTGTAAGAGCTATGCGCTCTTACAGAAAAAAGCCCTTCGTTTATATAAAGTCACCTCATGTTTTACCCGGTTGTACTTCTTCTTATGGAAGACAGTGTTGTTCTTAGACGCAATAACAACGCTTGAATCGAATACTATTACCTGCCTCTTAAATGTCTATCAGTATACCAAAAACGATCGCCTTTGTTTTACTAGCATTCAAAGAGAGAGAAATATCAGCAGCCCATCCCGACACCGCCTTGGTCACCCTCTGTAGAACACGAATACCTTTATCCACATCATCATCAGGAACTTGTGTATAAATTTAAAGATCATCTGCATATAGTAGGTGCTCGATGCGATCGGAGCCCAGATCGTCACGTTCATCATTAATATAAAGGCGAAATAATAGGAGCTCTAGCACCGAATCCTGAGGAACTCCTAGATTGGTCGTTAGCCAATTTGATTCCTCCTTTAAATACGTGGAAACCATTTGTTTCCTACCTAATAAATAGGAGTTAATCCATCCGAGTGCGGCCCTAGAGAACCTTATTGACCTAAACTTCGTAAGAAATTTAGAGGCAGAGATCGTGACAAATGCCTTACTAAAGTCAAAAAGTAGCAGTAACGTAACAAGTTTCCTGTCTAGACCCGATCTTATGTCATCTGTAAGTTTAAGAATAGCAGTCTACGTAGAATGGTTTTTTCTAAAGCCAGTCTGCATGAGATCGAGCAATTTGTTGGAAGCAATGCACTCCGGCTGGTTATGGGCGATATTCTTAAGAACCTTTAAAGAAAGCATAAAATGGCCATAGGCCTAAAATCTTTTGACTGCTTAGGTGCAGCACACTTTTTCAATGGTATATTTCATGCTCGCTTCCGAAGGCAAGAGAAGAGCCCTCGTGCAAAAGAGAAATTGAACAGAATCACAAGTTGTTGGCTAATAAATAGAAAAGCCCTAACAATCACACTTTGCGGAATGTCATCTTCACCACGAGCCTGTGACAAAAAATGTGAGATTGCAAGAACAACATCAATAAAATTAATTGGTTTGAAAGTAAAACCACTTTCATTGTATTGAGAAAGAATTCTCAACTGCTCTTTATCCTCAATTGGCAAAATTGACACCCCAGCAAAGTACGCATTAGGCTCATCTGGAGCGAATCCATTCAAATCCTCTTGAGGTCTGGATAGCAATCCCAGATCTCTTAACTCCTTCCAGACATTATTACCCGCAAGAGCACCAAAGAGTCTGTTGTGAATGTACGTCGTCTTGGCACGTTCCGTCTGTTCGTCTACGGTTCTACGCAACTACAGAAATTCAGAAAGATACTGCTTGTTCTCTGTTCGTTTGTACCTACGGTAAGCAGCATCTCTCTCACGTCGCATCTGTAACAATCCTCCATCTATCCATGAAAACTTATCCTTACTAAGCATTAATATTTTTAACGGTGACAAATTCTCAATTGCAGCAGTGAGATTATCACAGAGGCAACCAAATGCAGACTCTGGGTCAACTGCGTTAACCATAAATGGCAACCAATCACAGTTGGCAAGTTTTTCTTATAACGAAGTTGGACAAATATCGTTATAGTTTCTATACGTGATTGGTTTTCGATCAAAAGTAACAGTTTTACAAGGCAAGCATACGTCGATCAAATTATGCCGACTGTAAAAGCTCGCCAGCAGGTTCCATGCTTCAAGCACCACGTAATTGTCGACAACAAAGCCTAGGTCAATCTATGCGTGAGACGTCAGAGTATAGTGCGTGGCACCGTGCTGGACCAACTGTAATAAAAGCTCAGCCGACAGTTTACTAACAAAGAGAGGTCCCCACCTACAGGAAACAGATTTTTCTGAAACTGCGGGATATGATTTTTTGATGAAAAAAATCTATATTCCATTAACATATTTTGATCGTCTATAACTTCTGAACCACAGAAGCTTCTCTAATGCACTAGAGCTTAAATTAAAGTATTGAATTTTTACCTTCTTTTATTTTCCATACATTTTTCTGTAAAACTTTTAGTTTTTGGCTATTTCAATTCTTGAAAGCGCTTCTTTTCACTATAATTAAAAAAATGTCTATATCTTGGTCTCTGGGGCCTATTAGACGAAAAGAAAAAACAAGGGTTTATTTTTTTTATCAAAAAATCATATCCCGCAGTTTCAGAAAAATCCGTTTCCCGAAGGTGGGGACCTCTCCTTGTAAGAAACTTGGCATCACTGCTATCTCTAAGGAGATAGGTATTCAAGTCCGATTGAGTAGTTGTTTTATTCAGGGCTCTGAATAGTTAACTAAATTCTGAATCTAATCATGATTTCATTAATAATTAACTTGGTAATTATCAATAAAAAAATTCACTTAGTAACAAAAATTTAGTAATCAATTAAAAAAAATCTAATTAATAATTGAAATTAGGTTATTAATTAAAAAATATCTACTCAAAGACTAAAATTTAGTTATCAATTGAAAAAATCGAATTAATAACTACAATTTAATTATCAATTAAAAAAATTTAGTTAATTACTAAAATTTAATTAACAATTAAGAAAATCCTAATTGATAACTAAAAGTTATTAATTATAAAAAGTTATTAGTTATTAATTATACGAATCATTCAATGTAAAAATAAATATTGCGCTCGAAGTTTTACACGATGTATAAATATAAATGTAAATATTGCACAGTTGATATCTGAGTCAATCACTAAACCTAATAATACTGAATAAATGAGTCACAAAAAAGTGGTATCAAAGATGAATACAAAAAATAGTAAAATACACGCAACAATCCTATCAATTAAAAATCAGTCACACAAAATCTATCAGTTATAATATTTAAAATTTGAAACAATCAAAAATAATAAATAATGGAATAAAATAATAAGCATATACAATAGCATGAAATGTAGTCAAATTAATAAAATCAAGTAAAACATTCACTCAGTAACCATTCAGCCAATAAATACACTCATACCTTAAGCCTATATACGAGACGCGACATAATGAATTAAAATATAAATAAAAAATAAAATTAAGTTCATTTGATGTTGAGCAAGTACCTCCTGAATGCCGACTTAAACTAGCTGAGCGATAAAAGATTCTTTATATCAGTAGACAGGTAGTTCCGAAAATGCGCACCTTGAACTTGAGGGCAATTCGTTCCAGTCTCAGCACACATTAAGAGCACCTCGAAATCCTTCATCTCTCGCATAGTTGTTACCCTAGGTACATATCTAGTGGAGAGACCCACTAGATACTCAGGAGTATTCATGCGCACAATTTTGTACATAAGTACAGCCATAAAATACTGTCTTCTCGAATCAGTGCGCAGACAATCTAGTGCAGTTCTATAACGAGAAATAAGATCGCCCATTCTCGCGTCTGATACATATCTAATACATGAATTTTGTAGTCTTTGTAATCGTCTTTTCATCTCCTGTAAAGCATTAAGCAGAACTACTGAGCAACCTGTTAAAAATATCTATGCAGATTTTCACGTGGATCCAAGGCGATCATCAAAGTCAAACTTCATATAAAAATCCACGTAGAATTTTACAAAATCTACATGGGCTTTTACAAAATCTATGTAGATTTTTACAATACGCACTTGGATTTTTACGAAATCTACGTGCTTTTATACGAAACTATGTGGATTTTATGGAAATTCATGTATTAATTTTAACAAAATTTTCATAGATTTTGTAGAATCCTACATGGATTTTAATGTAGAGTTTAATGTAGCTGAACGAGCTGAATATCCACGTAGATGTCCACTCTGATTTCCATATAGATATCTACGTGGATGCCAGCATGAAAATCATTGTAATTTACATGAGTATCTACGTGGATATTCACGTAAATATCTACGTGGAAATCCATATAGTAATTATCAACAGGGCAGTAGTCGAGATGTGGAAACAGCAGGGCAGTTGTACAAGGACTCAGCGGTATACCGACGAAAAAACCGTAAGCTGTACATAGTCCTATTTAATGGTCCTATGAATATACTCAAATGAGATCCCCGGTAAAAAATTTACTACGATATCGCCGTGATATGGTGATTAAAAATGTTAACTTATCATATCATGGTGACATTATAATGTGATTTCTACTAGGGATATATATATTCAATAACTTTTGGAATAATACAAAAGCACATAAGGGAATATCCACACAACTTTTAATCTCAGTAACAGGTCATATTACAGCTGTTCCTGGATTCACCGCATTATGCACATTATTCAAACTAGGTTCAAATCTTTTGTGCTATCCTGTAACTCTATTTCTGATGTATTTTTTAAATGTGCCACAAACAGCCCAGCAGATAATTCTATAAAACATTCATTTTTACACATAAAAAATTATCGTAATTTATCTTATGTGTAAATTTACTTCTATTACCAATACAATAGTTTGATAATCGTAAATCCGTGATTTCAAAATTGTTTTACCTAATGTTTTCAAATATAGAGTTAATAATATTTGTGATCAGTAAATTAGAGTTAGATAAAACTTTCACTAGGTAGCAATGGGAGCAGAGGGATTTTGTTCGCTCTAAAATCGACTGTAATTTCGACTCTGCTAATACTACGTTCGTAGGTGTTGTCGTATTTTAAGGGAAGAATATGTAACTTCCATAATCAATTATAGAGCAAACAAAACTTTTATATAAGATTAGTAAAGATGTGAGGTGGGTTCCCCAATTCAAACAACATAAAAATTTTACAATGTTTGCCTTATTATTACACTCCTGTTTTAACTTATTCACATAAGCCGCAAAAGTCAATTTGTAATTAAATGTTATACCCAGAAAGTGGGTCGACCCACTAGATTTATTTAAATATTATTAATTCCTATTTTAGAATCGCTCGGTGCTTTCCCTCTGTTGTTAAAGTGAATGTTAACACTTTTTGGGTTTGAAAAAGAGTCCTAATATCGTTAAATTGTAGCTTATTGTGTTTATCGCTTTTTGTAATATGGTTTTAGATTTTGAGGGACTACCATAGCTACAGAAGGCATTTATATCATCTACAAATTGTGTGACTATAAGACTTTTAGGAACACCAACAGTGATATCCTTATTATAAATAAGGTCTAAGAGCAGGTTTAATACCCCGCCTTGAGGAACTCCCTTACAGATGTATCTAAATTCATTTTTAAGAAAATCAGAGAAAGTAGTTCTTCTGTATGTAATAAATTTAATGAATTTAACTTGAAATTCTGAACATCCTATTGAAGCGAATTTCACTAAAAGGACGTCACTGTTGACATTTTCATAAGCGGAGTCAATGTCGAGAAATATGACTAACAAATCTTTACCATTTGAAAGAGCTTTGGTCTGTATTTAAAGTGAGCATTGCGAGGTTGTCAGAGCATGATCGGTCTTTCTGAAACCCGATTGGTTATTTGGTATAATATTAAAAAATTCGTAGTACCACTGTAAACGATTTTTAACTGACGATCCAAAGAGCTTGCCTAAACTTGCGGGAGGAGAGATTGGTCTTACACCATTATT
This sequence comes from Anastatus disparis, assembly GCA_017163975.1. Lineage (NCBI taxonomy): Eukaryota > Metazoa > Arthropoda > Insecta > Hymenoptera > Eupelmidae > Anastatus > Anastatus disparis. The sequence continues at coordinate 4,396,810 of JAFFSR010000314.1, read as the reverse complement.
GTTAGGTTTGTCAATAAATAGAACAAAAGACTGCAGCCAGGACTTGGGGTAATAATTATGAAGGTATATTTCATTGAAAATATTGAGCATAAATAATTTGTATTTTATAGGTAGTTTTTCTATCACTTTATAATCGATACTGTCAACACCATCACCTGATTTATTTTTTTAGAGTCTAAAGCCGAATTTGATTTCGTGAAATCAAACGAGGCATCAAAATTTTTTTATGATCATCATAAAAATTTGGAATAAGATCAGGGTCTGTTTCACACCATGGTGGACAAATTTGATTTATAGCGGAGTTAATTTTTTCGGAATTTCGTAGATTGTAGCTTACGTTAGTAGGTTGGAATTTTGTCCATTTATTTCTTAAAACTTTACAAATGTTCCAAACCTAATTTTTATTTGTACTAAAATTGATAGATTCACCAAACTCTTTGAATTTTTACTTTTTTTATTTTCAAAGATTTTTGTTGCTAAGCAATTTAATCTATTGTATGCTATTCGGTTTGTTATTGTTTTGCTATGATTCCACTTTTTAAAGGCCGCTTTTTTACATCTTTGTATTTTATAACACTCTTCGTCCGACCACGGTACCGGGTTTTTAAATTTTTTTTTCTAAATCGGTTTTTTTGGAGTACTATTGATAAGAGCGCTAGTAACAGAGTCAATAAACATTTCGTATAATATCTGCTCGGACTGTTGCGAAACTATCGGACGTAAATTTTGAAAATTTAGCGTCCAGTTTCTATGAAAATTGTATCCAGTTGGTACGTTTGGATTTGATCTCAAACGATTTTTTTTTATAAATGTTTTTATCCAAATCAATGTAACAATAAATAGGATAATGATCAGAGTTTAGGGTTTCCTCTCCCCTTCCGTCATAACTCTATCTGCTAGGTTTAAAGATGAAGAAACAAGGTCGATATTAGAATGGTTGCAATTTGCCGGATTGATGTGAGTTATAGAATCGTACGTATTCACAAAAAATATTTGTTGTAAATATATATGTATGCATAAACCTAATTAATACAAGAACCATTTTTTACTTTTATTTCAACTAAAATAATTTTAAATTAAAACATGAAGTACCAGCGCACGTAGCGAGCTTTTTCATACAAAATGAACGGCGCCCAGAAAGTGCAAGTCAAACTTTGTCTGTTTGATGCATACTGAGTATCTTACGTCGATTTAATCAGTGTCCATAACTGAAAGTTACACTCTAAACTCAAAAGAGTAAAAATTGGAAATAAAAAATAAAAACGTATAGTTTTTCATTTATAAAAGAGTAAATTAAAGATTTCACCACTTGTAGAGGCAAATTTGATGGCATTGTAATTTATAAAGATAAACTTTAAGTGTTTACTCTTTTTCTAAAAATGAAAACATATGTTTTTTACTTCATGATGAAAATCAAATAATTTTAAAATGTAAATATGATGCTTTTTCTCTTTTTAATAGAGATTAGAATCTATGTTATTAACTTTACAAAGAATAAAAGATTATGCTGCCTTTTCTAAAGAGTAATTTGATGAATGTACTCTTTCGCTAAAGAATAAAAGGCATATTTATAACTTTATAATGAATAAAATAATACTTTAATAGTTAAAGACATAATTTATTCAATATTTGCTTTTACGATATTCCTCAAAAGAGTAAATTAATCACTTTACTATTTTCGAGATGATAAAGTCACGTAACTACTATAAGTATGGAAGATACTCATATATCATCATTTTTTATTACATACACCGAAAAGCTTTTCAGGAATATAAAAATTCCCATAGTATTATAAGTATCTCCAATACTTATAGTAGTCACCTGATTTTATCATCCCGAAAATAGTAAATTGATGAATTTACTCTTTTGAGAAATAACATACAAGCAAATATTAATTAAGTTATTCTTTTTAACTATTAAGATATTATTTTACACTTTGCAAAGTTATGAATGTGCCTTTTACTCTTTGGCAAAAGAGTAAACACATCAAATTACTCTTTAGAAACGGCATTATAATCTTTTACTCTTGATGAAGTGGAAAGTATAGATACTAATCGTTATGAAAAAAGATAAAGCATCACATAACCCTTTTAAAATAATTTGATTTTCATAAAGTAAAAAACATACGTTTTTACTTTTAGGAAAAGAGTAAATGCCTTAAGTTTCCCTGTTGAAAAAGATCAGATAATGAATCACCTAATTTCTCAGGTGATTTATCATGCCAAAACATCATGCAACGATTTTTTCGGCTTTTATATGTTTCAAACCATGCTTAGTCAATTCAGAACAATTTTTGAAAATTTTTATAAATTTTGAACTTAAAAAATTTTTTAGATAATTTGGACTTAGAAAAAATTTTGTCTAATTTTACAAAAAAAATTCTAAGTTCAAAAATTTTCAAAAATTTTCAAAAGTTGTTCTGAATTGACTAAGCATGGTGAGAAACGTGTGAAAACCAAAAAAATTGTTACATGATGTTTTAACATGATAAATCACCTGAGAAATTAGGTGATTTGTCACCAGATTTTTTTACAAGGGCTATCTTTATAAATTATAAAGTCATCAAATATACCTCTACAAGTGGTAAAATCTTCAATTTACTCTTTTACGAGCTTAATTTACCTCACTCCTAACATCGCTCGGTTAAATTTTCATATATTATATTATATTAATTTGTATAAATTAGCCATTTTTAAAGTAAAAAAATTGCCTTAATTTATAAATTTTTATATTGCAGTTCTGATTAATATTTAGTTTTTATATATTTGAAAAAAAAGAATTTTAAGTTCCAATATGCATGAAAATTGTTTAAATACAAATCATATCATCATGATAAATTAAAAATTTGTTTTACTGAATTCCATTTAAATTAAAAAAAAAAATATGATAGGAACTCATTCATTTTAATCATGTGTTTCAGACAGAAGGACGGAGATGAAGAAACGAAGATGTAGAGACAAAGACACAGAGAAGGAGACGGAGAGACATAGACAGAGGGACGAAAAGACGAAAACGGAGAGACAGAGACAGAGAGACAAAGACACGGAGTCATAGAAACGGAGACGGAGAGACATAGATAGAGGGACGGAGACAGAAAGACAGAGACAGAGAGACATAGACATAGAGACGGAGATAGAGAGACAGATAGATGGAGACGATAAGACGGAGATAGAGAAATGAAGACGGAGAGACGGAGACAAAGAAACAGAGGCGAAGTGACGGATATTGTGTATGTGTATATGAGTAAGTGTATGTGTATGGATATGTGTAAAGCTGTACTTTTTTACTTTTTATTTCTAATTTTTACTCTTTTAAGTTTAGAGTGTAACCTCTCCACTCTTAAAATTACATGGTTAGGATAACTAGTATCCATAATTATTTTCAGTATGAATTTTAGTTCAACGAGTAAAATTTATCTATATGATAATAAACATAATGTACCATTATATTTGAACGTAACAAATTACCAAATTAAAGAAAACTAATTCATTTAGTCCTCTCTTAACAGTATGCATGATAATAAACCTTTGATCTTTTAATTTTTGTAATATACGAGTAAAGGTGCTTGTAAGTGCTGTTATTTGTGTATACATAAGGAAGACTTTCATGTTTCTATTTGATTAATGAATTGACAGATACTTAAATCAATACTTTCAAAATATTTTAAATACACTTGATAAATTAAATGCTACACTACCGTAAAAAAAGTTTGAGTTAACATACCAGTACCAATACCATCAAATAACGACAAAACACGAATTTTTTTGTTACAATCAAAAGGCTCTAAATTAGTAGAAATTTTGAGATTACAATTTGTACGATATATTGAAGCGATGCTATATCTCCAATCATCACGTATCTTTATGATGCTGTTCTTGGTTTTCATAAAATTAGAGTCACATAAAAAGCAATACCAAGGTTGTTTTAACAATATATCTTCATAAATTTCTGGACAAATAATATACTTAATACAAGCTGTACAAAATACTCTGAAAATAAAAATAAAAATATATATTACAAACTAATGAAATAGCTACTAGGATTATATAATTAATATTATCATGTTTATTCGATAGTATATACTCATTAATCATTAAGAGCATAACGGAGCTTCCTCCTTCTAAAATAGTTTAGAAATATTTTAATGCAAAGTTGATAAGTAAATAATACGTTAATAGCATATTATACAACTAGAGAGCACATTTCTCCTGAGGGTAAAGCTCTGAGCAAGCAAAGTAAATCGGGAGAGTAATATCCAAGGGGGAAAATAAACTTTACTCTCATGTTGTATATTTTGCTTTATTCCTATCTCGACCGTAACTACTTTATTAACTTAAAAAAGGGGGCTCAATCGAAATAATTATATTTATTATTGAAATAATCAATAAATGATGTTTAGCATAAGAAATTATTACATTTATTTGATTCATCTATAACTTTTTAAGAAGGCTCTTAAACAATTAAATTTCATAGACTTTAAATTTAGTGGGAAATAGTACATTATACAACCAGGGAATAAAGTCGTACATATCTCCTGAGGGTGGATAAGCGACGCGAGCAAAGTGAAGCAAGGGAAGTAAATACCAGAGGGAGAAATAGACTTTGCTTCCAAGTTGCATATAGTACTTTATTCCTTCTGTAACGAGTAGCGACGACGCCATAATCGTCTCATTGTATACGCTAACTGATAGATGAGGGCAACACGAACTAGACGTTCGAATCACAGGTCCGTGCCTCGCGCTGGCTTATACATTAGGTATATATGCAAATAAGTCGCGCGTAGGTGGTTAGATATAGAAAGAGAGAGAGGGAAATAGATCACTCTTTCTATCTAAGCATTATTATTTTTGCCACCGTTGTATATCTTGCTTTACTTTTGCTACGTTCTCTCTTTATTTAGTTTTTTATTGTGTTCTACAATTAAGGTTAAAATCATCCGCGAGTTATTGGTGTTTTGTGAGTGTGTGTCTTAGTGGTATTAAATTCTTGTATGTGTAGGCGGATCACTGCACATAGAATTTAATACAAACTCTCTGATTACAGCTGAGCCACGCGCAGAACAACGTGGTGGATAGATACAAGGGGATAGAGAGAGATAGCAAGTCGGCATTTCTGTTGTACATTGGTTGAGTGCGAATATAAAGTAGGTGATTTCAATCATGCGCGCATTTAATGAGTTGATATCATTTATTATATTTCGCGACACGCTAAGTAATTAGGTTAATTGCTGCTAAATTTATTGGAGCTCGGCCTAAGCGATAATTTTCATTTATTTTTTACCTTTGTTTTTCTTTCTTTACTTTAATAAAAGTTAACTTATTTTCTTTGAAATCAAGTTTTTTGTTTAATCTGGTGTGGCGAAGAATCACCACGCCTGTCGACCTCATCACCTTAAATACATATTCAAGTTTAACCTTTAGACGCCCGGAAAACCAATATTTTGGCACATCATAAAACCTAGAAAAAACGATTTTTTTTAAATGCAGCTTTCTCAAAAACTATATATTTTTTTAAAAAATGTATATGTTTCTATACGTAAAAAATGCTAACTTTTAGGATAGGTGAGAGTATGCTATTTTACCTTATTTTTTTTAAACAAGTTTTCGAACGTTTTTTTTATATTTCCCATTTTAAAACATTGATACTATGGCACACATCGTGCTATTTTTTCAACTACGTCTTCTTACGATTCATTTATGCTTTTATTTATTAATGTAATAAAAATATTAACAACAATCTTTAAAATAAATCTTCGATCAAGTTTTTGGATCAATTAGAACCAAAGTTATGACGAACGAAGTTTATAAAAATAGATGAATTTTTAAAATTTTTTTCAATAATAGAATATTAAAACCATGTACTCTTCCAATAATTATGCTCTTTTACTATACGTTCACTGTTTTATTTATAAGTATATTGTTAGTGTTTGCAAAAACCTTCAGAATGAACCATTGCTAAACTTTTTTGGTCAATTAGAACAAAAGTGATAGCAATTTTAATTTTAAAAATGTGTTCAAAAATGAATAATCATTTGTTCAGTTTGAATTTCGCACCTGCAAGTGAAATTCAATTTGAAAGTAGTTAGTGCATGCCGCCGCTAGGTAGCAAAGTCGCGTTCCAAGCGTTCATTAGCAATATAGCGCATCGCAGTAGATAAGAAGAGATCGAATTGAAAAACAAATCGTCTAACTTTTATAATCTTTTTTTCGCTTTTTTAAAAGATTTTGAGTTAATTACAATGGCATCATCACTAGCCAAGATAAAGTGCAAGGACTTAAAAAAAGGCACACTATTACTCTAAAAATCCATTCAGAGGATTGAGCAATAAAACGGAGTCTTTGCAGCGCTTGTATCCAAAGATTTTAATACCATATTTACATCGGTATGCTATTTTGAAAATGATTGGACGGTCAGTTATGTCACAGTTTGTGACGATACAAAACATGATTCTTCTCATGCTTTAATGTCTATAAATTCAATTATAGAGAATATAAAGCAAAAACACATTGCGCAAGAATTAGAAGAAATCATAGTCATTTCGGATGGAGCCGCCAGTCATTTCAAAAATACATACTAATTTTACGAGTTTAGAAATTAAAAAAAAAATGGATATCTACTGCAACAGGATATGGAAAAGGTGCATGTGATGGAACTGGGGGTATAGTTAAACATTATGCCACAGTGCACAATTTGTCCAAGCAAAGTGCAAAATTCATTAGGAATGCAGAGGATTTTGCAACTCATGTGTTACTATACACTCCGTCTATCAACATTCTCCTTTTAAATAAAGAAGAACTAGAAGTTTTCCGACAAACGAAAAAAGTTAAATGACAAGAAAAAGCAAAAGGAGTCAAGGGAATACAAAAAATTCACTGCTGGGAAGCTGAACAGAATTTTGTGTTTACTTCTAGAACTTCATTGCATGAACGGGAAAATATGAATTAATAAATTCAAACTGAATAAATGATTATTTACTTTTGAACACATTTTTAAAATTAAAATTGCTATCACTTTGGTTCTAATTGATCTAAAAACTTGATCAAAGGTTTATTTCAAAGATTTTTGTTAATATTTTTATTACATTAATTAATAAAAGCATAAATGAATCGTAAGAAGACGTAGTTAAAAAAATGGCACGATGTGCCATAGTATCAATGCTTTAAAATGAAAAATATTAAAAAAACATTCGAAAATCTGTTTTAAAAAATAAGGTAAAATAGCATACTCTCACCTATCCTAAAAGTTAGCATTTTTTACGTATAAAAACATATAAATTTTTTTTTTTTAATATAGTTTTTAAGAAAATTGCATTTTGAAAAAAATCGTTTTTTCTAGGTTTTTTATGAATAACTCGGAGGGATCAACTGGCACCGCAAAAATCGAAACTAGACTGTATCCCTTACATTTATAACAAAATTCGTCTTGAAAAGTCAAAAATTGACGGAGATAGAGAATTTTGACTAATGAGGTCCATTTTCATTTTTTCACCTTTTACTTTAACATTTAACACAAAATAGGCTATAGTGTCGTGAAAAAATTTTTTTAAGCCGTATTTTGGGGGTTTCACATCTTCTTTTGAGTATTGGAACACATTTACATAGTTTTCATCCAAAAAAAAAATTCGATCCGTGACGGCCTGGATGAATCTGAATGGAATCAGCCATTTATAAATTAAATCTCATAATATTGTTTATCTCTTATAAATTATACCAGTTTCCACACAACCTTACAATTTAAACCTTTGTTGTTTGATTATAACAAATTGTTTTTAAATTATTTTAAAAAATTAACATTCAAATTTACAATAAATCTATAAATATATTAAATAAATATAAAAAATAAGTTTATAATGTAATGGCATCGCTGACGGCGCGTTGTAATTTTTTTTTAGTGGAAATCTTCGCCAATAGCCCTTAAAACCGCTTTTCATATAGTATATTATTTAATGTTATAGTTTTTTGTATGTTGTTTGTTCGTGAACAAGATATATCATAACATTTTTACTAAAATTTATAAATATTTTAACTAAATGTTTAACATTTTATATAATTATTAAATAAATCTTAAATCATAAATGTAATTAATAGTTTCAATTATAATGATTTTAATATAATAATTGATACATCATAATGTTTATTTAAATCTTTAATAATGTTATGTCTTATCATAATGTTTATTTAAGTTGATAAAATTAAATTTTATCGTAAAACAAATATTTAATAATTTATTTTAATAATTTTTTAAAGATAAATAATTATATCAAAATTATTGGCGATGGGAATTGCTTATTTAGATCATTTTCTGTTTTTTTTTATATAATAACCAAAAAAAAAATATATGAAAATTAGAAAACGTATTGTTAAAAATGTTATTGAAAATTGGAATAGATATAAATTTTATATGATTGGTAATATATATTATGAAGATATATTAACAAATGAAGATTACTTTAATTATATGTGAAAAGATAGAATTTTAGGAACAGAGACAGAAATTATAAGTTTTGTTTATATTTTTAATGTATATATAGAAATACATTATCCAAATTCAACAATTATTAATACATACGGAAATTGTTTAAATGAATTACAATTGTTTTTATTATTTACTGGAGATTATGATGAAGGACATTATGATGTTATTAATTATAATAATAATAATATTAGAAAAAAAATTATTCAAATTGAAAATAAAAATTATAATAATGAAAGGAAATCAAATGAAGACGTAAATGAAATAATTCCATTGAAAAAACAAAAAACTAAAGAAAATAATAATTTTAAAAACATAAAAAAGGTAAATTAATTATGCAGCATGAGGATGTTCTAAATCTATTAAATACTAAATTAAATAATGATAAAACAAAGATTTTAGTTAAAAATAAAAATATTGAAACAAAAAAAGACTATAATTTTAAAACTAATAAAAATTCAAAAAATATATTTAATAAAATAAGTATAAAATGTAAATATTGTTCAGCTATGTTTTGGAAAGAAGAAATAAAAAAATTCAATTGTTGTCAAAAAGATAAAATAGTTTTATCACCGTTAGTAAATATCATGAAAAATAAAAGTCTTTATTATTTTATGACACTACTTTTAAGCATTTAATTAGATATTATAATAATTTATTTAGTTTTGCAACATTAACGCAAATGTACATAATAAGGGAAAAGGTATGTATAATTTGAAAATTCAAGGACAAATATGCTATACAACTCCAAATAATTTATTTCCAAAAAAAAGAAGATCCAATTTGTGGTCAATTACATATTTATAATAAGGTAACTGCTATTGAAAAAAGATTAAAAAATAATAAAAAATTAACTAAAGAACATATGCATAAAATAAGAAATATAATGAATAATATTCCAATTTCTAAAAAATTTAAACATTTGCATCAAATATCTAATATTGAAAATGTTCCAAATTATAAATTATATATTTTAAGAAAAAATAATAAACAAAAATATAATTTTAATAAACTTTCAACATCAGAATGTGGAGCTGTTATTGTATCTGATTCTGGAATTCCAGATAATTATGATTTGTGTATATATCCTAATAATAATTCAGAAGAAAAAGTTACTCAAACATATTTAAATAGATTATCTCATCATGCAGATCCCATGGTATTTCCTTTATTATTTCCTCAGAGTGATTTAGGATGGAGTATAGGTTATAATAAACGTCTTAATGTAAAAAATGAAAAGTTAACTATTCTTTAAAGGGGCTAGATATTATTAGAAGCTGAAAAAAAACATGTATGATTTGATATAAATTGCTGATGTTTAAAAATAACTAATTTCATATAAAAATACATTTAATTTCAAACATTGTTTAGTTCAAAACATTTTCTATATCTTGAGAATTGAAGTGGTGTTGCTCGTTGAAAGTCTGGAACAAAAAACCCTTTACCGCAAGGTTTCTTCATGAGTTTTCATTGGATTCACTTGAAATTTTATGGAGACATTCAAAATTATAGTAAAATCCATATAAGTGGAGCAGATTTTAAATTAATTTATTTCTATTTATTTATCAACTTATTATTTATAATAATTAATAAAAAAAATTTTTTTAATTGTTTTTTTCAAAAATTTTTTTATTATTTGAATTTTTTATGAATATTTTACACTTGTATGGATTCTATTATAATTTTGAATATCTCCATAAAATTTAAAGTGAATTCAAGAAAAACTCATGAAGAAACCTTGCGGCAAAGGGTTTTTTGTTCCAGACTTTCAACAAGCACCACCACTTCAATTCTCAAGATATAGAAAATGTTTTAAACCAAAAAATGTTTGAAATTGAATGTATATTTATATGAAATTAATTATTTTTAAACATCAGCAAATTATATCAAATCATACATGTTTTTTTCAGCTTCTAATAGTATCTGGCCCCCTTAATATTATTTACATGGAGTAGCATATAGATTAGACGGAACAAATTTCAGTCCGATTTTATATTGTCGTAGATTGACACAACAGTATCCGCATTAGAGTTTAATCTTACAAATTTTTTCTTTGTAGCAAAAAAAAACTCGATTAAACGCATAGTTTCCTCGACAAACTTGACCTTAAAATACGATACATTGAAAGGTTGTATTAAACTTTTTATGTATAGTATTTTGGTGGATTTCTTAAGTTGTTCGTATTAGAGTTTAATCTTACAAATTTTTTCTTTGTAGCAGAAAAAAACTTGATTAAACGCATAGTTTCCTCGACAAACCTGACCTTAAAATTAGATACATTGCAAGGTTGTATTAAAATTTTTATGTATAGTATTTTGATGAATTTCTTAAGTTATTCGCACTAGATTTAAATCTTACAAATTTTTTCCTTGTAACAAAAAATCTTGATTAAACGCATCGTTTATTCATAAGTTAGAATCAAAAATATTATTGAAGGCGGACAGCTTTGTCATGCTCTTAATTGATTTAAAAGATCTTGAGTTCTATCAGCTAATTCAGATATAACTTATGTTTCTGTTGGTGATTGATTTTCACTAACAAGGAGAGCACCCAACTTCCGGGAAACGGATTTGACTGAAACTGCAAAATATGATTTTTTGATGGAAAGAAATGAACCCGTATTTTTTCTTTTTGTCGAATAGCATTTACGTTCTCATAAAAGCCTTTATGAGAACTTAAATAAACAAAGAACTAAGTCTCTTACAGAAAAATGCATAAAAAATAAAATAAAGCACGAACTGCATGCTTCAATTTAAGCTTTGTCGCATTAAAAAAGCTTTAGTTGTTCGAAAGTTATTCTTAATTAAATATTACCACGTATTCACTTAATATTTTTAACATATAAAATATGATCAATTTTTCACGTTATTTCATAAATATATTTTAATCTCCTGTAACTTTTGAACCACTAAAGATTTTTTTATGCAACAAATCTTAAATTTAAGCATTCAATTCGTGCTTCATTTTATCTTCTATGCATTTTTTTGTAAGAGTCTTGGTTTTTTGGTCATTTAAGTTCTTATAAAGGCTCTTATTCGCTATATTTAAAAAAAAATGTTTATATCCTTGTCGAATCCGTTTCCCGGAGGTGGGGTGCTCTCCTTGTAAGTTAAAATTTAATAAATTTATCAATAGAATTTTATTACATTTCTTAATGTTAATATATATCAAGAAACTTTGTACCAAGTTTCAGACCTTTAAAGTTTTATTATAATAGAAATAATATTTAGCTTGATTGAAGTGCCTCACAACATACGTGGCTAAGTCACAACTAACGTATTTTGAGAAAAATGCAAATAACTTCTATCTTTTGAATGATTTTAAATCGCTTGTTAACCAATATACTATTAGATTCACTGATGAAAATTATAATTTTCGCACATATTTCGAAAAATCTAAATTGATTTCTTAGAGAGAAAAATAATTTTTTAATATGGACTAAGTTAACTTTGATATGACTACGGACTTGGCGAGTTTTGAAAAAAAAAAAATTTGAAGGACTACTGACATTATAACAATATAAAAATTTTATAAATTTTCAACAAAATAATAATAATATTTATTATTATTGCATGTGCTTACGAGTGTGTATTTGTGAGCGTATTATGTGTATATGTAAGTATATGCGTGTGTATATTCATAAAAATACACATCCCTACTGAAAAAAATGACATGAGATCTCACGTGAGATCTCATGTGAGATCACACACAAGATCTAACATGAGATCTTACGATTGAAAATGAAACGAGATCTCATATGAGAACTCACGTGAGATCTCATGTGAGATCTCATGCGCGAAAAGTATAATTTTTCCTGATACCCGATCTCACATAAGATCTCACATGAGATCTCATATAAGATCTCGTGTGAACTGAAATAAAATTTTTTTGGACATGAGATCTCACATGAGATCTAATGTGAAAAAAAATTTGATTTTTTCCTACACTTATAGTTGTAATTAATGTCAACAAATCTAAAATCTTAATTTTGGTCTATAATTCAATTTATTTATATATTATTTATATATTAATGAAATTACGATTAAATGATTCTACACTACATATACAAAACAATCGTTATCTAAAGCATGCTATTATGGATTATGGTTTTAAACTATATTCGAGCCTAATTATACTTGGCGATTGAATAATAATAGAAAAAAATTTTTTACGAAGATTTGGACGTTATTTACAAATAATATTTAAGATACCAGTCACTACAATTATGCATATCGCCTTTTACACTCGAGAAGGCCATCACTTTGAGTCAAACTTTCTGAAGTGGGCCACTAAAAATCGAGTAGTTGAATTTAATATAATTTTTCACAGATAATTGAAGGTTTATATGTCAAAATCAATGTCTTAAAATATTTTTGGAAAATTTCAATTTTTGAAATATTTATAAACAAATGAATTTTTTTTCGCTATTTTGATAAAATAGTGATTTCTCAGCAACTATTCGATAAAAATTAACGAAATTTGGTTTACATATGTATTAATACTAATAGAATAATATACTAAAAACTTTTTTTATAAAAACCGAAAATTATTTTCAAAAAAACCATTTTGCAATAAGCTATTGAAAATTTATTCAACTTCTCCTAAGGCTAGGAAATTTTTTCAGGGGGGATTTGATTTTTAAAGCATAAAACTAAAAATACGTGGAAGAAAATTTTAGTGCACTTAATTAGAAAAATAATTATGCATTTTTAAATATTGGAGTATGAGCGCAGACTGACTGGTTTTTGGCTTGTAAAATGAAAACTACTAAGAGAATTACTATGGTGTCAATAGAAAATTTGTAGAAAATTAAATTCTCAAAAAAATGAGAGGTCAAGCGATCTGATCGGTTTATTAGAACCAAAAAAAATTTGGAAAAACGGGAGAATTTTTCGTTTTTTTCAAAAATTCATAACTTTGTTATTTATGAAGATTAAGAGCTGAAATTTGGCATCGAAGTAAATAATTATATCTTCTTTTAACGGTCCGAAGGCAGATACTATCGGATTATTAGTTTCTGCGAATTTGCAATTTTAATTTTTTTTACGCTTTTTTTTGTCAGGTTGTTATTAATTTTTTAAAATCGTTGTACATACTTTTCCAAAACGGTTTTGAAAACTAGAAATAAAATACCATTAAACATTATTCCAAGTTTTTATTATGAAATATGCACTATATAACATCAATGTAAACGGCCGAGCATGCGACGGACAGTAAAAAGTGGGGATGTACGGGGAAGCAATATAAATATACAGGCGCGTGCCGTAAAGCGTTTAATTTTTTTAATTTTTTACACTATTTTAATAAAAACTTAAAATTATGTTCAATAGTATTTTATTTCTAGTTTTCAAAACCGTTTTGGAAAAGTATGTACAACGATTTTAAAAAATTAATAACAACCTGACAAAAAAAAGCGTAAAAAAAATTAAAATTGCAAATGCGCAGAAACTAATAATCCGATAGTATCTGCCTTCGGACCGTTAAAAAAGATATAATTATTTACTTCGATGCCAAATTTTAGCTCTTAATCTTCATAAATAACAAAGTTATGAATTTTTGAAAAAACGAAAAATTCTCCCGTTTTTCCAAATTTTTTTCGGTTCTAATAAACCGATCAGATCGCTTGACCTCTCATTTTCTTGATAATTTAATTTTCTACAAATTTTCTATTGACACCATAGTAATTCTCTTAGTAGTTTTCATTTTACAAGCCAAAAACCAGTCAGCCTGCGCTCATACTCCAATATTTAAAAATGCATAATTATTTTTCTAATTAAGTGCACTAAAATTTTCTTCCACGTATTTTTAGTTTTATGCTTTAAAAATTAAATCCCCCCTGAAAAAATTTCCTAGCCTTAGGAGAAGTTGAATAAATTTTCAATAGCTTATTGCAAAATGGTTTTTTTAAAAATAAATTTCGGTTTTTATAAAAAAAGTTTTTAGTATATTATTCTATTAGTATTAATACATATGTAAACCAAATTTCATTAATTTTTATCGAATAGTTGCTGAGAAATCACTATTTTATCAAAATAGCGAAAAAAAATTCATTTGTTTATAAATATTTCAAAAATTGAAATTTTCCAAAAATATTTTAAGACATTGATTTTGACATATAAACCTTCAATTATCTGTGAAAAATTATATTAAATTCAACTACTCGATTTTTAGTGGCCCACTTCAGAAAGTTTGACTCTTTTCAGTGAGGTCTGGAGCGGTGCCGTTCGTATACAAAGGTTTGTACAGAATTTGTGTATTCAAAAATTGAGATACTTATTTCATATCACAGACAAATTCATGTATACGAGGCTCGGGGTCAGTTCACCGATTAATGACAGTTTTTCTAATCAATAGGTAGTGTCGTTCTATGACGCATGCTGCATCTGGTTCAGATTACGGCATAACACGCCTTACCAATTGTTACACAATTTGCATGTCACCGTAAAAACAGTTGCAGCTTTATTTATGTCTTAGAACATTATGACAAACTACCTTCAATGAACTGACAGTGACTTAGTACTTATTATCTTTTTTTATCATACTGATAAATTATTTTTACATATCAATTACAATAGCGTCTTACAGATTTAAATAATATAGGTTCTTCTGACTCGAAAATTATTGATTTTACTTTTATTTTAAAGTATTATCGCAATCTTATTGCTTCTTTTCATAATTCAGTCGTGAATCTACCGTAATCTGAAAAATTTCAAAATCGTGCTCGAATATAATTATAAACCATGATATATAATCATATTCATACAGACTATTCACACAGTTTTCATAGTAAGAATTATATTTGCATGCAATTTAAGTCCAAACATTAGAAGTAAGATGATAAATTGATCTTATTATTATGCTATTCGTCAAGAGCAGGTCGGAGCAGATTCGATACCGACCGACAATTGAACATCCTTTGTTTAATTTTCTCCTACTAAACGTAATGGAATGCATTAAAATTTCAAATACATTCACGAAATTTATTTCTGTATTGCACTCACCAAAATAATTAAAGGAAAATTTAAAAATTAAACAATTCTATACTACAACTGTTTATTAAACTGTAAGGACGGTTACTTACTTTTTGTTTAAAATATGATGAATATTATGAAAAAAACATCTATTATACAATCATGTATGTATAAAAAATTGCGCTCGATAACAATTTCTTTTGAAACAGTATAATTATTTAATTTATGATTAAATAACATTTTTACCTCTCGGTCGGTAACCACATTTGCTTCAGCTTACTCTTGAAGATGAGGTATAGTAACGTCCTCTATATAGGCTTAAGGTGTGAGTGTATTTGTTGTATGAGTGTTGGCTGAATGGTTGGTGAGTGAGAGTTTTTATTTGATTTTATTCTTGACTGCGTCTTATGCTATTGCGTACGCTTGTTATTTTATTTTATTATGTATTAAATTTAATTCTTTTAAATTTTAATATTGTGACTGATAGATATTGTATGACTGATTTTTAATTATATGATTATTTTTATTTATATTGCGTGTATTTTATGATTACTTTGTGATATCACTTTTATTTATTTTAGTTTGTGACTTACTTATTCAGTATTATTGGATTTATTGACTGACTGTGATGTTACGTCATAAACGTATCGTTTTTTATTAACATTGGTAAATCAAATTCCTCAGTTATTGAACAGTCGCATTATTTCATTGTTAAGCGAAATTAAGTAGATCATAAGAAAAGAAGCGAAACGTATGTTTCGAAATTTCAAAATGAATTTTA
This sequence comes from Anastatus disparis, assembly GCA_017163975.1. Lineage (NCBI taxonomy): Eukaryota > Metazoa > Arthropoda > Insecta > Hymenoptera > Eupelmidae > Anastatus > Anastatus disparis. The sequence goes on along the minus strand of JAFFSR010000314.1, from coordinate 4,380,586 downwards.
CAAATCCTAAAAACATTACGAAACATATTATCAAAATTCAAGAAAATTTATAAATAAAAATTGATGTAAAAGACAATAAATCTCATAAACAAAATAAGTATAAAAACCAAATGAAACAAATGATATTCGGAATATTACCCTGGGTGTCTTATTGGTAATACGTTTACACTGCCCGTCAAGTTTATATTTCAAAGCAATTGCCATTATTAAATATACATGTATCAATTATTAAAATATATACGCGCATAAAAATCAATTATATTAAAAGTGTTAAAAAATATCAATAAACCTCGAGAATCTATTACATATTGTGCCTATTCATTTGTCTGCCCATACCTAGCACCAATCTACTGAGAAATACTACAAGGTAAGAATATATAATTATTTAATAAACTCTTTATTTTCAAGAATCAAGTTTATCCTTTAATACTATTCAATCGTGAGAGCGATTTTGTTCAATTAAATATTGGTGGAGTTTTTCCACCACTAGATTCATACATCTCTATCTTTATACATTTTATAAATAAATTCAATATTTTAAACATACATAAGTTATATATATATATTTAATGCAATTAATTAATATAATTAAATAACATATACACTTTTATTTACACACTTTTATTTAGTCCTGGTGCAAGCCAGGACTTAACAGTGATATTAATTGTGCAATATTAACATTTACATATATATTTATACTTTTTGTGTAATATTTATTGTTTCTATATTTACAAATTGTATTACACGTTTTTGTACTCTTTTACAAAATAAAATAATATCTATCTATATCTATCTACCTATAAGTAGAATCGGTGGTAGCGAAGGGACTAAGACCCTTGGCTCATGCTGTAGTAGACCGGGGTTTAATCCCCGGGAAAATTTTAGAAAAATTTTTCTGAATTTTTCTCTGTAAAATAGAACTAGGAGACCAGGAGAAACCAATTAAAAATTCCCCCTGGCCAATATTTGGTACGAAGAAATTAATCAATTCGAAATATTTTTTATATGCATAAAAATATTTTATTGGAGGAAAAAAATTTTATTTTTATTGCGAAATATTAATTTAAAATAAAATTAATAACTTCCAGTATGAGATATTTTCAAGTTTAAGAAATATCTTATGTATGTTGAGCAATATTTCATTGATATTTAAAAATGTTATTTTCACTGAAGGAATTAATGATATTGATATAAAAAGTATTTTACCTATAACCAGAAAGAATCTATTCGATACAATAAAATTTTTTTCGTTACAAAGAAATTTTTTTTCCAGTGAAACTATTAGATTAAGTAACGGTTGTATCATCTGTCTTTTATTCTTATCATGGAGCGACAAAGACAGAATTAGGTTCAAGTAACAACCGCTAATTGAGTTAGGTATATGAATAGGAGTCTAAGATCGTCTATGATAATGAAAATTAATATGGTTGGAATATATATTCAAAATAGATTAACGGTAGGCCGGAGTAGAACCTGATACCGACCGAGTAACAATTGAGTTGTTTGTTATTTACTCAAGTTTTAATCGGTGTATCTGGAAATTAAAGGTCGAGCGCAATAGATATTATTATTATGAACATTTATGCACAAGAAAAAAAATATCTACCAGTTTGTTTTTGAGAAAAGTAAGTAACGCGAAAATATTATAAACATAAACTTTTACTTTGGCGTTACTTACTTTTCTCAAAAACAAACCGGTAGATATTTTTTTTCTTGTGCATAGATGTTCATAATAATAATATCTATTGCGCTCGACCTTTAATTTGAAGATACACCGATTAAAACTTGAGTAAATAACAAAAATGCCAATTAGACAAGGACAGCGAATCCGGTCTGCTCTTAAATAATGAATACTATTTTTTCCATTAAGAAATGATAAGTTGATTGAAAAAAAATTTTCTCTTATTTATTTTTTAGTCTATTTTTAATTATGATAAATTTTATTAAAAACGGAGCAATTTATTCTAACATATTTTAACAATGAAAATAATACTGTTAATTTATCTCAAAATAATACTTTTAATCTTATTTAAATAATGAAAATAATTTCAATTTATATAATTCATAGTAAAGGTTGAAATATTTTTATCTTACCTGCAAGAAATAAAATGTTGGCTCTTGAATATTCGCCTTTGCGACTCGAAGGATTACAGTGAAGTTGACGGTGATTATTTTTAACGGAGTGAAATCCGTTATTATCAAAGTCCTCACAATCGTCTGACACAAAAGACACAAGAGTATCTTTTTTTCGTACTCGTCGTATACATCGGGTTTGTTCCAAATGCTTCTCGGGGTTGCGCACGCCGTGTTCACAAAATTTATCACGCGTTAAATAGCTCTAAAGAAGCTTTCTGATTGGTCGATGCAGCTTATCTATAAAGAAACCCTCAGTATATGCAACAGATTTTCGGACACAGTAATATATTAAGCATTACTCGTACGCAACTTCAAAAAGCGTGTTTAACACAGCCATTTGTATGCGAACGTAATTTCGTAAGCAAGACAATGAAAAGTCTGTAAACGCATCCATATGATGCAATACATATATATATATATATATATATATATATATACACATAAATTTTGCGAATACGGCGTGTGCAACCCCAAGAAGCATCTGAAACAAAGCCGATATATTAGAAAAGAACAAAAAAAAGATACTCTTGTGTCTTTTGTGCCGGACGATTGTGAGGACTTCGATAATAACGGATTTTACTTCGTTAAAAATCACCACTGTCAAATTCACTGTAGTCCTTCGAGTCACAAAAGCAAATATTCGAGAGCCAACATTTCATTTTTGGTAGGTAAGATGAAAATATTAAATCCTTTACTATGAATTTTTATAATACTTTTAAATATGATTGAAAGTATTTTTTCTACATAAATTAAAAGTATTATTTTCATTGTTAAAATATGTTAAAATAAATTGCTTCGTTTTTAATAAAATTTATTATAATTGAAAATAGACTAAAAGATAAATGAGAAAAAAATTTTTTTTTAATCAACTTATTATTTTTTAATAAAGAGAATAATATTTTTAATTTAATCTATTCTGAATATATATTCCAACCATATAAATTTTTATTATCATAGACGATCTTAGGCTCCTATTCATAGACCTAACTCAAGTAGCGGTTGTTACTTGAACCCAATTGTGTCTTTGTCTCTCCATGATAAGAATAAAAGACAGATAATACAACCGTTACTTGATCTCGTTAATAGCTACACTGGAAAAAAAATATATTAGTTGTTATGTCCGGTCACCTTAAATAGGTTTACTCGGACATGTGTTTGTTTGGGATATTTCTTGTTGGTATTGTTAAATATTTTTTGGTTTTTAAAAGACTGCGGGATAGAGGAGCTTAATCGCTTACCTTGTCTTAACTGCTGGCTGCGTGGTCGAAAGCAAAGGAGTTTATCTACTTAATAAACTTTACACTGAAGGGCGCAGTGCTCCTCTCTGGTTGCCCGTTTGTTAATTATTTAGGAACTGGATTAATGGCACTTATGTTCGCAGAGATTATTTTTGTATATTTTTGTAAATGATATTTATTTTATTTTATTACAAATGTTGTACAAGCTATTGATAAGTGAATCGCGCAGATTTACAATAATAAATCGGAAGAAACCTCGTTAGTATTTTTATTTATTTTTATTTGAAAATAAAATAGGAAATATTCTTTTTATTAACACACTTTTTCCCCTAGCAGTAAGTTGTATAAAAATCGCGTTTTTATTGGGCTGACTTGTTAAAATAAGCGCGCGACCAAATTAAGTTATTTCGCTTGTAATTAAATTTAAGAAGGAAATAAAGCGCGAGTTACAAGTTTTTATTGATACGATTTTACACTTGATTTATGTGCAAGTCGAAAAAGGTGTTACCCTTGCGAGGTCTAACTGCGGACTGACTTATTAAAATTATTTTTCTCTGCAAGAAAGGTACAAATCTAGAAATAAAATGCAAGTTTGTCAAAATTTAATAGAGTCCCATTGGTCAGTTCGGCCGTGAGAAACTCTTTAGAATCTCACATTCGGTGACAGAAGATATCTTCTTATCACGCCTAAAAATGCTGAGGTAGCGTATACGGCGCGCGAACTTACTGCTTTTCTCTTAAGACTAATACAAGAAATTAAATTTATTTTTTTAATACAGTATATTCCTTATTACTAAAAGATTCATTTATTTATCTACTTATATGTATTTATTAATGTTATTTAGGGAGAGAACTGCAAATAAATATGTTTATATGCATACATAATGTATATGCGTATATATAATTATATATACGTACGCACATTTATATGTATAATAAGAGGTTAAAAAAATTAAAACGAAAAATGATTTTTCGTACGTCCGTGATTATGCGGATGTAACACCCCCACCGTGAAAACAAAGCAATAAGATTTTAATTGTTTTGCTTTGGGGTTCCCAACAGTTTGAGCTCGATGTCTCGGATGGTTTTTCTTGATGGTGGCATAGAGTTAGATCTGCTGAGTCCTCTTCTTGGCGGATTCAATGATTCCGTTGACCCAGTGGCTGTTCCGTGTTCTGATGTTTTATCCTTCTCTGTACGTTCGGGCTTAGCCAGGCTCGTAAGCAAATGTGTTATCGAGCCGAAAATGGCTCCCAGGAGTCTTGTACTCCATCCATATACCGTGTATAGAGTGTATCCGCGGATTATGGTGTCGAAGATTAGTTTGATTACTTGGCATAACAGGATAATCATTAATATTCCTGCCGAATATTCGCGTAGATTCTGCAGGTCTTCCGGTGTGTATATTCCATTTTCCAAGACTTCTGAGATGCTGGCGTGTTTCCAGGTCGGTTGGACAAATGGTTTTAGGGTTTGTGGTAGGTTTACCTCCGTTGCTGTAAGGTGAATCTTAAACCATTTCTCGCTGATTTTGAAGATACTTGGTATAAGTGTGTTGCAATCTCTAATCGTTCCTATTTGCGCTAGCACCTTGCTGATAGGTTTGGCGAAGTACGCTTCGTCATCGCAAGTCACTGGTACTTCGTAGTAGCATTGTTCTGTTTTTCTTATTTTGCAGGATCGTGGTACACATTGAATTATGTGGGCGACTTCTTCTGCTGCTATGGCTAAATAACCTTGCTTCTTCATAACTTTCATGGCAAAAGGTCTGGATTTGAGAACGCCAGAGGTAGAGCATTTTCTATGATTTGCTTCTCCAATATACATCGGTGCAGGACTATGTCACGATATAGTGATCCTAGTTGTTTATCGAGATGTCTTCCGAGATTCATTATTTTTGCGTTAAAATATGTAGTAAGGATGATATCTGGTACCTCCAAGCTTTTTCGGGTGGTGAATGATTTGCCTCTTGTGGTTTCCAAAATGAATAGTTCTGTTTGATCCGTTTTAATTAATTTATATCCGCATAGCATTTCTTCTCCAGTTTTGGTTAGACCAAAATTTATCTTCCCAGTTGAATTACCAAAGTAGATAACAGGAGCGTTCGAATTGTTATCAACCATACGTGTCCCTATACCTTCATATAGGATGGTGAATTCATCGAACTTACATGTGGATCCCATTACTGGAGTCCAGAAAATGCAGCTTTCTTCCTCATCAATGCATCTACCGCTGGTGTAGCTGCATCGAGTTCCGGTGCTTAGGATCACCATATTCTTTTTTTATCTACGGTGACCTCGTAGTCTGTTGCTTTGATCTCCAGCTTCGCAGTTACGACTACCTTTTCGTATTCATATCCATTATCATTGTAAGTTGTACCCTCACAATATCCGTTTGCATCCAATCTTCCGGCGACTGTGACAGTCCTTCTATTGGTCGCGTTCACCAATAGATTATTTATTACGGAGCGTCCATATTTATATTGGCCATATCTAACGAGATCTTTGCATGCTTCTCTCGTTGCCAACTCCATGAATGTGGTAGAGCCTCCTTTTACTTTTGAGTTGTGCGAATGCATACCGCAATACGTAATTTCCTGCTCTACCTTTATTCTACATTGGTAAGCTCGGACCTTGAAATATTGAGTATGTTGTAGCAGCTGGAGGTATATTTCTTCTTCAGCAGGTGCTGCGTCGGATAGCACGCAGTCTCCGACTTCTGTAAGTGCTATAGTCGTTATGTTGGGGGTGGCAGATCCGCATTCATATGTCGTAAAAGTGACGGCGACTCGAATATAAGTGTACAAAAAGAACATTAATTTGCAGTTCATCCTCCTATAACAAAAAAAAAATAACTTAAGATTATTCGTAGACTCATTATGCTGATACAGGTATGGTTATTATGTTGCGTAGTTACAGTTGATTGAGGTTATAAGCATTTTTACCCAATTACTAAGATAAATTTTTAAAGATGCGTGATTAGGTAAAGTGAATTCACCAACTTGCTTAAGTTTCTTTATTCGTTATTACATCCAAAGAAAAGAAAAATTTGGATATGCACACGTATCACAAAGCAAAGAAATCGAATGATAAAAAATAAATAATACGCAGATTTACGTTAATTATCGTTATGCGTATTCACTTTAAGAAATCTTTAGTCAAATGTAGAGTTCTGATCATTATCGATCGAGCTTTCAGATCTTAGTTTCGTTAAGCGCAATTTATTTGGGTGTACAATTTTCGTAGTATTTTTAAAAGAAATTTTAATATTTCTACCATTTTCTAATATCTCAAGAATTCTATGTGGCCCGGTATACTGCGGTTGAAACTTTCCTTTTCTAGGTTCTATTAATAGCATTACGTGATCATTAACCTTAAAATTACACGGGTTTAACTTCCTATCGTAATATTCCTTGGAACGTCTTTTTGCGTTATTAAGATTTTCTTTAGCTAATTCGTGTATTTCTAACAATTTTGATCTTAATCTAGTCAAATAGTCATAATAAGTATCGGTAGTATTTTCCCCCAATACCGCCCTCGCTGATGGAACGCGAGCTATCTTCCCATATACGCATTCGTATGGGGTAAGCTTCGTCCCTTCATGAACGCTGGTATTGTAGGAAAATGTCGCACATTCACACCATTCATCCCATTGTCGTATATTTGATACATAGTTCATTAACCATTCCTTTAACGAGTGATGCATTCGCTCAATAGATCCATTGGATTGAAGGTGAAATGCGGTGGTAGTACATGTTTCAATTTTACACATTTTCGCGACGTTTTTCATTAATGAACTGATAAAATTTGCACCTTGATCCGTCAGGACTATCCTTGGTGACCCATGAATAAAAACAAATCGTTTTAGAAAAGCATCGGCAATTGCCGTTGACGTAGTGGAATCTAAAGGGACAGCTATACAAAATTTTGTTAGCAAATCTTGCATCGTCAAAATGTACATGTTCCCATTTCTGGTCCTGTCCAATGGACCTACGATATCTAACGAAATTTTTTCGAAGCTAGAACCCGGTGTGTCTGTTAACACCATAGGTTGCCTAACCTTATTTCTAACTAGTTTATTTAGTTGACAAGTGCGACACGCGTTGACAAAATTTTGGATTCCCGCTTTCATATTTGGCCAAAAATAGTGTTGTCTAACTCGGGTATATGTCTTTGTTATACCTTTATGGCCGTTTATTGGTGATTCGTGAATTTCGCGTATAATTTGTTCACGCAGATCTACTCCTGGTATTTGTATTAAGTTTTTACAGATTATTATCTTAGTTTGAGAATCTGAAAATATATCTTTCAACAGATCGACAATTTCACTCCACGTGATATCGTCTATCTGTTCTGTTTTCGAAATTCTCAAGGATACCAGAGACGTTGTTTGGCATACGTCTAGCAGCGAAAAAATAGCATCCTTGAAAATTTCTCTATCTGTTTGTATATGCAGATTTTCTTTAATTGGCAAAGCTATCAGAATCTTTTTGTCATTTTCAATGACTTTTGCTCTTGCAAGGACAATATCTTGCAGGGGCGGAAGTCTTTGTTCTTGTTGCAGAAAAAGTGCTCCTGAGTCGAGAGGTTGATTTTTTTGTGTTATGAAATAGGTCAGATTGTCTTTTGCCATGAGAAAGTTATCTCTCGTTTCGATTATATTTCGTGATGGTCGAGGTCGATTTGATTCGTCTCGACCTATCTCATACTCAACAGATAGAGGAGCTTCATTCGCCCTGGACGGATTTGAATGTAATTCGTCCCTGAGCGATTGATGATCCTCAGAAATATTTGTATTTTCATTCATAGCATCGTCAGTCACGTGAGCGTCTTCGGGTGGTTTATTTGCTGTAGCTTCTAAAGATTCCTTAAGGATGTCTAGAGTCCGTGACAGTTCGTCGGCTGGCAGTTTATATCTGTCTTGCTCGATTTTAGTCAATTTTACGCTTGTTAGTATACTGTCGAAGGGTATCTTATCGTCATAGTCAAAAGAATATATATGTTCGTCTCCGTCTTGACGCGTTAACCATCGTATAGATATTACTTTATTATTTGATTTAATGTACTGTTTGCTTTGGCATAAATAAAAACTGTCCTTACTGTTTCTTACTGCTAGGAAGTCATTCTTTTTAAACAGTGTCTCGGTTGCGATTGACTCTAAAGCGTTTATTTTATAGACCGGCTTACACGTATTTTCCTCGGAAGTTATCTTAACGATTTCTTTAGTTTCCGATTCACGTATATTTTGCACTTCGTTATCCGGAGGGTTACGTGATAGCGCGTCGGCGACGAAATTAATTTTTCCTGGAAGATATCTGATTGCAAAGTCAAATTTGTCTCTTAATTCAAAATACCATTTTTTTAATTTAGATGTACAGTCCTTTATTTTGTGCAGCCAAACGAGAGGTTGGTGGTCAGTTATAAAGGTGAAATGTCGGCCAATCAGACAATAGTCGAATTGATCGCCGCAAAATCGCATTGCGAGTAGTTCCTTTTTGATAGTGCTATAATTCATCTCGGTTTTTGTAAGCAATCGGCTTGCGTAAGCTACAGGTAAATCTGAATTTTCCTTCTTTTGAGATAGGACACCACCGACTGCGTAGTCTGAGGCGTCTGTTGTTACAAAGAATTCCTCTTCGAAGTTTGGATGTTGCAAAATTGGTTCATTAATTAGGCAGTTTTTGAGCGTCTCAAAAGCTATTTCCTGTTCATCTGACCAATTGAAAGCTACTGCTTTCTTCAAAAGGTTTGTCAATGGCTTTGCGATAGTTGCAAAATTTGGGATGAAACGTCGATAATATCCGCACAGACCAAGAAATTGGCGTATTCCCTTGACATTTCGTGGACGAGGGAATTTTTCGACAGCTTGGGTCTTATTTGGGTCTGGTCTCATGCCTTTATGACTAATCTCGTGACCAAGAAATGTCACTGATGTTTCGTAAAATTGGCACTTTAAGGGATTTAATTTTAGGTTAGATTTCCTTAAAGTCTCTGTGAATTCCAGAAATAATTCGTCTAGATCGTTTAGATTTTCCGCAAATAGTATGACGTCATCAATATATCCTAGCTTTCCTTTTCCTTTCGAGCTTAGATCTAACGGTTTATGCCCTAATATTTTATTGGTTAATTCTTGAAAAGTACTTGCCGCTGTTCGAATTCCGAAAGGCATTCTTTTGAAGTGAAAGTGACCATAAGGAGTAGAAAAGGCTGTTTTCTCTCGGTCTTCTTCTCTAATCATCACCTGATGGAAACCTGAATACATATCCACGACGATAAAATAGCGAGCCCCGCCGAGCTGCTCGACTAAATGCGTAATATATGGGATTGGATGTGGATATGGCTTGATTTTTTCATTTAATTTTCGGAAATCGACTACAACTCTCCACTGTGGCTTCCCTTCAATATCGTCTTTCTTTTTGACGACCCAGAGAGGGCTGTTAAAAGGCGATTCACTTCTTTCGACTATATCTGATTCTAACAATTTACTTATTTGCTCGTAAACAACTTCTTGCAATTTTTGAGGTATTGGATACTGTCTTACGTTCACTGGTTCTTCGTCGTAGGTTTCGATTTTATGTTCGATTATGTTAGTGGCAGAAAGGGGTTCTCCTTTCAAATCAAAAAAAAATCAGCAGTTTTTTCAATGAGCTTCTGCAGCCTTGCTTCGTTTTCTTCCGCTATATGGTTTTTAGGTATGTCGTTTAATATACATTCTGTTCTGTTTTTGACATTAGCATTGTATACTCGCTCAAAATTTTTGTGTTTTGAACTTCGATTATCCTTTTTATATGGCTTGACGTAGAATTCAGTGACAGTATTTATGTCTAAGATAGTTCTGTTGATGCATGGTTCTATATCAGAGTAATTTACATAAGTTTCTATTGGTTGATTCACCTGATTTATTTCGACATAGTCCAGCAAATTTGCACCTGGAAGGAAATCTCGAATTATTATATCTTCTTCAGTGGTTTCTGTGCTTTCGTTATCTGATATTTCAATTTCCCCTTTTGTTAGACTTGTGCTTACCGTGTTGCGCGGAGCTTTTTCGGGCTTAGCATAAGTCTTGTAGGTGCTATGTCGCACATTGTCACCGTCGCTTACCGTGTTGCGCGGGGCGTTTTCGGACTTTGCGTACGATGGTTTTGGATTTCGGCCGGGGGATTCGATTAAATTTGCGATAGAGTTCGGAGCGTCATCGTCTACCGTGTCACGCGAAGCATTTTCGGACTCAACGCATGACGTTGCAGAATTGGGTAACACCTGCACAGGAACCTTAGATTTAGGAATTATATTTTCTTGAATTTGAAGGTCTTCTTCGGAAGATGAGCAAATAGTACTGTCTGAGTAGCGTCTCTGAAAGACTCGATCGTATTCTTCACCATATTCGAAAGTAATTAAGTCATTGATTAGTTCATCGGCTGACCTCGTATCATCTACATTGGCCTGCATAGAAATAAGAGAAGGTGCTTGGTTCGTGACGTTAACTTCTTTTATATCTTCTATATCCATGAAGAGAGTGCTATCTTTGTCTATAAAAATTTTCTCGTTACGATGCTGATAATATTTCTGTGTTGGTTCTAGAGTTAGCGGTGTTATTTTTAGGTCGATATCAAAGATATTGGTATTGAATACCTCTATGTCAACGTAGCCTTGGTCGTTGATTGCCATGATGTTTCCTGCCACTATGCCTTTTTCGTTAAATTTTATTTTCCTAATATAGCCATATTCATCTTCTGGGTTATTCAACGGGAAACGTACAGTTGCGGTTGCTAGAGCAGGTATTCTTTTAACGTCTTTTAAATTTACGAAAGGCAAGGTTTTGTCCTCGAAAATTAGTGCCTTTCGATAGAAATCGAGGCTTGCACCGTGCTGCTCACAGAAGTTTGAACCTATAATTGCTTCTGTTTTCATCGGACAATCATTGGCGACTATAATGATCTCTGTTGGGGATCCATATATGTCAATGACGCATGTACCAATCGAAGGTATATCGGTTTCCGATATTCCTCTTAACAATGGTCGGTTTGATTCGTTAACCATTACGTCTCCGTTAAAAATGCCTATTTTGGCTATATTGGGCTGCGCACCTGAATCAACCATAGCTTCAACAAAATTATGTAGAAATTGTGGGGATTCCACGATGACGATTGGCGTTGTTTCTTCTAAGTTGACGGTGTAGATGTAAGTTCTGTTACAATCGCGTTCACTGGACGCGTTTTCTCGGTTGCCACTCCAGGAGCGCCCTTCGCTGGAGCGTTCGTCTCGTTTTTTTGTTGATTCTCTTTGACCCATTTTAATTTACGGCACTCTTCCTTTACATGACCTCTGTTTTTGCAATAGGCACATATTTTTATCTGGTAATTGTTATTATGACTTTTGTTTCTGTCACTTGATTGGTTGTTAGTCTGGTTGTATCTCCCCTGATTAGATGTGGTTGCTCGTGGCACATCCGGTTTTGCAGCTGTTGCTTCGTTCATATCTCGTCTGTTTTCATAAAGATTTTTATTTATTTCGTTGATCTTATATCCATGCTTCAAGTTGTCCCTATCAATCTGCTTATCTACCGCGATTGCGTCGTCGAATACTTCGTTCAGAGTTAAGTTTGCTGGGTTTTTAAGCCTTTGCCTAAATTCCGGCGGTAAGCCGTCTCGAAATCCTTCGATTATATCTCCTTCGATTTCAGAAAGTTCGTCACGAGTTAATTCATTGCTGATATCGAAACGTTTTCGATCGATAATAGCTTCTTTAAGGTCAACGATTCGTGTAATAAAATTAAGCAGTGACTCGTTTCTTCCCTTATAAATTTGATCAAGTTTACCTCTTAGATTGTTTAGAGTTTCTGTGGGGGCAAAAACGGATTTTAGTCTATCGACGAATTCGTCCAACGTTCCGAAATTATTGTGCTCGAACGCGATATACGCTTTGTCTTCGAGTTTATTTTTCACTAACTTTATTAACTCTCTCTCAAGGTGCTGAGGAACTATTTGAGTTGCGCGTTTGCATGCTCTGACAAAAGGTATTAAGTTTGTTCCGTCAAATTTTGGTATGCTGTTCAAGGCCTCCTTTATGTAAATGCTTGATGGCACAGTCCAGGAATTCTGTGGTTCTGCTAGGTTATTATGAGGTCTTGATGCTGGGTCTGGTGGTAATGTCTGCTGTGCTTGCGGTACGGGGGACGTTGAGCGAGTTGCACGCATTCGATCTATGTCACGGCGCATTTTTGCTAATTGAGTTATCACGTCCTCTGTCGACTCCTCGGTTTCGTCTATTGGCTTTAACCTCAAATTCGTTTTATTTTGAGATCCCAAATCTATTTTATTAGTTTGTGCTAAGGGAAAATTTGATACACTAGAGGCAGTGTCCGATATGGTAATTTCAAGATTTTCGCGGCGTTTTCTTTCTTTTTCGAGTTCCTTTTCAAGCATTTGAACGCGTTCCTTTTCTACATTTAACGAGTCCATCGCGTCCTGCTTTAACCGTTCTGCCTCACTTAGGACTTTCTTCTCACGATTCCCTAGCGCTTGTTCTAAATCCTTAGTTCTTTGTTCGCGTTCTTTTAAGTTGTTAGCGTATAGTCTCAATTCCTCTTCGGTGAGCGGCAAATCTTTGTCGTTAATTCCTCCGGTAGCCATTTTATAAGAATTTTAAAATCTAGGCTATTTAAAAAAAAATAGACTATCGCTTGTGCAATTATTATTATAAATTGTTATTTATATAAATAAAGATTGATTTCTTAGGTAAATTTTGAGAAAAGGAGAAGAAAAAGAAATTTTAAATAAAATGCTCCTTACTTATAGAAGAAAAGGAAACGCGATATAAGAAAATTTTTTTTTTAATCGATAGTAATTAGATTATTTTCCGACTGCATATGTTGACCGGCTTGGTCAACTTGCAAGGGCGATAGCGGAGCTGGTACGGGTTGTAGTTCTTCGAGACTCAAATCGATTACAACGCGCTCTTGTTGCGGTTGTCGTATCCGGGGGGGAGTTATTAAATATTTAGCTGGCGTGTCGATTACGTATGGGTTAACGACTAGACCTCTTTTTGGGCCGATTTTTTTTCTCGGTAGTAGAAATTGTGGCTCTAGATCAATGTCGTTTTCTTTGACCCACCCTATAAACCGCGCTCTGGCCTCTCCTTGCAGACTTAGCTTATCTGCTGTTTGCCTTATCTTAGGGCCAAGGCCTCTCCTTTTATTATCTGTCATTTACTGGAGAAATAAAGGGGAAAGCAGAAAGAAGAAAAAAAAAAAAAAACCAAAAAGAGAAAAAAAAAAATGATTATTTGAAGAGAGGAAGAAAAGAAAAAAGAAGAGGAGAAAGAAAAAAATATTTATTAGAAAAAGTTGCTCCAACACCTAATTGTCTCTTTTCTCTTTCCAAGTCTTTTGCCGCTGTTAAGCGATAAAAGAGAACTAGCACTATATGCCGTGAGGCTCAATAGATACAAGCCCAAAATTCAAAATAAACTTTCAGATATAGGGTCAACTTGTTTCTTCCCTTTTTTATTTTCTTCAGGTTGAGCCCTTCGTGCTGTTAAGCACAAACGGCGAATTGCAAGTCTTATGCCGTGAGGCTCAAGACCTACAAGACCCTCAAGAAATAAAACGTTATGATTAAAAAAAAAAATTCTTTCTTTACTCTCCACCAGAAATTTTTAAATGCTGTTAAGCATGAAAAAATAATTTACGAGCTTTATGCCGTGAGGCTCAAAAACTGTAAACCCTGTCAGAGAGAGAGAGAGAGAAAAAAAAAAGAAAGAAGAGAAACAGAAAACAAAAAAAAAAAATGAAAAAAAGAAAAAAAAACAACGAAAAAAAAAAACAGTAATTTTTAACTTATTTAGTGCAGAATTATATTTGCAAAAAAAAATAAAAATGGTTCACTTCATATTAACATAAGAAAAAAAGTAGCAAAGGAAAAATTAAAAGTAAATGTATGAGCGTTAGTTTAATCTTACGCCTTGCGTTAGATAAGCTGATTGACTGAGTTTTTATTTTAGCTATTTGTAAGGTAGAGTTTGTTACTTCAGAAAAATGTTAGTTATAGAAACAGGAAAAAGTAAAGTATTTACTTTTACTTAATGTTAGATTTATTGTTTTGTTTGTTAATTTATGTATAAATAAATAAGAATTGAAATAAATGTTCTATGCTCATCTAAAGCAAGTATTTTGTCTAGTTATCTAGCGTTTCCCTGCGATAGAGAACGTTTTGAACAATTTATTTAGTATTCTTTCTTTTTCTTTATTCATCCTTTTCCAAATTATTGATTTATAAATAAATTAATATCTTAAACACTGGTTCTGCGCTCATCTAAGACAAGTATTTTGTCTTGCGTTTCCCTGTGATAGAGAGCGCTTCGAATATTTGGTTTTCGAGTAATTAATTTATAAACAAATCAAGAATTGAAAATATTAGTTCTACGTTCATCTAAAGCAAGTATTTTGTCTAGTTACCTAGCGTTTCCCTGCGATAGAGAACGTTTTGAACAATGTATTTCAAATAAGAGAGGCGTTATCAGATTTTATTTTTGATTTATCAACTTATAAATAAGTTAACAGATCGAAAAATCTTTACTCTATGCTCATCTAAAACAAGTATTTTGTCTAATATTATTTAGCGTTTCCCTGTGATAGAGAGCATTTCGAGTGTAATTAATTAGTATAAAAAGCAGTAATAAAAAAAAATTTGTTAGTGTTTATTAGTTATTTGACAAGAAATATCCCACCGTCGCTGTCACCATTTGTTATGTCCGGTCACCTTAAATAGGTTTACTCGGACATGTGTTTGTTTGGGATATTTCTTGTTGGTATTGTTAAATATTTTTGGTTTTTAAAAGACTGCGGGATAGAGGAGCTTAATCGCTTACCTTGTCTTAACTGCTGGCTGCGTGGTCGAAAGCAAAGGAGTTTATCTACTTAATAAACTTTACACTGAAGGGCGCAGTGCTCCTCTCTGGTTGCCCGTTTGTTAATTATTTAGGAACTGGATTAATGGCACTTATGTTCGCAGAGATTATTTTTGTATATTTTTGTAAATGATATTTATTTTATTTTATTACAAATGTTGTACAAGCTATTGATAAGTGAATCGCGCAGATTTACAATAATAAATCGGAAGAAACCTCGTTAGTATTTTTATTTATTTTTATTTGAAAATAAAATAGGAAATATTCTTTTTATTAACACACTTTTTCCCCTAGCAGTAAGTTGTATAAAAATCGCGTTTTTATTGGGCTGACTTGTTAAAATAAGCGCGCGACCAAATTAAGTTATTTCGCTTGTAATTAAATTTAAGAAGGAAATAAAGCGCGAGTTACAAGTTTTTATTGATACGATTTTACACTTGATTTATGTGCAAGTCGAAAAAGGTGTTACCCTTGCGAGGTCTAACTGCGGACTGACTTATTAAAATTATTTTTCTCTGCAAGAAAGGTACAAATCTAGAAATAAAATGCAAGTTTGTCAAAATTTAATAGAGTCCCATTGGTCAGTTCGGCCGTGAGAAACTCTTTAGAATCTCACATTCGGTGACAGAAGATATCTTCTTATCACGCCTAAAAATGCTGAGGTAGCGTATACGGCGCGCGAACTTACTGCTTTTCTCTTAAGACTAATACAAGAAATTAAATTTATTTTTTTAATACAGTATATTCCTTATTACTAAAAGATTCATTTATTTATCTACTTATATGTATTTATTAATGTTATTTAGGGAGAGAACTGCAAATAAATATGTTTATATGCATACATAATGTATATGCGTATATATAATTATATATACGTACGCACATTTATATGTATAATAAGAGGTTAAAAAAATTAAAACGAAAAATGATTTTTCGTACGTCCGTGATTATGCGGATGTAACACCCCCACCGTGAAAACAAAGCAATAAGATTTTAATTGTTTTGCTTTGGGGTTCCCAACAGTTTGAGCTCGATGTCTCGGATGGTTTTTCTTGATGGTGGCATAGAGTTAGATCTGCTGAGTCCTCTTCTTGGCGGATTCAATGATTCCGTTGACCCAGTGGCTGTTCCGTGTTCTGATGTTTTATCCTTCTCTGTACGTTCGGGCTTAGCCAGGCTCGTAAGCAAATGTGTTATCGAGCCGAAAATGGCTCCCAGGAGTCTTGTACTCCATCCATATACCGTGTATAGAGTGTATCCGCGGATTATGGTGTCGAAGATTAGTTTGATTACTTGGCATAACAGGATAATCATTAATATTCCTGCCGAATATTCGCGTAGATTCTGCAGGTCTTCCGGTGTGTATATTCCATTTTCCAAGACTTCTGAGATGCTGGCGTGTTTCCAGGTCGGTTGGACAAATGGTTTTAGGGTTTGTGGTAGGTTTACCTCCGTTGCTGTAAGGTGAATCTTAAACCATTTCTCGCTGATTTTGAAGATACTTGGTATAAGTGTGTTGCAATCTCTAATCGTTCCTATTTGCGCTAGCACCTTGCTGATAGGTTTGGCGAAGTACGCTTCGTCATCGCAAGTCACTGGTACTTCGTAGTAGCATTGTTCTGTTTTTCTTATTTTGCAGGATCGTGGTACACATTGAATTATGTGGGCGACTTCTTCTGCTGCTATGGCTAAATAACCTTGCTTCTTCATAACTTTCATGGCAAAAAGGTCTGGATTTGAGAACGCCAGAGGTAGAGCATTTTCTATGATTTGCTTCTCCAATATACATCGGTGCAGGACTATGTCACGATATAGTGATCCTAGTTGTTTATCGAGATGTCTTCCGAGATTCATTATTTTTGCGTTAAAATATGTAGTAAGGATGATATCTGGTACCTCCAAGCTTTTTCGGGTGGTGAATGATTTGCCTCTTGTGGTTTCCAAAATGAATAGTTCTGTTTGATCCGTTTTAATTAATTTATATCCGCATAGCATTTCTTCTCCAGTTTTGGTTAGACCAAAATTTATCTTCCCAGTTGAATTACCAAAGTAGATAACAGGAGCGTTCGAATTGTTATCAACCATACGTGTCCCTATACCTTCATATAGGATGGTGAATTCATCGAACTTACATGTGGATCCCATTACTGGAGTCCAGAAAATGCAGCTTTCTTCCTCATCAATGCATCTACCGCTGGTGTAGCTGCATCGAGTTCCGGTGCTTAGGATCACCATATTCTTTTTTTTATCTACGGTGACCTCGTAGTCTGTTGCTTTGATCTCCAGCTTCGCAGTTACGACTACCTTTTCGTATTCATATCCATTATCATTGTAAGTTGTACCCTCACAATATCCGTTTGCATCCAATCTTCCGGCGACTGTGACAGTCCTTCTATTGGTCGCGTTCACCAATAGATTATTTATTACGGAGCGTCCATATTTATATTGGCCATATCTAACGAGATCTTTGCATGCTTCTCTCGTTGCCAACTCCATGAATGTGGTAGAGCCTCCTTTTACTTTTGAGTTGTGCGAATGCATACCGCAATACGTAATTTCCTGCTCTACCTTTATTCTACATTGGTAAGCTCGGACCTTGAAATATTGAGTATGTTGTAGCAGCTGGAGGTATATTTCTTCTTCAGCAGGTGCTGCGTCGGATAGCACGCAGTCTCCGACTTCTGTAAGTGCTATAGTCGTTATGTTGGGGGTGGCAGATCCGCATTCATATGTCGTAAAAGTGACGGCGACTCGAATATAAGTGTACAAAAAGAACATTAATTTGCAGTTCATCCTCCTATAACAAAAAAAAAATAACTTAAGATTATTCGTAGACTCATTATGCTGATACAGGTATGGTTATTATGTTGCGTAGTTACAGTTGATTGAGGTTATAAGCATTTTTACCCAATTACTAAGATAAATTTTTAAAGATGCGTGATTAGGTAAAGTGAATTCACCAACTTGCTTAAGTTTCTTTATTCGTTATTACATCCAAAGAAAAGAAAAATTTGGATATGCACACGTATCACAAAGCAAAGAAATCGAATGATAAAAAATAAATAATACGCAGATTTACGTTAATTATCGTTATGCGTATTCACTTTAAGAAATCTTTAGTCAAATGTAGAGTTCTGATCATTATCGATCGAGCTTTCAGATCTTAGTTTCGTTAAGCGCAATTTATTTGGGTGTACAATTTTCGTAGTATTTTTAAAAGAAATTTTAATATTTCTACCATTTTCTAATATCTCAAGAATTCTATGTGGCCCGGTATACTGCGGTTGAAACTTTCCTTTTCTAGGTTCTATTAATAGCATTACGTGATCATTAACCTTAAAATTACACGGGTTTAACTTCCTATCGTAATATTCCTTGGAACGTCTTTTTGCGTTATTAAGATTTTCTTTAGCTAATTCGTGTATTTCTAACAATTTTGATCTTAATCTAGTCAAATAGTCATAATAAGTATCGGTAGTATTTTCCCCCAATACCGCCCTCGCTGATGGAACGCGAGCTATCTTCCCATATACGCATTCGTATGGGGTAAGCTTCGTCCCTTCATGAACGCTGGTATTGTAGGAAAATGTCGCACATTCACACCATTCATCCCATTGTCGTATATTTGATACATAGTTCATTAACCATTCCTTTAACGAGTGATGCATTCGCTCAATAGATCCATTGGATTGAAGGTGAAATGCGGTGGTAGTACATGTTTCAATTTTACACATTTTCGCGACGTTTTTCATTAATGAACTGATAAAATTTGCACCTTGATCCGTCAGGACTATCCTTGGTGACCCATGAATAAAAACAAATCGTTTTAGAAAAGCATCGGCAATTGCCGTTGACGTAGTGGAATCTAAAGGGACAGCTATACAAAATTTTGTTAGCAAATCTTGCATCGTCAAAATGTACATGTTCCCATTTCTGGTCCTGTCCAATGGACCTACGATATCTAACGAAATTTTTTCGAAGCTAGAACCCGGTGTGTCTGTTAACACCATAGGTTGCCTAACCTTATTTCTAACTAGTTTATTTAGTTGACAAGTGCGACACGCGTTGACAAAATTTTGGATTCCCGCTTTCATATTTGGCCAAAAATAGTGTTGTCTAACTCGGGTATATGTCTTTGTTATACCTTTATGGCCGTTTATTGGTGATTCGTGAATTTCGCGTATAATTTGTTCACGCAGATCTACTCCTGGTATTTGTATTAAGTTTTTACAGATTATTATCTTAGTTTGAGAATCTGAAAATATATCTTTCAACAGATCGACAATTTCACTCCACGTGATATCGTCTATCTGTTCTGTTTTCGAAATTCTCAAGGATACCAGAGACGTTGTTTGGCATACGTCTAGCAGCGAAAAAATAGCATCCTTGAAAATTTCTCTATCTGTTTGTATATGCAGATTTTCTTTAATTGGCAAAGCTATCAGAATCTTTTTGTCATTTTCAATGACTTTTGCTCTTGCAAGGACAATATCTTGCAGGGGCGGAAGTCTTTGTTCTTGTTGCAGAAAAAGTGCTCCTGAGTCGAGAGGTTGATTTTTTTGTGTTATGAAATAGGTCAGATTGTCTTTTGCCATGAGAAAGTTATCTCTCGTTTCGATTATATTTCGTGATGGTCGAGGTCGATTTGATTCGTCTCGACCTATCTCATACTCAACAGATAGAGGAGCTTCATTCGCCCTGGACGGATTTGAATGTAATTCGTCCCTGAGCGATTGATGATCCTCAGAAATATTTGTATTTTCATTCATAGCATCGTCAGTCACGTGAGCGTCTTCGGGTGGTTTATTTGCTGTAGCTTCTAAAGATTCCTTAAGGATGTCTAGAGTCCGTGACAGTTCGTCGGCTGGCAGTTTATATCTGTCTTGCTCGATTTTAGTCAATTTTACGCTTGTTAGTATACTGTCGAAGGGTATCTTATCGTCATAGTCAAAAGAATATATATGTTCGTCTCCGTCTTGACGCGTTAACCATCGTATAGATATTACTTTATTATTTGATTTAATGTACTGTTTGCTTTGGCATAAATAAAAACTGTCCTTACTGTTTCTTACTGCTAGGAAGTCATTCTTTTTAAACAGTGTCTCGGTTGCGATTGACTCTAAAGCGTTTATTTTATAGACCGGCTTACACGTATTTTCCTCGGAAGTTATCTTAACGATTTCTTTAGTTTCCGATTCACGTATATTTTGCACTTCGTTATCCGGAGGGTTACGTGATAGCGCGTCGGCGACGAAATTAATTTTTCCTGGAAGATATCTGATTGCAAAGTCAAATTTGTCTCTTAATTCAAAATACCATTTTTTTAATTTAGATGTACAGTCCTTTATTTTGTGCAGCCAAACGAGAGGTTGGTGGTCAGTTATAAAGGTGAAATGTCGGCCAATCAGACAATAGTCGAATTGATCGCCGCAAAATCGCATTGCGAGTAGTTCCTTTTTGATAGTGCTATAATTCATCTCGGTTTTTGTAAGCAATCGGCTTGCGTAAGCTACAGGTAAATCTGAATTTTCCTTCTTTTGAGATAGGACACCACCGACTGCGTAGTCTGAGGCGTCTGTTGTTACAAAGAATTCCTCTTCGAAGTTTGGATGTTGCAAAATTGGTTCATTAATTAGGCAGTTTTTGAGCGTCTCAAAAGCTATTTCCTGTTCATCTGACCAATTGAAAGCTACTGCTTTCTTCAAAAGGTTTGTCAATGGCTTTGCGATAGTTGCAAAATTTGGGATGAAACGTCGATAATATCCGCACAGACCAAGAAATTGGCGTATTCCCTTGACATTTCGTGGACGAGGGAATTTTTCGACAGCTTGGGTCTTATTTGGGTCTGGTCTCATGCCTTTATGACTAATCTCGTGACCAAGAAATGTCACTGATGTTTCGTAAAATTGGCACTTTAAGGGATTTAATTTTAGGTTAGATTTCCTTAAAGTCTCTGTGAATTCCAGAAATAATTCGTCTAGATCGTTTAGATTTTCCGCAAATAGTATGACGTCATCAATATATCCTAGCTTTCCTTTTCCTTTCGAGCTTAGATCTAACGGTTTATGCCCTAATATTTTATTGGTTAATTCTTGAAAAGTACTTGCCGCTGTTCGAATTCCGAAAGGCATTCTTTTGAAGTGAAAGTGACCATAAGGAGTAGAAAAGGCTGTTTTCTCTCGGTCTTCTTCTCTAATCATCACCTGATGGAAACCTGAATACATATCCACGACGATAAAATAGCGAGCCCCGCCGAGCTGCTCGACTAAATGCGTAATATATGGGATTGGATGTGGATATGGCTTGATTTTTTCATTTAATTTTCGGAAATCGACTACAACTCTCCACTGTGGCTTCCCTTCAATATCGTCTTTCTTTTTGACGACCCAGAGAGGGCTGTTAAAAGGCGATTCACTTCTTTCGACTATATCTGATTCTAACAATTTACTTATTTGCTCGTAAACAACTTCTTGCAATTTTTGAGGTATTGGATACTGTCTTACGTTCACTGGTTCTTCGTCGTAGGTTTCGATTTTATGTTCGATTATGTTAGTGGCAGAAAGGGGTTCTCCTTTCAAATCAAAAAAAAAATCAGCAGTTTTTTCAATGAGCTTCTGCAGCCTTGCTTCGTTTTCTTCCGCTATATGGTTTTTAGGTATGTCGTTTAATATACATTCTGTTCTGTTTTTGACATTAGCATTGTATACTCGCTCAAAATTTTTGTGTTTTGAACTTCGATTATCCTTTTTATATGGCTTGACGTAGAATTCAGTGACAGTATTTATGTCTAAGATAGTTCTGTTGATGCATGGTTCTATATCAGAGTAATTTACATAAGTTTCTATTGGTTGATTCACCTGATTTATTTCGACATAGTCCAGCAAATTTGCACCTGGAAGGAAATCTCGAATTATTATATCTTCTTCAGTGGTTTCTGTGCTTTCGTTATCTGATATTTCAATTTCCCCTTTTGTTAGACTTGTGCTTACCGTGTTGCGCGGAGCTTTTTCGGGCTTAGCATAAGTCTTGTAGGTGCTATGTCGCACATTGTCACCGTCGCTTACCGTGTTGCGCGGGGCGTTTTCGGACTTTGCGTACGATGGTTTTGGATTTCGGCCGGGGGATTCGATTAAATTTGCGATAGAGTTCGGAGCGTCATCGTCTACCGTGTCACGCGAAGCATTTTCGGACTCAACGCATGACGTTGCAGAATTGGGTAACACCTGCACAGGAACCTTAGATTTAGGAATTATATTTTCTTGAATTTGAAGGTCTTCTTCGGAAGATGAGCAAATAGTACTGTCTGAGTAGCGTCTCTGAAAGACTCGATCGTATTCTTCACCATATTCGAAAGTAATTAAGTCATTGATTAGTTCATCGGCTGACCTCGTATCATCTACATTGGCCTGCATAGAAATAAGAGAAGGTGCTTGGTTCGTGACGTTAACTTCTTTTATATCTTCTATATCCATGAAGAGAGTGCTATCTTTGTCTATAAAAATTTTCTCGTTACGATGCTGATAATATTTCTGTGTTGGTTCTAGAGTTAGCGGTGTTATTTTTAGGTCGATATCAAAGATATTGGTATTGAATACCTCTATGTCAACGTAGCCTTGGTCGTTGATTGCCATGATGTTTCCTGCCACTATGCCTTTTTCGTTAAATTTTATTTTCCTAATATAGCCATATTCATCTTCTGGGTTATTCAACGGGAAACGTACAGTTGCGGTTGCTAGAGCAGGTATTCTTTTAACGTCTTTTAAATTTACGAAAGGCAAGGTTTTGTCCTCGAAAATTAGTGCCTTTCGATAGAAATCGAGGCTTGCACCGTGCTGCTCACAGAAGTTTGAACCTATAATTGCTTCTGTTTTCATCGGACAATCATTGGCGACTATAATGATCTCTGTTGGGGATCCATATATGTCAATGACGCATGTACCAATCGAAGGTATATCGGTTTCCGATATTCCTCTTAACAATGGTCGGTTTGATTCGTTAACCATTACGTCTCCGTTAAAAATGCCTATTTTGGCTATATTGGGCTGCGCACCTGAATCAACCATAGCTTCAACAAAATTATGTAGAAATTGTGGGGATTCCACGATGACGATTGGCGTTGTTTCTTCTAAGTTGACGGTGTAGATGTAAGTTCTGTTACAATCGCGTTCACTGGACGCGTTTTCTCGGTTGCCACTCCAGGAGCGCCCTTCGCTGGAGCGTTCGTCTCGTTTTTTTGTTGATTCTCTTTGACCCATTTTAATTTACGGCACTCTTCCTTTACATGACCTCTGTTTTTGCAATAGGCACATATTTTTATCTGGTAATTGTTATTATGACTTTTGTTTCTGTCACTTGATTGGTTGTTAGTCTGGTTGTATCTCCCCTGATTAGATGTGGTTGCTCGTGGCACATCCGGTTTTGCAGCTGTTGCTTCGTTCATATCTCGTCTGTTTTCATAAAGATTTTTATTTATTTCGTTGATCTTATATCCATGCTTCAAGTTGTCCCTATCAATCTGCTTATCTACCGCGATTGCGTCGTCGAATACTTCGTTCAGAGTTAAGTTTGCTGGGTTTTTAAGCCTTTGCCTAAATTCCGGCGGTAAGCCGTCTCGAAATCCTTCGATTATATCTCCTTCGATTTCAGAAAGTTCGTCACGAGTTAATTCATTGCTGATATCGAAACGTTTTCGATCGATAATAGCTTCTTTAAGGTCAACGATTCGTGTAATAAAATTAAGCAGTGACTCGTTTCTTCCCTTATAAATTTGATCAAGTTTACCTCTTAGATTGTTTAGAGTTTCTGTGGGGGCAAAAACGGATTTTAGTCTATCGACGAATTCGTCCAACGTTCCGAAATTATTGTGCTCGAACGCGATATACGCTTTGTCTTCGAGTTTATTTTTCACTAACTTTATTAACTCTCTCTCAAGGTGCTGAGGAACTATTTGAGTTGCGCGTTTGCATGCTCTGACAAAAGGTATTAAGTTTGTTCCGTCAAATTTTGGTATGCTGTTCAAGGCCTCCTTTATGTAAATGCTTGATGGCACAGTCCAGGAATTCTGTGGTTCTGCTAGGTTATTATGAGGTCTTGATGCTGGGTCTGGTGGTAATGTCTGCTGTGCTTGCGGTACGGGGGACGTTGAGCGAGTTGCACGCATTCGATCTATGTCACGGCGCATTTTTGCTAATTGAGTTATCACGTCCTCTGTCGACTCCTCGGTTTCGTCTATTGGCTTTAACCTCAAATTCGTTTTATTTTGAGATCCCAAATCTATTTTATTAGTTTGTGCTAAGGGAAAATTTGATACACTAGAGGCAGTGTCCGATATGGTAATTTCAAGATTTTCGCGGCGTTTTCTTTCTTTTTCGAGTTCCTTTTCAAGCATTTGAACGCGTTCCTTTTCTACATTTAACGAGTCCATCGCGTCCTGCTTTAACCGTTCTGCCTCACTTAGGACTTTCTTCTCACGATTCCCTAGCGCTTGTTCTAAATCCTTAGTTCTTTGTTCGCGTTCTTTTAAGTTGTTAGCGTATAGTCTCAATTCCTCTTCGGTGAGCGGCAAATCTTTGTCGTTAATTCCTCCGGTAGCCATTTTATAAGAATTTTAAAATCTAGGCTATTTAAAAAAAAATAGACTATCGCTTGTGCAATTATTATTATAAATTGTTATTTATATAAATAAAGATTGATTTCTTAGGTAAATTTTGAGAAAAAGGAGAAGAAAAAGAAATTTTAAATAAAATGCTCCTTACTTATAGAAGAAAAGGAAACGCGATATAAGAAAATTTTTTTTTTAATCGATAGTAATTAGATTATTTTCCGACTGCATATGTTGACCGGCTTGGTCAACTTGCAAGGGCGATAGCGGAGCTGGTACGGGTTGTAGTTCTTCGAGACTCAAATCGATTACAACGCGCTCTTGTTGCGGTTGTCGTATCCGGGGGGGAGTTATTAAATATTTAGCTGGCGTGTCGATTACGTATGGGTTAACGACTAGACCTCTTTTTGGGCCGATTTTTTTTTCTCGGTAGTAGAAATTGTGGCTCTAGATCAATGTCGTTTTCTTTGACCCACCCTATAAACCGCGCTCTGGCCTCTCCTTGCAGACTTAGCTTATCTGCTGTTTGCCTTATCTTAGGGCCAAGGCCTCTCCTTTTATTATCTGTCATTTACTGGAGAAATAAAGGGGAAAGCAGAAAGAAAAAAAAAAAAAAACCAAAAAGAGAAAAAAAAAAATGATTATTTGAAGAGAGGAAGAAAAGAAAAAAGAAGAGGAGAAAGAAAAAAATATTTATTAGAAAAAGTTGCTCCAACACCTAATTGTCTCTTTTCTCTTTCCAAGTCTTTTGCCGCTGTTAAGCGATAAAAGAGAACTAGCACTATATGCCGTGAGGCTCAATAGATACAAGCCCAAAATTCAAAATAAACTTTCAGATATAGGGTCAACTTGTTTCTTCCCTTTTTTATTTTCTTCAGGTTGAGCCCTTCGTGCTGTTAAGCACAAACGGCGAATTGCAAGTCTTATGCCGTGAGGCTCAAGACCTACAAGACCCTCAAGAAATAAAACGTTATGATTAAAAAAAAAAATTCTTTCTTTACTCTCCACCAGAAATTTTTAAATGCTGTTAAGCATGAAAAAATAATTTACGAGCTTTATGCCGTGAGGCTCAAAAACTGTAAACCCTGTCAGAGAGAGATATATAGAGAGAGAAAAAAAGAAATAAGAGAAACAGAAAACAAAAAAAAAAAAAAAAAAAAAAAAAAAAAACAACGAAAAAAAAAACAGTAATTTTTAACTTATTTAGTGCAGAATTATATTTGCAAAAAAAAATAAAAATGGTTCACTTCATATTAACATAAGAAAAAAGTAGCAAAGGAAAAATTAAAAGTAAATGTATGAGCGTTAGTTTAATCTTACGCCTTGCGTTAGATAAGCTGATTGACTGAGTTTTTATTTTAGCTATTTGTAAGGTAGAGTTTGTTACTTCAGAAAAATGTTAGTTATAGAAACAGGAAAAAGTAAAGTATTTACTTTTACTTAATGTTAGATTTATTGTTTTGTTTGTTAATTTATGTATAAATAAATAAGAATTGAAATAAATGTTCTATGCTCATCTAAAGCAAGTATTTTGTCTAGTTATCTAGCGTTTCCCTGCGATAGAGAACGTTTTGAACAATTTATTTAGTATTCTTTCTTTTTCTTTATTCATCCTTTTCCAAATTATTGATTTATAAATAAATTAATATCTTAAACACTGGTTCTGCGCTCATCTAAGACAAGTATTTTGTCTTGCGTTTCCCTGTGATAGAGAGCGCTTCGAATATTTGGTTTTCGAGTAATTAATTTATAAACAAATCAAGAATTGAAAATATTAGTTCTACGTTCATCTAAAGCAAGTATTTTGTCTAGTTACCTAGCGTTTCCCTGCGATAGAGAACGTTTTGAACAATGTATTTCAAATAAGAGAGGCGTTATCAGATTTTATTTTTGATTTATCAACTTATAAATAAGTTAACAGATCGAAAAATCTTTACTCTATGCTCATCTAAAACAAGTATTTTGTCTAATATTATTTAGCGTTTCCCTGTGATAGAGAGCATTTCGAGTGTAATTAATTAGTATAAAAAGCAGTAATAAAAAAAAATTTGTTAGTGTTTATTAGTTATTTGACAAGAAATATCCCACCGTCGCTGTCACCATTTGTTATGTCCGGTCACCTTAAATAGGTTTACTCGGACATGTGTTTGTTTGGGATATTTCTTGTTGGTATTGTTAAATATTTTTTGGTTTTTAAAAGACTGCGGGATAGAGGAGCTTAATCGCTTACCTTGTCTTAACTGCTGGCTGCGTGGTCGAAAGCAAAGGAGTTTATCTACTTAATAAACTTTACACTGAAGGGCGCAGTGCTCCTCTCTGGTTGCCCGTTTGTTAATTATTTAGGAACTGGATTAATGGCACTTATGTTCGCAGAGATTATTTTTGTATATTTTTGTAAATGATATTTATTTTATTTTATTACAAATGTTGTACAAGCTATTGATAAGTGAATCGCGCAGATTTACAATAATAAATCGGAAGAAACCTCGTTAGTATTTTTATTTATTTTTATTTGAAAATAAAATAGGAAATATTCTTTTTATTAACACACTTTTTCCCCTAGCAGTAAGTTGTATAAAAATCGCGTTTTTATTGGGCTGACTTGTTAAAATAAGCGCGCGACCAAATTAAGTTATTTCGCTTGTAATTAAATTTAAGAAGGAAATAAAGCGCGAGTTACAAGTTTTTATTGATACGATTTTACACTTGATTTATGTGCAAGTCGAAAAAGGTGTTACCCTTGCGAGGTCTAACTGCGGACTGACTTATTAAAATTATTTTTCTCTGCAAGAAAGGTACAAATCTAGAAATAAAATGCAAGTTTGTCAAAATTTAATAGAGTCCCATTGGTCAGTTCGGCCGTGAGAAACTCTTTAGAATCTCACATTCGGTGACAGAAGATATCTTCTTATCACGCCTAAAAATGCTGAGGTAGCGTATACGGCGCGCGAACTTACTGCTTTTCTCTTAAGACTAATACAAGAAATTAAATTTATTTTTTTAATACAGTATATTCCTTATTACTAAAAGATTCATTTATTTATCTACTTATATGTATTTATTAATGTTATTTAGGGAGAGAACTGCAAATAAATATGTTTATATGCATACATAATGTATATGCGTATATATAATTATATATACGTACGCACATTTATATGTATAATAAGAGGTTAAAAAAATTAAAACGAAAAATGATTTTTCGTACGTCCGTGATTATGCGGATGTAACATTAGTATCGAAAAAAATTTTATTGTATCGAATATATTCTTCCGGGCAATCGGTAAAATATTTTTTTTATCAATATCATTTATTCCGTCAGTGAAAATAAAATTTTTAAATATCAATAAAATATTTCTCAACATACATAAGATATTTCTTGAACTTAACAATATCTTATACTGAAAATTGATAATTTTATTTTAAATTTATATCTCGTAATGTCAAAATAAAAATTAAGTTAAATAATTAAAATAAAATTTTTTTCCTATAATAAAGTATTTTTATGCATATAAAAAGTATTGCGTATTAATTATTTTCTGCGTACGAAATAGAAGTAAATATTCAATGAATAAATATTATCTTTCTTCAAAAATATATCTGAATTTTTCAAGCCTAAAAAATATTTTTTTGTAGAAAAATATTATTTTGAAAACATGAAACATCACTTTTAAACATAGAAATAATTTGTTACAAGTAAATTTAAAATATTAATTCAAATAAATGTTTCAACAAATTTAAGTTTTTTTTCTGCAATATAAATTTTAATTTTTTTTTAATTACTGAAACTCTTTTGATTCAAAGAAGTATTTCTTTAAAACAGTTAAATAATGATTTTAATTAAAATTTATTTTTTGTAATTATGTTTATAAATAATTGTTGTGAAATTTTTTTTTTTACTGTAATGTACGTTTTTAATCAAAATAATAATTACTTTATTAAAATGAGGAAATTTTTTAAGTTTTTTAGTTATATTTTTTTCATTCTGACAATTGTTTTTTTTTTCAATTCAAAATCCTCTTTGTAATGTAAAGAAATGTAATCAATTACACCGCTTTTTTGCATCAACAAACATTCTATTGTTGAAAAGAGATAGGTTTATGGAAGTCATCAACTAATTTGTTTAATTTAAAAATGATGTCTTTGGATCAAGAAATTATTTGATGTAAGATATTTTTTTCATTTTTATATAAAAATTATTTTAAATAAATATTACATTTTTCCAATAAAAAAATATAGCATTGTTTTTAAGAAAGTTTTACTGACTTTCAATACTATTTTGGAAGTAACTAATTTCTTAAAGTTAATAAGATATTTTTCTAAATTCGAACATTGTTTTTTTCGAATATAATATTTTACGAAGAAAAAGAATATTTCAAGGTTTTTTTTTATTTTAAAAATTATTTTATTAATTTAAAAATGATTTTTCTTTGACTCAAAGAAATTCATTTCTTTGCACCGTATTTCTTATATTCAAAAACATTTTCTTTAAAGTTAAAAAAACTTTTTATGCTGTGTAGTCACAAATTTTGCGAGACATTCCGTGATAAAAAGAACATTTGAACATACTAATTTAATATCATTTCAAAACAATGTAAAATAACTATTTTCATGGTGGAAAATAAAGCTTCCTATTTTTTTTTAAACATTTTGCAGTTAAAAGTGAAATTTCATTTCGTTAATATGAAAGGACAACGATGAGCCACCTGCTCTAGGATAAATTCAAAACAAACCTGCCTTTTTTCTTTTAATATCTAATATCACTAATGTCAAATTATTCTTTTCTTTTATGCTATATTATTGAAAAAATCAATAATTTATAAAAATATTATATCTTTTTATTACTAATTAGTTTCTGAATAACACTAATTTAAAAATTCGTTTCATGACACAATATATAATAAAGTTGAGATTAAGATTAGAAAAGGACAAAAATAAATGACCTATTTTAAAACAAAATTCTTAAGGGTTTGCTTTATCGATCAGATATAGTTTAAAAATAAATTTCGTTTTTTTTTCATATGAATAAATATCGGAATTGTTTGTGATCCCTAGCGGAAATATAAAATGTTTAAAAATGTTGAAAACTGTTCGAAACTGTTTGAAACTGTTTATAAGTGCGAAATTTAGGACATTTAAAACCGTTATGAACAGTTTTGAACATTTTTAAACACTTTCAAAAAGTTTTGATAAGTTCGAAATGATTTCAAACGGTGTTTAATAGTTTTGAATTTTTTATGTTAAAAAGTTGTAGATTATTTTAAATATTCAAAATATTTGAAACAATTTTAAATCAATATGAACTATTTTTTATTAACTTGAACAGTTTTAAACAGTTTTAAAAAGTTGTAAAAAGTTTGACATAATTTTAAACAGTGTTTCATAATTTTGTGTTTGTAAAAATTTTCTTATATATATTAAAATTTATATAATATATACGAGAAAATGTTCACTTCAGTTTCAAATTATTCTGTATTGTTCAATACTGCTCAAAAATGTTTAAAACTGTTTATAACTGTTTTAAATATCCCAAATTTCACATTTATAAACTATTTTGAACAGTTTTAAACAGTTTCAAACATTTTTAAACAGTTTTGACTAATTTTAAACTATTTCAATAAGTAATGCACATTTTATATTTCCACTAGGGATTGGAGATATCATCTTCTCCTCTATTTTATTGCCAGTGGGTCTCTTGATCGCTGTGGACTGAGACCCGTGATTTCACCTTACTCATGTAATTTTTACTAGCCAGGGAGAATTTTTAATTGGTTTTTCCTGGTCTCCTAGTTCTATTTCACAGAGAAAAATTCAGAAAAATTTTTCCAAAATTTTCCCGGGGATTAAACTTTGGTCTACTACAGCATGAGCCAAGAGTTTAAGTCCCTGCGCTACCACCTATTCTACTTATAGGTATGAACTTATTTTCTTCTTCTTCTTCTTAATTATTATTTTGGCCTCTTGGCTTGCTTCATATGAGCGTTACGTCTTAGGCCATCACCAAGTGATTATTATATTTTTTGTTTTTGTTGCCCAGTGGGACTTTTTATTATAATTCAAGTTTTGCCCAGAGGGACTTTTATATATATATATATGTTTTTGTGTTCTTCGGGTTTATTCCCTCGGAAAACTTCGAAAACTATTTTTTCTAATTTTTCCTAGGGAATCAAACCCCGATCCACTGGGACGCAAGGTCAGTTGATTTTTACAACTGCACTTTTTCATCCCTTAGCGACGGAGCTCGTAAGTGTGTACTGCGTACAAAGCACATATAACAGAGGTGCTCGTTTGAAAAACAGCCGAGAGCGAGATTCGATCCCGGTTCCCCAAGCATACGAATCCAACGCTCCTACCGACTGTGCCACAGACCGGCTCTTGAACTTATTTTAAATAAATGAGAATCGGAAGAGTGTAAATATGTTCAAATTTAAAGAAGAATCCGAGAGAAATCATACCTACTGAAAATATTGTATGAACTCTCATGTGAGATCTCATATGAAATCGCCCATGAAATCTCGTATATATTCGTTGAATTTTGAAAATAAAATAAATGTGTGTGAGATCTCATGTCAGATCGCACATATATTTATTTTATTTTAAAAATTTAACGAATATACATTCGATTTCATATGCGATCTCATAGGCGATTTCACGTGACATCTCATATGCAATCTCGTGTGCGATCTCATATGTGATCTCACATAGGATCTCTTATGTATTTTATTCAATTTAAAAAATTTGAAAAAGATATTTATTACTTTTTTATTTTTTTCGGCTTGTTCTTTAAATTTTGACAAATTTTGACATTAGCTATATTAATACCATTATTTTAGTTAAAATAAAAAAATCCTTTAGAGCGGTTATTTTTTTATGAACTTGAAACGCAAATTATATATCAAAGTTGCCAAACCTAACCCCGAAATACTATAAATTGCTAATTTGTATATAACTTTTTAAGTATTTGGTAGATTTCTTTAGTTGTTCGCACTCAAGTTGAATCCTACTAATTTTTTTATTGAAGTGAAACATAAACTTGGATCAGAAATATTATCAGAAGGGGGAAGCATCACCATGCCCTCAATTTATATAATTACACTAATATTATAAATACGTATTCGCACACTAGAACATCATCATATTCAATAAATTTAATAAAGCCATATGACCCAACGTATCTTGCCCGGGGTTAGTAGTTCTAATTTTCGTTTTTGCATGGTATTTCATGGCGTCACTTTCCAATTAAGGATCAGCTTCCGACTAACTTTACTGATCGAAAATAGCTAGAAAAGAATGACTAATGTACACACTTCCGATTCTCATACGATAAAATGAATAGATATTCACAAGTGAAAGCAATTATGATATGTATTTTTATTAAATAAATTAAACTACTTTTTTTAGCTACTTTTGATCAGTAAAAAATGCCTAAAACCTCGTCTGAAACTGACTTTTAACATGTTAAATAGTATAATACTAAAATATGTGTATTACCTTACTTTTAACGTTTAGACTTACATTGCATACAAATATAATTCTTATTATGAAAACCATGTTAATAGTCTGTATGAATATGATTATATATCATGGTTTGCAATTATATTCGAGCGCGATTTTGAAATTGTTCAGATTACGGTAGATTCATGACTGAATCATGGAAAGAAGAAATAAGATTACGATAATACTTTAAAATAAAAGTAAAATTAATAATTCTTGAGTCAGAAAAACCTACATTATTTAAATCTGTAAGACGCTATTGTAAATGATATGTAAAAATAATTTATCAGTATGATAAAAAAAAGATAATAAGTACTAAGTCACTGTCAGTTCTTTGAAGGTAGTTTGTCATAATGTTCTAAGACATAAATGAAGCTGCAACTGTTTTTACGGCGACATGCAAATTGTGTAACAATTGGTAAGACGTGTTATGCCGTAAATCTGAACCAGATGTAGCGTGCGTCATAGAACGACACTACCTATTGATTAGAAAAACTGTCATTAATCAGTGAACTGACCTTGAGCCTCGTATACATGATTTCGTCTGTGATATGAAATAAGTATCTCATTTTTTGAATAAACAAATTCTGTACAAACCTTTGTATACGAACGTCATGGCTCCAGACCTCACTGAAAAGTGATGGCCTTCTCGAGTGTAAAAGGCGATATGCATAATTGTAGTGACTAGTATCTTAAATATTACTTGTAAATAACGTCTAAATCTTCGTAAAAAATTTGTTCCTATTATTATTCAATCGCCAAGTATAATTACGCTCGAATATAGTTTAAAATCATAATCCATAATAGCATGCTTTAGATAACGATTGTTTTGTAGATGTAGTGTAGAATCATTTAATCGTAATTTTATTAATATATATAATATATAAATAAATTGAATTATAGACCAAAATTTAAATTTCATATTTGTTGACATTAATTACAACTATAAGTGTAGGAAAAAATCAAATTTTTTTGCACATGAGATCTCACGTGAGATCTCACATGAGATCTCATGTCTAAAAAAATTTTATTTTAGTTCACACGAGATCTCATACGAGATCTCATGTGAGATCTTATGTGAGATCGGGTATCGGGAAAAATTATACTTTTCGCACATGAGATCTCACATGAGATCTCACGTGAGATCGGGCAACAGGAAAAATAAAATTTTGCGGCACATGAGATCTCACGTGAGATCTCATATGAGTTCTCATATGAGATCTCGTTTCATTTTCAATCGTGAGATCTCATGTTAGATCTCGTGTGAGATATCATATGAGATCTCACGTGAGATTTCATGTCATTTTTTTCAGTAGGGATATACTCTATTCTTAAAATTAAAATTGGACTTGACTATTTTGGATAAGCAAGTTCAATAGACTTAGCGCTTTTTTTATTTGCAGCAGTTTTTTAAAGTACGGAAAAAAAATTAAAAAATCAAATTTTTTAAGATATCATAATTAAATATAGTAGGAAATATGCTAAAAAATATGAATTACATAATAACTCAATCAACGAAAAAAATGGAGTAGTTGTTGGGGCACCATGGACCGTCAAAACAAACCCTTACTTCACCACCCGAAAGGTTACTGACCAGAGGGTCAATGAGAAATCTAAGTAGGGGTTGTTGAGACGGAACATTGGTGCCCCAAGAAATAAATGCACATGCACACACACACACACTCACACACAAATAAATAAACCATAATATATATATATATATATATATATATATATATATATATATATATATATATATATATATATATATATATATATATATATATATATATATAACATAAAATACTAATTCAAGGTCGATGACCTTAAAAATAAAGTATTATACATAGCTGTAGATAGAATAATATACGCATACATAAACACACCCATTGTATACATACACAGGAGCTCACACATCGTGTACTACAACATATAACCTTGGTCCAAAGTGCCACATAAAAATTGCCTACCAGCTAACTACTGTTGGAGACATAGACAACCATTTACACATTGTATACCACAACATTTAACCTTGATCCAAAGTACCACATAATGATTGCTTACCAGTTGATCACTGTTGCAAGCACATCCCGACCTAAACCCACATTGTAGAACAACCTATCTACCCGGACTTTCGATGAAGACTGACAGTTAAGCCGAATCTTTACCCCTTAATAACCTAACTCCCCCACCGAAAAATAAAAATATTACATACTATTCTCACACTACGAATAGCAACTTGATTCCCTTCGCAAGAAAATATTAATAAGTGTATTTTGAGAAGCATATTTTAAAATAAAGTTAAAATAATCATAATTAATAAAAAATCACATACCATTCTCACGCTAAGATTGTCAATCTGACTCTTTTTGCAATTAATTTTATAAAAAAGACGTATTTTAGGGTGCTGACATTATAAAATTTGAAATTTCAACGTAAGAAATCTCTCTCTCCAAGACGTATGTAAGGGTGCTGATTTTGTAAAACTTATAATTTTTCTCTCACTCTCTTTCTTTCTCTTTTTACCCTATTTTATTATTATAAAATAAATAAAAAATATGCGTTTATATAAGTCTCTCTCTCTCTTTTTCTTGCTTTTCCTGCTGTTGGTTCGCTTATCTGTAGTATGTTTGACGATTCTTTAAAGCTTTTTGAGTTTCCAACAGTGTGGAAGAAGTCTTTAGTTACTGCTTTGAATAAAACTCCTTCTCCTCGTACAATGAATGATATGAGACTGATTTCTCTCCTTTCCTTCTTGTCTAAGGTTCTTGAGCGCCTGGTGCACCAACAGCTTTCGGATTACTTATACTCTCGACAGTTAGTAAATCCTTTTCAGACTGGCTACAGGACTTTACACAGTACGCAGACTGCATTACTTAGACTGACGGATGACATTCGACATGGTATGGATAGGCGGCTTGTCACATTGCTCTTGCTGTTTGACTTCAGCAAAGCGTTCGATACAGTGTGTCATGTTACACTCTTAAAGAAGCTATATGAGATGGATTGCTCTGTGGCTGTTGTCAGATGGTTTGCTTCCTACTTGACCGATAGACAACAGGTAGTTCTAGGACCGGATGGTGTCATATCGGCTTTCAGAGATCTTAATACGGGTGTTTCTCAGGGATCAGTCCTTAGTCCTCTACTTTTTTCAATTTATATAAATAATGTTGCTGTTGGTCTGGATGCTCGAGTCTCTCACCTCATCTATGCGGATGATCTGCAAATTTTTGTGCAGTTCCCTTTTTCCGAATTGTCTCATTTTTCTGCATTGATGGGTGAGCAGGCAGAACATGTTTCTGAATGGGCTACCTCTAATCTATTAAACCTCAATGTTGGTAAGACTAAGGCTATTTTGTTTGGCTCATATTTTTACATCAATAAATTATCCTATATCTCATCAGCTGGTGTGCTTCTCAATGGTTCACTCATTCCTTTCGAATCGTGTGTCCGTAATCTTGGCGTTTGGTTGGATGCAAAGTTGAATTGAAAGAAGCATATTAGTCACGTGTGCAAAAAGGCTAACACCATTCTCTATCGCCTTAATAATTTTAGAAGGAGTACTAACTTTCTTTTGCGCAAGCATTTGGTCCTGGCTCTTTTGTTTCCACTGATTGATTACTGCTGCTTAGTCTACTGTGATCTCTCTGGAGAGCTTGACCTTAAGCTCCAGCGACTCGTTAACTCTGGCATACGTTACATCTATGGTGTAAGAAGGCGCAAGCATGTCTCTTCTCTTAGGTACTCTTTGGGCTGGCTTTCGACTAGTGGTAGAAGAAAATACCTCACTGCAGCTTTCCTGTATTTTGTTTTTAGATTTAATACACCATCTTACATTTTTGACAGATACCGTTGGAATCTGCTTGGGAGGCCTCAGAGGGGAAATGTGAGACCACTGATCATTCCTCATTCATCTACCGAATATTATCACAACTCATTCGTCTCTATGTCATCTCGCATCTGGAACAGTTTGCCTCACAATATACGAACATCAACGCCATCCTACGCATTTAAATCATCCGCCTGTAATCATTTCATTACACTTGAGAGAGGACAGACCCTTCAGCTACAGTCGCGTCTTTAAGATCACTTTTTGTTTTTGTATATTCTAAATTTTATAATCTATAATTTTATAATTTGCCCTGCATTATTATATTATATCTTGTTTTAACTTAATTCCTTATTTTATATTTTCATTATTCGCTGTTTTGTAAGCACAATTTTATATTGTACAACATATTGTACAAATAAAAAACTTATCTATCTATCTATCTCTCTTCTCTTTCTCTCTCTCTATCTTTCTACTATGTATGTCTATACATACGTACATACATACATAATACATACACGTGTACATAAAAATCTGTATAAAATATATACATTCTTATATATATACAAATCATATGCAGATGATATGCAAATGATGAACAAATAAGCCATGCATTAGAATTGGTTATTATATTTTAAATATAATATATATTTGTTTCCATTACACTACATTACCAAGGTATCGAATTAATAAATATAGAGAATTAGGGATACAAAGATGATAAAAAGTATCAGGAGCCCAAAACATAAGAAGAAGTATAACTATTCTACCTCTTGCGATTAGTTGTTTTGACATTCATTGTAAATACGCCCAAGTTGCGTATATAACTAAAAACAACTGTGTATATATATATATATATATATATATATATATATATATATATATATATATATATACACACATACATACATACATATGCAAATCATATGTAAATATAAATATTTATAAAAATCGAATATATTATATTAAAAGATATTTATTATTTAAAAATTATTATTCATAAATTATCAATCATTACGCAATAAATATCGATAATTTATGATAAAAAATAATAAAAAGTATCAGGCTATCATAAAAAAGAAAGAGGTATACCATCCGTTATTTTGACAGTAGATATGTATCTAATATAATAATTCACAATTTATATATTAAGCATATTACCTAATATCGATATTTTTTAATAGTTTAAGTACGTATGCAAATTAGGTGCATATGCAAATTAAGTGTATGTATAAAGTATGTAAAGTACAAAGATTTAAGAAGAATAATAGCCATTACTACGGCAATGTGGAATGGGTGTTCTTAAGAGATGCACTCAAGTCATTCGTTGTAATAAGATCACCCCAAGTTTGATAACGCGACACGAGAGACGAATGAGATTGCATAACACACACCTTAAAGAAAAAAGTCCCACCATCTTATAAGCGAAATAATAGCAGCCCGAGTTTTAATCATGCACATGCTAACTAAATATCTTATATTAAATTTTTAATAAATTGTTAATAATTATTAAGAATATTGAATTTCGTACTCACAACTCAGTGGTTCCCACTTAACTGATGTATTTCTTGCTACGTTTGAGGTTTAAATATCAAATTAATTTTACAGGTTTCGACAAGTTAATAGTATATTTCGGTACTAGTGCGATAAAGTGATTTTTTACTTGTGTGGCGGTTTGCGCCCGAGCGAAGCGAGGGTGAAAAGGTCACACGAGTAAGAAATCACTTTCTCGCACGAGTATCGAACACTATTTTTTGACACGACGTGTGAGAAGCTCCATTTTCGCACGTATCACTTTGTACAGCGTGCGTAAAATCGAGCTTCTCGCACGGAGTGTCAAAAATATTATGATTTTACGCGCATGCTCACCCTAAAATATATGATTTATTTTCGGTATAAATAGACAATGATTTACGGTTCTGATATCATTCTGAGCTTAAACATTGAAACAAGAATAACAAAAAAGAGAATGAATGAAAAAGACTTATATAATATCTTAAGAGCAGGCCGGATTCGCTGTCCTTGTCTAATTGGCATTTTTGTTAATTACTCAAGTATTAATCGGTGTATCTGCAAATTGAAGGTTAAGCGCAATAGATATTATTATTACAAATATTTATGCACAAGAAAAAAAAAATCTATCGCTTTGTTTTTGAGAAAAGTAAGGAACGCGAAAATATTATAAACATAATCTTTTACTTCGGCGTTCCTTACTTTTCTCAAAAACAAATCAGTAGATTTTTTTTTCTTGTGCATAGATATTCATAATAATAATATCTATTGCGATCAACCTTTATTTTGAAGATACACCGATTAATACTTGAGTAAATAACAAACAACTCAATTGTTACTCGGTCGGTATCAGGTTCTACTCCGGCCTGCCGTTAATAGCTATTTTAAATGTGGCTCTCCTTCGTGAACCACAAATGAAACTATTTTGTAATTACGCATGGCGCAAAAATTCAAAAACTTGCTCTATAAATGAGCTGTTAAAAAAGATTAAATTCATCATAGGACTTTGCGGGCTATGTACTTTAGCCTATATGTTTAAGCGAAATATTTTTACCGATAATCAGATACTTGATATAGTTGGTCGTTGTATTAAGAGCAGAGGAATGCAAGATGCACCTTAAGTCAGACATCTCATGTTACATCATCGTGTCACTACAGGTAAGTTATGCATATTTTCTATCATGAATCCAATAACAAATCTAGTAATGTATTTTAAAATCACGAAATCGTAGCCAATAATCGTTCAATTATCTATATCTTTTTTATTTACCGCTGGAGAATTTCGCAGCATAA
The DNA here is from genome assembly GCA_017163975.1 of Anastatus disparis. Classification (NCBI taxonomy): domain Eukaryota; kingdom Metazoa; phylum Arthropoda; class Insecta; order Hymenoptera; family Eupelmidae; genus Anastatus; species Anastatus disparis. Next base: position 4,341,577 of record JAFFSR010000314.1, on the reverse strand, counting down.
GACTTTTATGTTGTAAATAAAAGAATATATCCAAAAATATGTTTTACTAAAAAATATTGATTTCCAATATCGAACCAATACTCGATAACTTACTTATTTACGGTCAAAAATTTTGCAACCTAACACTTTTATGTTGTAAATACAATGATAAATTCAAAATATGTTTTACAAAAAATACCGATTTCCAATATCGGATCAATAATCTATAGATTTTTTATTTATGGTCGGAGAATTCCGCGGGATAAGACTTTTTTGTTGTAAATAAAATAATAAATCCAAAAATATATTTTACAAAAAAATATTGATTTCCAATATCGGACCAATACTGGATAACTTACTTATTTACGATCAAGAAATTTTGCAAGCTAATACTTTTATGTTGTAAATACAATGATAAATTCAAAAATATGTTTTACAAAAAAATACCGATTTCCAATATCGGATCAGTAATCTATAGATTTTTTATTTATGGTCGAAGAATTTCGCGAGATAAGACCTTTTTGTTTAAAATAGTGTAACTTTGATGGATATGATATTAAAAAATTTTCAGACCTGCAAAACATGATGGAGGACAGTGGTGGAGATAAATTACTGATGAATCTTCTATCAGCAGAAGAACAGCTGCTTAGTTCGAGAGATCCTGCACTACTGCCGCCCACCGAAGAAGTACAAGAAGTTATAAATTCGTTAGATGACCACGTGATTTATGATCATAGTACTCCAAACATGATGTTGGAGATGGTAATTGCTGATACTGCAGCGCCACCACGACCTAATGAACCGTTGCCTGGTTGCTCTTACTGGAATGACCAGAATCTACAAACGTCGAATAAAATAGTTTCACCTGAAACTACATTATCTGCAATATCGACACCAGGTACAGAAGATCTCGACTATTGAGATGTATGTAATTTTATGATTGTGTTAATTCTTTTATATTACTGCACGGTATTGTAGACGAATGTCTTCAACAGGGAGATGGTGCTTCTGCTCAGGAACACATTACCATTCATGAAGAAACTTCACGATATTACAAACAGTTTAAGCTTCAAGGGCAACAATTAAGAGTGTCGATAATACCTTCACCAGCTAATGCAAATGTATATGGCTGGTTGGAGGCTGCTATAAACGATTTATTTCGTCACGTGTGTGAATATGCACAACCATCAGATTATATCGGCATGACTATAAGCTCTGAACGTTTTGTGCACGGATCTCTATGGATTTCTTTTGGACTGCTTCGTGATTTTTCACCGGTAGATCTACTCGAACTGATAGCTAGTATAGCGCAGAGTAATGATGGTTTCAAAATTGACGATGTTTTGAATGTTAAAGTCAGTACTGTGACTAAACCAGAGGGCCGGGGTCGTGTGTCTCTGACTAGCGAATCAGTTTTTAAGAAATTCATTCTAAATATTAAAAATAGCGACAGTTTCTGTCTTCCACGCTCGCTAGTCGCTGCTTACGTATACGCCATACGTGGTCAAATGCGTAGTGGAATTTTCCATAACAGATGGAATAAAATAAGACATAATACAGCACAATATCAGAAAGTGCAAGCATTGAAACTTATAAGAGCTGCGAGAGTTACTATACCCGAGACGGGCTGTGGTATAGAAGCGATTAAATTATTTCAAGAATATTATGCACTCTTTGGAGACGCAATCGTTGTTTATTCATTTCAAAATTTTGCTCGTGGATATAGGCCGCTTTACGATGGTACACGTTTCGTACACGACGTTGGTAATGTCGTTAGACATACTCTAAATATCATGTATTATGAAAATTCCAGACATTACCAGCTAATTTTAAATTTACTCGCAGCGGCTGGGAGTCGAGGCTACTGTATGCCTTGCAATAAAAAATTTGGCCATACTAAAAATCATAAATGCGAACAAAAATGCTATAAATGTTTACAGAAGCCTCCTTGTGACATAAATCAGGAAAAAATAAAATGCTTTCAATGTAGCAGAGATTTTTACGGTACCGTTTGTTTTAAAAATCATGAAAATTCAAAATCTTTCGATAGTTCTCGGTTGGTATGTGAGAGTATAAAAATTTGTCGTGTATGTAGCAAAACAGTGCGCATCAACGATAAACAACCACATGATTGTAATACGATATTTTGTAAAATATGTAATGGTAAAAGACCAATAAAACATCTTTGTTACATGCAACCTATTGTCGATAAAAAAGGATTCATGATGAATAAAAAAACAATTCTTTATTTATTTTATGATTCTGAGACTCAGCAATCAGAGAGCATTTTAGGCTGTGAGGCTGAAAAAGTAAGGCTGCATGTACCAAATTTATGTGTTTGCAAAATCAAAGGCATCAGGCTTAATTCGTCGGTAAGTCAAAAAATAAACTTTGATTCCAAACGGAAACTTGTTACCGGCAAAATACCATCATTTTTTGCTAATTACAACGCTATAAGACGTACACAATTTCATGATGTTGTAACACGACCTGAATGTAAAATATGTGAACCTGTATATTCGAAGAGACGATTTGTAAATAACGAGCTTAGTCTTCCATACGGCTATAAATCTAATTAAATAATAAATAATTGTTGATATATTACTACTAAAATAAAAATATTATGTACATATATATATATATATATATATATATATATATATATATATATATGTAAGTTTATAGGTTATAAACTTATAAAAGGAGATTAAATAATGTAGACAAGTATAGATGCAGTTGACAATACTGTATTAAAAATATTTACATGATTATTACAATAAACTTAATTCTAAGCATAAAGACTTCAAAACTAACCTGAATCTATACAATTGTCGATTACTAAGCAAAATGTAAATTACAAAACGTGAGACTTATGAGTAGAACTATTCACGATGCGTATTGCTCGGAGCCTACCATTGTACTGTCTCTCCTGCTTCCAGAGCAACTGCTCTGCTGATAGTGTGACCGTCAGTCACACTATTCAGTTTTTGGCGCTAGCGTTTAAACTTACATCCCCCCCTTTTAAAACCAATAGTAACACCTTACGCATAAGGGACCAGCTTACTGGCGTAAAAGTAATTTGATTCATTTTTCCTAAATCTACTATCTATTAAATAAATGTTATTTGATACTTTTTTTTAATTTTGTATGGTCCAGATCTTATTTCATCTAATTTATCTCTATTTAATTTATTCCTGTTTTGAATATAAACCAAATCACCTACTTCGTAATTAACTTCTTTGACATGTTTATCATAGTATGTTTTGTTTTGTATATGTATTTTTTCAGATCTTTCTAATGCTAATTTCCTATTATCTTCTAAGTTGTTCTTGTTATTTTCGTTTAATTCTTTTGGCAATAGGTTATTATTAATACCTGTTAGCAGATAGTTTGGTGTGAATCCAGTGGAACTATGTATTGTGTTATTATATTCTTTTGTACATTCCTCAGCTATAGTTGGCTAAGACTTTCCTTTATTTTCATAAATTTTACATCTGACTCTATTTACTAAGGTTTGGTTTGTTCTTTCGTTCAGGCCATTCGAAAAGGCACAATCTACAGCAGTGAAAATTAATAATATATTTTCTTTTTTTGTAAATTGTTTAAATTGTGCAGAGTTTATTCCTGCGTACTGATCTGTTAAAATTGTTTTTATTTTATTATTTTTTTCTACTTTTTTTACTAAGTTGATAAAGTCATTTGCAACTTGTGTCTTAGATGTGCTAATATATGCAAATCTCGTAAAATGATCTATCAATAAATGTAGATATCTTTTAGTACTCTTTCCTTTTAAACCTCCAATAGTATCCATAGACATTATTTCAAAAGGTTTTTCTGCTGGTCCCAGCTGGGATAACGGAGCTCTGAAACATCCTATTCTTGATTTATTTTTAACACATGTTTCACAACTTCTACAAACATTTTTTATATGTTTATACATATTTTTGAAATAAATTTTGTGGTATATAGTTAAAATTAATTGTTTAATTTCTATGTGTCCTTGTTCCAAATGAATTTTCTTTATAATTGAAATACCTAATTGTTCTGTAATCCAATTTTTTTTTTTATTTTTAAGAATTTTATATATCATTTCATTATTTATTTCACATGAATTATCTAGTTTTATCAACTTTTGATCTTTTTTTATTTCTTCAATATTTAAAAAGTTTGCTATGTTTATCACAGATTCATTTTCAGAACTTTTATGTGACTCTAAAACAGGATTTTTTGACAGGCAATCAGCCTCTACATTGTCTTTTCCAGGATTGTAGATAATGTCAAAATCAAATTGTGATATGTAATTCAATATATGTATCAACTGTGGATCATTACTGTTGTTTTTGATATTAAAATTCTCTAGTGGTCTGTGGTCTGTGAAAATTACAAATTTCTTACCTATTAAATAATATTGCCAACAGAGAATTGCTTCTTTTATAGCAAGGCATTCAATGCAGATAGCTTTTTTTGTTTTTTGTGTATTGTTTAACTTTTTTGAAAAGTAAAAACAGTTTTTAGTGATTTATCTTCTTGTGGTTGTTTCAATATAGCACCTATTTCCTCAATGCTGGCATCCGTAAACAAATATATAGGCGCTTCATCATCAAAAATTGCCAGTGCAGGAGTAGAAATTAAGTACTTTTTTGTTTCTTCAAAACTACCATTACACTGTTCAGACCAAACAAATTCTATATTTTTTCTTAGCAAATTACGTAGTGGATCTAATAGGATAGAATGCTGTGGTATGTATTCCAAATAAAAATTTATTTTACCCAGAAATTGTCTTACTTGCTCTTTTGTTTGAGGTATTAGAAAATTTTTAATAGCGATTACGTTATCATTTATAGGTTTAATTAAGTTATTTCCAATTCCATGACCCAAATATGTTACTTCGTTTAAAGAGAACTGACATTTTCCTTCATTTAATTTAAATCCATGATTTTTTAAAGCTTTTAAAGTTTGCTCTACATGTTTAATATGATCATCATAGGTTCTAGAAAATACAAGAATGTCATCAATATAATTTACCGCAAACTTATTTAGTTCATTTTTCCTTAAAACACTAGACAGAACTCTTTGAAAAATTGCCGGAGCAGACTTTAATCCGTATGGTAGACAATTCCATTGCCAGTGTCCATGATGTGTTACAAATGCCAACTTATGTCTGTCCTTTTTACGTACTGGTATCGACCAGAAAGTCGAATTAATATCTAGTTTTGTTAAAAACTTGCAATTTCTAGCACATAGTGTCAGATCATCAATCCTTGGAAAAGGTTGACTTTCTGGCACAACAATTTTATTGAGTTCTTTAAAGTCTATACAAAAGCGAGACCTTTTATTATCTTCTTTTTTAAAAACCATAGTAACTGGTGATGTGTATGGGCTACAAGATTCTTCAATTAAACCTGCTTTCAATAATTCACTTAGTTGCTTTTCAATCTCAATTTTATCTTGAAATGAGCATTTGTAAGGTTTCTTTGAAATGTATTTGTATTTTGTCAGTTTTATAGAAGCTTCATAATCTTTAATTTTTCCTATATCAAATTTTGAATTTGCGAAAATATTATTATTATTTTTAAGTATGTTTTGAATATTATTATTGTTATCATTTTCTTTAACTACATTTTGAACCGTGTTTATTTCTATGTTAATATTTTCCTCTTTACCATCATTTTTAATCTGTGCGTATTTTTGAATTATTTTTAATTTTTTATCTTGACATAATTTAAATTTTTGAATCAAATCTAAACCCATTAGTATATCCTCATTAAAAAATTTATTCTTTACTATAAAAAATAAAAAATTTTCTTGTATTTTACAAATTTTAATTTTTAACTCAACCGTACCTTCAGATCTTGTTATTCCATTTATACCTTTAAGGATATTCACCCCACTCATAATTTTATTTATGTTATTTAACTTGTTTCAAAATTCTTGACTAATTAATGATACATTTGCTCCAGAATCATATAAACCTATAGCTGGGGAATCATTAACAAAAATCTTTAACCTCATGAGTGGAGTGACTACTCGTTTTTTGCTTCTTCAGTGGATGCTATTAAGTTTTCGCAATCTATATTGTTTACAATCTTAATTTTATCATTCTTTGACTTTGACATTTGTTTATCTTTAAACCTACATTTCTGTTCTGGGTGATATCTTTTATAATAACCTAATTTTTCACATATCGTACATGGATTTGTTTGGTTTGAGTATTTTTCACTCTTTTTCCCACTGTTCTTAACACTCAAATTACCAAAATGTTTCAACTTAGACATCAAGTCTTCCATATTTAAAATTGATTTTCTTTCTAATTTATTCAGTACAAGTTTAGGCAATTTAATAACTATTAAGTCAATCTGAGTATTGAGAGTCATGGAATCATTTATTTCTAACAATAAACTCCTTTTCTTTAACGCATACTCTAATAAGGAGCCATTTAAATATTCAAACTCATATGCATATGCAATGTCTGTCCAGGATTGCACTGAGAAAGTTTCTAGAAAACTATTATTTTAAATTTCCCAATTGTTAATTAAACCATTTTGTCTTAAAGAGACGTTAAACCAGTCTAAAGCTGATTTTTCTAGAAATAATCTCAATGTTTCAGAATATTTATTTTCATTTATCCCCACTCTTTTGCACTCCCGAACAAACATTGTTAACCAAGTAGACGCTTTAACATTTTCACCGTTAAATTTTTCCAAAACAATGTCTTTAGCTAAACTACGGCTGCTTCTTTCCGTGACGCTTGTAGTAGTAGTATTAGTCTGTGTTGTGCTTACTTCTTCTAAATATTCCTCACCTAACACAACATTACCTTCTTCGTCCAAGTAAACATGTTGGAGCTCTTTCGTCAAGGTCACTAACACATTGCGAAACTTATTCCTTGCCTTTAAACTTTTAACGACATTCTTAGCCACGGTCGTATCGAAAAGTTTTGTGTGATGCTCACGGGTCCTTTTATCATTTGGAAATAAGAAAACTTCCTCTTGACCCTCCAGCTGTATAGTTTTAACTTTAATCACAGTGCTTTTAGAATCGGCACCGGCTTCCGAGATGAAACAAAATTTTGCCCTTCTCTCCATTGTATAGATTTGTAAGTTTATAGGTTATAAACTTATAAAAGGAGATTAAATAATGTAGACAAGTATAGATACAGTTGACAATACTGTATTAAAAATATTTACATGATTATTACAATAAACTTAATTCTAAGGATAAAGACTTCAAAACTAACCTGAATCTATACAATTGTCGATTACTAAGCAAAATGTAAATAACAAAACGTGAGACTTATAAGTGAGGCTATTCACGATGCGTATTGCTCGGAGCCTACCATTGTACTGTCTTTCCTGCTTTCAAAGCAACTGCTCTGCTGATAGTGTGACCGTCAGTCACACTATTAAGTTTTTGGCGCTAGCGTTTAAACTTACATATATATATATATATATATATATATATATATATATATATATATATATGTATATATAGGTTATAGAATTAAAACAAAAACAATTTTGTAATAAATTTAATAATTTATTGAAATCAAAAAATAATATAACAAAATAATAAATTTATTTTCTGTTAATTAAGTAGTCGTCAATTTTTTTTTAAATTATAGTTTCCAGAATAATCTTCATTCTTTTGACCCTCATTTTAAATCTCTCTCTGTCACGAGCCGCTTGCTCCCACTCTCCACGTCGCGCTACACGACTCGTGTAATCCCACACGCGTATCACGTGAATATCCGGTCTACCTTCCTTGAAATGCACCTTTTTTGTTTGATTAATCATTATTTTTTTTTTTTTTTTTGCGAGATACGGATAATCACCACACTTCCTCACGACAACTCTCTATAAAATTTTATCGAAATTTAAGAATTTGAGTCTTTAAGGAATTTTTTGTTAAAATTTGATTATCTTTTGCTCAAATTTGTTGACTATAACTTATTTATTTTTACGATACCAAAACTTGTACAACACTAACCTATAAAGCTGCTGCTTTTACTTTTATACTGGAAATGCAAGGTGACGAGCAGAGTGGTGGTGGTGGTGGTAGGTACAAGTAGTATCGGTGGCGAGCACTTTTGAGCAAATAACAGGTTAATACTTGTTGAGCTCTTTCAGCCATGTAGCTAAAGAGCGGAATAATGCTGGCATCAGCCAGCTATATGGCTAATCAGCTAAATGATTGGCTAGCGCCAGCACGATACTGCTCGCACACGCCCGCGCCGCCGCCGCCATCACCCCCCAATCTTGCTCATCACTACTAATGATCGTATATGTAGAGTGGTTCGAGGATGTGATGAGGTTAGTAGTAGAAGTTTAGCAGCAGTGGTAACATGGACGTTTGCAGGTGGGTGCATCCGTGGACTTTGACGATTTATGGACCCAGCTCGTGTGGTAAAACAGTATTTGTGTAGGATTTTTGGCATCACATTGATCGCATGAGTGATACAAAATTCGAGCGTATACTCTTGTACTATACCGAGTGGCAGGCAATTTACAAGAAGTTGGGTGAGGGAATCGAATTTTACGAGGGTTTACCAAAGAGCGAAGATTATGCCAATGATCCACGAGCAAAACTCTTGATTCTCGACGATCTGATGAGAGAATCGTCCAGCAAAGCTGTAGTCAATCTCTTCACCAAAGACAGTCATCACAATAACTTGAGAGTCATCTTTATCCCGCAAAATCTCTCTCATCAAGGTCAGCGAGAAATCTCTCTAAACTCTAATTGCATCGTGGTATTTAAAAATCCGCGCGATCGATCGCAAATAAATCATCTGGCGCGTCAAGTCTGCCCCAAGGAGCCTCGTTTTTTGCAAGAGGCATATCTCGATGCCACAGCACAGCCACACGGCTATTTATTCATAGATCTGAAGCAGGGTACGCCTGAAAATGTGAGATTTCGTACTTGTATATTTCCGTTTGACAAACATCACTACGTTTATGTGCTTCGTTGCACACTCATAAAAGCTGGTGCTTGCTCGAATAATGTACCAGTCGTGCGATTGTTATGGAGCCGGTAAGACGTAGTCGTAGCAGACCAATTTCAGAAAATGACTGGACTCAGCTACATTTTTTTGTGTAAAATCGAACTTCATAAACTCAAGGGTATATTACGCGAAGCGAATTCTAAACTTATAACGTACATTTGCGAGTATACTTTGAACATTTTACGTGGAAATATTCCACTCAGCAAGTATTATGAGAGACAATTGCGAAAATTCACACCTCTGTTGCGAAAACTCGCTAAACCGGGTAGTTTGGAGGTAAAAAGGAAATTGGTGTTGAAATCAGCATGTCTAGTGCGGCTAATTGTGAAACCTATTTTATCGGGATGGAGTACGCAAAAAAAATGATTTTAGTACCGCAAGAGTGTTTGGAACAACAGCATTGGCAGCAGCAGCATGACGTAGCAAGTACCAATCATGCAACACCAGCATCCAGTGTCCAGACACCTGGTACAGCTACGACACGCCTCGACGAGGAAATGAGTAAAATTTTACATTCTGCGGATGATGAGCGCCATAAATCTTTGCAATATCACAAATTTTGCAGCGTTACTTGCATCTAAAAGAGGAGGAGAAGGATGAGAGTAAGGGTATAATACGTCCACACGAAACGGAAACGACAATGGATAGAGGCAATAATGACGAAATCGACGACAAACAGATTGTCGAGTCGGTACCGCAGAAATTTCGAAGCAATGCTAGACATCTCATTAGATACTTGCGGCAAGCTGATAATATTGAATGGGATAGTCGTGGTATAATTAAGCTACATGGCGCTGTTGTTGAGGGTAATAATATTGTCGATTTGGTGAACGAGGCTATGAGAAGTAGAACTGACCACCACCGCGCGGATACAAACAGTTTGCACGCGTCTCGCAAAAAGTTCGTATACCTCGAGAATTCATTGGTAACGATCAACTGTGACGTAAGATTGCATCTCATAGCCCTGACTCATCTCCGTTATCGTCGTCAGATAACGAAGATTATTATACTTCAACAGCTACTAGTCAGACGAGCGTAAAGGAGAAAGATGTTGAGAGTGCAAAAAAGCGTAAAAAAGTTGGTAGCGAGTTGGCAGCTACGCCATCAACCTGTGAAAAAAAGAGTCGTCTCGAACAGCTAAACTGTTCGAGACGACTCTTTTTTTGCTGGACGAGCATTTTCACGCATGCTCTCGGGGACTGCGGATGGTAATGAAAAGACTGCAGCTTGTATTACTGTTTTGTGCATGATCAGCAAAATTGCGTTTGATAAATTTTTGAAACGCATTAAAAATACATTCAAACGACAGCAAAAGAGAGGGAAAAAGCTAGTTTGTAAGAGTAGGAGGAGCAATGAGAAAAAAGGAGAAAAGGAAGAAGGAAACGTCAAAGGCGGACGATCTTGAGCATTATTACTATAATCTTTCTGCAACATCAGCGTACACTGGTGCTTATCTACTGAAACACGCGAAACCCAAAAAATTTGATAACAATACGATCGCTAAATGGCTGGTGAGCCAGGATGCACATACCTTACACAAACTCGTGAGACATCGTTTTCCTCCTTGACATTACAACGTTTTTAGCCCTTTCGAGGTGTGGGAAACTGACTTTGCAGATTTTAGATCACTTATAACCTACAATGATGAGTACAGCTATATTCTCATTGTCATTGATGCACTTTCAAAGTTTGCCTGAGCAGAGCCTCTTCTCGACAAAACCAGCCGAAGCATTGCTGTAGCATTAGACAAAATTTTATCACGATGTAATGATAGACATCCTATTTACCTACAGACTGATAAAGGTAAGGAATTTATCGGTTGAGAGGTGCAAAAGGTGCTAAAAAAGAAACATATTACCTACCGAGTCGTCAGAGACCCTGATATAAAGGCAGCCATTGCCGAACGCTTTATTCGAACTCTTAAAGGTTGAATCTGGCGATACTTTACTTACTCGCGCACAAGACGTTATATAGATGTTTTGCAAAAAATTGTGACGTGTTACAACGAGTCGTGGCACAGTGCCATAAAAATTCCCCCTTCCAAGGTCAACTTACATAATGCTCACGTAGTACGTCGAAATTTGACGTTGCGTTACAGCATAAAAAAACCGTTTAGATTAGCTAAATACAGCGTTGGTGATCTGGTTCGTGTCAGTCGTGCCAAGACAGCTTTCAGGAAAGCATACGAGGGTGGCTGGACTCTGGAGCTGTTTAAAATTATAAAAGTCGATACGAGACAACAACCACCCGTTTATACTTTGGCAGATCTTGGTGGAGAAAAAATTGACGGATATTTTTACGAAGAACAGTTGAGCAGAGTGCGCAAAGATTTAGGTAGCAAAGCGTTTGAGGTTGACGAGGTTTTAAAGAGTAAAGGTAGGGGGTCGAAAAGACAATATTTGGTCAGTTGGAGGGGTTATCCAGAAAAATTTAATTCTTGGATAGCGGCTAAAGATTTGAAAAATTTACAATGAACGACGAATTTTACATGATTTTATCGAGCATTTTACAACACAATTATTACAAAATTTTTATCTTCATGGCAACTGGTATGTAGGACTCACGGATATTCAAATACCTCTTACATTTCAGCATACATCAATAATTGAGCGGGAGGGAGTCATTTCTGTTAAAACAGCCAAACGTGAAATGGCGAATGTTTTGCGAGAAACAGAGGAGAGTCAACAGAGGGCCGAGGTGTTTGCCAGAGTCAAACCTGGTATTTATCGTAATATTGAAAGTCTCTTAGAAGAAATAAATAATCTCGAGAGTGTGAAAAATCATTTATATTTTTAAATCCAAGCTGGTTGCTATGTACAGGTTAGATGTCGATGTGAAGAAGATTGTACAACTTATATGCACACGTTTACACTGTCGGAAAAATTACTTAGAATTTTAGGTCTGGAAAATGTAGCAATTTTCTCTTGCGAAGGTAATAAAGAACACTACATTACGGGTAATCGTCCAGCAAATCTTGTAAACGGGTTGCCAACCGTACTCATAGTTTACAGCAACATTTTCCAGCCTTACATAACAGGTGACATGCGCACGAGCTTACTACGTATAGTCTCGCTTCATTTGCGCGATTACGTTTACGGAGGCGTTAAAATTAAAAACTTTTCACCACCCATGTACCTACTACTGCTGTCTTCAGCGTTTTAGTCGATCGAAATAGATATAAGAGACGAACACGGATTTCCCATTTCATTCGACTACGATACGTTGACTGTAACGCTTCACTTAAAGCGCATCCGATAAAATGTCTGAGTTTGAAGATTTCTTTAATAAGACCAAATGATTGGTGGTGGGGGTAAGTGCGTTAGAGTTGGTAAACCTTGTTTTGGTTATCACCAGTCGGGTGCAGGAGTAGGTAGTTTTTTGAAAGGTCTCTTCCGAGCAGCTATACCGAAGATCAAGCAAGGCGCAAAAGTGGTCGGTAAAGAGGCTCTCCGAGCGGATAAAAATATCCTAGATGATATCACTATAGGTGGCAGACCTGTCAAAGAGGCGGCCAAAGAGCGCATTTGCGAGAGTGGTAAAAATCTCAAAAGAAAAGCTGACTTTGTTCTGGACAAATTGCTCTTGGGTGAGTCGAGTGCAAATGAGGGTGAGGAATCTGAATATAAAAAGAAGAACGAGACATCGTCAGCTCAGTCGTCGAGTGCACCTGGTACTACAAACACCTCAGCGGCTTAACGCTCGAAAAGTGGTAAAGTTGCGAAAAAGAAGAAGAAGCAGAGTAAGAAAGCACGTGTAGCTAGAGATATATTTGAAAATTAAAATTTCAAGATGGTGTTGTTGCATACAGAATCTAGTCAGTTGATCAAGTCGGAATTATCACTATTTGAATTACCCTCGACACAGACTGCAATTGAAGGCTCTTACTGGGTACAGTACAAACCGATATCTCCACTCAACGACCAATCACTGATCGAATTTATAATCCCTGGCAACACTGAATATCTAGACTTGGCTAACACAATGTTAAGAGTGAGTATAAGTGTAACATGCACTAGTGCTGAACCACCTAAAGGTCCGAACGTTGGACCAATAAATAATCTTTTGCATTCGTTGTTTAATCAAGTCGACGTGCTATTCAATCAGAAGCCTGTTTCACCGCCAAACAATGCTTATGCATACAGAGCTTACATTGAAACATTACTAAATTATGGTCTAACAGCTAAAAAGTCTCATTTAACGAGTGGTTTGTGGTACGATGATACAACAGGGAAAATGGACGATACCACAGGTGGTAATGTAGGGCTCAATAAACGTAAGGCAATGATGATTGGCAGGAAGATTGATTTACTCGGCCATTTACATTGTGATGTTTTTAATCAAGACAAATTATTACTGGGTGGTGTTGAAGTTAGAGTAAGGCTCGTGCGTTCTCGTGATGGATTCTGTCTCATGGATCCCGCTGGTGCTTTTACGGTAAATATTACCGAGGCTACGCTTTTTGTGCGTCGGGTAAGATTAAATCCTTCACTCGTGCTAGCACACGAAAAACTTTTGTCACAGACTACTGCAAAATATCTACTGACACGTGTAGAAGTTAAGGCTGTTACGTTACATAATGGTGTGCATGAGGAAATAATCAACAATGTCATATTAGGTCAACTGCCGAAAAGAATTATACTCGGTTTTGTTGAAAATAAAGCTTACAACGGAGATAAAAGTCTTGACCTGTTCAATTTCAAGAATTTTAACATAAGTTTTTTGTGTCTGTACGTTGATGGAATGCAGGTGCCATCGAAACTCTTACAGCCATATTTCAAAAAAAGCAAAATTTACGTTGATGCTTATCATACACTTTTTTCCTGCACAGATATTCACTTCGTGAATTCAGGCAACTTGATTACCCGTGAAGACTATCCAAACGGTTACTGCCTATTCGCTTTTGATTTGACACCTGATTTATCGGCGAGTGATGGTAGTCATTGGAATTTGATAAAAAATGGTAATGTACGAATTGATGTTAGATTTGACGACCCGCTAGAGGGCGCTGTAAATTGTATAATTTATGCTGAATATGACAATTTGCTTGAAATTGACTCGTCAAGTCAGGTTGTCGTGGATTACAGCGGTTAAGTAGTGATGGTGGCGAGTACATTTCTCACCATTTAAGTAAAGCAAACCCAGCTTAATTATCTCAGTCAGCGAGCAACTTTCATTGCAAACAGTATGGACGTGGTAATTGATGTGCAGTTATTAAAGGACAACAAAAATCGTTTGATTCCAAAGGAGGTGGCTGTACTTGCTATTCATAAAAACTTCATCGCTCATTGAATTGTGGCGCCTCCTTGTAGTTTAAGACGTTACCTAAAAATGCTTTGAGAAAGAACAATTGGGTGACACTGAATCATCATCGTCTGGAGTGGTACGAAGGTGATATATTGATAAAAAGATTATACAAAAATTTGAAAGATATTTGCATGAATTGTCGTACAATTTTCGTGCAAGGTCAAGAAAAGGTTGAACTACTTTCCAAGCTCACCACCTATAAGATTAAAAATTTAGAAAAAGAACAAGATTGTCCATCTTTTAGAAATTTAAATTTCAGCAGCGTACAGTGCATGCATCATTACTTAAAAACACCTTATTCAGATTACGTGTGTGCACTGAATAACGTTGCTAATCTGAAACATTGGCTACTGAAACTTAACCCCAGCGTAAAATCGCTGATTTCGGAAGAATTTTTCGAAATTCTCCAAAATAAATTCAAAAGAGATTATTCGATATCTGATGAGGATCAAGTTTCACGCAGTAGGCGTTTATCCAGCAAATCGGATTCCTCTGATGTGGGTGAAACTTTGTGCGTTTGTGCTCAATACGCAAAATTATAATCAGCGTGGTGCGCACTGGGTTGCCATATACGTTGATAAGTATGGCACAGGTGTGTTCTTTGATAGTCTTGGTAAGCCACCACAAATTCAACAACATTTACGACGTATTCAGCAAAATTATAAAAAATTTAGATGGAATAATAAACGCTTACAAAGCGAATATTCCAACGTTTGTGGTCATTATTATATCATGTTTCTGTATTATATGTCTAGCGGATTGGGTTTCAAGAAATTCTTGGAAAATTTCTCACAGAACTTGCAAAAAAATGATACTATAGTGAAGAATTTTGTGGGAAAAATCTCGTACGAGTAATATGATATTTGGTTGTCTCTGATTCGTCGCACACGTTTTTGCGGTGCCCCCACCAATTTTTTACAGTATAAAAGAAGCGGCATTCGTTTGGTCTAGCCACAGGTTGACGACGGTGACAGCAGCAGTAACAACAAAGCTCAAGCAAGATGATTAGTCAAAAGAGAAGCCTGGAGCAGACATTTGGTAAAAGCTTGGCATATTTAATAGAACAAAACATCAAGAAAAATTATTGGCAACAGCTTCTGCCAATGGTCTACGGGCTGAACAGCTCTTTTGGAAAAATTATCCAGGTAGGCCTGGAGAATATAGGCGGCGAAGGCAAAAAGGAGTTTGCACCCGTAGTACTCTTCTGTGGAGCCGATTTTCAAGGTCTACCTCTATCACTAGACTGTTGAATGTTGATCACTTACTATAATGAGAAATCTATGCTGGATCAGCGGGTATCTATTCCCAGATACACTATCCGTTTTATAATTAGTTTTCACGAGAGAGCTTTTGAATTGGTACCCAATGACGCACAACCAGAAGGAGAGGAGTATGGTGGACCGCCGAAAAAATATGGTCGATTTAATCGGTCACTAGTATTCAAACGTGTCATGTTTGAACGTTTAAAAGATTAATCAAAATGTATAGATTATATAATTAGATATTTAAATACTGTTGTAAAATCTGTAGATTATATATTACGAGAAATGGTTATAAATATGAAAAATGTATTAGAAAATAGTCAGGAATCTCAATATGTATACTATACTTCTAGCGATATAAAAAGTACAATGTCCAGTTTTAATGAAAATTTTGTAAATGATCTCATCGAATTATTAAAAAAAAATAATCTAGTTTTAGGAGAAGAAGATTTGTTTATAATCATACACGAATTTATTATTTATCATATGTACACACTGGTTGATTGTATGAATGCTACGTTGTAATGTTTTATTATTAATAATAAATGTTGTTAAACTTTAAAACATGAGTATTTCAATCACCTTGTCTGTTACTAACTCCTCATCCTTCATACACACAATAATTTATATGTAAATTTTATATTTTCTGATTCAATATAAAAATTTATAATAATTGAAAATTAAAAATCTTTTAAATTCATATTTTATAATTCAAGTTCCTATTATTTCGATGATTAAAAAGGATTATATTACAAAATTTTAAATTAATAATTTTGAAATATCGATTAAAATATTTTTTATCCCCACTCTAAATTTTGTGGGACGGGGGTAAGTGACCCTTCAGTTCATCCCCACTCTAAATTTCTAGGAGGGGGTGAGTGACCTTCCAGTTGTTTGGGTACCATGCCTAACAAACCCCAACTTCGTCTTCTCAGAGGTCATTAACCTAGTGGTCAATAACCTTTGGGGTGGTGGAGTTGGGGTTGGTTTTGACGGTCCATGGCGCCCCATTAACTACTAAATGGACTTAGCCATTTTGTTGTGAGACGCTTCAATTGTTTTTATTTTTGTAATACTTTAAAGTCTAATTTTAAATTATAAAAATGAGTTTGAAATTATTAACTAATGAAATTTTTTTCGGTATACATTATATATATATATACATATAATTTTGCAAATAAATTTGATATATTAAAAATACAAAATTTTAAAGTATATTTTTTACACAAAAAAGGAAATATTAATAGAGGAAATTTAAAAGAAATTAAAAATATTAAATATTTACAATTAAAAGATAGAACAATTAGTGCAGATACTTTTTTTAAAAAAACAAAAATTTAGTATTCTAATTTTACAAATATAATTACTAAATTGCAAACAGGATTGTTTGCAAATCCTTTTTTAAAAAAAGAAGATTTTAGATATGACGTTGATGGAAGCATACTATATTATATTGAAGAATGGATTTTACCTATACATAAAATAATTAATCCACTAAAAGTCATAAAAAATATAGATTCAAAAATGAATTTTTGAAAAACGTTCAAAAACAAATTAAAAATATAGTTAAATTCAAATTTTATAAATACTTAACCATTTTAAAATTTTCTAAATATTTTTATTTTAAACTCAAAAATTAGTATTCAACTAAGAAACGTAATAAAACTTGAAACAGTAAAAAATATTATTCTTATTTCATTTATTTAAAAAACTTAACTTGATAGGTTTTTAAAATAAGTATTGTCAAATTTTAATGCAGTTTTAATAAATCTGTTTTTAAAAATTTTTTTAATTTTTAGTGTAGTATTATCTATTTTTTAAATTAACTATTAAAATTTACCATTTGAATTATTAAAATATTACTTTTTAAATTTTCAATTGTGTTAAATGAATTTGTGCCCGCTTCTGTCAATAAAATTATATAATTTTAAAGTTATCTTATATATTCAGGTAAAATATATTTTGAAATTAATATTCATTACGTTTAGTATTAATTATTTTATTATATATATATACAAATTAAAATAATTAGAATAATAACGATTGCGTCACTTATTTTTGAATATTAAAGTAAAAAGATTTCTATATTTTAGTAAAAATTTTTGACACATCTTTCAAAATGTAAATTAAGTCAAAAAAATATCAAGAAAGGAATTATACCAAAATAATCCTATAAATCTTAAGACATAAATAAACATTATGATATGTCAAATATAATATTAAGAGGCGGTCGGGTCTATTTCGCCGCTACATACAGGGTGGCGCTGCGGTCAGGTGAGAGAAGTCTATTAAATATTTTTTATACAGCTATTTACAATTTTCTGAGAAGACAATAAACTTTTAATGTTGTCATTTCCTCTAGCCATATATATGTAGAATACTTATTAATACTTATCTTGTTTGAAAAGTCTAAAATATTGTTATAAAGCGAAAAATGCGATGCAACGTAGGACCGATGTAAACATGCGTGCACCTTCCTTTAGTGCGACAGAGAGAACAACACTAAAGAATGATGTATACTAAAGTTTACGTCGGCTCTACCTCGCGCCGCATTTTTCGCTTTATAACAATATTTTAGACTTTGTACATTCCCTTTTTGCGCATTTTTAACTACATGCAGAAAATAGACACAAAAAAATCATTAAACATAAAGATTTAGGAAATTTACTCTACTTTTCAGTCACGTTCGAATTTTTTAATTTTATTAATTCCTTAAAAAGTTACATTTGATTGATTAAAATTTAAAAATTCGTAAAAATAGAAAATTTTTAATCTTTGAAAATAGAGTTTAAAAAAAAGATGAAAATATTTGGCAGGACATAAAAAAATAGTATTTTGTCTGATCTTTCGAAAACCGTCCGGATTTTTCAAATTCATTGAGCCGTGTCTAAAATATCGCAGTTTGAAGTTGAGTTTAAAAAAAAATTTTTTTTACGAACCTTTGAACGGTACTGTATAAGATGAAGACTAGACTATTAAAAATTTTGATATTAATATGCTTTGAAGAAATTCTATTAAAACCTGTATGAAAATAAATAATCTTAATGAATATTAAAATGTCTTCTACTTATTTACTTTATTATTTAGTTATTGCCCAAAAAATCTATTTTTGTTACATGGTGCTGTATCCTCTAACTTTGTCGCATGTGAAAACGTGTGAGATAATTCTAAAGGCGCTTTCTGATTGGTCGATACAGCTTATCTTACATGACAAAGTTAGAAAATTCGGCTCCTGTATGTGATAGCAATCATTTTATACGTCATATCGACCATCGAGGCGAATGGTCGTTAGCTGCCAGTGAGTGTATGTGCTACAATAAAAATCTTTTAATATTATCGCACTGTTCATCGTTAAATTATCTCAACAGTAAAAATATTAAAGTAAATATGTTGGTAGGTGTTTTATTATTATATTTTTAGATTATCTTTCCATTGTACGCATAAAATTTTGTGTGCATCGACGGGAAAGTTTACAGGTTAAAAACTACGTTTACAAAGAATTATATTGTTGTTAGTAATATATATAAAATTATATTGATAATTTGTAATATATAATTTAAGATACAAAATTGAAAAATATGTTTTATTAATTACAGCATATTCTTATGATTAAATAAAATCTAAACTTGCTGTATTTTATTGATAAAAATTATACAAAAAAAATCTATGACGAATTAAAAAATTAATTCTATTCAGATAAGGCATATAATGCACCGCGCTCTTCGCGCGCTAAATGCAATAGTATAATAAAATAAATAAAGTTTTATATACAAATGTTCCTTATTTTATGAACTGTCACAATAAGTAACTGCATTGGTATGATGAGAGATTAAAGGATGCCATTAGATTGAAGAAATACTATTATTTTTGGAAAAATATATATGTCTTCAATTTCAATATTCAGTTTTGAAAAAAGAGACATTATTGTACATAACTGTGCAGAAAGGGCTTTGATGGTTTGCTTTTTAATTCTCAAATAATCATTTCCATATTTTCACACGTGTTATTGATGTTTCTTTAATATTTATTAAGTGCAATATAATCATATTTTGAAGACAAATAGGATCGCTTGAGGCTTTTTCTTAATTTTGCATTTAAAATGGAAGAGTAGAAATCAATTTACGTATTCAAATGTTATTAGGGTGTTGGAAACTTTTTATATTATTTTTAAGTTTAAGTACATAAATGTTAATAGGTATTGTTTATTATGTAATTCATAATGTCTGTAAAATAGTGAGGTTCACAAATCTAAGTGAGCTAGTAAGCTTTGTGGAACTCGATACCCTGTTGAAAAAATTCATATGAATTTTGATATGAATTTTTAACATTTCATTTTTATACATTAAAAAATTCATATGAAAAATTCACATGAGAAAATCAAATTAAAAATTCATGTAAAAAATTTATATGAAAAATACATATAAAAAATTTATAAGAAAAATTCATATGAAAAATTCAAATGAATAATAATCATGGTGATCATCTCATTATTTTTATATGGAAAAAGTATGAAAAAACTTCAAAATCAAACTGCAATTTTTTATATGAATTTTTTAATATAAAAAAATGAAACAAAAATATATATTGAATATATTAAAAATTTATATAAAAAATTCAGATTAAGAATTCATATAAAAATTCATATGAATTTTTTCAACTGGGTACTTTAAAACATGTATGAATGTATATCCTGACAGATTTGTTTGAAATAATGGTTGATACTTTGTAATAACTTTTTTTTTATTACAAGTTATAAATAGTGTGATTCCGGCTGAGTAAGCATTCTATTTATAACAGTACAGATGAATAATATAAATGTGAATAACAGATAAATGATCATATTCTTTTATAGACTTGGTGAATAATAGACACTGACTTGAATTATATTTCTCGAGACTTGTTGAGATTAAAGGACCTATTGATCTATATTCTTAAATTCAGTTTTAGAAAATGATTGATTCTAATTCTTGCTGTATTTTTTTAGAGTAGCTTATTATATTCTCTTTGGTAAATAATATTCTCATTTCAAGAAAAGTGATTTTCATTTTAATTTTAATTTATCCAATGATGTGACAGCAATAATTGAATTCAATCATGTATAAAAACTTAAGAGCCATTTGAACAAATAATACGATTAAACTCATGTCAGTTTTAGATGTATTGATGTACCATATTTTTTGAGGTTGTGCAAGTCGAAATCCCTATAAAATATATTTATCAATTCTACGTTCATCCATAACAATCTCCAAAATTATTTCCACTGCAATTTCAATTAATGTATACTAAAAACATAGAGTGGCACTTTCTTAAAGGATTATAAGATTTTTTTAACTTATCATTGATACGACGATGTCATAAATAGACACATAAAGTCAATTTATTTATTTTCAACTTTTATCCTACTTCACAGTAACACAGATTTTGATAATTCTGAAATTGAATGATAAATTCTATAAAAAAAACTGAATCAACTAATTCTAATACAACTTGTGTAGTATCATTTTGCAAATAATTTTGAAATAATTTCAAGTTTAAAACTAAAGAAATTCAGCTAAAAATCACATTTTTCATTATTTTTAATTATATTTTTATTTTTTCCAAGGAATCGCCAAGGATGTCTACTCTGAAATTTTTAGGCCATATTCATACACATATTACCTGCTTCGATGAGTTTTTTGGACATGGTATCATGGTTCGAAACCTTGAAAAGTGGTATTTCAATGTTTTTAATGACTTTAGCTCAGCGAATAACTGCATTAGCACTTATGAATCACTTTTTTCTTAAAACTTAGAATATTTTGAACAAAAAAGTTTTCGAGTAATATATTCTTAAAATGCAATCCAATTGAGTAATTTAAGCCTACAATTGATATAATTGTCAAAAATATGTTTTCAGCCCAACTTTGAAGCTTTGTAGCTCTAAAAATATGTACTAAAAAAAATCTATAAAAATTCTGAGTGGTCTAAATATGGAAAAGAACCATTTTACAAATTATTAGCGAAAAAAATTTTCTGTCCTTCGATTTGACAGAGAATGGGCGATATGTATATTTATATATATATATATATATATATATATATATATGTATGTATACGCATAGAGGAATCCCACGCTGCGTTAGCACTGAAGCCGCCACCAGGTCACTACGCCGTTTCTAACATCGAAGTAGTGACGTTGAGAGTATAATTATACTTAGCTTTCGGGTGGTCGAGCAACCTTTTGGGATCGCTTACTCGATCATCCTACAAACATTAAGGTTTTGGCCGACTCCTGTGCTTATGTGTACAAATATATATACACGCACATACACACAAACACACATATATATATATATATATATATATATGGGTCAAAATAACATCTTTTTATAAAAGTGTGCGCATGTGGATCACCGATTTTGCTGATTTTGAGATATGTTTTAGTATTATTAAAGTTAGGAATCTGTGCAAAATTTCAGCTCTCTAAGTGCAAAACTCGCCGAAATATGGCCTTTCAAAGGTCAAAAACTCCGCTTTTTTCGGCTGTTTTTCACTCTTTTTCAAAATTCTGCCAAGACTCGAGTTTTTAACATATTTTAATTCGGCAGGCGGCAATTTCTTCGTTTTTATGTTAATTTTAAATTTTCGTAATTATATTTTTAAAAAATTCTAATCAGGCTTCTGAAAACTCTTAGAATAAAATACTGATTTTTGACATTTTTGACAATTTTTAAACAGCTGTAACTCATTTGAATTTTGATATTTTTAAATTATCAAAATTTTGTTTTATTAGTCAAAAGAAAGCTTTAATTTGCATTTTA
This sequence comes from Anastatus disparis, assembly GCA_017163975.1. NCBI lineage: Eukaryota > Metazoa > Arthropoda > Insecta > Hymenoptera > Eupelmidae > Anastatus > Anastatus disparis. The sequence goes on along the minus strand of JAFFSR010000314.1, from coordinate 4,319,234 downwards.
AATTTTCAAAAGGTTTAAAATTGACGGAGATACAAAGGTTTAAAGTTTGCAAAATTTCTAAAATATACGTTTTTACAAAATTTAGATCATTGTAACTCTGGCCGGACAACTTCAAATTCACTAAATCTTACAAGAAAACTTTCTATAAGTCACGTAAAATGAGGCCAAATAGGCCTGGTCAATGGTATCCTACGATTTTACTATTATTTGAACCTCTCATAATTCAGTATTTTGCTTCACAAGTAAATCAATACACCCAGCTGTTGCGTCTTCTACTCATAAATGCGAAAACCTTGAAAGATTCAACAGGCTTTAAATTATGAAATGAGCGATAAAAAACTTGATTTTATGCTTGAGTATAGGTCTCTAGGTCGTTTAGAATAAAAGTTATAACAGTTTGAGAATTTTTTATTTCTCAAGGTATCAAATCCGTGAACGCTTACTCTAGCCGATTTTTAGATTGGTCTTAAATTTCCTATAACTTAATTTCTATGATACTTCAGGACTCTTATTGAAGCTCTAATTAAAAATTATTGCTTGTAATTTCAATATCTTTGATGAAGTATAAATGTAAGTCTGCTAACATCTAAAATAAACCACTTTATTTTTTTCTTATAACATCATTAAGTCCCTATTGAAAATAATGACGTCTTTTAAAGACGTCTTTAGAAGACGTCTTTGGATGTGTCTGGATTTGTAACAAAAAAAGACGTTTTTTAAAGACGTCTTTGAAAGACGTCTTTTAATAACGTCATAAGTCACAAGAGAAAATTCAAAAGTAGTTAAACTACAGGATAATAATTATTTTTTATTTTTCATTAAAACCTACAAAAATACCTCTATTCATTAGTTGAAATAGAGTGTGAGAAAACTATCATTATTTTAGATCAAACGAAACTGTCAGTTTATATGCTCTGAACTGTCTTATTCTTTTCGTGCGCATTTGCTTACCATAAAGAAATCAATCGCTAAAAAACGCGGTAGCCCTCTAACGAGCAATCATTAGTACTATTATATACATTCATATCAATTTGTATAATAGTACTGATGATTGCTCGTTAGAGGGCTACCGCGCTTTTTAGCGATTGATTTCTTTATGGTAAGCGAATGCGCACGAAAAGAATAAGACCGTTCAGAGCATATAAACTGACAGTTTCGTTTGATCTAAAATAATGATAGTTTTCTCACACTCTATTTCAACTAATGAATAGAGGTATTTTTGTAGGTTTTAATGAAAAATAAAAAAATAATTATTATCCTGTAGTTTAACTACTTTTGAATTTTCTCTTGTGACTTATGACGTTATTAAAAGACGTCTTTCAAAGACGTCTTTTAAAGACGTCTTTTTTTGTTACAAATCCAGACACATCCAAAGACGTCTTCTAAAGACGTCTTTAAAAGACGTCATTATTTTCAATAGGGACTTAACGATGTTATAAGAAAAAAATAAAGTGGTTTATTTTAGATGTTAGCAGACTTACATTTATACTTCATCAAAGATATTGAAATTACAAGCAATAATTTTTAATTAGAGCTTCAATAAGAGTCCTGAAGTATCATAGAAATTAAGTTATAGGAAATTTAAGACCAATCTAAAAATCGGCTAGAGTAAGCGTTCACGGATTTGATACCTTGAGAAATAAAAAATTCTCAAACTGTTATAACTTTTATTCTAAACGACCTAGAGACCTATACTCAAGCATAAAATCAAGTTTTTTATCGCTCATTTCATAATTTATAGCCTGTTGAATCTTTTAAGGTTTTCGCATTTATGAGTAGAAGACGCAACAGCTGGGTGTATTGATTTACTTGTGAAGCAAAATACTGAATTATGAGAGGTTCAAATAATAGTAAAATCGTAGGATACCATTGACCAGGCCTATTTGGCCTCATTTTACGTGACTTATAGAAAGTTTTCTTGTAAGATTTAGTGAATTTGAAGTTGTCCGGCCAGAGTTACAATGATCTAAATTTTGTAAAAACGTATATTTTAGAAATTTTGCAAACTTTAAACCTTTGTATCTCCGTCAATTTTAAACCTTTTTGAAAATTTAAAAATGCAAATTAAAGCTTTCTTTTGACCAATAAAACAAAATTTTGATAATTTAAAAATATCAAAATTCAAATGAGTTACAGCTGTTTAAAAATTGTCAAAAATGTCAAAAATCAGTATTTTATTCTAAGAGTTTTCAGAAGCCTGATTAGAATTTTTTAAAAATATAATTACGAAAATTTAAAATTAACATAAAAACGAAGAAATTGCCGCCTGCCGAATTAAAATATGTTAAAAACTCGAGTCTTGGCAGAATTTTGAAAAGAGTGAAAACAGCCGAAAAAGCGGAGTTTTTGACCTTTGAAAGGCCATATTTCGGCGAGTTTTGCACTTAGAGAGCTGAAATTTTGCACAGATTCCTAACTTTAATAATACTAAAACATATCTCAAAATCAGCAAAATCGGTGATCCACATGCGCACACTTTTATAAAAAGATGTTATTTTGACCCATATATATATATATATATATATATATATATATTAAAGTGACGCTTATTTCCCAAAATGCTTGAATATCGTTGTCTCCCGTCCCGGGAATCGATTGTTTCTATCCAAAAACTATGAATAAAGTAAAACAATAGCCAAGAGCCAAGAAAATTAAACAGAGCTCTAATAATTCTTTGAAATCATTTCTAGGCTGTAAAAATTCTTTTGTATTTTGAATTACATTAGGAACTTTATTCTTCAAAGATATTTCTAGTGTAGCTAGTCCATTTTTAAAAGAATTCGAATCAAAATTAGACCATTGCTCTCTAAAACTTTTAAACATCGTTACATCTGGACCACTAGTGCCAGAAAACTTCACTTCAAATGCTGCTCTCAACGAAAGTTCAAAAACATGACGACAACAAGCTAAATAGAGCAAATCTTTTTCCATTGAATCTTTTAAAAACATCGCCGTTCAGTTTTTGCATCCTAAATTCACATTTGCTGTGTCGCAGCAGAGTGCATTTATTAATTATATTAATTCCCAATCTTTCAAAGATAAATGAACTGCTGAAGCTTACTTTTTGATTTTGCAATGCTGGCACATTGATGAGTTTCGTGAATCGACCGCTGGATACTAATATTGGCAATCTATCAACCTTCTTGCAATTTATATCATTTGGAATAAGTTTACCATCCCAGTGAACTATTAAAAAATATACAAGTATTTTAAATTAATTGCTTTATTCTTTCACATTCGTGCTTTCTTATTTCAGCTCGTGCAATATTTTGATCCTAAAAAATACGATTTAATGTGTAACTAGAATGAATGAAGACATTCTTGAATTTGAATAAAGTAGAAGAATAATTTTTGACATAATAATCAAGGTTTTACGGTGACAAAAATATATTTACTTATCATAATATCTGTCTTTGAGACGAAATTTTCACTCTCAATAGATCCAGCTTCACTAATTGGTGTATTTTGACTGAATGTTTGACTGAGTTCTATTTCCTGATCCACAATTTTCGAAAGTGAAGGTTGTAGAGATTGTTCAATATTTTCTGAGGTTAAAATGTCTTCATCTGTAATTGAATTTAATCATAGAAAAACCAACTAGAATTGACACAAATCCAATTGTCACATATTATAAATGCATCATTACCTGAAATGTTTTCAGATTCTATTAAAGGTAAATTGAATTTTATAAAATCAACTGGTTTAGATAGAGAAACTTTTTTTATTGATTCGTCTATTGAACCCAATAGTGTGATTAAAATGTCTTGGGAAATATCAAATACATAAGAAATTTTTCCAAGAAATTCTGTGACTTTTGTACTTTTGGCTTATTTTGAGATTTTCTTGTGTATAGGACTGGTATAAGTTTTTTAATTTTACAATTCAATGATCTATTCTTTTTACTTTTATAGATAATTCTTCCCATTCACCTGAACTTTCCTTAATTACAATCTGAACAGCATCAGCTCATTTGGATTTGTCAATTTGAGTTTTGTACAGTAGTCTTTTAAGAACAACTAAATTATATAGTAAATATCTGTCATCGAATTAAAAAATCAAGTTATTTGTTATATCGGATAATTGTAAATTCTGTTGACCAGACGAGATTCTCTCTAATAAAAACTGTCAAAATATTCTGAGTTTACAATTGGTTGATGTCACCTATGATAGACAGCCTGCAAAACAAATAACCACGTAGTTAAAATAATTAAGCGTCAGAAAAAAGTTGTTATAAAAAAACCCGTGAGACTGGAAATTGAGTTCTAAATTTGGCAGGCGTAATGCAAAATTTAAAAAAAAAAGTTTTGTCAAGTTTGTCTTAAGACAAAACAATGAAATTGAAGTTTTGTTTTTCATGATTTTCTTGTGCAATTATATTATATCCTTTATATCCGTGAGAATATTAGATTTTTAATAAAAAATGCTACTTGATTGACAATAAACACTACTTCGAGACAAAACGTGATTTAAATTAAATATTTATGGAATATTCGTACATAAGATAATGTTCAAGAAATAAATTTTCTTATTCTGAGTTTTTAAATTTATAAGTTTGAACAGAAAGATTGATTAAGAAAACATTTCTGGAAATTAGTAGATATTCTATTTTTTTTCTCTTCCTTTTATGCTCCAAAACACATAAAAAATGTTTTAGGATTCTAAACTCAATGAATTTATAAAAACCTCAAAGTTTCAATAAACAATAATTAACCGTCTGTAACAAAGAATAATGGATCTCATATATTAAGATTCAATCATTTTTTTAATAAGTTGGATAACCATGTGAGCCATTACTTTAAACATAAAACTTTGTTAAGCTGTTAAATAAATATACTATTGAATCTCATTTGATTAGATAACCGATTAATAGTCAAGCAATTAATGCTAAAATATTTTCAAAATATATCCAACTATTTGTAGTATATGTACTTTAAACAAATTTAGAATACCTCAAAAGTCATATGATGCTTCAGAAACGTTATCAGTTAAACATAATGCGCATTACAATGATATCAAATTCTAAGCTAAGTATATAAAACTCTATCGATTATATCTCTAATAATATTTACTTACAAGTTTGCATACTCAGATGTACAATATATTAAGTACCGCAAACATATCATTTTATTCTTTTCTAGAGAACAGACAAGATGACTGATATATATTGAAATCGAGAAGTTTTTTCGCTCTGAGCTATAAAAATCTATCTTATAAAGTGACACTGAGTTTGTTATAACAAAGTTAAATTAATTTATAAATGTAAATACAGCAGTACAAGGATTCGAATCATGTCTATTTAAATTATATTATCAAAATATAATACAAATAAAAAGCGAACTGATAATTATAATCTTTTTGCATTGTTAAAAAAAACAATAAGATATTGAAGCGCAGATTTTACAATCATATGGCACATAAGATCATCAAACTTATATCCAACGTATAGGCAATTGCTTAAAACTTATTTCTGAACATAAATAAATTTTAAAAATCATTAATTCATGAAAAAAATATATTTATATTTATAAACATAAATACCTAGTGTGAAAATCCTCCAAGTTTTCTCAATAAGAAACACCGCAAACAATTGAAATCAAGTTCCTGAAGGCAACTTCTACTTCACCTACATTGTTCAACAACAATTATTGGAATTTTTCTACAAGCAAAATCATTGTTAAAGTTTACATAGCTTAATTAGTACTCATAAACTATGCAATGATTTTTTTAAGATAAACTGTAAAATGGTAAGTATAAAATGTTTACTGAAGTATTTCATTATTCTCTGATAAAACAAACTGCTTTATTTCAAATTATGAAGGCAGTTAATTTGACAACATGTTCACTTTCTGGTTCAATCATATACACTATATACTGCTAAAGAAAGAGAGAGAATCTATGGTCTTAGTATAGTGGAAACTGGCAACCTAGAATTCTAAAAATAGCCGCAAAGCCAGCGCTGCGATCAAGTAAGTGAAAGTTCTTACACATATAGTGGAAAATACAAAAAGGGCCACGTTTGTGAGATTTCCAAGAGAAAAAAGATATGAAATTTCTCTCTGTCTCTGTTTAGGCACGTTTTTTCAAACTGTATTATAGAGTATAGAGAATTGGAAGTAAACGGCTAAATATTGTGTCTTGAAAGGTAGAATGTAAGAATGAAGCGTTCAAATATACTTTTTACTGCAACAATCGGAATATTATGATTATTTACATTCGCTTATCGCTGTTTGTAATCGAGTAGTGTTTATGCGCATGCGCTAGCAAACAAAGACAGAGAGAGACCATGTATCTTCTCTCTTTTCCCTGTAAACATTATCTATTAGCGTGACTCTCGTTACTTATGAGTCCTCTGTTTTCTATAAACAATGTCTCTATGGTTCTTACTCGATTCACAGATTTCATACTTCGATTTTCTTACGAACATTGAATAAGCATATCTCGGTGACAGAAGCACTTAGAAACTTTTATAAAGAATAAAATGAGGGGTCTTCAACTCTACTTTCGCATAGTAAAACGCATTTGCATTTTCAGTGATGAAAACCTATGAATATCAATACCTATCAATAAAATTGAAAAAAAAAACAAAAAAAAGTACTTCTTTGCGAATTTTTTACTGAATTAACGAGATACATCTTGGTAAAAACAAATTTTTTTGCTTCTAAAGCACTTTGAGGGACATTTTCTTAAGGGCGCAAAACACTTTTTTCCCGGTCCCACCATCGAATTTGAGTTTATTGCTTATTTTTATAGGAAATTTACTGCAGAATAAGCTCCAACAAGTTTTTTTACCCTATCTCATTTAGTTTCGTTTTTATGAAGAAATCAGTAGGATAAACTTTTAATTTATTTTTTTGTTAATTTTGCTATTTTGAGATTTTTCTCAAATTTTTAGCTAATCTTATTAAAACACTATAAGAACTTATTTTACTATTGTTTGATTTAATAATTCATGAATCATTAATTAATCTCCAAAAAGTTTTTTTTAAGAAATTTAATTTTGTTTTTATTTACTAAGTCTATAATAATATAATTTTTACAAATTTAACAAATTTCAAGAATTATTTTAAATTAAATTTTTTAAATTTTTATTAATTTTTTTTAGGTTTTATTAAAAAACCAGAACTTATATTTTTAATTTTAATAAAATATTTATCTTGATTGAAGCTGTAAAAAGATTTACATCGATATTTTACTCCGTTTTCATTTTGTAAGGAAACGAGTGGCACATAGTTATTCATGTAATTTTTTATCAATTTGAATTTTGCGCGTTCGCGCTTTCGGCTCGTATCATTCCACTACATTACAGTCAGTCTCAGCTGTTGTATGGTCAGTTTGCAGTAAGTTTGTTTATTTAAAGTGCATTTAAAAAACTATTAGTAGGTTTTGTGGTTTAATTTACATAAAATTATTAATTTTTAATAAATTACACGTTCGCGAGTTATTTCGTATTTTTCATGTGCGCCTGAAATTCTACGTTTATCTAAATAGAAAGTGTATTTAAAGTGTAAAAAGCTTGAATTGACATTAAGAATACGAACCTCAAAAATGTCAAATAAAAGTGTAGAAAGCTTGAATTGACATTAAGAATACGAACCTCAAAAATGTCAAAGAGATACAAGAGGCAGATTTGTTAACCAACGTCAAGATAGAAAACGATCTAAAAAGATCTAAAAAGAGGCCAAGGAAATTTCTTGGTAGAAGTAAAAAAAATTCTTCTGAAGCTAAGAGAAGTAGACCCTCTACTTCTTTTTCTAAACTGAAAAGAACAGAATTTTCAAGTTTCAGGACAAAAAATAGAATTGTTGATATCAACATTCTATTTCCTGAGTTTGAAAAAATTATGTGCTGTAATGTGTGCCATAATGAAATACATTTTATTGAATCTTCTTTTCAAGGACTAGGATTTAAAATTGATGAGATTTGTGATTCTTGTAGTGAATTAGCATCTATAAACTCTAGCAAGAAAGTGGGTGTTATGAATAATGCATGTGAAGTGAATAGACGTAGTGTTCTTGCAGCTCGTGTACTTGGCCATGGACTTGCTGGCTTATCTACTTTTTATGGTATAATGGATTTGCCGAAGCCAGTTGCACAGTCAGCGTTCAATGTTATTAATGATCAACTTAGTGAAGTATGTGAACAAGTGGCAGAAGAATCTATGTCCGAAACTGTTAAGCAAGAACTTGATTTGACTTCTCAAAATAGTGCTGAACTATCTGTTTCTGGTGATTGGAGAAAAAGGATGGATCATGAAGAAAAAGAGGATTTTCTTTATCACAAGGGTTAGCTAGTATCATCGGAAGCCAAACAGACAAAGTGATAGACGTTGCCATTGAAAATAGCTTCTGCAAAGGTTGTACACTTTGGGAAAATAAGCAAGAAACATCTGCTTATGAAGAATGGAAAGAGTCGCATGAACCAAATTGTACAGCCAACCATCAAGGCAACGCTAGAAGCATGGAAGTGAGAGGTGTTCGTGAAATGTTTACAAGATCAGAAGGAAAATATGGTGTAAAATATGAAAATTATATTGAAGATTGAGATTCCAAAGTTTTCAAAGAGGTTTCTGACCCTCCTGATCGCGGAACTTATGATGCAATATTTTGCGTCACTTTTTGTATCACTTTTTGCGTCACTTTTTATATCACTTTTCGTGTCGCTTTATCAAGCCAAAAGTGACGCAACTTTTTGCGCAACTAATTGTGCAACTATTTCAAAAATATAATATTAAATAAATTATAAAGATTTTTTTAAATTAAATTTTACATAATTTCAAAGATGTTAGCATACAGAATTAAAAATATTTAGAGCATGATTTAATTGTTCACGTTTAAAGAATTAATTTGGGAAAAATCTTTAAATTAAATTGAAAATTCTTCATCTAAATTATTAAAGGAGTTTTAATAGTCCAATCAATAGAGCAAAAAAAAACTATTTTAGATATTAATTAGGCGCTTAATGAAACCTATAGAGAGTGGTTAAGGGCGATAAAAAAACATACTCCATATAAAATGTAACCAAAAAAAAAAGATAGAAAATGCTCCAGGAGGCTGCAAAGTTGGCCAAAACAGCTTTTTTAATTATCTGAAGCAACCTATGCATTTTAGCTAAAAAAATAAAAATAAAAGTACTAGAGAATAAAAAAACTTACAATTTAGGTGCTGCCGCGATTATTTTCGTCAATTAGTTATTGCAAAAAAGTCAAAAAACCATAAAAAATGGCCATTTCTTGGATATCAATTATTTATTGAAAAATATTTTCTTAATATCTTTAAACTTTAAAAAGGAAGCCTTCATAAATACGAACATATTAGGTTGCATAAGGGCTTAAACTCTTCATGAAGGTTCAAATTTTCATATTTTGTTAAGAGGAAATGAGAAAATTGAATTGCAATATTTTTTATAACGCTTTAAAAAAGAGGGTTTTTTTTTTATAAATAAATAAAGCTGGGGCTTTATTTATAACTTTTAAAAATTTGCTATTTGAATATTCTTATAGCTGAGTTCGAAACAAAGATTTAAGAAAAAAGAACTCTAAGGCCAATAGGAGCTGAGATAGGATTTTTTTTTTAAATCATAACCACTTAGTTTATAACAATTAAGAAACGAATCAAACTTCATTTTTTAGTTAAAGACTTATATTTTAAAAATCTATGATTAGATTTTTAAAAATTAGAATTTTCAATTCCTTATTAATTTTAAACTTTTCGACAATTTCATTAGATGAAGTAAATGCATCACAAATGAGACGCTGAGCAATAAGTGATTTTTCTGTTTGATTTTTAACTAGAATTTCTTTATTGACTGAAAAACCTCTTTCTGAGGCAGCGTTTCCATGTAAGAGGATCATAATAATTTTAATGAAACAAAATGTAGATAAATAATCATCTTTACTATTTAATTTAATTATTTCTACCCAAAATTTGTCGAGTCTCATTTCATTTATAAGATTTTAATTTCTTGATAGTAGTTTCCAATGAAATTAAATGTAAAAATTCTTTTTCGATTTGCTCAGCATGCAAACCTGATATTAATTTGTTTTGAACAAATTTTTCTGAAATAATTGCAATTAATTTTTCTGTTAATTTTTTATTTTTTGCTGTTGATGGATTCAACAAAGAAAGTCCTTTTACCAAAGAAAATTTCAAAGGTGATTTTTCAGAGAGTTTCTCGATAAAAATTTTGATAATTGATCGGCATTGATTTTTAAATTTTAAGATGTCTACAGGGGATATATTTTTTAATTTTTTCAGAGCATCTTTTGTATCGTATCCAATCTTAACTTTTTCAGCAGTCAATAAGACTTTATCATCGTTCAAATCAATTTTCAAAATATTATTCTGATGCTATTTCAAAATTTCTGGTTTGACTATTTTCTTCATCATGTTACCATATAATTCTGATAAGATATCAAAAAGAAAAGAAGTTTTTGGTTCATTCGATTGAAATTCAGTTAGGAATGGCTCCATTTCAGCAGCAAAAGAGCGAAAAAAAGTTAATTTTGCATCTAAAAATGGATCTGATAAAGCATTTTTAAGAATTTTATAACTGTTGCAAACTGGTTCACATTTTTGTTTTTTTGAATAGTTTATATATTTTACAACGCTAGGTATAATTATTCTACCTCGATCAGCTACAAGGGAATTTTCTAACCATCGTATTTCACAGAACGGTAAAGGAAATAATTCAGAGTTTGAAGCTTTAACCAAATTTTTTCTTCTAGCAGGAGAATCTTTAAAGAGATTAAAAAGAGATCTCAAGAATTCAATTATATCCCATTCAACAAATCTAATACCTGCTTTAAAAGCATTGTGTAATACATGTTAACTACATGTACCTATATTAATCAAGTTTTTTCCCTCTTCTGTTTTAGAAAGATCTTCGCTCAAATCTCTTAAGAATTTCTAATTCACGTTTGGTCCATCCATTGATACTTGCAATAATCTTGTTAACATTGACTTAGTCAAATTATTTTTTATTGCAATCACCAAATCTGAAGCCCTACATTTTCTCAAAAAAACTGATGTGTATTATCGAATATCAACTTGATCTTCAGTGCTATTCCAAAATCTAAGAAAGATATCCATTTGTTGTTTTTTACCAACTGAATTCATACTCTCATCAAAACCTATAACAAGATGGTCACAAGAGTTGATCAACTTATCAAGAATTCTTTTAAAATAGGGAGCAATACCAAACATTATGTTATACGATGCTTTTGCTCTACTTACAGATGTACTCTTGTCAATTGCACTATCTGAGAACATTGCTACAAAAACTGGAAAGCTACTTTCAATATCACGTAAAGAATGATGACGTATAACGGAATGTAAAATCCATCAAATTTCTGCTTTTATTATTTCTTCTTTGATCATAAAACTAGATATTGTATTCGATTTTGACATTTCGTTACTTTCTACTTTCAAAGAATAATTAGTGATTACTTGATCGACCCTTTTAGTATTGATTGAAACATTACACATAGCTGATTCATTAGACTTATCTAGGTTTATAATTTCTGACGAAGATGGTTGTCGATCAAATGATATACAGTTACTCTTTACTGAATTAGTCACATCTAACATCGGTAGCGATGAAGTACGAAGTAAGCTTGATATAGGCCGAATATTTTTTGTGCAGTTAAAGCGGCTTGATGCCCTTTTCCAACTTTATGACTAAGGATTGCTTTTCAACCCATGCTGCTAAGACTGGAGGATTTTTTACATAATGTACATGAAACATAATTTGAATTGGTTTCTACTGGAGCAATCCAGGAAAATTCAAATGAAAAAGTATCCTTATAACGACATTTAAAATTACTTTTCTTGGAACTCACTTTTCTCTGTAAGAGTAAAAATAAATACAATGAGGATAAAAGTGTTTATTAAAAAAAAAAAATAAATTTACACAAAATTTTAAATATAAGATCATTTCTTATTAAACGATGCAAAAAATTAATTCTAAATTATTTCCAAGAAGAAAAAATTCTGCAATAATCCAATCTAATCATTTTTAGTTGAAAGAAATACCTAATGCAATTAAGTATAATAATAGTAGTCACTTTCGTATCGATTATTTTTTATTCTTTTAATTTTATAGATTTCCGTAAACATAACGTTCTATAAATATGAAAATAAATACGTATCCGGCGTTTTCCAACAGCCTCATGTTCACGAAATAAAAGGAAAAGAACATTAAACAAAAACACTTTCGCACGTTTTGGTATCATGCTCGTTTTTCTATATTTTAAAAGCTTATAGTAAATCTCATTAACAATACATTTATTAGTATTCTTCATCCAATAAATATTCAGGATAATTATTTACTTACCCAATCGAGAATTCATTCGTCTAAGAGAGTATTGCGTTCTCATTGTTGGTTAGACTTTCTGGAGATGACTTGGCGCAGAAGGTATTTATGGCTAGGCGTAGATTAACGGGTTTTTCGACAGCGGATCTGGATCCCTCCCTCCTCGGCAGTTTTTCTACCACCAAGCACCATTCTCAAATATATATAAATGAGTATCTTGAAAAAGATAAATATATTAAATTTAAAAATCTTAAAAAGTATGCTAAAGGAAAAGGTTGCAAGTTTGTTTGGCATACAGGTGGTAAATTTATGGTGAGGAGGGAGAGAGGGGAGAGAGCGCACAAATTTGAAAGTGAACATGATTTGAATGAAATATTAGATAAATCTAAATGTATTGTACAGAAAAATGTTAAAATAACTGATTTTGAGAAACACGATGAAGCTCTAACAAATAATGGAACTACTGATAATGATAAATGTAAACCTCATAATAGTGGGATGAGCTCGAATCAGGAATTAATTAAAAATCATGCAATATCCTTAGATAGAGCCTCTCCCCAATGACTGCGCTGGTCCTCTTCGGAGAGTCGAATAGGGAGGAGGTGTGAACTGCGCGCGTGCTTTCTGAATGTGACCTCTTTGAGAGCTCATATTGGGCAGGTGCGTGAACTTTTAAGTGGCTATCATTCTTACGACATATTTGGAGTTGCTGAGACCTGGCTGGGTCCGTCTGTATCGGATGACGTCATTCGAGTCGGGGGTACAAAGTGTTTAGACAGGACAGAAACTTGCGTGGTGGAGGAGTTGCCTTGTATATTAAGGATAATCTAAAATGCACTATTTTGGCCACTTCGGAGACGCAAACTAGTAATAGTAGCGGTAAGCCGGAGGTGCCTGAATATATTTTCTGTTCTGTGCAAGTTGGCGGCTCCGAGCCCGTGCTAGTTTCTGTCATTTATCGTCCTCCTGCTGTTTCGTTTACTAGAAACTCTAATTTGTTGATTGATTTGAGAAATTTTTGTTCGGACTATTCCGATAAAATTATAATGGGGACTTGAATGCCGATCTCCTTAAAGAGAGCAGTGATGCTAAGTTTCTTAGTAAGCTGTCGGCTGAGCTTTCGTTACAGTTGGTCCAGCACGGTGCTACGCATCATACTCCTACGTCTCACACGTGGATTGACCTGATCTTTGTTGATGACAACGACGTGGTGCTTGATGCACGGAACCTACCGGCGAGCTTTCACAGTCGGCATAATTTAATTGACGTCTGTTTGCCTTGCAACACTATAACTTTTGATCAAAAACCTATCATGTATAGGAACTATAAAAATATTTGTCCAACTGCATTGGGAGAGAAACTTGCCGGCTGTGATTGGTCGCCGCTTATGACTGACACAGCTGACCCTGAATCTGCACTTGGTTGCCTCTGTGACAATCTCACTGCTGCAATCGAGAATTTGGCGCCGTTGAAAGCGCTCAAGCCTAATAAGAATAAGTTTCCATGGGTAGATGAAGAATTGTCACGGATGCGGCGTAAGAGAGATGCTACATATCGTAGATACAAACGGACAGAGGACAAACAGTATCTCCTTGAATTTCTGCGGTTGCGTAGGGTGGTAGACGAACGCACGGACCATGCTAAGACTACTTATATTCACAATAGACTGTTTGATGCTCTTGCGGGTGGTAATGTCTGGAAGGAGTTGAGAGACCTGGGACTGCTATCCGGACCTCAAGGGGATTTGAATGGATTCACTCCGGATGAGCTTAATGCGCACTTTGCTGGGGTGTCAGTCTCGCCGCAGGAGGATAGTGAAGAGTGATTGAGAATTCTTTCTCAATGCAATGAAAGTGGGTTTACCTTTAAACCAATTAGTTTTAATGATGTTGTTCTTGCAATTTCACATTTTTCCTCACAGGCTTGTGGTGAGGATGGCATTCCGCAAAGCGTGATAGTTAAAGCTTTACCATTTATTGGTGAACATCTTGTGACTCTGTTCAACTCCTCTTTTGCACGGGGGGTCTTCCCTTGCCGTTGGAAGCAAGCACGTATTATACCATTGAAAAGTGTGCTGCACCTGAGCAACCAAAAGATTTTAGGCCTATAGCCATCTTATGTTTTCTTTCAAAGGTTCTTGAGAAGATCGCCCATGACCAACTGCAGGAGTACATTACATCCAAAAAATTGCTCGATCCTATGCAGACGGGCTTCAGGAAAAACCATTCTACGCAGACTGCTGTACTTAAGCTTACAGACGATATAAGGTCAGGTCTAGACAGGAAACTTGTCACGTTACTGCTACTTTTTGACTTTAGTAAGGCATTCGACACGATCTCTCCCTCCAAACTTCTTGCGAGGCTTAGATCGATGGGGTTCTCCAGGGCCGCACTCGGATGGATTAACTCCTATTTATCAGGTAGGAAACAAATGGTTTCCACACATTTAAAGGAGGAATCGAATTGGCTAACAACCAATCTAGGAGTACCTCAGGGTTCGGTGCTGGGGCCTCTGTTGTTTTGCCTTTACATAAATGACGTACGTGACGCACTGGACTCTGGTTGCGTCGGGCATCTGCTGTATGCGGATGATCTTCAAATTTATACACAGGTCCCTTATGATGATGTGGACGAGGGGATTCGTATTTTACAGAGGGCTGCCAGGGCGGTGTCGGGGTGGGCTGCTGGTGTTTCTCTCACTTTGAATGCTAGTAAAACAAAGGCGATCGTCTTTGGAAGTAATCGTTTTATTAAAAATTTTTATTCGGGTGAGCCAAGGACGACTGACCTGGGGAGCGGTATCGGTATTCCTTTCTCTGACACCGTTACGAGCCTTGGTGTTGTACTCGACTCTAAACTGTCGTGGGAACCGCATATTAATATGTTGACTAAAAAATTCAATAGAGTGATTTATAGCCTGCGGTTTTTCCGTCGGTACACCACTGAGGCTCTGCGTAAGCAGCTCGCAACCGCCCTGCTGTTTCCACATCTTGATTACTGCTCAGTGGTTTTGCTCGATGCTTCGCAGGAGTTACAAAGACGGCTACAGACAATGCAAAATTCATGTGTGAGATATGTATTAGGCGTGAGAATGGGTGATCACATCTTTCCCCATAGACATGATTTGGGTTGGCTACGTACTGATTCGAGGAGACAGTATTTTATGGCTGTACTTATGTACAAAATCGTACGTATGAATACTCCCGAATATCTAGTGGGTCTCTTCACTAGATATATACCCAGAGCGACCACTAGGGGTGAGATTAAAGATCTTGCAGTGTCCTTCATGCGCACTGAGACTGGAAGAAATTCCTTTCAAGTTCAAGGTGCGCATTTTTGGAACTCCCTACCTGCTGATATTAAAAATCTTCCATCAATCAGCAGGTTTAAAGCCGCTCTGAGGAGGTTTTTACTCGACCTCAATTAAACAGTATTATTTTCGGACTATATCATATGTGTTAATTTATTATGTGATGTACCCTTTATAGATTTAAGGCATGATTGTATTTATTGGCGTGTATGTAGGATGTGTGTGCATAGAGTGAATGATTATATTTTTATCAGATTGACTTGTATATTACTGTACATTCAACTTGCTGTGATTTTAACTTACTGTATACTGCTGATATTTCGACTGCGCTCTTTACACGCTTGATTTTATGTAATTATTTTGACTGATAGATATTGAGACTGATTTTTAACTATATTATTTATTCTTTTTGCGTGTATTTATTCGTATTATCTGTGATATCGCTTTTATTTAATTTATTGACTTACTATTACAGTATTACTATCTCTATTATGTTTTATGACTGTGATATCATACTGTACTATTTTGATTTTATATGTGCAAGGCTATTTAAAGTATTTTTATGTATTTTTTTTCAACTTTATTTGTAATTTTCACGCTTTTTTTGTAATTATAATACAAAATAAACAATATCTAATCTAATCTAATCTCATCTAATCTAACGTATTCAGATAAAAAAAACTCACGATATGACAAGTCAAGTTGTTGGCGAAAAGTATCCGATTGTAAACAGAAGTCGAAGAGAGAAAGAGAGTGCAAGAAAAATACGACAGTGCTGCCACTCTCTTGAGTATTATATTGAAAATTGCGCGCGTAATATAAAACGCAAAACAGATCCAATAGTTATTCTTTAGTTTTACTGTAGAATTTCAAAAAATTTTGCAATGATAAAAAATTCCAGAAAATAAAAAATTTCCCAGAGATTCCAAAGTTTTCCAGAATATATATTTTTTTCCCAGAGATTTCAGAATTTCCAGAGTCGCTAAACACCCTGTGTTATAAACTAAGTGGTTGTAATTTAAAAAAAAAAAAATCTTATCTCGGCTCCTATTGGCCTTAAAAAGTTCTTTTTTTTTAAATCTTCGTTTCGAACACAGCTATAAGAATATTCAAATAGCAAATTCGTAAAAGTTATAAATAAAGCCCCAGCTTCATTTATTTATAAAAAAACACCTTCTTTCTTAAATCATTATAAGAAATATTGCAATTCAATTTTCTCATTTGCTCTTAACGAAATATAAAAATTTGAACCTTCATGAAGAGTTTAAGCCCTTATGCCACTCAATATGTTCAGACAAAAAAAAATTGTAGTAATAAACATTATGCGTGTTGGGATAAACAATAAGGAATATCTCAGCAACAAATTAACCAATTTGCTGTTACAACCTCTTTTTCTGTTTGTATTTATGAAGGCTTTCTTTTTAAAGTTTAAAGATATTAAAAAAATTAATTTTGCAATAAATAATTGATATCCAAGAAATGGCCATATTTGATAGTTTTTTGGCTTTTTTGCAATAACTAATTGACGAAAATAATCGCGGCAGTAATCAAATTGTAGGTTTTTTATTCTCTAATACTTTTATTTATTATTTTTCTTGCTAAATTGCATAGGTTGCTTCAAAAAATTAAAAAAGCTGTTTTGGCCAACTTTGCAGCCTCTTGAAGCATAATTGGTGCAAATGTCAGAAAGCTAAGGCTCGAAATGAACTTCTAAATTACAAACATACACAAGGCATTCAATCTGCCATCATGGAGAAAATAAAACCAATCTACGAAGATCTGACAAAAGAAGATTTACTTGAAAGATGTCTTGGTGGATATACGCAGAACTCCAATGAAAATTTTAACAGTTCTGTATGGAAACTTGATTCAAAAGCATCTTTCAGAGGCCTGTCAACTTTGAAGATTGGTGTCTACACAGCTGTGACTTGTTTCAATGATGGACGAAGTAGCTTTCTCAAAATTATACAAAAGTTTGACATCGAACCTGGGAGTGCCTGTATTGAGTGGGTCAGGACTTCTGATGATTAAAGAATATTCCATGCAGAGAAACAGACTCAGTCTTACATGAAGAAAGCAAATACTCTAAAAAGAAAGGCTCGAATAGGTGTGGAGGATTTTTATGCTCCACGTGCATATTGAATTTATGTACGTATATAATTTTATTTATTGTGACAACATTAAATATAAATTTAACACATAAATTTTAATACTATTTAAAATATTAAATTTTAATATAACTTTTTATTTTAAAATAAAATGTAAAATGATTATCTTTAATGTTATGTTTTAGTTTTCAGATGGATACAATCAATTCAAAAAGCTATCAGTTTCAAGGCGAATACGGATGGTTCAAGCAGCTAGCAGTGTGACAGTTAAGGTTAAGACTGTCAGAAGAAATAAAAAGTTTTATTGCTACGATGAAAAAAAGATGAGTATTAACAAAGTATCCTATAATAAGATAGATTATTATTATTGTTTATTTGGTTAACTTATATCTGTTTGCATTCCAGCTTCATCGAGTCTAATAACAAGGTTCTTTAGGCTGGTACCTCTTTTTTTATATTAAAGGCTAATATAAATAAGAGATACCAGAAAAAAATTACTACGTATCATATTAAAGTGAAGAATTAAGACTTTTTTTTCTTACGTGAATATCTTCTGCATTATTGTCACATACATACATAAACACACACTTGTGCAGCAATAACATACATACACACATACACATACATACGAACACATACACACATATACACATATTCAAACACACGTATACACATAATCCGTCACTCCGTTTCTCCGCCTCTGTCTCTCCGTCCCAGTCACTCCGTCTCCGACCTTCCGTCTCCGTCTCTTCGTTTCCTTCTCTATGTCTCCAGCTCTATGTCTCCGTCTCTATGTCTCCGTCTTTATGTCTCCGTCTTTCCGTATCCATCTCTCCCTCTTCGTCTTCGTCCCTCCATCTCCATCTTCGTCTCTTAGTCTCTCTGTCTCCCTCTCCGTCTTCGTCTTTCCGTTTCCATCTCTCTGTCTCCGTTTCTCCGTCTCCGTGTGTCTTCGTTTCTCTGTCTCCGTCTCTCTGTCTCCATCTTTCTGTCTACGTCTTTCTGTCTCCGCCTCTTCGTCTCCGTTCTTCCGTCTTTGTCTCCGTTTTTTCATCTTTGCCTTTTCGTTTCCGTTCCTCTGTCTTTGTCTCTCTGTCTCAGTCTCTTCGTCTCTCCATATCCGTCTCCGTCTCTCCATCTCCCTCTCTCCGTATCCATCTCCGTCTCTCTGTCTCCGTCTTTCTGTCTCCATCTCTCCATCTCCGTTCTTCCGTCTTTGCCTCTTCGTCTCCGTTTTTTCTTGTTTGTCTTTTTGTCTCTATTTCTTTGTCTTTGTCTTTTTGTTTACGTCCCTGTCTCTTTGTCTATATCTCCATCCCTCTGTCTACGTTTCTCCGTCTCCTCCTTTCCATCTCTCTGTCTCCGTTTGTTCGTCTTTGGTCCTCTGTTCTGTGTTTCATTTTCCCGTCTCTGTCTTTTTGTCTGCGGGTCCGTTTCACTGTCTTCTTTTTTATAAAACCGTTTTGTGATTCTGATGCCGCCCTTCGACTCTGTTTCTTCGCTTCTGTTCTTACACACCTACGTCTACACATTGATGCTGATGTTTGAATTAATGATGATGATGGTGATGATCATGATATGTTCATTGTTTGATGAATTTCAAATTTTACGTTTTGTCCCAGATCTGTTTATAGGACTCATCAGTAAAGCATTGTGAGAGAAGACAATCTAAATAAATAGCCATTAATATAGTTTATTCTGATTTTTAAAAAATTTCTAGATAAATATTTTCACTTTTATACTTATATTTGTAATTAATTAGAAGCATTTTGAAAAATCATCAACTAAAGCTTTTATTGAGGGTGCATCAAGGCTCGATTCTATAGTGATTATTTTTAATTATATTTTATTGTAATTTTTGATTAATTCAGATTGTCTTCTTTATTGTAACAGATCCTGCTTTAAAAGTTACTTTTGATATTAATTTCAGTTCTTTTTTGCTTAGCACTAATATTAATATTCGCATTCCTTTAATTACCCAGCGCTTACAATAGCAGTCGTGTTATTTTTATTATACAACGTTCACAATAAAAGTTGCGTTCTATCAATGACACCGTGCTCACATTGGCGGTCAAGTTTCTTTAACGACACAGCGTTTAAAATAGCAACCGTAAATACTTAATTACACAGCACTTACAGTAGCAGCCGCGTTTTTCTAACTACACAGCGCTCAAAATAGCAGTCGCAAATTTGTAACTACACTGCATTCAAAATAACAACTGTGAATTTTTAATTACACAGCGCTTACATTAACAGCCACGTTTTTTAACCACATAGCGCTCAAAATAGCAGCCGCAAATTTGTTATCACAGAGCGCTTACAATAGTCGTATTTTTTAACTACACAGCATTTACAATAGCAGCCATGTTTTTTTTTTTTTTTTTAAATACACAGCATTTAAAAAAGCAATCGCGTTTCTTTAATGGCACAAAACTAACAATAGCAGCCGTAATATTTAACAACACAGCGCGAAACTCTACTGCATAATTTTAAATTTTTTCATATTTAATGTTGTATTAGAGTTTCGAACATGTTTGATTTTATTTTTGTATTTATTATATTCAATTTTCGTTTTGTGGTTTCATAATATTTCTTTGTAAACAATGTTTTTAGTGTAGATTATTTCATCTTTGACTTTTCTTGATTTTTCTGATAATAATATATTTAATTTCTTTTTATTAGTTGTTCTTGAAAGTGCCACGTATAACTGCCCATGACTGAAAATCGGTGTTGGTAAATACACTTCTAATTTTTCAAATGATTGTCCTTACGACTTGTTAATATTCATTGCACGAGCGAGTTTTACAGGAAATTGTTTTTTGGTCATCTGAAATGACAATTCATCATTTGCTGATAAGGTCATACGTGGTCATAACACAGTGCTCCCTTTTTCACTTCCTGTTAATATTTGTGCAACAATGGTAAATTGTTTCAATTTTGTTATTACTAATCGTGTTCCGTTACAAAGTCCTTTATTCAAATTAAAATTCCTTCAAAGCATAGCTATAGCTCCGTTTTTAATTAAAATTTATGTGGTAAACCATTTGGTGTCAAAGAATTTAAAAACTCTGTTGGAAAAATTGCGTCTAAATTTTCGTCATTTATATCTTCTGCAGAGTCAATACTCAAATACTCTATTACTGGTTTATTTATTTTCGATAAAATTTTTTAATTCATTATTGTTACATTTACATTTTTTGGTGCTTACCATTTCCCATAATAAGTAACGAATTTTTAAATTTATTATCTCGTTCCGATAAAAGTTTATTCTCTTTCAAAGACACATTGAAAATGTTTCCATAAATAGCTTTTTTTGACATAATTTTCTCTTATTTGCGTTCTATTTCCATGTTTTATTATTGACAATGTTTGTCTGAAATCACCTGATATTATGAATATTTTTCCTCCAGACGGATTACTATTATCGCATACATCTCTGAACATGCGATTAGCGGCTTCGATAGTGTATTTTGATGTCATTGTGATGTCATTGTGATTTTATCCCAGATAACAATTGATACATTTCTCATTTTTTTACTTATTTCGCTGTTTGTACTAATATTACATATTGTGTCTTCAGACATGTTTAATAGTTATTTAAATGTTGTATGTATTGTCATACCATCTTGTAATAAATTAGCCGCTATACCTGTCTATGATACAACTAAAAAGTTGATTTCATGTATTTTTAAATAAGTTATAAATGTATTCAATAAGTAGCTTTTACAACTTCCACCTGGACCGTCTATATATATATATATATATATATATATATATATACTTTCCAGTGCACTTTTCATTTAATGAATTGATAATTGCATTATAAATAATTCTTTGAGCATTTGTTGGAGTAATAATAATTAACCCTATATTATTCATATTATTTACTGGGCTATATTCAATTTTGTTATTTTTAATATAGTATTCTAAAGTAGGTGAATTAAAGTCACTTAATTGGAATCCATTATTAGTTAAAATATCATTTAATATGCTTAACCTATATTCTTCACCTTTTTGTTTATGCATTTTTGGAGGATAAGAGTAGATTTTATATTTTTATACAATTTTCGAGCATTAATTGGATTGAGCATTGTAAAAATGTAACCAATTAATTGACAAAGAGCTTTTGAAAATCTAGATTTACACGACTCTTCTAAACATTTATCCCACTTGTCTATGATTCCAATTAAATTTCTTGCTTTTACTGCTTCAAAAAATGTTGGGTATATAATTCCATCAAAAGTTTTAAAGTTTTCAAAAGATGTTGCAACTTTAACATGAAGTAAAAGTAATCTTTAGTAAAATCTTTCTCTTTGTTTTGGATTAACTGAATACTTTCTGGTAAGAATAGGTTTCATACTTGGTTTTCTTTTTGTCCACGTTTTATGGACCTAAAACGTGGACAAGAAACGTGGACAGAATAAAAGTAATTATGAGCCTCCCGGTCACTTCTATTGAGTTCAAACCACGCTGTAAGTGTTGTATTTATGTTTTTCTCTTCGATTTCGTGTTCGGATTCTTCTTTGAAATACACATATTATTCATTTTCATTATGAACCGCTAATTTATATATTGTATGCGTAAGTTCACTAATATTATTTTCTAATATGCAATGCATAGCTTCTGGCGGGCAAACGTATCTAGTGGTTATATATTGTTTAATTTCGTCATAAAACATAACCGAATTATTCATTTCATCTGTTTCATCATTACTGTTACTTTCAGTATTTATTTCACTTGCTTTCATTTTTATTAATGCGCAATCATGCTCTTTGAAACAGTATTTGAATAAATATTTTATAACGCCTATTGTTAAACATAATTCAATATTAATATGACAGTTAAACTTTAATAATAATTACGGGTTATAAGGAATAACAAATCTATTATCTGCCAACGTGTTTTTTGTGGAAATAAACTCATTTTTATTATTTCTTCGTCGATAAATAGGATAATCATTTGTCATTATTGTAGTTTCATTGAATTTTTTCAGGAAATTTTTGATACACTTCCCTGATTCTCCATCCATACAAGGAGAGTTTTTATTTTGATCTCCACAAGGACCATGTATCATAAATTGTTTAACTATTTCATATAATCTAGGATTCTCATTCTTATTTGGAATTTCAGCTACTATAAATTTATCAACATCATCACTATTGTAAATTTTATCATCTTCGCTCAAAAATATTAGTGTATGTGCATGCGGTAAACCTTTATTTTGAAATTCTACTACGTATAAATATGCAATACATTTTCCCAAAATATGTTTTTTAGTTATGTCCTCTATAAATATTTTCAATTTTTGATTAAATACTTTAACAACAATATCTGGTCTATCTGTAACTTCTTCATTTTTTCTATATTATTTGTGATTTCTTTCCATTTCGGATTGCATGTTATAGTAATGAAAAAATCGGGTTTCCTAATCCTTGGTACTAACGTCATCGAGTCAAGAAAATTTTGATGTACGGAACGCGGACTTCCTGTAAAAGTAGATGGAAATATAAACATTTTTCCAATTTTTAAACTATCATTGATTTTTTTTTCTCTATTTTTCAAGTAATCCATTACGCCTTGATAAAGTTCTGTTGTTAAAAAATCTTGATTCTTCTTTATAAAATATAATCTTGAATTTTCTATTTTAACCCATGAATTAACAATATACTGAGGTGTTAATTTTCTTAAATTCAGAAATTGGCTGAACTCATTTCCAATGCTGAACTTGTAAAAGTGAAATCTAAGTGCTGATATGCTTTTTTTACTTTTATTTGATTTTATTTTCGGTATCCATCCAAAACCACCATTCGGATATATAAGTGGATATATCATGGGATCTACGTGTTTACTTATATATGGGATTCTTATTGGTTTTTCTGATTTCGAGTAGATACATATGTCGTTTTCAATAAGTAATTTATTCCCTACAAAAATTACTGCTATTTCATTACATTCACCTTCATTATATCGATGCTTATCAAAGTTATCGTTTCGCCTTATATACATTTTAACGTCTTTAAATATAGTTCCATTTCTAATGAAACGATTATTTTTTTCAAGTTCTACTTTGTGCATCATTTTATAAGCTGCTGCGTAAGGATTATTTTTTCCGACTATAGTATCTAATTTATTCAATAATTCAACAGAACAATTCAAATCGTTTTCTATGCGGCATTTATTTGCTTCTTTGTCATCAAATATGTATAACTGTCCATATTTTTTCGATTCATTTTTATTTGCATGTAATGCATATGAATTATGATATATTCGTCCGCAAATACGTATGACTTGAGGACCTTTATTAAATAATTTATCAAATGTTTCACCAAAACTAGTGAATGCCCAAGCATTATTGTATGATTTTATGCATTTCTTAAAATTATTACTTGTCATAGAATTTTCCGTATGCAATTTTTTAATCTCTTCAGGATATTCTAAGTCTTTTTGTAATGTTATATTCCCTTGTTGACAATATAATGTAAATTTCTTATTTCTTGACATTTCCAATGAAAAATGTCTAGCACCACAAAAATCACAAATTGAATTCAAATCACCAATATTATTTTGCATAGTATAATTTTCATTATTATTAATCAATGTATCTTTGGCTATTCGGTAATAATTGATATTATCTTCATTTTGTTCCGTCTAAAATTTTTTTTTATTCTAATACTTTTTTTTCTAAAATAATCAGATTATTATCTTTTTTTTTAGATGTTTTTTTATATGATTCATTTCAACGTTTCAATATTTTTATTTTGTTTTTCAAATAATATTGGCCGTTGTTAAACTTATGACAGATGTTTATTTTCAGATAAATATCGTAAAAATAATTTAAAAACGTTAAATTTAATGGAAAATATCGTGAAATAAATTATAAAACTATAAAATATACTAAATTTTATATAAATAAGATAAAAAATATCAAATAGTTTAGACGAAAAAAAATCTGTCGTAAACTGTCGTATAGTTATATAAAAATTTGAAGATAGGCAATGCAATGTGACATTTGATGAAGACCGAAAATTGATAGCCTATAATTGAAAATCCATCATTGTTATTTTAACAAAATTTTAATAAAAACCAGAAAAAAAAAGAAAAGACCAAGGAATAAAACGGTTTAATAAAAATTAAACGGCATAATATGATAAAATAAAATAATAATATAATAAAATAATATATGATATCACGATTGCGAATGTAGTTACAAATAAAACATAGATTATATATTGATATAGAAATTTATAGTGTAGGAAACATCTGTCGTAAGTTTAACATTTCCCATAATTATTTTTTTTTATTTTTTTAAATTTCATATTTTATTATATTTATAATATGATTTGTACTAAATTCGTCTATCATAATTGTGATTTTGTTTATATGCTGAATTTTTATTTTTTTTTAAGGATTGTTGATTATTTTCTATAATTTTTTTTCAATATGAAATTTGACTTTTTCGTTGCAGTATATTCATAATTTGATTTTTCAATTGCAACTTTTATAATTTTTTTTAATTTTTCATCCTTTTTAAAATTATTTTCAAATTTCGAAATCACATTAATGTTTTGAGAATAAATATGATTTTTCCGTTGCGTTATATTTAAATTTTTTAATTGAAACTTTTGTTAATTTTGATAATTCTATATCATTATTCAATTTATTCCTAATCGTCGAAACTGGTTCTTGTTGAATATTATTTTCAGATTCTTCAACGTTATTGTATTTTATTTATTTACAATTATTCTTGAAATTTTTTCTTTTGTTTGTTTATATTTTCTTTTGTAACTGTTTTGGTAATTTATCTGTATATAAGTTTTTCTTTCAAAATTTGTAGTTACTATATATTTTAAGTTATTTAATTAATGCAATTGTTGTTGTGCCAACTCTTGTATCTTCTTTATTTTAAATTGATTATTATTAATATTTTTTAACTATTGATTTTTAATATAATTTTATATTTTTGATTAGTTTTAAACATTCAATTAAAATTTCTAATATGAATCTAGGAAATAAAAGCTATTATTAAAAATTTCTTATTAATAATTATATTCAAAAGCATCCGTAATAAAACATAATTTTTAATGCTTGATAAAAACTTGACTATATTTATATTAATTTCTAGATTAATTTTAAATTTATTTTATAATACTTTTAAATATGATGAATTAAATTTCACTTATACCAAAATTTCTTCGGATAGTGGAAATTTTTTATTTTCCCTTTCTCTCTCATCGACTGTTAGCTCGTAGTGCGGCAATCGACCGCGCTGTGTGTGTTGTGGAGAAATTTTAGAATTTTCTCAAAGACTGAATTAAAGTTGCTTTCTACACTACACGTTAGATATACATGTAAAATAAATAAATTGTCCCTACAAAGTTAGGTGCGCATTTTTAACAAAAGTTTAAGAACGCACAGATTTTTGGATTTAGTTATAAATTTTAATATTTGTATTTTAAATTGACAAATATTACAAAATTTTGTTTAATAATATATTGCATTTTTGATTTGATAAATTGATTGGAATTACAAAGACAATCCGTTCTGCGATCATGTCGATCCTAGATGAACCATGTTATCTAGGAGGGAATTTTATTCGAGCATTTAAGGCTATGTTTGACCCCTGTGAAAATAAACTTTCTCTCAAGGGTACTAATGTGAAAGTAAACTTAGAAGTGGCAGCGCTCAGATAGATGCATGTTGCAAAGTTGGAATCAGTAGGTTTAGCTGATGTATCAGCCGCTGATCGAGCTCGTGTTAAGAGTTTAGTGATAAAAATATTGGGAGAAGATGATACTCCTATAGGCTGTACGGACTGGATCGAACATGAAATCGATACAGGATCTGCTTGGCCAATTAAACAGAAGTATTACCCCGTGTCTAAGAAGGTCGAAGAGTGGATGCACGAACAAGTGAATGAAATGCTTACAGCAGATATTATCAAACCCTCAATGAGTGGCTGGTAGAGCCCAGTGGTCGGGGTTAAGAAACCAAACGGTAAGTTCAGGTTTTGTATTGACTTTAGAAAAGTTAATGCAGTTACTAAGCCTGATGCTTATCCGTTGCCAAGAATGGATGACATCTTGCGCAAACTACAAAAGGCAAGATATATCTCTACTATGGACCTGAGCAGTGCTTATCATCAAATTAAGATGAAAGAAGATTCACGTGTTCAAACGGCATTTACGGTGCCCGGTATGGGTCTTTTTCAGTTCAAGAGAATGCCGCACGGCCTCAGCCATGCTGGGGCGACCTTTCAAAAATTAATCGACAAGGTCATAGGTTCAGAACTCGAGCCTTATGCATTTTCATATCTAGACGATATCATTGTCGCAACTGAGACGTTCGATGATCATATGAAGTGGCTCGAGAAGGTATTACTGCGGATCAAAGCTGCAGGTCTCACGATCAGTCATGAGAAAAGCATATTTTGCCGAGAAGAGGTAAAATATCTGGGTGTTTTAGTAAATAGAGATGGTTTTAAGCCAGACCCAGAAAAGATTAAACCCATTATCGAATACCCAATTCCTAAGAACTTAAAACAGTTGAGACGTTTTATGGGTATGGCTTTGTGGTACAGGAAATTCCTGAAAGATTTTGCTACGTTAGCAGAGCCACTGACCAGACTTACAAGAAAGAACTGTAAGTATGTATGGTCAAGCGATCAGGAGATTGCTTTTGAGCAGATAAAAGCTTTAATAGCATCTGCTCTATTATTGCATTGTCCACAGTTCGACTTGCAATTTGTCGTACAGACAGATGCAAGTGACTCAGGTCTAGGAGCAGTACTTTTGCAAGTTGTAAACAACGAAAAGCGAGTATTAGAATTCGCTAGTCATACCATGTCCAGTGCAGAGCGAAATTACAGCGTTACAGAACGAGAATGCTTGGCCGTCATACGGGCAGTTAAGAAGTTTCGCTGTTATGTAGAAGGCTACGATTTTAAGGTCATAACGGACTATAGTAGCTTACGTTGGTTATGTAACTTACATAATCCAACGGGCAGGCTAGCGCGATGGGCGCTGGAGCTGCAGGGTTATTCTTATACCGCGGAGCACAGAAAAGGTGCTCTGAATTACGTGCCCGATGCGTTATCACGCATGCACGAAGATTTATTAGAATGCGACTCACACTTAAGTGCACTAAGCTGGGCTTCGCAAACTAACGATAATTGGTATGAGAAACTACTAAATCAGGTATTAAGTAACCCAAGCGACTTTCCGAGGTGGAAAATAATCGGAGGTCAGTTATATCACTATGTACCGGACAGGTTTACAGAAGAAACGTTAGGAGACGACAATGCATGGAAAATCGTAGTACCCAAAGAACATCGAGCAGAAGTGCTACAAGAATGTCACGATAAGCCAACAGCTGGTCATTTAGGCCGAGATAAGACTGTAGCTAGAATAAGACAATATTATTATTGGCCATATATTGAGAAAACGGTATCTCAATATGTCAAGAGCTGTGAGATCTGCCAGCAGTGTAAAGTAGAACAAAAATTACCTGCTGGCTTAATGAGCAAGAGAGAAGTATCAGGCCCATGGAAAGTGGTAGCAGGTGATATAACCGGCCCTTTCCCAAAAAGCAAATACGGCTACCAATATGCGTTGATTTTTGAAGACGTGTTCACTAAATGGGTAGAGTGCATACCGATTAGAAAGGCAAATGCACCTACGATCTTAAAATCGCTAAAAGCAAGAATCATCCTAAGATTTGGTACGCCAGAGGTCTTCCTATCTGACAATGGCTCAGAGTTCAGGAATCAGGTGATAGATAGATACCTGAACGAAGTAGGAGTGTATCATAACACTACTTCTACTTACCACCCTCAGGCAAATCTGGTCGAAAGGATAAACCGGACTATAAAAACCATGATCACCGCATTTATTGATTAAAACCATCGCTCTTGGGACGAAAAACTGCCAGAATTAATTTTCGCATATAATACGGCCAAACAAAGCACTACAGGTACTAGCCCTGCACTGCTAAACTATGGTTGAGAGCCAATCCCTCCTAAATTATTAAAAAGAAAGGAAGATAAAGCTGCTCAAGAGAATGAACAACTACGAGAAGTAGATAACTGGTGGGAGCGTGTAAGCAAGTTACCTCTGCTACACGATCAGGTGATCGACCGTGCGCAGCTGGCACAGCAAAAACAGGCCGATGTATACGATGCAGGACGAAGAGAAGTATCTTATAATGTTGGTGATTTAGTATGGAGAAGAAATAAGATACTTTCTTCGGTTGCTCAAGGTATAGCTAGCAAATTAGCGCCGAAATTTGTAGGTCCTTATATGATTACGGCTAAATGTGGATCGAACACATACAGATTACTAGACATCGATGATAATGCTTACGGTTCCATCCATGTAGAGCAGCTAAAACCATATATCGCAAGACAAGAAGACGAGTCACCGCCTCTACCACCGTTGGAACCAACAAGCGAAAATGAGACGATGAGCGACCCGTCTCTTGCGTGCGATGCAACTCCGTGTGCTAACGGAGGATCGGGCTCAAAGTGCGAGCGACCACCTGCGAGCGGTGTACCTACCCCTAACATGAAACCGAATAGAAAGTGAGGCCGACCACGCAAAACAGCGGTCGTCGTGATGCGTACAACGAAGCGTGTGCGTCAAGCTGAGCCCGAACCGATCAGGCGTAAACGAGGAAGGCCTAAAGGTTCTACAAATGCGGAGCGTATCAAAAATGTAATCGACTTTTCACCGAGGAAAACGCGTGCGCAGCGAAATATTACATCTGATGTGTGAAGTTGGCTTAACAGAACAGTCACATACCTCACGCGCGTTATACAGTGCAGCAAACCCGGTTATGCTGCGTCTGGCGGAGGGGTGTCACGGTATTTTACCGTGTTTGAATATCGTGCGAGCAGTAGATAATATACGACGCGCGCGATCATACAAGCCGTCAGAGTTACGCGAAGAAATACGTAACTTACTGACCATCAGGGGAAGAACGCTGAGTCGACCACGAGGCGCGTCAGACTTTTTCCGGCTATCGTTGAGAGCACATTGCAATAGGTGCAAATAATCGATAACTTTTGTTAGTGCATTGATTCCGTGTCAAGACTCGTGCTTCTATACGAACCGTGAGGCACGTGCATTATCAAACCCAAGGTGTTATCCTGATTAAGGAGATGTAAAACGGATACTACACCTGTTCTCTTAAATAATGATAATCTTCTTATTTTATTGCAAAATTTCAAGAAAAGAAATGCATTAACTTGTAGTATTTACTACGAATATTATTTAGTTAAATTTTTGAATGAATTCATACATTAGTTTTTCCTAATATTGGGTTTATTGTACAAAATCTAAAAATTCTAACATATCATACTGAAACCAAAAATTCCGAGAAACTAATGAATGAATTTATTTGAAAATTTAACTGAATAATCTTCGTGGCAATTAGTACAAGCTAAAGCATTTCTTTTTTTCAAGTTTTGCAATAAAATGAAAAGATAGGTCATATTCATGAGTACAGGTGTAGTGTCCGTTTTACATCCCCTTAAGGAAGATAGCGGCCTTTGTTCGTCTAGGGACGACTTCTCGAGAGCGTGCTTCGACTAGCTCCCGTGACCAGGATTGCTGCAGCGTTGTGACCGTTGGCCAACGAGCGAGCGATCAACGTAGAGTCTTCGGTGTAAGAGAAGCTTCTCGACGTTGTCGTAAGTAATTGTAAGTTTCATAAAGTAAGGTTTCTTTTCTCGTAGAAACTTTATGTTATAAAGTGCGTGCGTGATATTACTAGAGTTTTAGTGTAACTTAGTTTGCGTCGCATCCTCCCCTATTGCTAGCTCTTTCTAGAGAATATCTTTATTGTAAATTCAAATATTGTCATATTAGTTAATTATTTCTTTCACTTTATCATTTACGTTTCAATTCTTGATTTTGTATTTTTCTTTATTACTCTTAATAAATTTATATTAAATGTGAAGTCTTGATTCTATCTATTGCATGTGAATATTATATATAAAGCCTGTACCTGTCTTCGAGCATATACTACTGGAGGAAGCCTCCCAGCTATTAACTGCGTTACAAGGCGAAGAGAGAGAAAGCCTCTATTTTGGTACGTGCTATCTCTCTCTCACTTTCTTAGTGGGGAACAGAAGCAGCCAATCAAATCAGGCTAGAGAGAGACAGCACGTACCAAAATAGAGACTTTCTCTCTCTTCACCTTGTAACGCTTGCTGCCATTCGGAGGCTTCCTCCAGTAGTATATGCTCGAAGGTACCTGTTGCTTACCCCGACGCCTCCACGGTCCTTATTTTTATTATAATCAAATATATATATTTTATATAAAGTATTAAATAGGTTTAACTAGGAGAGTTAAACCTTATAAAAATAAGGAGGACTGTGCTAGCGGCATCGCGTCTCTCGACCAGGTTAGAAAGAGAGAGAGAGAGAGATTGATTGATTGATTGAGCACTTTATTTCAGGTCGTGGGGTATAACCCCGTATGACCCATTTAAACTACAGAGAGATTACAAATAATAAAAACTGAAAAAATACATGAAAACGTAGTGATAATAAACAATATAAGATAATTATAATTATATCAGTAAGTAAATAATAAGCATTCGGTAGATAACAATAGATAACAAAATAAAATAAAGTATGTAAATGAATATAACACAAAAAAAAAAAATAAAAAAATTAAAAAAAAAAAAATAAAAAAATAAAAAATAATGACTGGTAGTGATAATTCAGCTATATAGTATTAAATCATTTATATAAATAGCATAGTTCTTGATCTATTTATTAATCCACACCTCAAGTCAGCACTGATAAGTGTATACTACAAGCAAAATGAGTAAATTCATGTTTGAAAATCCTCATCGAGTAACCATTGCATTATGCCATTCAGTGCGCTCTTCACCAAGGAGTCTAACATACAGGTGATGTTTAATGACCTGTGTCCGCCCTGCTTCAAAATCAACAAATAAATCGACATTATTATTGATAAATGTAGATGAAGAATACACAAAAGAATTTAACATCGCTGCAGTACGAACAACTGGACAAATCAAAAGTCTTTGTGGAAGTCTTGAAGAAGATCTGATAATAGTGTCAATGTTAGCACGACGAAATTTAGAAGCCAAATAAGATGGATTTTGATACGTGACAACAGAGTGAGCTAACGTTGCCTTAAAATATAACCGTCTGTTTTGAACAGACAGCCACCCCAGTTCAAGACGAAAGGGAGTAACCCTCTCACATCTCCCTATGTTGCCAAAGACAAACCTTACAGCTGCATTTAAAGCTCTGTGGAGTTTAATATTTAAGGTTTGCGGAATATCATCATAGACAATGCAACAGTAATTAATAATAGGAAAAATAAGAGCTTCAACCAATTCATTTCTCAGACACTTGGACAAAGCATGTTTGTGAAATTTAAGTGACTGTAGAGTACCATAAATCCGACCTATGACTGAATTAACCTGTTTGTTCCAATTTAGGGTGCTAGTAATCCAAACACCAAGATTTTTCACAACACTAGAATAGGAAATTGGAATATTATTTACAAATATAGAAGGACAGGTCGAAGAATCAATCCGAGCTATGTACTGCTCACTACCCAAGAAAATTGCTTGCATTTTAGATGGATTTAGTGTTAGATGGTTGTCTTTAGCCCATTTCACCACAGAAGCTACCTCATGATTAAGAAAGGAGATTTCCTCATTTAGCATAGATGGAAGAAATGAATGGTAAACCTGAAGGTCATCAGCAAACAGAATGTGCTGGGCATTATTTAGGACCAGGGGTAGGTCATTGATATAAACAGAAAAAAGCAGAGGTCCCAACACACTACCCTGAGGAACACCAGCCGAACAAGACATCCAATCACCAACAGCACCTCCCGCATCCTGTACAGCATAACTTCTGTCTCGTAGATAGGATGCAAACCAACGGATAACCGCATCAGAGCAGTTAACAGAGCGAAGCTTACGAAGGAGCCTTGCATGAGGCACCGTATCAAATGCCTTTGAAAAATCGAACAAAAGTAGTAATGTAATCATTCTTTTGTCAATGGCCAAACGAGTATCTTCCAGGAGTTTCAAAAGAGCTGTCTGTGTACTGTTCGATTTACGAAAACCAGTTTGCAAGTTATTAAGTAAAGAGTGTGACTCAATGTGAGTATAAAGCTGAATATGAACAACCCTTTCCAAGACCTTGGAAATCTCACATAGTTTAGCTATGGGACGGGTCTGAGACAGAGAGTCAAGCTTAGATGACTTAGCCAATGGTAAGAAATAAGCGCGCTTCCAAGAAGCAGGAAAGGACCCAGAAGTTAAGGACAGGTTTATTAAGTCAGTCAAATGAGGAACAAGTGAGTTCTGAGAAAACTTTAACATGTCAGCTGATAAGCCATCAGGTCCAACTGATTTGGACGAAGCAAGATTAATTATCGATTTGACCGATGATTGATCAACCTGAGTAAACTCAAAGGTTGGCAAATCATGTCGAAGTGGGATAGCAAGTACCTCATTTATCTCATTGTTATTTAGAGGAGAAGAAAGCGATGAGATAGCTGTATAATGAGTCAAAAGGGCCCTGGATGAAAAGTACTGGAGTGGTGATGGTAGAACTTTATTTGAAAGTCCAATTTTATGAAGAATAGACCAGCGGTTAGCCGAATTTGCAGAAGAAGATAACCGATTAGCTATATACGTGTTTTTGGCTGTATCCAATGAATTAGAAACCTCACCCCTAAGACGTCTATAGCGAGCAATAGCGAGTGAGGAGCCAGAACGAGCTGCAGCTTTATAAGCACGATCACGTTCATGCATCTTTTTACGAATATCAGCAGAAACCCAAGGTTTCTTCCTAATATTAAGCTGACAAGATTTAAGTGGAGAACATATATCAAAGGACGAAACAAGGACAGATGACAACCTGGAAGCTAAATTATCAATATAAGAAGAGTTGAGGTTACAGTCAAAAAGACTATGGCTCCCTTGCGAATTAATTGAGAGATTTTGTGAAACCAGATTATTTAGGATATCATAGTTTAAATTTTTGAAATCTCTAAACAAAAAATTTCTACTTGTATTCTGAGGTTTAAATGCTCTGAACGATATACTAATGACATCATGACCCGCAATGAATGGAGCAGATGACTTAGTATAAGACTGCAATGAACTTTCGTCATTAATAATGAATAAGTCAATCCATGTGTGAGAGGAATATTCTGCAGTAAGAGTATGATGTGTGGGCTCAGACGGAACTAGAAAAAGAGCAAAAGAATCAACAGTAGAACGAAAAGTATCAGCAGTATAATTGTTGTTCATAAGATTAATATTAAAATCTCCTGTTATAACTACATTTTTGTATGAAGGAAGCATATTAGAGAGAGATTCAAAGAATTCATCTGGAAAAAGGGTCTTAGGCCGCAAGTATACGACTGCAAAAAGAAGTTTTTCAGAATCAATCGATATTTCAGCAATGATGAATTCAGCAGTGTTGTTGAATAAAGGATCAGAATGGGATAAGATGTTAACTCTTAGGAAATCACGTGTATAAAAACCAACACCTCCACCGACTTTGCCCACTCTGTCTAACCTATAAAAATTGTAGTGATCAACAGAAATAATTGAACTGTCATCAAGTTCAGTCAGGAACGTTTCAGTGACTGCAAAAATATCGATCAAATTATCTGTTATATAAGATTCAACAATAGAAAAATGGGTTTTTAACCGATTGACATTAGCATGAGCAATTTTAATACCCTGGAAAAACTCAGTCCCTTTGATCTTTGGAGTTTCAATGGGAGAGATGGAGTTTAGAGTAAGATTGAAATTTGAATTTAGAAAAGACGAATTATCAGAGATTAAACTAGTTAAAACATTAGAGTGCGAGCTTTTGCTCATTGCAAGGGAGTCAAGAAGTCCCTAATTTTTAGCTAAAGGCTTTAAAGTTGCCAATTGAGCCTCATTAGTTATAGGAACCAAAACGGAGTCTCTGGTAGGACGCATACAGACAACAAGATTACGAACAACAGGTCGAAGGTAATTAAGATCTTTGTAGACAGCCAAAGCTTTTTTAAGAAGTAAGTAAACTGGCTTTGGCTAAATTGGCCGGACGAAAACTTTGCTATTACCTTCGACATTAAACAATCTTGAAACAGAGAAATTTTGTAGTTTAGGCGATGCCTCAATGATACAATCTCGAACCGCATCAGAACTGAATTTGCCCACAAATGAGCGAAAGTTTTTAAGTTGCGAACCACCAAGCTGTTCAATCTCAATAGGCAAAGGAGGAAGCCACTCACGAGTATTCAGAAGAAAAGTCTCCTTATTACCAAGCCCAAGAGCCCCCAAGATTACTTTGATAATTTCTTCATTGCTGAGGGTTACAGAAAGAGGAATCCCTGAGAAGAGCACTTTGTAGGAATCATGCAAAATAGAGGGAGCAGCCGTAGAAAACGAAGAAATATGCTCATATAGGTGATCAGAAAGAGCCTGGTAACGCCTCTCAAGATCAGCAAAAGCCTGTCTGACCTCACTCACTTCAGTCCTAAGAGCACCAACCTCCGACAACAACTGACTATCAACAGAGATTTGGTGATCAAGTTTATTGTTCATGTCCCTAGCAAACGGCTGAAACCACTCTGGAACAGTCTTTGGATCATCAGTAGGCATGTTGTACGAGCAATGAGGCTCAGCTGAAGCCAATCGTAGTAAGAAAGAGGTAGCGCCTTGCGTCGAGTTGCCGCCCACAGCAATACAGCTATCTACGGATGAAGGGGAGGAGCCAGTATCAGAACAACAGCGTCGACGAGGAGAAGGCTCGAGTGGGTGGAGCGGTGAAACCACGCCCCTCTTTAGAGACCGTTGATTGGATGAATTAATATCGAATGGCTGAGGAGGCGGAGAGACTATATCTTCCGTATCGACCGAACGTACACCCCCGTCGGTATGTTTGCTCTTTCTTAATCTCTCGCCTTTACAACAAACAATTAAACAACTAGAGATGAACCACGTACTATCACAGCACCTTGCAGCAACAGTATACTCAGCGACAAAAAATTGGTGGTGAGTGAAGAAAGCACCAACAGTGTACGCTCCGGATAATGTAGACTCGTCGCTCTGATGGTAAACAGATGGTAATGCAGCACGAAAAATAACCTCAAAATCCGGAACACGTGGTTAACCTCAAAGATGATCCGTTCAGAAGAAATGATTAATAATAAGTAGCAGAGACTCCAAAATGCCTTGATTAATATATCAGATGAATCTCTGCATTTTTGGCTTGCAGTGGGTCTGAAACAAAAAGCCCGCAGGCAAAATATGCAGTTTCAATAGTCCAAATAAGCGGAGCAAGAAAAAAACGTGTGTGATTCTACTTACTGAGAGAGAGAGAGACGCGCAGCGACGAGCTGATAGAAAAATCCACCGTCGCACATTAATCTAAAATACTAGCTAGCTTTGCCAGAGTCTGTTGCTAATTCATCATATTTAATATAAAAATTCTAGCAGCTCCGTATTCTAACAAAAGTACATAGTCTTAGCTAAAAATTAAATTGAATTAAAAATCTAATTTTTTTTGTAACGGGCAGAATAACCGTTACAACATACACACTAAAATAAACTTATGCACATGCCAAATATACGTATATATACACATACGCACACACGATTATGAAAATAATTATAATATGAATCTGAACCTTATATTTAGATTTTCAATAATAATATTTTACTTTTATATAAGCTTATTAATTTACATAAAATTTAAAAATTTTCATTCTCAACAATAAATTTAAAATTCATTCTAATTGTGTAACAATAAGTTCAATATATATTATATATTCGAATAATATTGTCTAAGAAATTAACTTATTTATATATAGTAATATAATACATTTAAATACAACTTAGTGACGGCTGGATCTCATTTAGATTTCATTTAAGATTTTTCAATGAGGCACAGTTTATTGAATGTATTTTTGTGTGTTAATTTCTACAAATTTCAAATTGTAATAGCAGCATTTCTAGACATCGTCCAGGATCCTTCAAACTCGCAAATTAAAGATTTAAATGTCACCTCTTATTTTATAGTACAAAGAAGTACCGAAACTCTAAATATATATGGAATTTTTTACACTAAGCAAATTAAAATGTTATGAACAATAAACACGAAAAACTAAAATTTTTAAAATATGATTTTTATAATTTTATAATAACTCAAAATCTTGAACCAAACTGAATGAGCCGATAAAATTTTGTGGAGACTTTCTTCTATGATAATATAAACTATCATGAAAATTTCGCTAAGAAAAATGTAAAGAGTTTTTTTTAATGAACCTTAAAGTCGGACCTTTTGGAAAAATAAGGTAACTTCAAAGTAGCATAGTTCTGTTGTTTTTTTTATATTTTTCAATATTCAAACTTGACGATCAAATCTCTCAGAAGGGCCTTTAATTTGTAAGCTTAAACGTTATAAAATATTAAATCTCAAATTTTGGCAAATTTAAAAAAAATAACGGAAAAATTTAAAATATGACAGTTTACATTTTGACTCATAGCATAGAACCCTCCCTGCGAAATATAAAGTTCTAAATATTTAAATTAAAGTATATATCAAGAAGAAAAAATAAGCCATGTTGAATTAACTTAAGTTGAAAATTCAAAATGTAGTGATTTCTCATAGAATCGTTAAATTTTGAACTTTGAGATTAAGTTACTTTGCCCTCTGAAATCCTATTGAAATAAGACTTTGGTAAAATTACTTTTTTCAAGGTACTTTTAGAGGAGAACCAGGCAGGATGGGCCATTCATTTATCATGGCCCATCCTGCCCCGCTCTCCCCTATGTGCCAAAGTGCAGTAGGATCGGCTGACCCCGGCGCGCAACTTTTTTAAAAAAAAATATTGGACAGACTCATATATATAGCGACGATTCAAAAATCGCACTAGATTATAGTGCCTGTGCTCAGCCGCTACGAGGCGCTACTCCCGCAATGGGAACAGAGAGCTCCAGAGCATATATAAAGCGAGCCACCAAGCCAGCATCGGACCTTCTCCCCTCTCTCTATGTAGAGAAGTTATGCTTTACATAGTGAGAGCTCACCTACGTGTTTCAATGTGTATAAGGGAGATATCTATACACATAGCAGATCGTTCCTACCTGGGCTTAGCTTGACTAAGTTTTTCCATCTCTTCCCAGCCACTGTGTATAAGGGGGTTACCTATACTCAGTTTCCTATCACTTACCTCCACCTTTTTGGTCGAGGTAGTTCCTCTTCCAATCGATGGAGTTTCCACGACTAACTCATCCTCTCCTTGTCTACCCTGAGGCTTGGAGGTAGCATTATCGTGTCTTCCTGCGCCACTGACCTACTTCCAGTCTATACCGGGTGTCATCGAGACACTATCCGTATTATCTACCACTCGTAAAGTAGATTCCGACCGTAACCGCCATCGATAATACCGAAGCCTGTAAATAGTTTAATTTTCTTTTACTCTAGTTTATAACCGATACCGATCGGAACTATTAATAAGTATAATTTTTGTTAAACCGCGTTACCAATAAAAATAATACCAACCGCTTAAACATATAATTTAATCTTGGTATTATTTTGATTATTCATATTTTTGCACGCCACCGTTTCTGGCTATTTTCCCGAGATTATTAATTAACCTTGTATTAGTTATAAGTTGATCTCAATAAATGCAAAGAATATTTATTGTGAAAAATATAATTGCACGACTCATACTCATTTACCAGTTCCGCTAAACCTTTCCTGTAAATCCGCCCCGTCGTTACCACTTTAAATTTTAAGCTTGCTTATTTCATTTATTTAATTAGTATTTAAACGCAATAGTAAATTCCTTTTTCATTAATTACAATTAACTTTCCATCCATTTCTTTTATTATTATTAAATTTAGTAAAATCATTTATTTTTTGAGTTTTAAACTTTGGCTTATTCGAACCACCGACCGACCATCTTCCAAAATGAACCCCCAGGTAAAAGTAAAAGTCTGATGCCACCGACGTCAAGGGTTATCTACAAGGCACCACCCGAAAAGCCAAACGTTACATGATAAACAAAACTTTTTTTTGGTACATACACATTGCAATATATGAAATATTAAATTTTATTAAATTTAATATTTCATGTAACAAGAAGCGTGTGATAATTGTAAATAGTCAATTTACTTTTATGAAACATTATAATTTCGAAATACGAAATTATTTATCGTTTATGAAATACAATTGTAATGATTCTTTAATTGGATATAAATATAGAATTTGTTTTCAACATCTTGTAAGTGAGAAACGTTTTTTATTATTTATGAGATATGTAGGATATACGGAACAATGAAACGTGCTGAGTGTTAAGTGTTGGCTATAAATTTGAGTAAAAATTGGAACTTGGCAATCTTCACATTTTAAAATTAATATCATCTTTAAATTTCAAGAATTATTCATAATATAAAGTCAGAAAAATTTGAAATTTAACTTATGCTAAGATTTGAAACTAGAAATAATAAGATAAGTTGACTTATAAAATTTTCGTAAATTTCCTAGCATTTCTGAATGGTTGATCGATATGAAACCTTTAGAATTGTATTTGAAAAATATTATTTTATATTTTAAATGAGACCTTACACTCCCATAGTCATCATTTTGTTTTTATGAATTAGTTCAATTAAAAATTTTAGTATATAAAAATAATCAAGAAAAGTAGTAAACTATTTATGAAATTAAAATTAAATTATTCAAGATAATAGCATTAAGAAATTTATCTTATATTGATTCAAAATAAATATTAATTATTTTATAATAATTACATGCTTTCTGACACCTATGTGATTTACACTATTGGTTTTTGAATAGGTAGAACATTAGATAAAATACAGAAACCTTTAAAATCATTGTTATATCCCTATAAAAATATTTACATATAAATTAGATTATTATTTTAATTAAAATTTAGTATGCAAATTCTAAATCTATTATAATGACATGATTTTCATTTAAATAAAATTTTATGCAAATTTTCACTATAATTAATCCTTTTTTCATAAAAATATAAAAATTGTATTTTGTACGAAACTACGATATTAAAATTCATAAGTTAGATAATTCTTTTCTATTTTAAAATTGGCTATACATAGATGTTAATATAAATCATGAAAATTCAACCAAGCGACGTTAGGAGTTAGGTAAATTAAGCTAGTTATTCTATAAAAAATAAGTGTAGTATTGATAATTTTAAGATATAATAATTAAAAACTTTGAAGTTGTTTTTCTCAAATATTGAATTTTTAAAATTTTAGATGCTTTCCCGTAAGATTTGAGTTGAACCGCGGGATGGATCTGACTTTTCCAAACTGATTTAACTTTAACTTAACTGAATATTAGCATCATTCTCGCGTTAATGAAGGGTTTTGAAATCGAATGACTAGAAGTTGTTAAAAAATCCAAAAATAAGATAAAAAAATTAAAATTCATTTAATAAATTAATATTTTTTGTTGAAAAGTAAAAAATTTTTTGTGTTTCAGGAATTCCCTGATTCACGCGAGAATGGCAAGAATACTGAAGTTAAATACGTTTGGAAAAGTCACTTTTCTCCAGTGGTTCAGCTTAAACCTTACGGGGGAGCCATTAAAAGAACAAGAATTCATCGAATAATTATGGGACTACAGCTAAAGCAAAATGAGCTTATACAATCTTAAGATAAAGGTATTTTAGTCTTATTTAAATATTATTTTCATATACAAAGAATTTAATTAAATCTAATAAATACATATCTTTTTTACTAACAGGGAAAAAGGTGTTTTGTGCTCTTAACTCAAAAAAATGATTTATAAGAGTACAAAGTCCCAAAAATAATTTATAAAAAAAATAGAGCGTCAACATACGAAGACTTTGAAAAAAATGAGAAAAAAGCGTTTTTTTAAATTGAAGCGTGTTTAAAACTTTTTATACCGGATTTTTTGGCTTTATTCATAGTTTTTGTGTAAAGACGACCGATCCTAGGGACGAGAATTACGGGTTAAAATATTATGAAACATACCAAAAAGTATAACACTAAATAATTCATTCTGTTAAAAAGTGGTTTTTAGGGCTACTGACGAAGGATTTCACTAAAAAAAAAATCACAACGCGCCGTTAGCGATACCACTACATTATAAACCTATTTTATATATTTATTTAATACTAGCGTAAAATACCTCGTTCCTAACGTCGCTCGGTTAAATTTCTTCATACACGTGGAATTCACAATATAAAATGATGGTAAATATAAATTTTCAGAATTCAACTTTAAAGATTACAATCTTAAGGATGCTTTTTCAATTCAATTAAATTACACGACGATAATTTAATGTCCTGAATATTGTGGTAGGAATCAAGATCAATTGTAGCAACATATTTAATTACTTATAAATATACCTTAAAAAAATCAAATTAAATTAATCATATCTCAATATTTTGAATTTAGAATTTTTGAATTTAAGAATATTTTGAAGCATTATAATAAGTAGCACAATTAAAACATTCAATTAATATAATTAAATTGATGATGAATCAATATCTTGAATTTTAATATAGAAATCAAAACTTATCAAAGCATCATATTTGATAGCACGCAAATAAAACTCCAAATTAACCATATTGGATTGATAGAAATTCGATATTTCGAATTTTGATGAAACAAGTAAAATTTATTAAGGTATATTTGATTGCACGCAAGTAAATCCCATATTAACCAGATTGAATTGATAGAAATTCAATATTTTAAGTTTTGATGTGAAAAACAGAATTAATTAAAGCAACTTATTTGGTTGCACACAAATAAACTTCAAATCGAGTAAATTAAATCCACAATTATGCTATATTTTGAATTTTGACGTAGGAGACAATATTTATTATAGTATCATATTTAACAATAACAAATAAACCTCAAATTGACCAAATAAAATCAGTGGTAATTCATTATATTGATTTTAACGTCAGAACTAACATTTATTAAAGCATCATACTCGATTGTACACAAATAAACTCATATCAAGCAAATTTAATTAAATA
Organism: Anastatus disparis; assembly: GCA_017163975.1. Lineage (NCBI taxonomy): Eukaryota > Metazoa > Arthropoda > Insecta > Hymenoptera > Eupelmidae > Anastatus > Anastatus disparis. Next base: position 4,277,451 of record JAFFSR010000314.1, on the reverse strand, counting down.
ATAATTCAACATTTTTAATTTTGATGTGGAAATCAAAATTCATTGAAACATTTTAGTTACGCAAATAAACCCCAAATTATAAAAATTTAATCAAAATTATTCAATATTTCGCATTTGATTAAAAAATCAAAATTATTAGAGCATGTTATTTAATTGCACGCGAATAAACTTTAAATTAATCAAAATCAATCAATAATAATTGTATTTTTTGAAATTTAATATAAAAAGCACAATTTATTAAAAGATCACTTCTGATTCAAGAAAAATAAACATAAAATTAATGATTTTCAATCAAAATTAATTCGATATTTTCAATTTTAAGATAGGAATCAAGATTTATTTAAGCATCATATATGACTGCACACAAATGAACCGTAAATTTAACACATAATTACAATTATACAATCACAAAGTTTATGTGGGCGTACGTGGACACACGTACACACACTTACGCGCAACTTTTTTTTTTTTTTTATTATTGTTTTAAGCCATCTTAAACCTACTTGGTTTATTTGGGCTACTTTACATAAGCTTATTACATATATTACAGTATTTCGTATATCCAATTTGTTCGTTTAACAATAATTTTATATTACGCATAAATCGCATTTAAACATTAATTCCTATAGCTTTTGAAAACATTGTAACAAAGAAGCACACTTTGCTTTTAGGTTCGCTTATAATAGATGTGATATTCAGAGGAAGACAAACCTTTATAAGATTTAAATTTTTAATTAATATTTGCCTTTCTTTATTATATAATTGGCACTGCCAGATCACATGGTTTAAATCCTCATCCGACATATCACACCTACATTTAGCCGATTCATTTATGCCAATTCTAAACAGGGAGGACGCTAAGGCATAATGATCAGAGCACATTCTGCAAATATTTACAATATTTTGCCGGGAAGTGTAAATATTTTTAAACCACGGTGTAACACTATCATCACAATAAAGCTCAAAATATCTTTTACCCTCTGTTATTCCTTGTTTTTTAATTGTTGTAATTGTGTTGGATGAAGCAGATTTTTTAAATTTTGTATATAAATCGGTATATGGAATAGTATAATGGTCCAACGGAGTTTCTATAGTCGCAGATTTAGCTAGTTTATCAGCCTCCTCATTTCCACTGATACCAACATGAGCAGGTATCCAAAAAAAATTTGTATTGGTTTTGTGAGGGTTTTCGTGATAAAAATTGTTATACTTTTCTTTTATTTTAAGAATATAAGGGTTGATTCTAATACTTAGTTGACTTGAATTTAGGGCCTGCAGCGCACTTAAAGAATCAGTGAAAATGAGGAAATTACAATCTTTGTGTAAATTTATCAACTCCAGAGCCATATCAAGAGCTATACATTCCGCCGTATCAATAGACACAGATCTAGTGACGTTAAGATCGGGACATATACATGATGCCGCAACTGCATTCGCATTTGAGATTTTAGAACCGTCTGTGTATATTGATATAGCATTTTGTTGTGTTAGAAATTTCGAGAGAAGTTCATTGGGGTTATGTGTAGCTTTTAATTTGTGACCTAAGGATATATCGAAAGGTATACTTGTGATTATTGTGTCGAAACTGTGACAGTATAAGTTATATTGGTTCTGTTTATTTATGTTAAAGTTGGCGCCTTTAACAGATGCAGCCACATTGTGAAATAGACTGCGTGCTTCTATATTTTTCTTATTGCAAATTTGTAGATATTTTAATGTTGTTTTACAGCTTGAAGAATTTGTATTAGTGTAAATTTTCAAAACATAGTTTTCCCCCATTTATGTTATTCTGTCTTTAAGCAGTGTTAGTTTGGATTCAGCAAGTAATATGTTAGTAGGTGTACTTCTTCGCAGGCCTAAGGCTATTCTAATGGCAGAGAATTGTACTTTTTCAATTTTGTATTGCAGCGTCTTACTGCTGGGATAAGTGATGAAACAACAATATTCAATAATGGACCTCACAAAGCTTTTGTATAGTGGTAATAGTGTAATAGGGTCCGAGCCCCACCAAAAACCGCATATAAATTTGATGATATTTAAGGCTCTGGAGAATTTTTGAAAAACTTGTTTTAAGTGCGTGGAAAATGAAAGTCTGTAGTCAAAAATGACACCCAAAAAACGTACTGAGTTACTAGATGGTATTTGACAATCGCCTATGTTTATACTAATAGAGCCAGGCATAACACTTTTTTTATTAAAATGTAAGAAATTCGTTTTGTGTGATGCGAGAAGCAGACCAAGATGATAAAGGTTCTTTTGAATTATTCCAATTGCATTTGTGAGGATTCTTTTACCCCTTATAATAGAGTTACATTTAATATACAGTGCTATGTCGTCTGCAAATTGGGAAATATACAGCGTTTTTTGTAAGTTTTTGCATATTTTAGAAACGTATAGAATGTACAACAGTGGGCTTAACACACCACCCTGTGGAACGCCTTTATATACATAGTGGGGATTATCACCCGATTCGTTAGTGAAGATGAATCGTTTATGCATGATGAAATGAACATATCGAATCAGAGTATCAGGGCATCTGATTTCAGCTAGGATTTCCATTAGAATGTCTATGTCTACATTATCAAACGCGCCTTGGACATCAAGAAAGGCAGCCAAAAGATATTTTTTTTTGATAAATGCTTCATCAATAGTTAAGTATAAGTTATTGATATTGTCTGTACATGACCTGCCCTTTCTAAATCCATTTTGACTGTCCGGAAGCAGTTCACTTATTTAAACCCACCACTGTAGCCTGTTTTTAATTAGCGTTTCAAATAGCCTACAAAAACAAGATGTTAAAGCAATAGGCCTGAGGCCATTTCCTTCAGGTTTACTAACAAAATGTATGAAAGAATTCTTCCAACTGAGTGGAAAGTCATTGTGTAGATGAGGTTATAAATGTCAAGAAGTAATAATCTAAATTCAATTGGCATTCTTTTAATGATCTCAAAATCAAAACCATCCATCCCACAAGCAGCACTGTTTCTTTTTTCATTGAGGGCTGAATTTATTTCAGTAAAAGAAAATTGTTTTTCTAAGAAAGGATTATCATTACCTATAGGGATTTGCTTAGGATCAGTTTCGACCCAAGGAGGACTTAACTTGTTAATTGTTTTTTCTGTTTCTAAGTGTTGTGTATTATTGTCAGTGTGCTGAGATGTTATTTTTACCCATTTATTTTTAAATATTTTACATTTGTTTCAGACTTAACTCTGACTGGTGCGAAAGTCAATAGTAGATGCAAATTTTTTAAAGGATTCTTTCTTTTTTTGTTTAAATGTTTTTTTAGCAGTAGCACAATTTTTGTTATATGTTATGAGGTCGTCTAATTTTCTAGTGAATTTCCATTTTTTGTAAGCTGCAAGTCGTAATATTTTAACTTTTTCACAGTCAGAGTCCCACCATGGAACTGGATTATAATGCTTTCTACGTTTGGGCCTATCATTATACCAAGTTTGTCCTTCACCGTTAGCATTTATAATTTCTGTCTTAATAGTGTTAGTAAAATACTCATATTTGTCACTAGGTGATAGACTTTCATATTCGTCAGATAAAAATTTTTCGTATAATTTATCAAGATTGTCATAAAAAAATTGCCAATCAGTAAGCACAGTTTTTAGTTTAAAAGAATTTTTAACATAAGTAGATTTACTGGATTCATAGTTGATATAAATGGGAAAATGGTCTGAACCTAATGTCTCTTCACAAACCCTAAAGGTAATCTTATTGGCAATGTTAATGTTAGAGAGTATCAAATCTGTAACCATGTACCGAAGCATGGTTACTATTTCAATTTAAGTAAGATTAAATAGCACCAGGAGGCGCTGTTCGCACGCTTAGACAAAGAACGAAAGATATGTACTCGCGAAAGCGCGACTAAGAAATCTAATGAGAAAGAGAGATTAACCAAACAAGTAACAAGTTAGAAAGAATAAGCTGACGATTAGGAAGTAGGAAGGGATGGCCGAGAGAGCCTCGCACAGCAAGCGTAACGCGAAGCTCGCTCTCTCGTCGCCTGACCGCCAGCAGAGCCAGTCGCTCTCTTATTGGACTCCAGCCCAAGGCTCTACGTGTGCCATAGAAGCCCGTTCATCGCCACGTGTTCGGTTCTCCATCCCGAGCTCGTATATCAAGGCCAGGAAGCTGCAGAGAGGAAATGCGGAGAGAAAGATCTGCAAGGGGTGGGCCCGCCTCATTAACCTCAGTAGCGTAAGTCCTGGTAAAGATTAATTATTGTAAAACGCGGCGCGAGTCACAGTAAAGTAATCTCCATCTCTCTCTTTCTCACAACGTTAATATAATTGTTTTGCGAGCGCACCGGTCTCGTTTTATGTCGAGAAAACATCTGATATTTTGTAAACTTTAATTTTAAGATTCTCATTGTAAATATCTCATTCAGTACAATACATTCACAAATTTCTTTTATATAATTACTGTGTTAAGAGAAACAGATTTAATATAACCTAGAATCAATTTCCTGCATGCTCCTTTATATCGCTCCCAATAATAAATTACCAGGGTTGAGAATTCACCCTAGAAAAAATGTAGCAAATATTTAAATCATTCATATCTTTGGAGTCGTTTGGTCTACGACTTAGCTAGTAGAAGCAAGAGCGAGAAAGTTCTCACTCTTTTTGTATCATAGTGTGCTCGTCCTCGCTAAAGTCGAGGAATGGAGCGATAATAATATTTGAAACGCTTTAAGATTTGTGACAAATAAAATAGCAAAATCAAGTTAAACTTATGATCCCATTAATGTCTATTAAATTCCAAGACGCGAGCACGCTAGGTTACAAATCTAAGTTTTATTGGTAATTTTGACGCTCATTTACATATGTTACAGTATGGCAATTGCGTAGAAATAAGTTGTTATCATGTATAGAGGTTTCTAACCTTTCACCGTTTGAGTCCGTAATATCACAATTCCACATAACGTTATGAGCGTTAAAATCATCAATGAGAGGACAACGTTGACTGTTTGCCGTGTTTTGCAATAGATTATCCCAGAAGGTCTGCGAGAGATTCTCACCAGGCGATCTACAGCAGATAATTAAGTCTATACTCGGTATGATATTGGTTAGCCGTACGCCACACACTTCAACACATTCATGAGAAGACTTAACAGTATCTAAGTTTATACACGAGATGTGTTTGCGTATGAGAAGGAGAAGGCCCCCTCCTTTACCGCTGACCCTGTTTTTCCTGTATGAGACGAAGCCCGGAAAGCTGATGTTGTGCATGGGCGTAAGCCACGTCTCGACACACACGAATATATCCAAATGAGGAAGGATCGTTGAAAGTTCGTTAAATTTAGAAATAACACTGCGCGCATTCCAAAACATTATCTTTAAATTAGTATTTGTTTCAAACATTGTTGTAGTTTGTATTGTAGATTATTCTTCTTCCCCGTCTTGAGAGCTAGTATCATCCAACTGTGAATCGCTACCGTCTTTAGTTTGTAATCTTTTGATTATTCTAATGATATGACTCTTCAAGTTACGATCTTTAATATAATTTAATGAACTATTAAGCATGTCCATTAAAGCTGTGATGTCCTTAACATATTGTTGGGCCAGACCAGGGATGTCTGTGTGCCCATAGGAGACTTGCGGAAATTTGATAAGATCGTTAAAGTTAAGAGGAAATTTTTCGTGGTTACTTTCAATAGATTCCCTAGTCTTGGTTTCTTTCTTGTTTTTGTTTCCTTTTTCTTCTTTGATGCACTTTGGTTCGTAGAACCTATGCTAAAGTTCTTCCTTGCGATATCTGAGGAGGCCGTGGAAGCAGATACTGAAGATACAGAGAGAGGCCTTTTAAAATGTGTTTCGGTAGTATCATCATTTTTATAATTTCGAACTGTACTTGATTTGTTTTGAGTATCTTGATTCTGAGAATAGATCGGAGAGTCATTGTTTACATGAATATTTTCTTTTGAAATTAGGTCGTCTGTTATGCTTTGATTTATTTCATTAGCTTGGCATTCCTTAGCTTGTACTACAGTACTTGTTTTGGGTAACTCTGGAAAGTTTTTGGAATATGTACTATCCTTAGATCTATCCATTATTTTGTTGTTACTTTGACTAGCCTGATTAGATGAGCACTGTTTGGCAACATGACCCAATTCTTTACATAAAAAGCATTTCATTGTTTCAGTAGAGACGAAAATACGAAAAACGGTACCTTGATAATCAACTTGTAGGGAATCAGGTAGCAAAGATAGGCTATCTGGGTGAATGTAGACCTGCCGTCGAAAACTGACTATGTGAGCACATCCAGGGACAGAGACTCCTGCCCTAACAGACGTGACCCTAGATTCCAACTTTACGTTAAGATCAGAGAGAGATTTTTCTAGGAATTCATGCGGAATTGAGGGTCTAACATTAGATAAAATAATACGCTTGGTACGTGCAATTAATGGTCTAAAGTACAGTACTTTGTTATCTAAGTGTATAGCTTTACGAGCGTCAACAATATCATCGGCTGTTTTCTTCGAATTAAAATATACGCATATTCTGTTATTGGAAATTCGTGAATATCTTTTGGTTTAACAAGTTTGAGTATTTCTATAACATAATCATCGAGGGTACTGCTTTCCAATGAGTCAAGAACCACCGCTTGCGCATCTTTGGAAAAAGTATTCGTAACTGTAGCTGTAGCGTAACTTTTTTTTAGACTTAAGGGGACCTGTTCAGAATCCTGGGAAGCAGAATGGTCTCCTCCAAGAGGAACCATTTTCAGCTGCTTCCAGCTCCCACTCGTTCACTCAATATAAATGAATCTGTAACTATATATAACAACACACTATATAGCCCAACAATCTTTGTTTACTCGTGAACTATAGCCAAGCAACAAGCAAACACGTCCGAACCCTACGAGAGTCGACGGTGAACTCCCTTACGCGCAACTAAAAGCACACGACAAAACACGTGCACACATGTACACACATGTACAAATACGTGCGCACACGTACAAACACGTAGAAAAACGTGCACATACGTACTTACACATACAAACACGTACACACACATACAAACGCTTTTTCAATTCACAATAATATTTTTGTTCGTTAATTAAAATAAATTGAATCAAGAATTCTATTTGAATTTTTAATTAAAGTTCTTTTAATTTACAATAATATTTGGATTTCTTAATTGAAATTTATTCAATTGAGAATTCTTCTTGAATATGTAATTAAAGTGCTTTCAATTCACGATTATTTTTCTATTTCTTAATTGCAATTTATTTAATTAATAATTCCTTTGAATTTTTAAATCAAAGCCCTTTTGATTTACGATTACATTCTGAAACGTTAACTAAAATTCATTTAAGTAAGAATTTCTTTTAATTTTCATATTAAAGCCTTTTTAATTTATGATTAGCTATTAATCTGTTGATCAAAATATGTTTAATTATCAATTTAAAAGTAATCGTCAATTGAAGAAACTTTAAGAACAAATTCGAGAAAGATTTGTAAATTTAAATTCATCGAAAGCTCAAAATGATTCAAATATTTGCAACCCTGTCATAATATTAATAATCATAAATAACAGATATTTTTTTTATATATAATTAAATGTGATTGATGTTACAAATATAATAATTAATTATTTTTAATTTAGTCTCTCAACTATTGTTATTATTGTATTGCACTGTGAGGCCCTAACTATGTACGGTACTAGGCACATATGCCTGCTTAACCTAAGCTAAAATTTTGCTTAAGGATTTTTTTTTCAGCAGGGAGACTAGATTATAAGAATTCATGCAAAGAATATTATGAAAAAATGATTAGATAAATTTTTTTGTAGTACTTTTATAGCATTCCTTGCAGTTTTTTTTGTAAAATTTTTCTCAGCATTTTTTCATTAACTCATAAAAAAATTAAAAGCATTCTTGATTTAAAACAAGAAAAAAAGACATTATTTAATCTTCTAAATAAAAATAATAATGATAAACTTACCTTGGACAATTTATGTTGTCACATACTGCAACTAAATCGTCACCTCCACATAAAGTGCAGAAAAACTAAAATAAAAATATATTAACTTAGAATTGATGAAAAATCATTTTAATAGGCAACAAAAGAGATTAGATAATGTATTTTCCAGTTGACAACAGTTATTCATATTACTTACACATTTTCCATCAGCTCCATAGGCAAAAACTTTAGGACTGAATTCTCCCTGAAATTTGTTTAAAATTTAAAATAAAAATATTTTATTTTTACTTTATGAAACAAAATAAAATACATGCAATTGGTGAAATTTTTATAAGTTTTTTTAATTTAAACTTTGATTTAGGTAACTACTTAGAAATATAAATATTCTGGAGAGGGAGGGGAGAGAAGAATAAACATTTTCGCTCTGTTCATAAATTTCTTGTTTCAACATTATTCTATTAAGTTACTTCTTCTTAGCATTTCTGGAATTGAAACCATCATATAAATATATAGCTGCATTTAAAGTGTTTCTTATAGTACATTATTGCTAAGCAGAATCAGAAACATTATTTTAAAAATAAAATTTATAGAAAAAAAATACATTTAGAAAATTTCAATGTATTATTGTCAAAAAATAGATTTTTGTTGCTAACTAATACTTAGAAAATTAAAAAAAAATGTATTCATATTGTTGCTAATAAAAGAAAAGTATATTTTCTAATTAAAAAAAAAAAATTTTCATTAAGAAATAACAAAATTTTATAATTTCATTTGAAGTGTCATTATTAGATTTTTCTGAAACTCTGTGACATGGTACACCACAATAAAAATTCTCTTATTTCAACAAATGAGAAATGATACTACGCATGCACAAAACAGGCACAGCACCGATGCATTCATCGACCCAAGCGCATTTAAGAATTTAAGAATAATTAATTAATCGAAAGAAACTTTTTTTTTTGTTTACTGATACCACGAGGCGAACAACGTAGGTAGCAGAAGCGGTCAACGGCCATTAGACCGTAGATAGAATACACCTACTACCACTACAAAGCAACCACCGCGCGCGCACTAGGAGTCAGCGTATGACAAAGAAGATGTAGACAGAGAGAAAGAATCAAGATATGGGAAGAAGAGAAACAGCGAGATTCGTACACTGTCAGGAAGAATTCTAAATGATGGCGCATCTATTCCTCGCATAGTGAGAAAAGAGGGAGACGCAGCACGAGAAAGAAAGACAGATAGAGCGTTGAGGGAGTGAGATTGCTACTTCTTTCTCTTCGCTTGAGAACATATGTACTGTATTTTGTTACATATATATAGATATATGTCTACACGTATGGATTCTCTCTCTCTCTCTTTCTCTTCTCTCTCCAATTTTTTTTTTAAATTTAATTGTTTAAATTTAATTTGCGTTAATATATTATTTAGTTTATTTCAGTATTTATTTTTCTTTTTGCATTGTTATTACTATAATGTATTCATTATTTTTTGTAAACTGTTTGAGTCATACAGGGTTTTACCCCATGATTAAATAAATTATTGTCAAATCAAAATAAAAAATTTCTCTCAATCTCTCCCTCTGCTACCGTTTCTAACCAACATCGGCCCTGAGGGTGTGATAGATCGCCAAGCAGTTCTTAGTGCACTTTTGTGTGAGTTTTGGTGCTTCTGCTGCTGTGTGTGGTAAGCGGACGTATTTACTGTTGAGGGAGATCGAGTGGTGCACTGTCTGCTGCGAGAGGTGTTAATATTACAGTTGCACCATCATTGGCACCCACTACATGTACTTGCTTGCTGTCTGCTGCTTGCTTTCTCTCGAGGCTTCAACGTTCCCGTGCAGTGCGCATTTTGATCTCACGGTGGTACGTATCTCTCCTGCTTATAATTTCTTCTTAACAATTGTTCTTTTCATTACAATTCTTTGCACTACTTTGTATTTATAATTTGCATTTTTGAGGTTAAGCTGCTAGGATCGATGGGCCTGCAATGCTGCGGCCGTCTTGTACAAACGGGAAATTTGTTTCTACCTTTATTGCCTGGATTGCTAGTTCTGCAACTACAACTCATTGGATCTGTGTTTAGTTCGAATGTAAAAAGAGCTTAAATTTGGAGGTTTAGCCTGTTTTGATAACAGTGTACGGGGCTGAGGAGAGGCTGAGCAACAATTTGGATCATCATCGTGACAATGTAAAATTGCTTGGGTCTCCCATACAGGGTACTGAAGTACCCCTAAAGAATGTGTGTCATCGACAGTGGAAACATACGTATCGATCTTGTCAATCGAGGATAACACCATACACTGGAAGTTTTTCGCTATAATTTGTCTTACTTTGCCACTGTCAGTTTATTTATTTACTATACTAAATAGGCTTTTATTATTACATCCGCCAGTGTGCTTACATTTGAGTATTTAGACACGACTAAAAAGTGCATCAACTGTGTCAGAGAATTTACTACTGCCTCAAAGCCGCTTGAGTGTACCCCATGTAGAAATTTGCTGCACATTGGCTGTGTTAAATCACGTAAGGAGGAAACTGGGAAAATTCTAAAGGTCTGTAATCCCTGTATGAAGGAGAGCAGCTTGCCTGCTGGTCGCTCTCGAACTAGTTCTGTTGGATCTAAACATTCTGCTTCAAAATCGGATGTTTCTCGACCGCCGACTCCTACGTATGCATGCTTACAACAGGATATACTCAATGCTATTCTTGCAAAAATCTCCAAGCTTGACCAGCTTGATGCGCTCCAGACATCTTTGTCGTCTATTGATTCTAGGATTAGTTATCCAACTGGATCTGTTTCTTCCCTGGAAACTTGTATGCAAGACTTATTTGACAGTCAGGGCAAACGTGTAGACGACAATGAGGCTCGTTTGGACCAACTTCAACGAGATCATATTCCACTTAACGAAAGATTGGATCAGCTGTTAACCACGACCCCACCTACTGTTAATAATTCTTTGTCTAATGTTGAATCTGCTAAACTTTCACGTCTTGATGAGCTAAGTAGAAGCTTGACTAGACAGTGCAAGGAGCTTGTCACTCGGCAGCAGCGTTTGGAGCGTTCTGCCAATCTGGTATTGAGTAGACTTCGTCCTTCGGAGTTTGAGGATCTTAAGCGAGTTGCTTATGCTGTATTCGTTACACTGGACACTGGCTTTTTGTATAATGACATTGTGGCGGTCCATCCTCTGCGCCGTACTATCGGTGCTTCTGGTACCAATGACACTGGAACTACTGCTGCTTCTGCTTCCGCTTTATCTGTACCTCCTTCTGAACCAGAACCTGAACCTGAACATGGTGTTGCTTGCGCTTTATCTGTGCCTCCTTCTGAACCAGAACCTGAACTGGAGCATGGTGTTTCTTGCGCTTCATCTATGCCTCCTTCTGAACCTGAACCGGAACATGATGTTCCTCTCTTAGTGACGCTTAAAAGCGCTACTCTGGTACTACTGATAAGTGCCAAGATCCGTATCAGGAAGCTGCATACATCGCAGATTAGGGTTGATCTATTAGAGGCTGCTATGCCTCTTAATGCAATATCATCCGCCTTGATCAACATAAATGAGTATCTTCCTTCTGCTCTCCATCAACTCAAATTAAAGGTTCCGGATAAGGTGCATGACTGGAAAAATAGTTTCCTAACTTTTTTTAAAAATGGGAAAATTTATGCACGCAAGAAGAGAAGTGATATGGCTTGCTTGATCTTATCTGATGGCGACCTGCAGTCTTTTTTATAGAAGATATCTGCGACCAACGACAGTCCTCTTGTTCAGTGGCTGTACCTCGAGTAAGTCCACTCTCTCTGCCTCTTTCTTCTATATCTACTACTCATTCTAACACCCATTCATCCACTTACCTACATTTTTCAACTGCTAATTCACAATTCATCATAGAGGATGGTCTGTCTGTCTGTTATTTCAATGCTAACTCTTTGCGAGCACACATTGAGATGGTGAGGCACTTATTGACATCTCGTGCCTTTTTCTGCATGATAGCTGTCACTGAAATGAAATTTGGCTAGGTAGTTGACGATGCTCTGGTGGCTCTGGATAATTACATTCTCTATCGTTGTGATCGCAATACACGGGGCGGTGGTGTCGCTCTCTACATTCATTCCTCTCTCACGTCATTACGTCTTTGTTCTTTAACCGGTAGTTGGACTGGCAAACCGGGATTGCCTGAGTATCTCTTCTGTGAAGTTACTTCGAAGGCTACTCCTTCTCCTATTTATGTGGGCGTTGTGTATAGGCCACCTTGCGCCCCTTTCCTTGCTCACAGTGATTTCGTGTCTGATTTAATTGCTCATATGCATAATTATAGTACCAAGGTAATACTGGAAGATTTTAATGCTGATCAGCTATCTGAATCCGATGACACATTGTTTCTCAAATCGTTTATTGCAGACAACTCGCTATATGCTGTGCCTTAAAGCTCGACTCATCATACAGCAACATCTGATACATGGCATGATCCATGTCTTATTGACGCTAATGACACTCTGACTGAATACTGGAAGACGGACGCTCCTTTTATTGACAATCATGACCTACTGGCGGCAACTGTAAAGTCGTCTCTCTCAAGGCCTGTCTTGAATGACCTGACTTATCTTGATTTTAAATCCGACGATTGCTCTGCTTTGCGGACTTTCTTGAGTTCTCTGGAGTGTCACTTATTGCGGTGCTTTCCCCTTGGCTGACCGCCTTGACTGTCTCTATTCACATTTTAATGACGCTATTTCACGCTTTGTACCAGTCAGGGTGGTACACCGGGGTGAGCATTGCCGTTCGTGGATCACTCCTAAGCTTAATACCTTGATTTTTGAAAGCGACAGACTTTATAGACGATTGAACGGTTCAAGACTCGTTTCTGACTTAGAAAACTACAGAACTGCACGAGTCAATGCACATGCACGGATTGAAACAGCTGAACTTACATACTTTCACGACCGACTATCTCGACTCACTGACACTTGTCAGATCTGTAAGGAGCTTAGGAACCTTGGTATTTGTTTCAGTCTTAAAGACTTTTCACATGGCTTCTTGCCTGATAAAATTAAAGACTTCTTCAGTAATATGGCCTTTGATCCTCTTACACCATTAATCAATGAATATATGGATAGTTTGTCTAATGACGACTTTAGGCCTCTATTCCATTTTAGAGGGGTCACAACTGAGGAGGTCTTGCGTGTCGTCTGTCATGCCACCTCACAGGCAAGAGGTTTCAATGGTATCCTGCAATCATTTATCCTCTCTGCATTTCCTGCTGTTGGCTTCATCATCTGTGATATATTTAATGACTCCCTTAAAATTTCTTGTCCAACAGTTTGGAAGAAATGTTTGGTTACTGCTATAAACAAGATTCCATCTCCTCGCTCGATGAATGATATGCGACCGATCTCTCTTCTTTCTTTCTTGTCCAAGGTTCTTAAGCGACTGATGCACCAGCAGCTATCTGATTATTTTCACTCTGGTCAACTGTTCGATCCTTTTCAAACAAGTTACAGAACTACTCACAGCATCCAGACAGCTTTACTGACAAGGAGAGCAGCCCACTTTCGGGAAACGGATTCGGCTAAAACTGCAGGATATGATTTTCTGATGAAAAAAAATGAACTCATGTTTTTTCTTTTCGTCGAATAGGCCCCCTAGACAAGGATATATACATTTTTTTTAAATATAGCAAATAAGAGCCTTTGTAAGAACTTAAATGACCAAAGAACTAAGACTCTTACAAAAAAATGCATAAAAGATAAAATGAAGTACGAATTAAATGCTTCAATTTAAGCTTTGTTGCATTAAAAAACCTTTAGTAGTTCAAAAGTTACAAGCGATTAAAATATGTTAATGAAATAACATAAAAAATTGATCATATTTTATATGTTAAAAATATAAAATAAATACGTGGTAATATTTAATTAAGAATAACTTTCGAACAACTGAAGCTTTTTAATGCAACAAAGCTTAAATTGAAGCATTTAATTAGTACTTCATTTTATCTTCTATGCATTTTTTTGTAAGAGACTTAATTCTTTGTTTATTTAAGTTCTCACAAAGGCTTTTATTCACCATATTTTTGAAAAAATGTCTATATCCTTGTCTAGGGGGCCTATTCGACGAAAAGAAAGAATACGGGTTAATTTTTTTTCATCAAAAAATCATATCCTGCAGTTTTAGCCAAATCCGTTTCCCGGAGGTGGGGTGCTCTCCTTGTGAGACTTACTGACGACATTAGACAGGGCATGGATAGGCGACTGGTCACGTTGCTCTTGCTTTTTGATTTTAGCAAGGCTTTTGACACAGTATGTTGTGTCACTCTCCTTAAGAAGTTACATGATCTTAATTGCTCGAAGGTCGTTATTGGATGGTCTGCTTCTTACTTGTCTGGCAGGCAGCAGGCAGTTCCCGGCCCTGGCGGAGTGATGTCAGCTTTTTGTCATCTAAACACTGGTGTTCCTCAGAGATCGGTACTTGGTCCTCTCTTATTTTCTATTTACATCAATGATATTACTCTTGGTCTTGATTCTAGGGTCTCTCACTTCATCTATGCTGATGATCTCCAAATATGTGTGCGATTTCCTTATGCTGAGTAAAATCATTCTCCTGCATTGATGGGTGAGCAAGCTCAGCATATTTCTGACTGGGCTCTTTTTAATCTACTGCGTCTTAATGTGGACAAGACCAAGGCCATTCTATTTGGCTCTTATCATATTAACAAATTCTCACATGCATCATCGACTGGAGTGCCTTTTAAAGGAACTCTAATCCCTTTTAAGACATGTGTCCGTGACCTTGGACTCTAATTGGATATCAAATTGAATTGGAAGGTGCATATTTGTCACGTCTGCAGTAGGGCCAATACTATACTATATCGTCTTAATTATTTTAGAAAGAGCACAAACTTTCTTCTTCGTAAACATCTGATACAGTCTCTTCTGTTCCCACTGGTTGACTATTGCTGTTTTGTCTACTGAGATCTTTCTGCTGAGCTTGATTTAAAGCTTCGGCGTGTCGTCAACTCTAGCATGCGTTACATCTATCGTGTAGGAAGGCGCGAGCATATCTCCCCTCTCAGGTACTCCCTTGGCTGGCTTTCTACTAGTGGTAGAAGAAATTATTTCACTGCTTCCTTTTTTTATTCCGTTTTCGGTAACGATTCTCCTGCTTACATTGTTGACAGATACCATTAGAATCAGCTTGGAAGACCTCAGAGGGGCGATGTGAGACCTCCCTTTGATCACTATCAACAAATCGTGCCTTACACATTATTTTTGTCATTTTCTTCTGGCTGCACTTTGGAGATTAGGTTGGAACTTCTGGTCGACATCTGCACCTCTGTTGCCTGCCGACAGCGTTGTATAAACGCTTTCAGCTGTACGTTGACGGCTAATACATCTCTTGAGCCTTTGCCTCGTAGGCGCTGCCCAGCGCGGAGGATAACTCCTCCCACACGAATCTGTCTTTATAGCCGTGCGGGGCGTCCACGCCTACGCTACTAAAATCGTCGCTTGAATTCGCTGACGCTCAATCTTCGCCTGCTTTTGAGGCTGATCCTAAACAGTCAACTAGGCCTCTCTTTTTCAAACTTACTGATCTTGTAGCTAGCGCCGAAATGCCGCCTAAACAGAATCAAACTACGAAACATGACGATATTTCTCCTCTGTGGTTTCTTCTATAAAGATCTACAGCCTTGGGTACTCTTGGAGAGATCTCTTCAGATATAAAGGGTATTTCGTCTAGGATTGATAACCTAGAAACCTCTATAAATGAGGCCAGAATTGAATGTGCTACAAATTCACGCCATCTTGAAGGGTGTATTGCTCGTACTCAGACTGTGAATTCTTGTCCTTATAAGGACCCCTGTGAGCATTTTGTCACAGGGTTACCACTTGAGATCGACCACCTTTACATCGATTTTTTTATGAAAGTTCTGGTTCCGATGGATCTTAACATCAATAGTTCTCACTTCCTCAGCACACGAAAGTGGTCTCCTGAGACTCCCAGGACTCAGGTTGTTGATGGTACTGAAGTGGGGGTTGACCATGGTGATTCAGTTATCATCCAATGTTCCTCTGGTCATATTCGTGACCGTGTTGCTGGAGCGTCAGCTTAAGGATGGGCTTAAGGAATTCCCTTGTCAACGCATTTTTGGATGTGGTGATCCTTTTAAGGTTTTTGTAAGAGTTTTATGGCCTAGAGAGGTATATTCTCTGTTGGCTAAGGCAAAGACTGCTTTAAAGGAATTAAATTACGAGTGGCCTTTTGTCACTGATTTAAAGGTCTATATGAGATCCACTAAAGACTCGACGCGTGTTTTGATTGCTCCTGAGTCTGATTTGGCCTCAAATGAGAAAAAGAAGGTGCCAGATCAAAAAAAGAAAGATTGAGTTTCTAAAGACTCGCCAGCTGTGTCGTCTAATGTTTTGTCTTCTAGAAATTTAAGTTTAGATGTAAGAATTAGTTCCTTAACAAATTCTATTTCCATCGCTCATGCAAATGTAAATCGGATTGAGACGCATTTTAATGAAGTCGAGTGGAAGTGCAGATCAAAAGATTATGATATTTTTGCAATCACTGAGACTTTTTTAACTGATTTGGACTCTAGTTCCGTCGCAAATATTGATGGTTATGAGTTTTTCCGTAATGATAGAAAAGTTGAAATAGGTGGCGGTATTGGTGCTTATATTCGTAACTGTTTTAGTACACGGATTCTGCACTACTCTGACCCATTATTTGACAACTCTCCAGCATTTCTTCTGCTAGATGTTAATGATGGTGTCAATTCTATATTATGTTGCATTGTTTATATTAGGCCTAAGGCCTCTTCATTTAAAATCTTTTTTAATGCCCTTTCAAATTATGCCTATAATTATAAAAATATAATTACTGGCCATTCTAACGTTAACCTTTTAGAATCTTCTTATTCGTCCGACACCCTCAGATCTTATTTTAAATCTCTCTCTCTGTTTATAGTCTCTTCAGATGCTATTCGACACGCCATTACGTCAGATCATGAATCTCACACTTAGCTAGACTTATTTGTCATGAATGATAGTTCTTCATTATTGTCATATGAAAAGTCTGCTGCTCCTTTCATTGCTGGTCATGATCTGATTAATCTTAGACTTAAGCTTTCTAGATCTGAAAGGATTACTTAATCTTTTGTAACAAGAAACTTTGCTAACTGTAGCATTGATGCACTTAATGCCGCAGTGGGTTTTGGTCTTTCTTCTTCTCCTCCAGCGAGTCTTTTTTATTTGTGATCTTCTCCTTGAAACTTGTTGTCAAATCTTACATATATTCTAGTTCTGTTGATATTTTACTGTTACTACAGATTTTGAGTGCTCATACTGTTAATGCCAGGGTTGATACATTCTCATCTGGTATAGTTAAGGCTTTTGAAAAGTTTGCATCTGAAAGGGTAATAAAGATCACCAAAAACCTAAACCCTAGGTCAATCATGATATTAGGTTACTCATGAAAAATCGTGATAGGTGTTATAAACTGGCTATGAGAACTGGGTCACATAATGCTTATGCTCGTTTTAAGACACTTAGGAACGAGGTTTCTCATTCTCTTAGTAAATTAAAAAATGACTATATCGCTGATAAACTTTTTTCAGCTTCTACAGTCAAGAGCAAATTACGTAAACTGGGCCTGGCTAGTAGTGCTCTGCCATCAAGTCTCAGATATTTCTCTTTATCTATGCTTTCAAAGCACTATACCTCTGTCTCTTCTCAAAGCCCAGCATTAACTGTCTCTTCTCAAAGCCCAGCATTAACTGATGCTGATGTTGATTGAGTCCTAGCCATACCGCTTAGAATGGATCTCCTGGTGTTCAATTTTGCTCCAGTTAACTCCTCTAATACATTGAATTTACTTCGTTTATCTAACTCTGAGGCGGTTGGTCCTGATCACATATCAGCTGAGATGCTCAAGATGATTGGTGCCACTGTGTCATCAAATTTAGCCTCTATCATGAATGAGTCTTTAGTTCATGGCCACTTTCCCGAGACTTGTAAAAAGGCATTTCCTTTACCATTGGCAAAACAAACCGAAGTGGGTGACCCCTCACAACTTCGTCCAATAGCTAAGCTATGTGAAGTCTCCAAGGTCCTTGAGAGAGTTGTGCACACACAATCATCAACTCCCCTTGAGTCTAACCCTTTACTTGATTGTTATTAGGCTGGTTTTAGAAAGGGTCATAACACACAGACTGATCTATTACATCTACTTGATGATTGCAGGTCTGCTATTGATCGAAGAATCAATCACTTTATTGCTTCTCTTCGACTTTTCCAAAGCCTTTGATAGGGTTCCACATAGTAGACTGCTCACCAAACTTCGCTGTATGAATTGCTCTGATGTTGTCATTAGATGGTTTGTGTCTTACTTGAGAGATCGTATCTATTCTGTTATAGATTAGAGTGATCAACCAACGGTTTCGTCCCAGGTGACTACTGGTGTTCCGCGGGGCAGTGTGCTTGGTCCTCTGCTGTTTTTGGTTTATATTAATGATGTTCCACTTGGATTAACATCTACAAAACATATTCTTTTTGCTAATGACCTGCTAATTTACAAATCCTTTTTGCCATCAAATTTGGAAGATGAAATTAATCTTATTAATCATGATGTTGCGTCTGTAATTAAATGGGCGAATGAAAATAGGCTTTTTCTGAATGCAGATAAAACTCAGGCCATCTTTATCAACAGTGAGAAATATATTTCAAGTTTGAATGATCATCCTTCTATCCCATATATTTCTGTCAGAAATACAATTATACCTTACTCTGTTGTTAAAAATCTTGGTTTGTGGATTTCTTCGACACTGGACTGGATTAAGCATGTCTCTTTTACTGTACGTAAGGTTCACGCTACTCTAAGATTTCCTAAGTTTTATAAACATGCTCTTAAATACCTGACCTTAATATCTGACCTTAAATACGAGAAAATAATTAGTGGAGTCTCTAATTTTTCCGCTTCTTGATTATGCAGCAGTTGCTTATGATGATCTGCCTCGCACTCAAAATTTACGACTGCGTAGAGCCTTCAATGCTTGTATTAGATTTATTCTTGGTCATATTGGCATATGATCATGTCTCCACAACTATGTCATTTTACAGCTGTCACTGGGTAGCGAATGATGCACACTATTCAAACTAGGTTCACACCTTTTGTACAATCTTGTTCCTCTATTTTTTATGTATATAGTGAATGTGCCACCAATGCTCCAGTAGATATTTCTATAAAACGTAAATTTTTACATGGATAAAAGTTCGGAAATTTTATCCATGTAAAAATTTTCGTTTTATAGAAATATCTACTGGAGCATTGGTGGCACATTCACCATATACATAAAAAATAGAGGAACAAGATTGTACAAAAGATGTAAACCTAGTTTGAATAGTGTGCATTATTCGCTACCCAGTAACAGCAGTAAAATGACTTTTCAAAAACATTATAAAAAAATTAAAAGTTGTGGAGATATGCTCATATGTACCAGAGTTACGCCTTTTAGGCTTAATTATCGATGGTTGTCAGTTCAAAACAGACGTCTATATCTTAAGATGTCTCTTGCTTTTAATGTAATATCTCATAAATCACCGTCATACTTAACCTCAAGGTTCGTAAGGCAATATGTTGATGCATCAGTGCGTTCATCATCGCGACTGCCACCTTGGTTGTTTATCTATTCTAATGTACGTACTGCTGTACTTCAGCACTCGTTTGCTTTTTCGGCTGTAGATTATTTCAATAAGGAGTTATCCTCTTTGGAGTCTTTTTCTCCTAAGGCTTCCCTCTCTTTCAAACGTTCCTTGCATGAAAGTCTTTTATCGAGTGAATGTGAGTTGCGACAGCTTGAGTCTGGTACTGGCTGAGTTTCGCGGTAGTTAAAATTTTTGAAATCTAAAGATTTTTGTATTTTTTAATTCTAAAATTTTGTTATTACATACAATTTAAAATTGAACCTGTATTTTTGTAACAACGGCTATACTCACCTAACTGAGCTTTATTGTTTTAATGTTATTATTACTATTGGTTAAATTTATTGATTGTTGCTATGTATTTTATTAGAAATGTTACATATTTGTAAGCTGCAATAAGCCTTATTTGAGTTTTCATTAATATCTTTTTCATAGTTTATATAGTAATAATTGATATTAATATGCATATTGTTAATTATTTTGCACAAGCTATTCTATTAATTTTTATTGTTTTATATTACCAAGCATTGTTTTTATTTTTTTATTTCACATTTGAAGAAAATTTATAATTTCGTTTGCAAACTTGATTTTACATGTGATACTACAAAAACGTAATTCAACGCTGTAACTGATTCTTTAGTGCCAGACAGGGTTTTACCCCAAGGCCGAATGAATGATGTCTATGTCTATGTCTCTCTCTCCCTCTCTCCCTCTCTCTCTCCCTCTCTCTCTCTTTCTTCCTATCCCTCTCTCCCTCTCTCTTTCTTTCTTTCTCTCTTTTTCTAGATAAGAGAGAAGCGAGAATAAGAAAAAGAAAAAAAAGAAAATTAAAATCAAGTTGAATCTTTCCGCATTTGAAGATAGTGCGCGAGTTGAAATCGCACGTTCGAGTACTGAGAAACAAAAACAACTAATTATGGATAGTGATTTGATATGGTAATTAGATAGAAAAGATAAAAGATAGTCAAGAAAGAGAAATAGACTCAAAGAAGAAGGAAGTGACCATCGTAATTCATTCGATCGTTGTCCTTGTGCCGTATAGGACCTTCCATTCGCTGTTAAGATGAAGAGTTTTTTTTCTCGAGAGTTTTGATGAGAAGATTTGAGTAGAGATTTTTGCTAATAAGATTTTGAAGTTGCCAAGAGCTATTGTGGAGCGAGAGTTGGGGCTGTTTTTTCAGAAGAAGATTTTGAAGTTGCCAAGAGCTATTGTGGAGCGAGAGTTGGGGCTGTTTTTTCAGAAGATTTTACCGACCCGCCTAACGCTTCAGCAGCCAGCGCCAACCAGTTGCCTTAGTAGAGAAAGAGAAAAAGAAATTGATAGGGAAGCAACCAACCCTGAGCCTTAATCGTCGCTATCGTCGACCAGAGTTTTTTTCAAAGGAGAATTTCAGCAACGGTAAGTGAACTGCGGTCCAGGTCAAATTTTTAAAAAATTTGTGAACTGACACTCTTGCCGATTAACAATTAGATTTTTAAAAAGTGCATGCGCGAAGTGAAAAATTGTATAAGTGACTGTAACATAACTTAATAATTAGCGAATTGATAACGATTGTTCTTTTTTATTTAATTTAGTTTTATTTAATTAAAAAAGGGAAAAAGATTATTGCTAAAATAAAACCGAAAGTTTTTATTTTAACAATATTTATTTAGGTATTTTTATTTAGGTCATAACCTAAAACTTATCATTTTTTTCATACATTGCGATTTTGAGAGTGCGGGAGTGAGAGAGAGCGTCGTGACCACGTATCCAACGATTTCGTCAAACGGGGAATTTCATCAATTGAAATTAGTAAATAATGAATTAAAAACTAAAGAAAGTTTCAAATCATTGAGTAGTGAAGAAAATTAATTGAAACAAATAGTTCTTTCAATTGGAATCGGTGAACACAGCGGCACGTGGTGTGCTTACAGTGATAAGAGTGAGAGATAAAGCGATATGAAGAGATGTTGGCCCTGGTGGCTGTCGTGATTACATAAGATTAAATTATACAGTGCCTTCCAAAAGTTGCGGGACACTTGAATAACTTTATAACGGATTGAGATATCGAATAGAAATTTTTAGGGGTTTAATAGAGTTACAAAATCTATTATTTAACAGAAAAAGTACCCACCCAAAGGAAAGGGGGTCAAAAATCTCAAATGGAATAAGGGGTTGGTGGGGGCTCTTTCGAAAGAGCTATTTGAGACGAATAAAACGCGAGGTTGCAGAGATCTATGATTTTTTTCGCCGAGTTATGATCTTTTAAACATGTAGTTTCTATAAAAGCAAGGTCGATGACAACAACTGTGGTGAAGTCGGACATTAAGATGAGCACTAGCGTTTTTGTGTGTGTGTGTGTGTGTGTGTGTGTGTGTGCGTGTGTGTGTGTGTGTGTGTGCGTATGTGTGCATGTGTGAGTGCATTCGAGCGTGCATGCGTGTGCACTTCAGAAGTAGATTTACTTTTTTAGGATCATAACAATGATACTTTTTTTCAATGGGATGATTTAAAATTAACTAAAAATGATTTTCGGTTGAACTGAAAAATTTAAAAATTTATTTTTTGTTTGAACTTAAATATTAATGCTCGCATCTTGGCGGCCTGTTTCAGATATTAAATTCTTCAACTGACATTCACTCAGGAATTTCTGACTAATAGAATCATTATTTAATTTACTTAATTAGGAATTCAAGATAGTACTAGGTTACTTTAATATCTGCTTTTGTATTTTTTGTTTGTTGCATTTTTAACCGACTTCAAAAAGGAGGAGGTTCTCAATTCGACTGATTTTTTTTTTTTTTTTATGTCTGTTACCTCATAACTCCGTCATTTCTTAACCGATTCGAAAAAACTTTTTCTTATCTGATAGAGAATGTCTGCAGGAAGTGTATACTACCATACGTGTCCTATAATTATTGGGCCAATATTCGGTTTGTATGACCCAATTATCAAATCAAGAAAACTGGGAGTTTTGTTTTCTCTCTCTCTCTCCCTCTCTCTCTCTCTCTTTCTCTCTCTCTCTCTTACCTGAGCTTGAATATGTATACATGCACACATAACGACACTGTGCTGTTGAGCCTTTTTTCTTTCCTGCTATATATTGCTTGGTGGTGTACTAATGCATGCGTTATGAATTAATAATGAAAGTTTAATGTAATTAGTGGGTCTACCTATATTTGCGTTTTTAGTAAGGGGATTCACTAGAAGATAGAAAATAAAAATTTTTGAACAAAAAAAATTTTTTAACAAAAAACAAAACCGACTTCAAAAAAATGCACTAAAAAGTTACAAATAATTTTTGATCTTCAATAATTATACGCATACTACGCATCTAACTCAACACATGTGTAGCAAACATTTTATAGATTATCTAATCATTTGTAAACAGCACCAACAAATTATATTTTTTTTTAATTCACAAAAAAATATTTTCGAAGTCGGCGTCAAATTCTACATCTGTGCAGAACAATTCAACAACAATTTTTTTGAAGTCGGTTTTGTTTTTTGTTAAAAAATTTTTTTTCAAAATACATTTAACTGATACAGAAAGGATTACTGTACTTATAATGAGAGGATATGGCGAAAGAATAAGGTCCTTCCGAAAAGTAGCAAATTTATTTAATGCTACATATCCTGATCGTGAGCCAATTTCAGAGTGTACTGTTAAAAGAACTGTTGCTGATTTTTAAACAATTGGTGGAATCAAAGATGCTCCTAGATCTAGGAGACTTGAAACTGCGACTAATGACGAGAAAGTTTTAGATATATTTAGAATAGTTGCGTAGAAAAATAATAAACGTTTCAAATTTCATCACACCCGATTTCTTAACTAATGTCATTGAAACGTTTTACGTTCGCTTAGGACACTGTCAAGTTGTTGAAAGACATTAATTTGAACATTTATTGAAATAGTGTTATAATTTCTTCACATGCACTTATACACACACAGACATGCACATAAACACACAACCCGAAATGCACTTTCGCAAATGTGAGAAGCAAGGGGACTCACATTAATAAAGCACCCCAATATGTGAAAGGCAAGGGAACTCACATTAATAAAGCACCCCAAAGGAAACAAAAACTATTACGTCCACGTCGTTGTTTCTGGGTAACGCCAAAAGTAGTATTATTCATCGAATCAGAACGTTTGATCAATCTAAATACGCCTTCTTACAAATACATACGCACGTGCACACACACACAACACATACACACCGTTACCACAGTTGTTGTCATGAACCTTGCTTTCACAGAAACTACATGTTTAAAAGATCATAACTCGGCGAAAAAAAATCGTGGAAACCTCTGCGACCTTGCGTTTTATTCGTTTCAAAAAGCTCTTTCGAAAAAGCCTCCACTCAACCCCTAATCTTTTTTAAGATTTTTGACCCCTCCTGCCCCCGCTCCTTGGGAGTGGTGGTAAGGGTAAGTACTTTTTCTGTTAAATAATAGAATTTGTAACCCTATTGAACCCCTGAAAATTTCAATTCGATATCTCAATCATTTCTAAAGTTATTCAAGTGGCCCGGGACTTTTGAAAGGCACTATATAAATTTCATCTAACGCTGATCATTGAATGTACATTTAATAAATTTTTTTTTGTTTATGAATTTGATTTGCTCGTAATTAAAATTTTTTTTTTTTTTTTGAGATTATGAATAAGTTTTTTTAACTTTGTTAAAGTTTTTCCTATAGGTAGACTGTGTGTATTGAATAGATAATGAGAGTGCGCGTTAATTCAGATTTAATAAAAATCTTGAATCGTTAATAAAGATAAATTATTCCTTTAATAAACTGTAAAAGGGTTTAAATCTAAAACTGGGTTAAGGTGTTGAGTTAAAATTTTTTTGTGTCGTATCAGTGTACACCCTTCTGACTTTCAGCTTCAAAAATTTCCTGCTAGAGGTCGCCAACCTCCTGATTCAAGACAGCCTGAGGTTCGTGCTTGCCGTGAGTTAGCTGGTGGTTTGTCTGGTGTCTTAATTAAATTAAAATTTTTAGCAAACCAAAATTCGCATGCAGGGACAGGCAAAGTTATATTGGTATTAATTGATTTTTTTCGATAAATTAAATATGAATGAATTCCTTCATCGCAAATGGCTCCCAGAACGTGAGGCTTGAATCGGGAAAATTTAAAGTGAAATTTTCGTGTGAAAGCTATGAGAAAAATGAAAAAAGAGAAAAAGTTAGACTTTAAAAATTGACAGGAGGAAAACTTAAAAATTATGTAAGACTAGTGATTAGAGTAAATTTAAAATTTGATTTGCGAAATTGCTTTTTGGTATTAAATTGTATTGAATGAAATTCAGACGTTTGATTTTTATTAAATTAACACAATTTGAGTTCAATTCGTGACAGGAACAAAGTAAAGTTATATATTTCCTTTTTTGTCGGTTAGGAACATAGAGTAGAAACAAGATTACAGTAACTTAACCTAGAAAATATATAATAATCAAGCGAGCGTAATATCCCCAGAAATTGCGTTACCAATTAGTAAAATTTTACTATGCATATTAGGGTGGCAGTTATTTACCAAGTTGTTTCAAAATCAATTCCCAAGCCTTCATTCGAAAGTTTATTATCCAAAACTAAAAACCACACGTGAAAATCCTATTTTAAAAGAGTTTGAACAGTGCCAATTTTCGAAAAATATTTTTTTTTGAGTATTTTCACCCTATTTTTACGTATAGGCATTGTAATATGATTAAAAAAATTTTTTTTCTCCTTATGATGACTCAAACTTTTCATGTGTAGGAAATTAAAATATTTTATAGCAAATTTGGAGCTTGAAAATATATATCCAATTCCATGTTAAAGTTTTAATTTACAGAAATCATAGAAAAATCAGGTTTATTTTCGCTTTTTCAATTTTTTTTGCAATTTCTTTGAATAACTGAGTAATGTCTCTACAATAAATCAAAATAAGACCTAAAAACCTACAATTTGCTTTTTTTAAAAGGTTTCTAGGTGACTCAGAACTAGAGTTATGACCATTTGAAGTTGGTAAAAAAATCAAACGATGAAATCTAGGAATAGCGAATTAGGATTTTTTGTAACAAATTGAAAAAAAATGAATTTTTAAAAAAAGTTTGCGGAAAAAAGTTATGGAGAATTATTTACTTCTCATATTATGTATTTATTTCTAAACTAAATTTTTTCTAAGTTAATTATAGAACAATTTTAAATTAAACAAAAATGTTCATTAAGGTTTGCATGTTTTTAGTCGGAAATTGTCTTTCGGGTAGTTGTAACCAATTGCTTCAAATATAATTTTGATTGCTCGAATTGATTCTATCAATTATTCAATTTGCTTAATTTGCTCACACGAAATTGAGAAATTGTAAAAAGGTACTGCAGGGCAGTGCATGACTCGTATGCATCCTTCAGTCATGAACTATGAAAATAGACTCTTCAAAAACCTAACGCTATTCCATACTCTATATTCATTTTATGATCTGAAAATACCTGTAAAAACAATCTTTCAAATCCAAATATTTTTGTTGATCTCTATAAAATTGAGATTCATTTAATATACATAATTTCTATTATTTGATCTCTTGTAACGGTTATTTTGCCCGTTACAAAAAAAGAAATATAGCTATTAATTTAATGTAAACTTTAGCTAAGTCCTTAAATTTTACTATATGCAGAGTTGCTGAAATTTGTGAGAATTTCACTAAATATTATACAGCGAACTCCGATTGTGCTAGCTAATCAATCCTATTGATAAACGCCAAAATCATATCTGATATACTAGTCGCTTGCTACACGCACTGCATCTCTCTCTCTCTCTCTCTCTCTCTCTCTCTCTCTCTCTCTCTTACCTGATCTCTCTTTTGCCGTAAGTAGCGCCATACGTATTTTTTTTCGCTCCTCTTGAAACTTATTTTAAACAGCATTTTTTCACTTTGCGGAGTGGAATTTTTTGCAGGGAATCGTCCTACTTGGAATCCGAGAGTGTTGGCCTCATTCATTTGCATTTTTGCAATTGCATATTGGACTCTGGACGGTTTCTTACTGTGAAAGTGCAGTCTCTCAACATCAACCTGCTCTTATCTCTGACACTGCTGTGGACTCTGCTGCTGCCTGAGAAAGTTGCTGTGGGCCTGCTTGTGTTATTGAGTGTTGTTTTGAGTGCATTATATTGTGCACAATTGCATTGCAATTGGTTTTATTTTTAATTGCAACATAACCTCATTCTTTTTTGGCGCAATTACATACTGCAAGAGGGATCATATTTTTTTAACGCTGATAGCGCCATCTCTTGGATAACGTATACACTAACTTCACTGTTCTTTTGATAGAATCTAGTGGTAACAACGTGGAATTTGCTGCATGTTTGATTTAACTGCTGTATATTACAATAGTGCAGTATATTGTATGCAGTTGTACTGCAACTGGTTTAACTATTGTCTACAACATAACCTCAATCTTTTTGGTGCAATCATCTACCACAAGAGGATTCTTATTTGCTTAGTGCTGGTGGCTCCATCCCTTGGATGACCTGTATATTGGCATCTTTGCCCGTCTATGTGATACCTGATGGTAACTTCTCCAGTTAAGGCGCTTTTCCACTATTATCTTCTGCTCTCTCTAATCACAGTCAAACGAATCTTACTCTGTACAAATTAAGCCGCTTTTCCACTTACAATAACTGAAACTTGGAAGCAACTCAGAGTGCATTTGTTAAGCTGCTTTTCCACTTCCAACAACTGAAACTTAGAAACAACTCAGAGTGCATTTATTAAGCTGCTTTTCCACTTACAGCAACTGAAACTTAGAAGCAACTCAGAGTGCATTTATTAAGCTGCTTATCTACTTTTAAATATACAACTGGCACCAAATTAAAAATTAAAAATTTAAGATTCGTTTAATTAAGCTATTTCTATCTTGGAGGTCACTATGTCCAATCAGTGTGGTCTCTGTTTTAAAAACTTTAGTGCTGCATCTAAGCCTCAGCTTTGTGGTCGCTGTGGTAAGACCTATCACAGCTCTTGTACCAAATTGCTCTTAGTCAGAGATAATAATGACCAACAAGTAAAGGTATGTAACTTTTGCATAGCAGCTGCAAATTCTGATTGCAGTCGATCACGTTCTAGTTCTGTGGGTTCTATGAGTGATGTCTCAGCTTCTCTGTCTCTGTCGCGTACTCCAACTCCGACACTACCGGCGCTACAAACAAATGAACTTTTGTCTTCTATATTGAAGAAGATGGAGAAATTAGATAAGCTGGATGCTATGGATACCAAGATCAACAATATCGGCACTCAACTATTGACACTGGATGGGAGATTTACAAGTTTGGAGACGCGAGTGGATGGTATTGCTGTGGCATGTGAGGAACGTTGTGGAGCAACTGAGGCAAGACTTGACAAGGTTTGTCAGGATTATCGGGAGCTTAAGGCGAAGCTAGAGGAATCTCTCTCTGTTGTGCCTGATCGGGCATTATCTGACCCTATGGCTGCTAAACTACAGGAATTGGACAAGCTCAATAAATCTTTACGGCAACAGTGTGATGTTTTGACGGCTGGCCAGCAGCGTCTTGAGCGTGCATCAGACTTGGTGTTTGGAGGCCTGGTTCCTAATGAATTTAACGATCTGAAGAACGGTGTCTTTGCTGTATTGGCTTCTCTTAATTCTGGTTTTGCTCTCAGTGACATTGTTTCGGTTCGACCTTTGTCGCGACCTGCTACAGCTTGTAGTACTGATGATAGTACTGCTCCTTCTGCAACAACATCTTAAGGTGGTCCTCCGCTGCTTACGACGCCATTGCTCGTCACTATGAGGAGTGCCTCGTTGGCGCGATCTGTCATCGGAGCAAAGATCAGGATGGGTAGCCTTCATAACTCAAAGATCAGGAGTGACCTTTTGCAGGGAACTTTATCAGTAGAAACACTTACTCCTTCCTTGATCAACATCAATGAATATCTGCCACACTCATTGCACCAACTGAAGTTGAGAGTGCTCAGACAGGCCAAAGATAAGAGGTACAACTTCCTTACATTTGTGCGTGATGGTAAGATCTTCGTCAGAAGGAAGAAGGAGGATGCAGCCATTCGTGTTGCATCGGATGACGACTTGGATGCTTTTTTAGCAAAGCTCTCATTGATATCAGCCAACGACGATGTAGCCACTTAACATCTGACACTGGGGTAAGCTCATTCTCTCTTCCTTCTCACTCTAACACACTTCTTCCTTCTAACAATACTATTTCATCGGTCATTCATGATCATTTCACTACTAAGGATGGTCTCAAAGTTTGTCATTTCAATGCCAACTCTATTAGAGCGCACATTGAGATGATTAGACTCTTTTTGGCTTCTCGCCCTTATTTCCACGTAATAGCTGTTACTGAGACCAAACTGGGCCAGATAGTTTGTGATTCTTTGATTGCTCTTGATGGGTATGTGCTTTATAGACAGGATCGTAACACCAGGGGAGGTGGTGTTGCTTTATTTGTACACTGCTCTCTCACTTCTGTGCGTCTCTGTTCATCCTCTGGAAGCTGGAGTGGTAAGCCTGGTTTACCTGAGTATCTCTTCTGTGAGGTCAACTCATCTGACTTGGCTTCACCCATTTTCGTTGGTGTTGTTTATAGACCACCTCACGCTCCATTTTTGGCCAACACAGACTTTATTCCTGATTTGACCACTCATATGCACAATTATAGTACTAAGGTAGTTTTAGGAGATTTCAACACTAATTTGTGTTCTGAATCTGATGATTCTGTGTTCCTGAAGAGCCTTATTAAGGAAAATGCACTTTTTTCAGTGCCTTATGGACCTACGCATCATACTTATTCCTCTGATACGTGGCTCGACTTGTGCCTTGTCGATGCCAATGACTTACTGCTTGACTATTGGAAGACTGATGTACCATTTATTGACGGACATGATTTTATTGCTGCGACTGTGAAGTCGTCTCTCTCTAGGCCTACACTTAATAATTTTACTTATCATGATTATAAAGCGGTTGATGAAGCTGCTCTTCTTGATTATTTTCGATCGCTGAATTGTGCTGTGTGTAACGGTGACTCTTCTCTTTTGGCTCGCCTTGAATGTCTTTACACTCATCTTAATGAAGCTATCTCACGGTTTGTGCCTGTTAGGCGTGTTCGACAGAGCAAGAGTCATCGTCCGTGGTTTACCTCTGAGCATCACCGTTTAATCTCTGAGAGAGATAGGCATTACAGACGCTTCAAACGTACTAGGCTGCGTGCTGATCTTATATGTTATAGAGATGCTCGAGATCGGGCCCATTCATGCATCGAATCAGCTAAATTACTGTATTACCACGACAGACTATCTAAGATTACTGACGCAAGACAGATCTGGAAAGAACTCAAGAACCTGGGCGTATGTTCCAGCAGTAGTGACTCTCGACATTCTTTTTCAATTAATGATTTGAATCGGTATTTTGGTGGTGTTGCGTTTGATCCTCTGGTCCCCTCCATTTCTGATTACATGAATACACTTGCTCTAGATGAACCACTTAAACCCATGTTTAAGTTTAATCCAGTTACTTTGGAAGAGGTATGGATGGCTGTTTGTCATTCAGCTTCACAGACCAGAGGGTTTGATGCTGTTCCTCAATCTTTTGTCCGTGCGGCATTTCCGGTCATTGGGCCTTTGTTATGTCGCATTTATAACGACTCATTGCGTGAATCCTTATTTCCTTCATGCTGGAAGATCTTACTGGTCACTACAATAAACAAAATCTCCTCTCCTCAAGCTTTTGGTGACATTAGGCCAATTTCTTTATTATCTTTTATGTCCAAGGTTCTTGAACGTCTAGTCCATGATCAACTCTACAATTACCTGACTATGCGAGAGCTACTGGACCCTTATCAGACTGGATTTCGAACTGGACATAGTACTCAGACCGCACTACTGAAACTAACTGAGGACATTAGACGCAATATGGACAGACGCTACGTGACGTTGCTGTTGCTATTTGATTTCAGCAAGGCATTTGATACTGTATGCCATGTCTCTCTGCTCAGAAAAATGTCTTCTCTTGACATCTCGCATTCAGTTGTGCGGTGGTTTGCGTCTTATCTCTCTGAGAGACAGCAGGCTGTTATTGATGCAGATGGTAATGCATCTGACTATGTAACATTAAATACTGGTGTTCCCCAGGGCTCTGTCCTTGGTCCACTGTTGTTTTCTATATACATCAATGATGTGGCTGCTGACTTCCATGCCGATGTGCAGCATCTTATCTATGCTGATGATCTTCAGGTGTACATTCACTTCCCAATTGCTAAGTTGGCTTCTGTTACTGCTCTCATGAGTGATCAAGCTGTCAGTATTGTTAACTGGGCGACAAAAAATCATCTGAAATTAAATGTGAGCAAAACAAAGGCTATTATTATTGGATCTTATTTCTATGTCAATATGCTGCCCTCATTACACATCACTGGTGTTCCAATAAACGGGGATCTTATTAAGTTTGAATCTTCTGTTCGTAGTCTTGGTGTATGGCTTGATAGTAAGTTGAACTGGAAGGACCAAATTGCGCATGTGTGTAACAGAAGTCACTCATTGCTCTATAGATTAAATTTCTTTCGAAAAAGTACCACCATTGCACTACGTAAGCATCTTATCCGTTCTTTGCTGTTTCCTTTACTTGATTACTGTTGTTTGGTCTATATTGACCTTTCTGCTGAACTCGATCTGAGGCTTCAAAGGGTCGTAAACTCTGGTATTCGTTACATCTATGGTGTAAGTAGGCGCGAGCACATCTCTGTTTATAGGTCCTCTCTAGGCTGGTTATCCACTTTGGGTAGAAGAAACTACTTCGCTACTACCTTCTTATACAAAATGTTTTTGTCAGGCTCACCTTCATATCTTTATTCTAGATATTTGTGGAGCCGGCCTGTGAGGACACTGAGGGGTGATGTGAGACCGTGATGATTCCTTTTTCATCTACCGAGTATCACCAAAGATCGTTCCTGGTTGTGTCATCGCAACTATGGAACGGTCTACCATCATCATTAAGAGACTCTTCATCGTTGGCATTATTCAAGGCATCAACATATTCGCACTACCTTTATCTTGAGAATGAGCCTCTGCTCCGAGCTAGGCTTTGATTATTTTAATTACTGTATCTTTATTTTAATTATATTTTTACTTAGTATCTCATTTTATATATATATATATATATATTTATATATATATATATATATATACTTACGAATTTGTATTATTTTTGTTGTACAACATAATGTACAGTTAATAAATTTAAATATCTATCTATCTATCTATCTGATCGAGAGACGCGTGGCCGGTAGCGCAGTTTTCCTTCGTAAGGCAGGTTCCAAAATACGTTATATTAAAATATATGATATTACGTTATTAAATAATTTATAACTGCTCACAAGGACCGCGGAGGCGTCGGAGTAAGCAACGGGAAATATATATTTTATGTTATATATAGTCAGGCAATATAATTAATATGAAGCACGATTTAATAGAAAAACGGAATCAATTTATTATAAGAAAAGTATAAATACAAAGATAAAACGTAAACTAAATGAGAATGAAATTGAACAATATATAAAAAGTAATGTACGCGTCTATTGAGAGAGTGAGCAAAGGGAGGGCACGTCGCGAACTAAATGATACTCGGTTATGACGCTGATCGGTTATATAACCGATGATACAATATACCTGAACAAGTATCTCTCGAGGAAGAGATACTTGGATATCGCACAGTATAATTATACTTACAATAACGCACTGGCCAGCTTACACTAATTACCTACGTGCACGTAGACGCCGCTCGCCCGTTATCGAAGCTTCTCCCCTGCACGTAACCAATACGTAAATGCTCTGGAGTAGATCGGTGGAACACGTCTCTTCCCGATCCTTGAATTCCGCTGAGCTCTGCCAACGTGGTTGCCTGGACGTAGATCGGTGGAATCCTATGCACGCCGATCAACGTATTTGTTGGCTTTTAATGGCTGACCGCTAAGACGCGCGAAAAGCGGTCAAGCAAAACTCTACAGAAAGAATTTCTGAAAGTTGCAACTAGCCAATCTGATATAATACGCTAGTCGATATAAATTAACGACTTTTATTTAAGACAACGTTCCACGCTATCAGTTGCGAACTTAGTCTAACGTATTATACGACCACGTGGCGAAATTCTCTAATGAGCACAGCGCGGCTTAGGTTTCGTGCTAACGCAACGGTAGCCGGAAACTCTCTGAAGCGCCTCACGGCCGGCGAGCTTCTCTCTCGCGTGCTGGTCGTCAAGATACGCACTTCTTTACTCGTCTTAGACGAGATATATGACCGAGCGTTCATCCTATTTTAATACCTAAGCGCACAAGATTCAAATACGGTAGAATACCGTTATACTCTATAAAATTGAGATTCATTTAATATATATAATTTCTATTATTTGATCTCTATAAAATTGAGATTTATTTAATATATATAATTTCTATTATTTGATCTTTATAAAATTGAGAGTTATTTAATATATATATATAATTTCTATTATTTTATGGATGATATTTTAAATTTAAGTAAGTACGTATTTTTTACAGAAAATTTTAAGTAAATATGCAAGCTAAAGTTTGTTTGGTGTGTATAAGTTTTGATTTAGTTATAAATTGAACAAAAAAAATTATGATATCAAATTCATAAAAGTGATTAAAGATATATATTTAGTTTTGTGAATATTTTTGTAAATTTATACATTTTAAAAAATATTTTCATTTACTATAATGAATTCTAACCTTTGTTGCTTATCAAAAAATGCTCAAAAAATCTTATTTAGCAAATTAGTTTGTATACAAGCCTAATTTTTATCATTATTTAAATTAGTTATATTAAGTATATGATTTGTTTAAAAAATTATTTGTAATTTATCTTTTCTCACTGGTAATATAAGATCAATTTTTCCTAACATTCTCCTATTTATAATGATTTTACCATGTAAAATTTAAAGAGCGTATACACAGTGTTATTGATGCTTCTTAAAGATTAAATCAATGTAGATCCATTCATAATCAATAGATTTCTATTTACAAAAATATATAATTATTACTTTTAATATTTTTACAAATGAGAGAAGTAAATATTTGGTTTTAAATTTCAGTTTTTTTGGAAATTTTCATTTACAAGGAATTTATATTCTGTAAATTAAATATTTCTTTTTCATTTTCATACAAGTTATAAGTTATTGATTTACCTATTTGCTGAATTTTGAAATTGTGTAATACTTTGTTTGGCAAACCATTAATTTCAGCTTTTGCATTTTCACATATACTGTTGCATTAATTCAAGTAATAACTTCTTTTATCACGTATATAACCATATGTTTTCTTGAACTGTCGTATCTGAACAAATATGTGTTTATATGAACAAACCTTTTTCAAATTTCTGGATACTATGTGTACTTATATTCAATCACATATATATATATAATATTTTTTAATACTTTATAAGCCTTTATGTTTTAGTAAATATTTTAAAATAACAATTAATGAAACCAAACAAAAACATTATTATCAGAGTTTATGAATCTTATATTATACATTAAATTTATGATAGAGAGTTAAAAACTTGTATTAAGGTGGCTCTAGCGTTTGGTGCCGTATCAAGCTGGGGCCCCGGCATGTAGAACAAAATAAATGTTTGTTTTTATTAAATTTTATTAAATTTATTTTTAATTGGTTACTATATTTATTATTTGTATTACATTTAATTAATTGACAATAAATGTTCAATATTTACGCTTGAAAGCATTTTAATCGTATCAATTTTCATCAATTTTTTACATATCATTTTGATTTCATCGATGACATGATACATTCATGATTCATTTAAATTTTTAATAAAAAAATCTACGATTTCATATTTGGTTCATAAAAAACTATAATTTTATTAATAAATTATAAACATAAATGTCGTTTTTGTCATAAGAACACGTGTTAAATTTCCAAAGTTCCAGAATTTTTTTCTCTTGAATTTGGTCGATGACCTTATATTTTCTAAATTGTTATAAAACACTAGTGGCTTATACATTTCATAGTATTTTTTTTTTACTAAACATCCTATTTTTTATCAAAAATCACTGGAGTTACCTTAATACAATTTTATTGAATGAAACATTCCCAAATTCATACATTCATAGATTTAATTATTGATCAACTTCCAATTACTGAAACGTTTAAAAAGTTCTTAAAATATGACATCCTTACACTATATATATTTTTTTCATAGATTCTACAAAGTAGTATTTTCTTAACAATTGACATGGTTTAGTGTAAAAACAAGATGGCCTCTCAAATTAAAAATTTAGATCTATCAAATGTAAATAACACTATTCCTAAATTTAAAGAATTAAAATTACTAAATAATTTGGACGTACTTCAGCGATTATTTTATCAAACTAGAAATGAGAAGGCCAAAATTGTTGATGCAGTAAAAATAATAATTGAAGAGGCAGTATGTTTGTGGGATAAAGTATCTATACAAACAAAAAGAAAAGATCATTGTTGTGAAAAACTTCATAAGTTATACAAGGATTTTCGAGTGGTACAAAAGATTCCTAATAAATCAAGCACGAAAGTGATCGATTTTAAAAAAAAATTATCTACTGTATTTGATATTTCTCAAGATCTTTCAATTAAACTACTTGATTCTATGGATAATGATACCGAAAAGTTTTTTTATCTAAACCACTAGAATATATCAAGAGAAAATCATCAGTTTTCAAATCTGAGAACGAATCAGGTGATAAGAATCACTATTTAATACTTCAGATGATGTGATATTACCTCATTATTATTTGATCTAAACTTTTATGATTAATTTTGATTACAGATGAAAATATTTTTTCTCAAAATCCTGAAGCATGCAATCTGTCTCTGTCTTCAAAAAGCAATGAACCTGACTCATCAAACCATAAACGTGATATGTTGAACCAAGGCGTTTTAATTAGTCCCGATGATGTTAATATATCTTTGAAATCTCTTTCATCATCTAGTAAGGATATAAGCATTGAACCAAAGAGAAGTCAATATTTTCTTATTTATGTTTATGAACGTTACTTCTTACCTTCAAAAGTAAATCTTTATTTGAATTTTATTAAATCAAAGAACAAAACCCTACTAGAAAAGCTCATATGAGATCTAGTGTGATATATCCTATGATATCACATGATATATCCTATGATACATCATATGACATATCAAAAGATGTATCACGTGAGATCTCACATGAGTTATCGTACCAAACCTCGCATGATAATTAATATGATAAATTACTATAGATTAGAAAAAAGAAAATCCATATGATATATCATATATGATATCATATTAGATCTCATATGAGCTTTATTAGTAGGGTATTCACTAATCCATACAATAATAGGTAAAAGTACCAATAAAGGAACATGGTCATGTATCGTACATATAGTGGAACAGTATTACAAAAACTAATATTTTACAAGTATATTAAATAATGTATACTTTAAAAAAATAAATTAATTTCATTCAAGTATTCAAGTTCAAATTCGAATATTTTGTAAAGAACATCGACGAATATTAGTTATAAAAAAAATTAATTTCCACTAACGGCACTTCAAACTCCTAAATTTGATTAAATTTTGCTCCAAAAGTATCTCAGAAAAGCATTTACATTTCTACAAATATTTAAAAATATGAGTTTTCATGCATAGAACGCTTTTTAACTTACAAGGAGAGTGTTTCACCTTCGGGTCACCATTTTTGCTCAAATTTTGGGAATGTTTTCTGGATGCAGAAATATGAAGAAAGCCAAAATTTTAGAGGCCAACGCTCAATATTTCCCTAATTACAGGCCATTAAAGAAAATTACTAAAAAAGTTACTGGATTTTCAAACGCTTATAGTTCCTTAGCATTATTAGCTAGAAGCTTAAATCTTTTTTTAAATGAAAGCTAAGCTAAAATCCTTTTGAAATAGTAGTTATAGCATATCAAAATATTATTTTTTCCAAAGCTATAGCGTAATAAAGATTGAACCCAATTTTAGCTTTTATTATTAATTAATGTTTTAAACGAAAAATTCAGGTCCAATCTTTATTACGCTCTAACTTTGGGAAAAATAATATTTTGATATGCTATAACTACTATTTCGAAAGGATTTGAGTTCAGCTTTCATTTAAAAAAAGATTCAAGTTTCTAGCTAATAATGCTAAGGAATTATAAGCGTTTGAAAATCCAGTAACTTTTTTAGTAATTTTCGTCAATGGCCTGTAACTAGGAAAACATTGAGCGTTGGCCTCTAAAATTTTAGCTTTCTTCATGTTTCTGCATCCAGAAAACATTCCCAAAATTTCAGCAAAATTGGTGATCCGAAGGTGAAACACTCTCCTTGTTAGTGTATAAAGGTCAAGCTTTGTAATTTTTATGGAGTTTTTATTTATTACTGGTAAATAATATATTTTTAAACGAGTGTTCCTCTATACGTTCATAGATTATACAGACGCTTAATGCTGGAACAGAGGATTATCATGTTCCACTTCTCAACAAACTGTAAGCTTAACCCTTTCAGTCACAGGAGCCACTATAGTAGCACCCTTTCTTATTTTCTTTTTTTTATTGTCTAATTCGCACTGTAAGTTTAATCTTTATTCTTTTTGCATTTTCATATAAATGAGTGTTCATTTTATAAGTATCATATGATATATTTTGAATATATGATTGTAAATAAATCTAAAAAATTAATGTATGATAGAAAATACGTGTTTTTGCGAAAATAATTCGTGACTGAAAGGGTTAAACACGTCGTCGAGATATGAAACAATACTGGTCAATACTTTTATTTAACTTTTAAGTATTTATTTATCCAAACAATTTGATTTCACCATAATATTGAAATATTTTAAAATAGTAAGTAATCTAAAATTCGTAGAAAATTGTAAGAACTTAAAAGTAACCTATAAATTTATTTTAAAATCTAATGTTCCTTCAGATCAAAATAATTTTATAAAATGTGATTAACAAAAAATAAAAAAACAAAAAAGCAAAATAAATTTAAATTTATTGACGTTAAAAGAAAAAGTAGCCGTATAAAAAATGATATAAATAAAAAGAATATAGAAAGCTCTTACTCCTCTTGAACTTTTCAAAGTGCAGTGAATACAGTTTTTAAAAGAGGATTTACGATTAAAAACAATTTTTAGAATGTGCAACAACATAAACAATATATTAAAAAAGGTGGAGCAACAGTTTTGTCCGCACAGGCAGAACAGGACATTGTGAACTGGATTATTTGCAGAACAGACAGAGGCTTTCCAGTATTTAAGTCTTATTTATTAGATTGTGTGCAACACTATATTTCAAATTTAAGAAAAGATATTTCGTTTAAGAATAATAGCAACTCGGGCAGAGTATAAAGTAGTGGGTGTAAATAAGAAAGAATGTATTACCACATTATTTATGTATAGTGCTGAAGGAACTCGTGCTCCGACAATTATTTTATATCCATACGAAGAAAAAGTATAAATTCTCCTAACGGTTGGGGTGTAGGACTTGCTGAAAATGGTTGGATGAAAATTGAAGTATTTTACGGATCAAAAAAGAAAAATGTTAATTTTTATGTTAAATAATATATTCATGTTCGTTTAAATTCATATTGTTGCATATATTAAATAAATAAATAATGATACTAATAAATTATGAAATAAAATTTCTTAAAATACAAATTTTATCTTTACAACCAAATTTTACTTCTTTACAACAATGTTCCACTTGTAACGTACCCAACTGGGTAATAGTTACTCTTCAAAAAAAAATAAATTATGGGCAGTGGGCCAGATTGGAGGGTAGCTATTAAATACTTTACTAGCAAACGACAAAAAGCCCCGTTCGGGCAGTAGGCCGGATTGGAGTGTAGCTGCTAGGTCCCTTTTTTAACAAACTACACAAGCTCCGTTCGGGCAATAGGCCAGATTGGAGGGTAGCTGTTAAATATTTTGTTAGTGAAACGCAAGCTTATTTATAAAGCTAGATGTTTCCTTTGTTAGTATAAAATATATTTGTCGTTAGTAATAAAAGGAAATATATATTATATTAAATATTCTTTTATTTTAAGCAAAAATATATATGTATGTAATTACAAAACAAAAAAAAACTCTCCGGTGAGAGAAAAAAAGAAGCTCTTTAAAGACGTAAGCTCAATTTATTTTATTTTATTTGATAGCTCCTAATATTAACCTAGGGGGTTAAGCCTAGAGCGCTTGTATGTCCCCAGAGTCAATAGAGCTCAATTCAAATTCCTTTTTTTGATAAAAACCTTAGATAACAAAGGGCGTTAAGCTTAGGCGCTTATATGTCCCAATTGTTTTTCTTGCTAAGCCAAAATATTCTAAGGCCAAGAAAAAAAATTAAATCAAATTCTTAATTTAATCTCAACTCAGGTAAACCAAGGGCGTTAAGCCTAAGCGCTTGTATCTCTCTATGTTTTACCCGTCAGAGTCGATTCAAGAATAAGGCGCGCTAGTCAGCGAGACTCGTGCTTTTACACGCGCAGAGCTTCTCTCTATCTCTCTTACAATGGTGGGGAGCTTTTAAAGTTGCACGCGCTTACAGGCTTTACGATGTTTCGCGGTTTTATTTCTCCGTCTCGCTTGCTCTTATATGACTAAATATTAAGACATAGTAAGCACACTGTAAGGTTGTCTCGCGCGCTGTAAGCCAGTTGTGCATTGACCTATATACAACCTTGTATATAGGTCACACGCCTACTATGCCTTAATACGTAAATTTTTTAATAAATTAAATAAAACTAAAATATAAATATCTAATAATTCATTAAAATAAAATAACAAAAAGAATAAAATATATTTTTAAAAGAAATAATTAATTTGAAAGCAAATAAATAATTAAATAAATAAATAATTTGAAAATAATAAAAAATAAATTAAAATTCAAATGAAAAATTTTTTAAATAGTTAAATAATAAAAAATATAACAATTAATAATGAAAAATAAGAAAATAAAATTAAATAAAAATACAAATTATAATAATTTATAAAAAAAATAAAAAGGGAAAAAGCAGGGGGCTTTAGGGCGTCAGACACTATAGGGTTAAGACAAGTGGAACACGGGTGCATGGTGCGTAATCGGCGTTACAGTACATATGAGTGATAATAATCTTTTGTTATTTTATTTTTTGAAGGTTATTAATATTAATTTGGAAGTACTAATTTTAATGCAAAAAACACCTATCTTTTACGTGATGTGAAAATTTATTATGTAAATGCTTTTATTAATTGATATATCATTACAGTTTATAATCACTACCAAATCCGTTCCACTACTGGTACTTTTACCTTACTTATTCCCAAAATTGAAAAAAAGT
Organism: Anastatus disparis; assembly: GCA_017163975.1. NCBI lineage: Eukaryota > Metazoa > Arthropoda > Insecta > Hymenoptera > Eupelmidae > Anastatus > Anastatus disparis. The sequence continues at coordinate 4,237,465 of JAFFSR010000314.1, read as the reverse complement.
ATATTGAGAATATTTTCATTCCTAAAATTTAAAATGTATATTTTGCAATAAAAACTTCATCTTTAATATACAATAACTATGTAAAAATATAGAAAAGAATATATTGGAAGCGTCATAATAATGTTAGTTTAATGCATGGAACTACAACATTTAAATATATTGAACTTGATAAAGAGTGATACCGTTTTTTGTTTTTTTGTAATTTAGAGCATTCAAATGTATATTAATTAATATATGAATCCATCAAAGGGCTATATTACAAGAAAATATATATAATTATATCAGTTTAGTAATAATAATCATTCTTTATTCATTTTTAATTTTCTAAACGTTGAACAAATTGAAGAAATTTTTTAAAAATGTATTGTGAATGTAATTAGCATAAATAAATATAAATGCCAAATATATGCTTTACATTATAAAAACTCAATGAAATCTAAATCTTCATAAAATTTAACTTGGAAACGAAATTTTACTCGTGTCAATGCAAAAACAATGATTTATAATGACTTTCACAAGTTAATTTGAATAAAAGTTAAATGGAAAGTTTTCAAGCAATTCATGGAATAATGAACAATCTACTATATCTTGAAATCGTTGTTTTTCTTTGCTATCAAATGATCAAAGTTTCGGATTGATATAAAATTTAGATTTAAATTTCTAAATTCAGTGAATAAAAATATTGTTTTTATGTGAAACAAAACTTTTCTATGATTAGTTTCTTCATGCATGTTTATCATTCACTTTGTAAAATAAAACTGAATTTTAATTTTAGGATCAGTAGCTCGATTAATGCCCGAAGAGCTACAGTTAACATCAAGTGAAGAGATAAATCCGAATTCACAACAAAGTTCCAGTTCAGGGTATAGTCCACATGGAAGATATTTCACGAAACAAAATATACGAGGTTCCATTAATATTATGACTCCAGAAGTTGTCGCAAGTTTAGATAAAGCCAAAGTGTCTGACAGAGATGTACTATTCATAACTGGTACCATAGCTCATGTTTTAAACTTTGACGTCAATTCTTTGATACTAAACGGAAGTTCTATCAGAGAGTTGCGGGCTAAAATACGTAAAATGGAATATAAAAGAATGAAACAATTGTTTCAGGATATATCCGTTTCTTTCATAGTTGTACACTGGGATGGGAAACTTATTCCCGATAATATCACTTGCAAAAAATTATATAGACTCCCTATTTTAGTATCAAGTGAGAATTTTACAAAAATTATTAATGTTCCGGCTTCGGCAAATCAAAAAGGCACAACGATAGCATCGGCAGTTCATCAGGCTTTGAAGGAATGGGGTTTAATCGATATGACGATTGGTGTATGCTGTGATACAACCAATGCAAAGAGTATAGCCGAATAACCATGTAAAAATGGCCTTAACTCGGATTTCCCTGAAACTTTGCTTACTTTTTTGTCTTGTCAAAAAACTAAAATTCTGAAAGTTTCAGATCCCTATGGTCAAAATTGGCTTCATAACCTCAAAAAACGTGTTTTTCAGTTTTTTTGCTATAATTAGGTGAATTCTTGATGGATCTTCAAAATTCGAAATCGAGGTAAAAGAGGACGATAAAACGCATATATTCAGTGTCTATATAAAACCTTACGAGTCTCAAACATAACCTAAAAATGAATTTGAAAATTTCAAAATGGTCTGTACATTAACGATATGAATGCATACTGATTTTTTACTTTTAGAAACTTTACTTTTCGTAAAATCTATCATTCATATGTTCTGCAGATTTTTGTAGGAGTGGTGGAAATTACCTAAAATATCAAAAAACTGAAAATTTTATAGATTTATAGCATTTTAGAGGCTCTATTGCATTCTGATCGTGAAAATAACAACAAATACACGTTCAGCGACCAAAAAAATCTCCTAAATATCGATAATCAGACGGATTTATATCATATGTATCCATAAAATACGAGAGTTAGCTTAAAAAATCGTTTTTCGACCAAAAAAACATATTGCGAAAGATTTATTAATAATTATAAACCTTTCATTGAAAATTTTTGAAATATTTATTAAATATTTCATCAAATGTTTTAAGATATATTTTAGAAATATTTCATGTAAGATTTATAAATAATTATAAACAATCCATGAAATATTTAAAATATTTCAGGAATTTGTAAAATAATATTTTAAGAAATATTTTAGAAATATTTATAGAATATTTCGTGAAATATTTCATAAATCTTTCAAGAAATCTGTATGAATATACAGTCAACTACCTCGATATGACCGCTCTTTTAATGGCCATACCCCTCCGTCAATGCTCGAAGCTGATCCCTTCCATATCTACTAACTCTTGAGCCCTGGAATTCATATCCGACATTTTCTATATGGTCACAAGTTTCTTAAACTTTTATTGATAGGAGAAACATGGATTTGAAGATAAGAATATAAACGTAGGCTGAATCTAAAGCCAAAGAATGTAGTGCACCCCTTGGCCATAATCAGAGCGTAAGAAACTATTTCTCAATTCGAATGAAACGGTCATTGGTGGGGGTATGTCGATACTTACAATTTTACCTCCCTGTGTCGGTCTGGTTGGCCATATCGAGGTAGTTGACTTTAGTCACGATATAGTCTTAAAAATATTTTATTATTATTTTTGAAAGATTTCCTGAATATATTATGTAATACTTCAAATTGATCTTTCGGAATGATGTATGAATTATTTAGGAAATATTTCATGCTATGTAGGAGATATCTTCAAGTGAATTTAATGGTATGAAAAATAATTCTTAAATTTAATTTTTAATTTCGTCTATATTTTAAAAAAATATTTTTAATCATAAAAAATTACAATAAAGTATAACTTATTCTTTTTATATTTCTCTTCAATCTTCATCACTATCTTCATTAATTATAGGGATTGTATTTTCCACATTAAATAAATCATTTGATGCTGCTGCAGGTCTTACTATTCGAGACGAATATCGTGCGTATGTTAAATAATAGATTACCGCTGCGACATGTGAACAACATCCTATTGTACGAAGTCCATTTGCACAGTTACATGCGTAGCGTGAAATGCTACCACAGCCAATAGTTTCAGGTTTGAACTCAATATAACATATATACACCTTCCTATTTATATGACGTGATCTAACTTTAATTTTAATTATATTTGGCTTTTCCTTTACATACTCTAAATTCAAATCGTCATTTTCACCCATTAATTCTGCTAAATATGAAATTGACTGAGAATACTGATAAGTTCCAGTAAAAAATATTTTAAGATCGTTCTCAGTCATTTCTGGAAAATCTAATAATTCATTTGAAGTAAGTGGTTGAAGAGGTAACTTTCTTCGACTCCATCTTGATGCTTCTACTTCTTGAGCCAAAGTATTTATTTCACTCTCTCTTGATTTCATTTGAGCAATAATTTCTAATTGGTTACTCTTATCTGAATTTAAACGTTTTCCAAAAGTATTATGTAAATAATTAGCTATTCGACAATATTCTTTAGCTTTTGGGAGAAGTTTGTTGTCTATTTTTTTTAGAAGATGACACTTCTGCCCAATCATTCCATGGACTACTTCAACTGGCCATCGGACTTTTGTGACATACCGAGATTCATTTGATTCTTTCGCAGTTAGCTGAGAACGCTTACCCTTCAAAGCTGGCATTAAAACAGTAAAACCTTGTTCTTCTAACCACTTTTTTATATCTCGGAATCCCCGATCAAGTATGAATATGTCACCTTTCTTAAGTATTTTTTTAATTCCATTCGGATCAGATAGCATTGTTTCTAAAATCTTAGCGTCGTTAAAATTGGCTTTGAATGGACCAGGTACATCGACTATGTAGCCATCTGTTGTACAAATAGTAAATGGTTTACATAAATAAACTTTTTTTTGACCAGAATATGAAATTCTTTGGTAAGCGTTATTACTACTCTTTTGGTGCCGCAAATATGAACCATCGCATATCAAAGTCAACTGATCATCTGCAATATTAAACAACTCTTTGGTGATAGGTGATGTATGATTTCTCATTAAATCTTCTCTTGACATAGCATCAACACCAAAATGCGTGGGTAAAATATCCTTTACAAAAGAGTTGATGACTGAACTTGAGAATTCAGACACTTGTTGAGCATTTCGAAGACCCAAGGTAGCTGCTACAATTTCATTTGAAGTTCCAGTTCTCAATTTAAATAAAAATACAAAAATTGCTTGAATGCTATTTCTATTATCTGTATTTCGGAGTGATACTAAAATTCTATTTAGGTACATTAAATTTTCATACGTAAGTCCCGTAAAAGTCCTTATCTTTTCTTCTGATAATTCTAAAGTACCCACTTTGTCATGAATTTCAAAATTACTTTTCATTGTCATTTGTTCAAGTAAAAATGTCACTTCTGAAACTTCTATTTTAATAAAATCGAAATAAACTTTTAATTTTTTTATTTCATCATAGTAAAATCTTTTATTTATTAAATGATCAGGTCAACAGCGATTTCCTTTTGGCATATATATTCTTGTTTCTTTAAAAGCTTGAGTACGAGCTCGATCGGGCACAACATTTAAATTTTTTTCATTTTGATACATACACAACAGTATGAATGAGAAATAATGGTTCTCTGAATTGGAAATTCCACGAGGTCTTTTGGTGGTTGAACTTGCGGAGATTCAGGAGATTCAAAAATAGGATAATTCCCTGATGAAACACTAGTTACTGTAAAAGATGAACCCTGACTATCGGTAACTTCATTTTCTTTAATATTACTTGTTGGAACTTCACTTTGCGTTTTCTTTTGACGTTCTTTATAAACACGATTTGCACATAATCTACATATTTTGTTACCAACTATGAATTCAATTTTGAAAACTTCTGTGAATTCTTTTGCCATCTCTTCCGAATTTATATTTATTATAGACCTTTTTTTCTTTTTTTTGAAGATTTTATTACAGACAAGACACTTTTTGTTCATTGTAACTTCCATAACATTCTAAAAAATACAAATTATTTCTCATTATATTTTTTAAATTAAATTTCAATATAATTTTATTTTATCATTATTATTAAGAATGTATTAAAATATTAAGAAAATAATTTACTAGAAAAAAATTAAAATAATTGGAGTAAAGCCTTAAAGTTATACTAAGAAAAAAATTTTTTTGTAAAAAAAAAATTTTATTGAATCAAAGAAATACTTTCTTTGCGGGCAATCAGTGAAATTTTTTTTTTAATCAAAATAATTTTTTCTTTCAGTGAAAATGTATTTTTTAATATTAATAAAATATTTATTAACATACATAAGAGATTTCTTAAACAAAAGAGAATTGTCACTTTAGAGAACTAAAAAAATGTTTATGAGAAAGTTAAAAACTTTAATTCAAATATATGTTTTTTTAAATCAAAGTTTTTTTTTATTTTTGATGTAAATCTTAACTTTTTAAATTATTTTACACGATGTTGATTTAAAGAAATATTTCTTGAAAGTATTAAAATATTATTTTTAATCATAATTAATTCATCGGGATTATTGTTGATAAATAATGAGATTTGAAAAAACTGTTTTATTAAATCAATTTGATGTTATATTCACTGAATAAACCTTGTTACATCCAAGCAATGTTAGATGGCTACCTTGAAAACATGAAATTTTATTATATTTATTGATATGATCAAGAACATTCATATTATTTTAACATTAGTACGCTACACATGTTTCTCGCACACGCAGTAAACCTAATATCGCACACATTACATTTTAGATTCTTATTTTTTTTATATATCAAATATATCAAACAAAGCCCTCTTGTAAAAAAAATAATTGTAAAAAAAATTAAAAATATTTAATGCAAAAACTGAGATAAGTTATGAAATTGATGATTTAGTAATAATTATTGATATAATTCTAAAATACGAATTCAAGAGATAGTTGTCAATTCATTTGTCAAAAAAATTTAACAAAACCTAATGGAATGATAAAGGAATATTGGTCGAAGGTAACTAACAGAAATATTCTAACAATATCGTATCATAATTTCAAAAATATACTTTTTAAATGCTCAATATAAATATATTAATAAATAAATAACTTTAAAATACTTATTTTATAGAATAAAATTTCTTTATGATTTCAAAGACTACTTTAGAGACTTATATTAGCTAGAAAGTAAAGGATTTTGTTATAACTTTATGAAAATATTGTTTACTCAAGCATTAAATTCTCACATGATATACTGAACAACCAAGAAATATTGAACCATTCATTTTTATATACAATGTAGGAAATCAGCATCTGTATTTCATAAAGTAATACAGTTGAAAATAATAACTGGATCTATTAAATTGAATGAAAAAACATTTTCCTTCATACCCGTGCCGAAACTTTGCCTAAAAGTGCTCCTCGTGCGGCAGGGAACCGGCCGAATACATTCGTGTTATTCCGTTACATACGTGCGCAGAACGCACCGCGCAGCTACGAACTGTACGTCTTCTCCGTCGCTTCGCTGTCTGCTGTATACTTAAACTATATCTATATATACGCGAATGTCTAACCTCAGCATTAAATAGATAAATGCATACATCATACTTGTAGTTATTAAATAAACAAACACACTCGATATTAATACACTAATATACATATAATAGTTTAAATTATAACGAATTATAACTTTCGTTTAAAATAGATATTCTTTTTCATACACGTTTCTTTTAATTCACGACACTCTTTTAAACACTTCATGATTGTTTTTGTACAAAGAAAATAATTAAATTCACGTTTTTACACGTTTTGCTTTACACGTTTTGTTTTTGTGCACTTGATAATAATACATTTATATTTATTAAAATGAACTATATCTTTACTAATATACACAATTGTTTTAACTCACAATTTTTTCTTATGCTCTTTAAAAGGTTTTCATACACAAAATATAGTAATATAAAAGTATTATAAACACATTTCATTATTTCTCACGTTTTTTAAATTTGAATTATCATTTATATATTTATTGTGTATCTTATGTTAACTGCTATGTGTGCTGCTATGTTCGGTTTTTTCTCTCTCTCTTTCTCTACCGAACTCAACTGTATACTGTAATTGCTTGCGCATGCGCGCTACAACGAAATAACGCAAGAGATGACTCTTCGCTTTTGACGAATTTTTTTTTATTAAAAATGGAGTTTTATCACTTTTTGGGGTGGCAAAGTTCCGGCCGGGCATGAAGGAAAATCGTATACGTTCCTCGGCACGAAACAGGCTCATCATATGCGCGTGTTTTGCTTCGCGAGGCGAAGCCGAGCAAAGCAAACCAACACGCGCATGAAATGAGCCTGTTCCGTGCCTCGGAACGTAATATACTATATCTGTCATAAACATTCTGTGTTCAATAATTTTTTCTGAAAATTCTGATATAACTATACATTCAAATATTTATTGTAACAATAATATACTATTAAGTTACTAGGAAAGAAATAAGAAATATTGTTTCACAAATATTATATTTCAACTACTTATTATTAAATAGTTAAAATTACAATATGCATTCAAATAAATGTACGCATAAAAATTTTATGACAATAATTACAACCAGTTGTTATTATTCACTATTTCATAATGCGAAAGCAAGAGGATTCAACTTTTAATTTGTGAATACTAATTACTGATAAAAATGAATAGTACCGTACACCTTAGTCTTATTGTATACAATATGGGAATTCATTTTTAATACATTTATTTTTTCATGAGTTACAAAAAAAGTTTCAACCAAAAGAGTGATTATAACATCTATAGAATGGAAATGTAATAATCATATTTTGCAAAATGTAATTATTTTTTATGTTTTTCATAAATATTTAATACTCAGATTTGAAGATTTTATTATAAGTTAAAATCAATGCGTACAAATTAATTGCTTGAGATGCATATCATTATTTCTCTCTAGTTATAGTGAAATAGTATATATTCATCATGATGACTCAATCGATAGTTAGTAAATGTTTTTATATTAATAAATCTTTACAGGCTACGCTTTGTTTATACATATTGACATGTAAATATAGTTATATTATGTTTTGACTAATTTTTAATTGTTAAGAATGTTTTCTAATTTGCAAAATATTATTTAGTGATTGAAAAGAGTTACAAAAAAGTAATAGAAACGTCACCTAAATATGTTGTTTTGAAAAAATTAATAAAGAAGAATTAACGACTGCATAGCTTATAAAGATTTATTTATATAAAAATAATATATAGATTACTTACAAATTGACTTATTCCTTTCAACTTGATTTACAATTTTTATTACAATTTTGTAATAAAATATATAAATATTAAGACTAATCTACACGAAAAAGAAATTTATGTAATTTGATAATGAATGGAAAAATTTTATGCAAATGATTTTTAAAGCAAATAAATAATTATGCTGTAATACGAATATTTAACAATTAAAACAATAAATATTTCAAAGCTTAAAATTCTTATGAATAAAACACTTTTTGCTTAAAATTTCATTAAAAATACATTTCTCAAATTCTTTTTATGTAATGTTGTAATTGTGGATACAGTGTTCATAGGTACTGAGATTCAGATGATGGGAAACTCCGTTAAGTAAAGACAAAATGTTTCTTCCGTCTGCCACGAACTGCAGCGCTACAATCTAGCATCAATAATCAAGTAATAACATTTTTAATCGAGGGTGAATTAATGTGTGCAGTAAGGTATGATCTCTACTCTTATGCTAACCCAAAAGAGAGAGAAAAAAGGAAAACGTGCATAGTTTACCCTAGTGCACGTGGATAAGAGTATGGCAGACTCGATGTTAACTCAGAGTCGAGGAGCAAAAATAGCTCACACTGCAGCATGTACAGTTCTCCCCCTAGTACATACTAGCAGTAAGGGAGAATCCAGATGAAAAAACTTTTCAAGGGGCCATGCTGTTCCGTGTCCGTATCGTTCTATGATGGAGAAGTCCATCTAGACTATCTCGTGTTCTTTGAATTTGATAGTAAACGAATGTTAAATTTCATAGAAAGGTGTCTTATGTTTACTATCAAATTATTCAGGAAAGACGAGATAATGTAGATGGAACACTCCATCATAGAACGGCACGGAACAGCACGGAACAACACGACCCCTTGAAAAGTTCCGTTATTTGGATTCTCCCTGAGACGGGCAGAACAGGAGTGTCTTGAAAGAGCCACCGAAATTATTATTAAATAATTATTTTTAAAATTAAAAACTGAATTTAACTAAATTACAAAGGAAAATAATGAATAACAAATAGAAAGCGAATAAAAAATTAATAATTTAAAAATGAACAATTTTTTTAATAATTAAATCATGTTTCAAGTTTAATAAAGATAATATTTTTTTGATTATCAACTAAGATAGCAGACTAATTTATTTTTAGTTTCAGATTGCCTAAATGTGCATATTTTTGTAAATTATTGTTACGTTCTTGTGTTATGTAATCATTGTCTTTATTTTATAATTCAAACAGTTAATACCGTAAAGAACGGGATTCTCATCAGGGCATGATTTCTTTTATATAATCGAAAATTACATCTTCTACGGTAACACTAACAAATATAAACTACAAAGCTGTCCCGCACAGCATGAAATGTTTTGAAATATTTCGAAAATATTTCCAACGTTTCATACTGTGTGGGGCTCACCTGCTTGCTTGTACTCAAACACAAGCTCGGCTCGCTAATGTATCTTTAAAATAGTAAAATATTTTTGTAATATTACATTACTATTTTGATGTTAATTACTTTTAAATCATGCTGTAGAACAATGTGAAATATTTTTGCTGAAAACATGACGGAAAGGTGGTGCAGTTGCTGTTTTAGAACAGATAATAGATAAGGATTTGGTTTATCTGGCGTGTTGGCATCACGTGTTAGAAGTTATTTTAGCTGCAATATTTGCGGATAAAATTCCAGGTACTAGTGGACCAAATGTGCCCATATTCAAAAGGTTCCAAGATGAGTGGCCTAATCTCAACCAAAATAATTACAAAAATGGATTAGAGGGTTTGGAACCAAAGCTGAAGAAAGAAATCCCCCGTATGATTGATTTAATAATCTCTTTTCTAAACGAAGTGCAGCCTAGAGATGATTATAGAGAATTCCTGCAGTTAAGTCTTCTTTTTCTAAGGGTTGAAGATTTCAAATTAAAAAAGCCAGGTGCTTGTCACCAGGCACGTTGGATGGCTAAAGCAATATATTCGCTAAAAATATTTTTATATAGAGATGCGTTTGGATTGAAAGAAAAAAAAGTGACGAACTTACATTCTTTAAGTAAATTTATTGTCTTTGTATATTTGGAACCGTGGTATACATCTTCTTTACCCATTGCTGCACCAAATAATGATTTAAGATTAATCGAATTATTAGTAGATTATAAAGATATAGACCAACACATATCTGACACTATACTAAATAAATTTAGGAATCATCTATGGTATCTGTTACCTGAACTTTGTATGCTTTCATTGTTTGATACAGACGTTGCAGATAGTGTAAAACGCAAGATGATCAAAACGCTAAATAACGAAGATATGGATCCTGAAGAGGAAACCCCTAAAAGATTTGATGCATCTGCCATCGGCATCAGGATGCTACGGGAAAAAAGCCTTGATTATTTCACAAATAGCCGAAGTTTGTACTTCTTCATAAGGTATCAACTTAATGAAGAATTTATGAATCATGATTGTAGTACGTGGGAAAATCAACAATCGTACTTAGAGTCTCGAGAAAAACTGAAGAAACTGATAGTTGTAAATGATTGCGCAGAAAGAGCTGTTCATTTGACTCAGGAGTATGTAAATCAAGCAACAAAAAATGAAGATCAAAAACAATACATGCTCCAGTTTTTAGATGAATACAAAAAAAATTTATCCATTAGTGCTAATAAAAAAAAAATTCTTTAGAAAATTAAAAATTAATAGGTAATTAAATTTTATTGATATATAAAATGTAATTTTATAAAGTTTAAAGATGGGATACGTTTTTGTTATATTTTACAATAAAAATCTTTTTTAAAGAGAATAATTGAAAATTCATTTTCTATAAACCAAGATTCACTCACAATTCAAAATATAATTTCCAAATTTCATTGAAATTCAATTGATTAATAATTTGTTTAATAACTAACATCTCCAATTTTCAAAACTGAAAAGTTTGTTTTCTTCTTTGCTTGTCTTTCACAGATATAGAAGTATCGGAATTACTAAAAATTATTATAAATAAAATCTAAATCTAAAATTTAGTCACTTCATAAATTTATAGAATAGTATGGTTGCTCGAGTACGTCTTGAATCTAAAAAAACTTATAAATATCTGAATTTGCTATTCGTAGATTTCATAGTTTGATTTTCTTACCAACTTCAAATGGTCATAACTTTGGTTCTGAATCACCTAGAAACCGTTTAAAAAAAGCAAATTATAGGTTTTGAGGTCTACTTTTGATTTATTGTTGAGACACTACTTAGTCACTTAAAGAAATTGCGCAAAAAATTGAAAAAGTTATGATAACACTGCTTTTTCTATGATTTCTGTAAATTAAAACTTTAATATTGAATCGAATTAATATTCTCAAGCTTCAAATTGGCGATTAAATATTTCAATTTCATACAAATAAAAAGTAAGAGTCATCATAAGAAGGAAGAAAAATTTTTAAATCATCTTACAATGTCTATACGCAAAAATAGAATAAAAATTGTAAAAAAAAACATTTTTCGAAAATTGGCACTGTTCAAACTCTTTCAAAATAGGATTTTTACGTTTGATTTTTAGTTTTGGATAATAAACTTTCGAATAAAGACTTGGAAACTGATTTTCGAACAACTTGGTAAATAACTGTCACCCTAATACATACATACATATTTAAATATAATTTTTACCATTTTTTCCAAATAACCCCCATGTCCAACCACGAACAATAAATTATTAACTTGAGTTTTTCTTGTGTTTGCTGTTTAAAAATTCAATGAGTAAATTAAAATTTCCTAGTTGCTTAAAAATTTATTTAGTAAAATAAAAAATGTTTCTGTTTTTCTGCGAAATCAAATTTGGAAAATTTTTATGACGCTAAGAATTTTCATACCACCAATTGAAGTAAATATAAATAGTGCGTTAGAGTTTACATTAAGAATAAATTTGTGACAATATTAAAATAAATTTGTGAAACAAATTTATTTTTATTTTAAAATTTATTTCAATATTAAATATTTTTTATACATATTATATTCCTAAAATAATTATTTAAGATGATGTAATGAGGTATATATTTAATACATACATAGCGACATTGTAATTTCATTATGCTTTTTATCAATTGAAATAGCTGCAATATGAAGATATTTTAAAAAACGTTGGATTAGGAATAAAAAATTGGGAATGCTGTAATGCCGGTATTTTATCATTTCCTTGATTAAAATAATGTACAATAATAATAAAAATATTTTCAATAACATTCCACATCTCCAAATGAGATATTGTAGATACAACTACTTTTTAATCATCCTCACCTTCCTTAGACAACTTTCCACATCAACCATACTGACTAGGAAAGGACCCCTTGTTTGGGTCACGGATCTTGCTATAACTTGCAGAAATGTTTTCATACCTAAAATCATTAAGAAAGCTGCGATCATTTGGTCTAACATATTATTATCATATTATGATAATAATATATTATTTTGTTCAATTCCTTTGAAAAATCATTGTTTATAGTATTGAATATTACTTCCCAATGCGAGCTTCTAAGTTTATTCTTTAAAATTCTAGTAAAAGTTGAGATCAAATCCTTTTGATTAAAAAAAAAGTGTTTAAAAAGCTCGACCCGTTCAAAAGTAAAAGCAAAATGAAAAACAGGAAAAAAATCGGCACAATAACTTTATGAAAATTGAAGTTTAATTTTATGCTAATTTTCATTACTATTTTATAACAATTTTTATTTTGCCATAACTTTTGAATGGGTTCAACTTTTACTAGAATTTTGCAGAATGAACTTAGAAGCTCCCACTGGGAAGTAGTATTCAATATTATAAGCAATTATTTGTTAAAGAAATTGAACAAAATAGCTCATAATCTTGGAATGTTCCGGCTTTAGACCGAATGCTCGCGGCTTTTTTCATGACTTTATGTATAAAAACGTATCCGCAGGTTACAGCAAGATCCATGACTCAAACAAGGGGTTCTCTCCTAGTGAGAAGAAAAAAAAATTAACTTCTACTTGTAATATTTAAGCTCACTATATTTTCTAGAGTCCAAGCTGTACTTACCTAAAAGTAAAGCTGACATTACTTCGTGCTAATCAGTTTCTATTTCAGTTGGAAAAACTTATCAAAAAATTTCCTCCGTCTGAGCGACTTTTCTTCCAGGTTGGCTTAAATTTGTCTTGTTACTTCTGTCCGGGGCTGATCTTATTAGTCTTAAGTAGAAGTTTTTATTTTATGAGTATAATCAGGTATAGTCAATAACGCGTTGATTATTGTTTTGAATTTAAAAAACAAATATATTAATGAAAATTTAAAAAATGTAAAAGTGGTACCTTTCGTCAGTAGCCTTACATAACCACTTTAATTTTAATTTAAAATAATTTCAATTAAAAAAATTTTTTACATTTCTTTAAATCTTAAAAATACTAATATTATTATATATTTAAGTTAATTAAAGGAGAAAAATTATAATAATTATTCATTAATCCATTCATTCATGTAAAAGTAAAAATAAATAGAATTATATCCTTAATGTAAAATTTTATCTTTTAAACTCTTTATACAAGTGTATAAAGTTATATAATTTTTATTTTTAATATTTTCAATAGTTTAAGGAATATAATTTTATTTTTTTTCGTTTTCATATATTTATTTGATTTATCATATAAATTATATAACAAATTATAAATTTTTTTGTATAAAGAGTGTGATATTACTTTTTTTATACTTAAATAAATCATTTAATTAAATAAAATTCTTCGAAAAAGAATTCTGTATGGATTTATGATATAGTGTTAATATATTTACCTTAGACTAGTACCCTGGTAGAAATTTACCCATTTAAAATGGTTATAAGCCAAGAAATAGCATTAAATCCATTTTTACTAGGGATTAACTAACCATTAAATGGAATCATTTCTACCAGGGTAAATATGATTATTAAAATTTTCAATATATTTCTTATCTATTTTAAATATTTATTTCTTATATATATTTAAATTATTCTAAAATAAAATAAATCATATTTAATTCATAAAAAAATAATAAAAATTATAATTTTAAATTATCAATTTACAACTTTATATTTGAAATTATATTGTTAAAACTCTTTATATTAAAATATAAAGTTATGGTTTTATCTTTTCAATAACGTTTTTACTATAATATAATATTTAATTCATAATATACAGTACCGTTAAAAAATTCGATCACACTATATAAAAAAGTGTTAAAAATAAATATTTACAAAAATTAATAATCAAAGACATGTTACATTGACCACATACAGATAAATCACCTTGTTACGATAAAAATAAAACTATATGTAAGAAAATTTTCAAAAATCATTTAGTGAAATTACAATAGTTGAAGAAAACAAATACCCACAATACAAAAGAGGAAATAATATTTTAGATAATCACATGTATAATTTAAAAAATAATAAAAAAATTATAAAAGTTGATAATTCTATAGTAGTCCCTTACAACATCTTTTGTTATCGAAATATAATGCTCATAATAATACTGAACTTTGTATATCAATACAAAGTATAAAATATATTTATGATTATATTTATAAAGGTATAGATAAAGCCGACTGTAAAATAAAACAAAATAAAATTGAAGAAAATAATTAAGATGATGTTCATGATGAAATAACTCAATACATAGATGGAAGATATTTGAGTCCAATGGGAAGCTCCAATAGAGATTACAAGAATTTCCACTAACAAGGAGAGCAACCAACCTCCGGGAAACGGATTCGGCTGAAATTGTAGGATATGATTTTTTGATGAAAAAAATGAACCCGTGTTTTTTCTTTTCGTCGAATAGGCCCCCTAGACAAGGATATAGACATTTTTATTAAAATATGATGAATAAGAGCCTTTATAAGAACTTAAATAACCAAAGAACTAAGACTCTTATAAAAAAATGCATGGAAGATAAAATGAAGCACGAATTGAATGCTTTAATTCAAGTTTTATTATATTAAAAAATCTTTAGTGGTTCAAAAGTTACAGGCGATTAAAATATGTTAATGAAATAACGTGAAAAATTGATCACATTTTATATGCTAAAAACATTAAGTAAATACGTGGTAATATTTAATTAAGAATAACTTTCGAACAAGAAAAGCTTTTTTAATGCAACAAAGCTTAAATTAAAGCACTCGATTCGTGCTCCATTGTATGTTTCATGCATTTTTTTGTAAGAGTCTTAGTTCTTTGGTTATTTAAGTTCTTATGAAAGCTTTTATTCACCATATTTTTGAAAAATGTTTATATCCTTGTCTGGGGGCCTATTCGACGAAAAGAAAAAACACGGTGTAACGTTTTTATTTCCCGCGGGTGGGAAATATTACGTCTTTACCTCCTGTTGCCAGACGCTTCAGTGAGTGACCAGGGTTCGAGGCAGAAGGTCGGTTAGGACGGACGGTGGAAAGATGAAGGATAGTAAACGGGTTGACACGTTTGTTTATACTAGGGAGTACCAGGACTTTATTGTACTCTGAAACTCATATACTACAACGACGTATAACAATAATAATGAAAGGTAATAAATTAACCTAAATTATATAAACCAAAAATAACTAACCTAATATGTGTACGCAAGATACAAAGAAATAAAGATTGAATTTAATATGTGCCACTTGACGGCTTTATGCGCCTCTTGTTGGCGACGGAAATAAATGGAATCAAAAATAATTGAAATTAACTTTATATTTAATAATAGTCGAATTAGACTAACGGCGGTTAACGGCCTGGACGGTTTTAATGAACAAACAACATCATAACAATTATAATGTTAATAAACTAATATAGTAACGGTGGGTGGATGATACCCTTAATGCGGTAGCGCGGAATATGGCTGAAGGCTTGTGATTCTCTAATACGCGACAACCACACGTGGTTAGAGAAATCTTAGCTTGCCTCTTTCCGGCGGCGGCAATAGGTGGGAAACACCCTTAATACTAACTTAATGCTACGGTTATAATAGGTGGAAAAACACCTTAAAGTTATTATGAACTAATCTTAGACAGAATGTCTTGTATACGGATCGGCGCGGCGGCTCGGCGGTATATAACGGTTCGGTGTAAATCACCCTTAATATCAAATGTTAGTTAATAATGAATTAATAAAAATTACTATTTACAAAACGGCCGGTACGGCGGCTCGGTAGTACAAACTAATATGATCTTATATTAAGTTAAACTAATCTAATATATACAGGACGGGCGGTACGGCGGTACAGCGGTACGGCGGTGCGGAAGTGCATCGGCGGTTCTCTCGGTCGCATTCTATCTAAGCCAGCGAGCACACTCGGCAAAGATTAATTGCGTCTCGACTTGCGTCTAATGGTTTGATACATTAGAGCGAGCGAGAGAGAGTGGCTTTTCTTATAAGGCCTAGGAGCCTCATATAAGAAAGCCAGTACTGTATACTGCTTTCTCTCTCTAGGCCAGCGAGCGCACTCGGCTAAGAGAGAGGGAGAGCACAGTACCCAATGCCTCGACTCTTCGTTGAGGCTTAGCTCTTATATCTACCCGAGCTCGCTGTTCCTCTTGCGGGAGCAGCAAAAACTGATGGCACCTGGCGGTTGAGCCTGTTACTATCGTGCCTCGCGGGAGATTTGAATATCCTGTCTGCACGATTATGAATAATCGTTGCAACGGGTTCATTTTTTTGCAACAAAAAATCATATCCTGCACTTTCAGCCGAATCCGTTTCCCGGAGGTGGAGTTCTCTCCTTGTAAGTTGTAGAAGTCATTCAATTTGTACATGATTTTTCAATAATTGTATGATTTATCTGAAACAAAAACTAACTTATTAGTAGAAAAGGGTTCCCCCTCTATTTCTAACTGTTTAACTATCATTTATCTAGTTATTTTTTTGATTCCTCCTTCCTTATAAAATACTTCTTTTTTTTTTATTAAATTGATCACTGATTAATACTCTATCATGTATCCTCAAAGCTGCGTCTTACAAAAAATTTATTTATTAACTCTATGTGTTGAGAACACTCTTTGACGCTTTTGTTTATCTTTTTTTGTGTTAACATTATCGTTTAAGAAGCGTTGCGTCAACTAGAATATGGCTACGGTTTCGACCACGATTGGCTTAATAATCGCCTTTTTTCTAAAATTTTATTGGCTTCCAGTATTTTCTATGTATTATTATTTTAATTTTATAAGCAATGTTATTCAACTCAAAAAACTCATTGAATTTTCATTTCACTTCTTTTTCGAATAACTTTATAAAGGATACTTGCGTTCGATTCCCATGGGTTTTTGGGATATGTTCGGCTGTTAAGGTGATATATTTTTTTTCAGATCTTAGTCCTTTAGCTGAGTTCTTAATAATTTATAATTATTATTAATATTCAACTTCTTTTATCACGAAGTTGATAACACATGCATATAATGGTTCACTGTATTTAACAGTCTTTTTTTGCTTTTTTTTTTTAACTTTTATTTCCAATTTATTTTGCATGTTTTATTGATTAAACTATGCATGTCATATTGCTTTATTTACAACATAGAGAAGATTTACTTCTCGTTATAATTTTTATTTACGTTTTATTTATTCTTTTTCTTTGAACTCATGCCTGTTATTACCTTATTTTTTTTTTTTATTCATTGGACTTTTATTTTCCGTAAGGGGTAAGGGGTAAAAGGATACTCATAGGGAATCTTAGGCGAGATCCTGCATTTTTTTTATAGTTGTTATTATTATTTGAGTCGCCTAACTTTTGTTAATTTTACAATTTTGTTGATAATAAAAATATTTTTATCACAATTATCCTCAAAAACAATCAGCTAATTTATTATTTTTATTTATTAGTAAAAAACGTTTCTTTTTCTCTTGCGGCCAATTCTTTTGACGCTTCGCTTTACAACTGAATCTTATCTACTAATTATTTTTCTTATTTATTTTTGCTTTTATTCAAAAGATATTCGATTCTTTTTTTTGCTTATACAATAATTGTTTAAACGTCGCACCTTTAAGGATATCTTATTATTCTCATTTCTTAATTTCAACCATTATTATTAATTTTCATTTTTTTTATATATTTTCTATTTTCTTCTGTAAAATAAGCAGTGATCATATGTCGCTCTTTCTTTTTCCTCGTCCGAAGACCGCGGAAAAAGAAAAAAAAATAAAGCTTTTTGCTATATCTTAATAATTTTAATTGTATTCCTTCAAAAAAAAAGAGGTTTTATGTTATACTGGTTACTCGTTGGTTTTATCTGTTTCATTCTATTCGCGTTTTTAACATTATATTATGTTTCGCGTGGTTTATTTTTTCGATTTTAAAAGGCCCTCCGTATTGAACATTGTGTTTCTCTTTTCGCTCTTGCTTTAATAAATATACGTTTTCTCCTTCTCGAAAATTTTTGGTATTTAATTTAACATAATTCTGCAATGGTTCCGAGGACTCATTATCTAGTACCTTCCAAGGTGGTTTCTCGCGCGGCGGCCTTGCATTCTTTACAAGGTAACGCTCGAGCACATCACTTATCTTATGTGATTGACTCTTTTCTCCTTGCGCCAGTACGTCTGTCGTAGGTGTAATAGGAGTACTTGGCTCGTTGATATTATTATCGCGTTGTTCGTTATCGTTTTCGTTTGAAGCTGTACTTCCTTCGTTTTCTTTATTATTTTGATGTCTTTTGATTATATTATTTTTTCTCGTATAAAGGTACGGTGTAAAATGCCTTCCTTTTAAATGTGAATGAATAAAATCGTTCGAACTATTTGCCTTGAAATGACAATATAGCGTTCCATCATAATCTGTTATAAAATGCACGCATATGTTTTGATTAAATTCACAAGAAAATATAAATACGCAATCTACATCGGCATGTCTTGTACGTGATATTAATATAGCTTCTGCTGTTTGCAGATCTCCGCATGCACCTAATGATATTGCATCTAATAATATGTCTCTTAATTCATTTGCGGACATTCCTAAATTGCATACTTTTATTACTGAGTGAAAAAAACAATTACCGTCTTTCGGTATATTGTGTTCCTTATCAAATCTAACCAGTATTGTGCGCATTCATCACTTGCATCATATACTTCGAATACGCCTGCCCCATCATTAAAAGAATTACTCCAACTTATTGGTCCATTTTCGTCATCGTTTTGTATTGTTTCTATTATATTCATATGCTCATTTTCTTCGTCAGTTTTTTCTTTTTTTTCAAGGTCTCGCGACTCAGTCTTATTTAAACTATTTCTATCTAGTTCTACGTCACTCTCATTCTCTTCCTGCTCCATGCTTTCGTCTTGCGACTCAGATTCACTGACGTCATGCTTATCTCTCTCGCTTTCACTCTCACTTATAATTTCTTTCTCTTGATTTTTACTTGTATCTTGTACCTCAAACTCGTCCTCGAAATATAAGCCTTTGTTTGTTTCACTGTCAATAATTTCGACTTCAGAACTTATTCTTAATGATTTTTTCTCTTTATCTATTTCTGAGCTTATGTTTGGTACTAATTTGTAGTGTTCTCTCGGCATTTGAGGTCGAACTTTTTCTCGCTCATTAAAATCTGTTTGATTTATTATTTCTTGAGGTACATTGCCTCTTAGCGCTTCTGCTACTTCTCCTGGTATTTCTTCCCATATATTTATTTGTACACCTTCTCTACCATTTATCTCTTGTTCTTGCACATCAACTAAAAATTGAGCACGCATTTTTGTTATCATTTCTGGGATCAGATTTAATATACTTCCTCGGCTAGTTTCTTTACTTTGCGAAGTGTGTTGTGAATAATCCTGCGTCTCCTTCTCTTTTTCTATTTTGGTGCCCTTGTGTTGAAATGCTTTCGATTTTACATTTATTGTCTCAAATGGCGATTCTACGTCACAGCTGCTTTTATTATTTTTCAATATACTTTTATTTTTTGATATTTCGCTCGCTGGCTCATACGTGTTCTTTTCTTTTCTTGATGACACTGCATGTGGCTTATCTACTGGTGTACTCGCTGCAAGAATTCCTTCTCGCATGTTTGTGCTTTTTCGCATATATGCGAGCTTACCGTCGTCTTGTGCTTGACTTATTATATTTTCAGCTTGAATTAATTTTTTCTTTCTATCTGCTTGACTTTTACGTGTTTTTAACGCTTTCTTATTTCGCCTTTTCCTTTTGTACGCCGATCTTTTCCAAGGGTCTTTCTTTCTTTTTGCATAATTCCAATTTTCTTCAGATTCGGTTATACTATTGATTTCTGACTCGTCACTTGTTTCTTTAATAAAGATTTTCTTTTTAGGATTATCAGAATTTTCTGAACTTGAATCTTCTTCTTTAGTTTTATTCGCGTTTTTATTTATTGCGTGTGTAATAAAAATTCTTGCTGGTGGACCGCATTCGTTTGCGTTTGGTTCCTGATTTTCTTGCTTATCTGCTAATTGATACATTTCTGCACATGGTAATTCAGGATTTTCTTCGCCGCCTGCAATTACCGGATTCCTAGACAATGCATCAGCTGCATTATTTTTCCTTCCTAGTCTATACACTACCTCGAACGTATATCCTCGTAAAGCTGCTTTTAGTCTATTAAATCTTAAATCAGGTTTTGTGCTCGCATGAAAATGTTTTAATGGTTCGTGATCGGTAACTACTGTAAATTTTGTACCATATAAATAAGGTCTAAACTGTTCTTTTGCAAAAACAACTGCCAACAATTCTTTGTCATATACAGTATACCTAAGTTCGCTTCCTTTTAAACATCTTGAGGCATATACACAAGGTCGATCTTCGCCGATTTTTCCTTGACTCAATATTGCGCCTATCGCATAATCAGATGCATCTGTTGTTACTATAAATGGTTCGCTTAAGTTAGGCGCGGCCGACACAGGTTCTTCGCATAGCTTCTCACGTAACGTGTCAACTGCTATTTGATGTTCTTCTAGCCACAGAAATTTCTCTTTCTTTGAACTTAATTTATGTAACGGTCTTGCTTTGCTTGCAAAATCTTTTATGATTCGACGATAATAACCAACAAAGCCTAAAAATTGTTTTACTTTCTTTTTACTTGTAGGTATAGGATAATCATGCAATGCTTCTATCTTTTTAGGATCTGTTTTAATTTGCCCTTTTCCTACTATATGTCCTAATACCTTCACCTTGCGTCTTAAAAATTGACATTTCTTTGGTTCTATTGTTAGATTAGCTTTCTCAATGCGTTTTAAAAATCTTTTAAATCTTACTGTATGCTGTTCTAAATTTTCCGCATGAATTATTACATCGTCTAAATAAATCTCTAATTCTGACCCTTGCAAGCCTTGTAACGCTAGAGCCATTGCTCTGCTAAAGGTCATGGGTGCTTCGCATAACCCCATAGCCATACGCTTGTACTGATATGTACCCGATGGCCCTGAAAACGCAGTTTTATTTGCGTCTTTTGAATCAATCTTTACCTGATAATAGCCGTCCTTAAGGTCTACGGCGGTAATATAATTTGCTGACGCTAAATTTTCTAAGATGTCACAAGTTAACGGCAGTGGATAGCAATTTCCCACAGTGATTTCATTTAGTTGGCAAAAATCTGTCACTAAACGCCAGCGTTTCCTGCCCTGAGGGTCAGGTTTCTTGTTAACTATCCATGCTGGGCTACTATAACTCGACATAGATGGTTCTATAATATCTTTTTTCAGTAACTTCTCTATTTCTTGCTGCATAATATTTTTTAATGCTATTGGATATCTGTATGGTTTCACACGTATTGGCTCCTCATGGATCGTTTTTATTTTATGTGTTAAAATATTTGTTGCTGGGAGCAACTCATCGTCTAGACCGAAAACGAAGGGGTTCTCGGATATCAAGCTTCGAACATGCTCTTTTTCTTCTTTATTTAATTCTTCCAAGTCTAACACTTCCATTATTTTTTCAACTCTTTCTTTTATTTAACATGGAGTTTTATTTGCCATGCATCTGTCTACATATTTTATTTCAGCATCAGCACTTTTTTTCTCTGAATTTTGTTGCGCATACTCCAACATTGCGCGTCTAATCTTTTTGCAATCGAAAACTTCGTTTCCTTCGTGGTTGCTGTCCTCACCGGCATAAAAATCGTTATCTCTTCTTATAACTTCGCATGGAAAAATTTCTATTTCTGAAGTTGGAATTTCAATATCTTTATGATTTGTATTTATACATACTGCGTATGCTCTACCATTTTTATTTTCCGTAATAAAATTTCCAAATAATATTCCTGGCCCTAAATTTTGAAGTGGCACCCAGCCTACTTCTACATCATTATTTATAACTTTCGCAGCAATAACGCGTCTCATTCTTGCGGGAATTTCCACTGTTTCCACTTGCTCAAAGGGAATCGATAATTTTATAAAATCAATGCACTTATGTACGGCATTTATATGTCCGTTGCGCTCACTAATAGTTTCCCAGCCTAGTAGCCCATCTGTTTTTACAGGAAAGCTATCTGGGACAATATGGACCTTACACTGTAGTCCTTGAAGAGTCATATCTGCTCTTCCTAACGTATACATTTCTCCTGGTACGACGCCTGTAATCTCTAAAATATGCTGCATATGTATACTTGTATTTTAATGTATACATTTGGCCTTTATTACGGAAATATCTACTCCTGAATCAACATAAAATCTTGCACTATTTTCTTCTGAATTCCGACTTTCCAGTTTGACAATAGGCGGATTACGCCCCACGCACGAGAGTTCCATGTTTATTGTACGCCTAATTTTTACATGCTCATTATTACTATTATTTAATATATTTTGATTATTATTAATTAATTCCTGCCCGACGCCTGAGGATTGCGGCGGACATCCTGCGAGTTTAAAGGCTCGTTTATTTTATTACCTTGATTATTCTCATTTATCTTTGCGTTCGAATCCCGTTCTCTATCCGGGTCGCGCGTTTGATTCTCGTTCCTGATATACTGATATCTCTCGCGACTATTGTCTCTACTACGATCTCTATTAAAACCTATATCATTTCTATTATTATTACGTGCATTATTACTATAACGCGGCGGTCCTTGAGCATCATAATTATATTCATTATCACGTGAGTCATAGTTTCTGTTTCTATTGAACCCACTGTTGAATCTACTACAACTATTTCTGTAATTATTATCCACATTTCCATTGTTATAATTATTATTGGAATTATTTCTGCCATAATTATTATTATCAAAATTTTTATTGTAATTATTGTTATCAAAATTTCTATTGTAATTATTATTATTGAAATTACTTCTGCTATAATTGCTTCGCGGACCATTCGTATAATTTTTGTTATCGTTTGACTGTTTTCTTTTACTATTATTAACATTTTGCGAATTATTTTTATTTTGTGCATAAATAATACCATTTCCGGCATCATTTCTTAGTGTTTGACACTCTGCCGTCGCGTGTCCCATTTTATCGCAATAAGCGCATTGTCTTTTATCATATTTCTTCTTAATGCACGCGCCTTCTTTATGGCCTTTTTTGTGACAATAGCTACATTTAACTGCACTTGTACCTGTTTCTATTTTTACAGGCGTAGCTTGCATTGCTTTTATTTGTGTTTCATGCACTTTATTTATATTTGATAACTGATGTTGATTTTGCGTCATGTGCATCATGTTATTAATATTCGGTTGAGACCATAATGATAATGATTGCGTATTTTGTGCTACCGAATTTACGGGTTGCAGGCCGTTTATAAATGAGTTTTGCATCTGTGTGAAAAGTCGCGTCTTTTGTTTATTTTCAAAATCAGCTGCAAGCTGTATAGCTTTTCTTAGCGTCTGAGGTTTTTCGCAACGCACTTGCATATCTAAGGGTGATATTAATCCGAACAAATAATACTGTAAGGCGTCTCTTTATACTAATTGTTTTCTTGCTAATCGATCTTGTACATTTAATGCAGGTATTGTATCGTAAATCGTTAATAATAATCGATTCAATAGAGCTTGTGCACGCGCGCCAAAATCTGTTGCTGACTCGCCTTGCTGCTGTGTTATCACTTTTAATTGTGTAGATAATTCTTCTAATATTGTTACGTTATTGTACTGTGCCTGTAAGTCTGCTATAAAAGCTTCTATCGAATCGTATTGCATCAAGCGCGCCGTAAAAATATCCGCCACTTTTCCCGTGAGTTTCGTTGCTAACTCGTATATAATAAAAATTTGACAACCTGGCCCAAAACTATTTACTATGTTCCTTAACACAGAGCAAAATAGGGGTAATTTATCTACGTTTCCGTCAAAATATGGTATTTGCCTTATCGCTTGATGTAATGATAATTGAGGTATATTCTGGAAGTTTGCGCTTTGCATATTTAGCATAGGATTTATTTGTTGCGTATTTAATGCGTAGTTCGTATTTATCGGTGAGTTTACTGGAAAATTTGGATTGACTTGCGTTGGTATCATATTACACCACGGTTGTGGAATTTGTTGCGGAAAACTCGCGTAATTGTATGGTATCGAAGGATAACTTAACTGGTTCGGCCCCTGGTCCGCGTACGGTAACCATGTTTCGTTGGTTTTTGGGCTTTCCTCTGATTTCGATTTTTGAGTCTCGGTTTCTCTTTCATTCCGTGGGAGTGTGCCGTTACTTAGTATGTTTCTATCTTTCGTAATATTTAATGATTCTTTTGGTAATTCGAAACCCTGAGACGCAGCTCTGTTGTATTTTTCGTTCAATTCTTTCATTTCTTTCTTTGACAAGTTAACTATTAAATTTTCACCATATCTCGGAGTGTACATTGGTATGTATACCGTGTTTTGTGACGCGGTCGGAAATGATATTCTTTCGTTCCCGAATTCGGCTAAGATTTCTTCACTGCGCGAACCTCTAACAACGAACGTCCTCTACGTCTCGCTTTTTCGTCCTTTTTCGAAAATAAATTAATGAGCGACATGTTCGATAAATAAGATTTCACAATCTAACTTTTTCTTAAAATTTTTATTATTGCTTTTTAATTTACGCGTGAGAAGGTGAAGCGTTTACGTTTTCTTATGTGCGCTGATTTTTTTTTTTATTCTGATTTACGGAAATTTATTAGTAATTAATGACAATTTATGACATAAAAATGTTTCTACAAATCACGTTAATTATGAAATTATTATTAAAATTATTTTCTAATATTTAGACTATAAACTACCTTTTTTTTTAACTACGACAATAATTATTATTTTATTCAGCACATGAATGATAAAAATATATTTTATTTTACTAAGAATCCTAATGAAAATTAATAACCAAAAATATTTTATTTCTCCTTTTTACGTATGCACTTGTTTGAATTATTCCTTTTTTTTCACAAAATTACTTATAATTTTTAAATGTTTACTTATTACCGGCCGACACTGCTGGTTCGCGTAATTATATCCACGCACTAATCACTTTTATTTAACGATTTTTTTCAAAGTCAATATTCTAACATTATTTGTTCTATTACGAGTTCGCTTTATATTCACTTTGAGAAGCTATACAACCCCTTGGGACACTTTAATATGTATTATTTAATTTCTACTTACTTGTTACAGCAGAGAGTGAGCAGCGTGATAAAAAGTACTCTCATTTCTTCGGATAATATTCTCGGATGTCCTTCCTTCCTTCCTTCCTCCTTCTTCTTGTTCTATTTGCTAAAAATCTATTTGCTCGCTGTACTCAATTAATCAAATTATCTCTTTCTCTCTCTTTTTTCTCTAAAAAACGCGCTTTAAGTTTATTTCTTAAAAAAAATTTTATTTTTTTTTAAAAACCTCACTGCGTATCCCACACCGCTGCCACCAAATGTTACGTGGGATTTTTGATACGCACTCCTATGGGGAGTGTGAGGATGCAAAAAATAATTACAGAGAAAATTAATATGAAGTTGACTGTTATTTATTATAACCAAAAATACAGTGAGAGAGAGATTAGTTACTACTGTATTCTAGCTCGTCCGGCGATGGTCTGTCGCTCGTCCTCGTCTAAAACGACGATGTAAGTTGCCCGCGACGAAGTGCCGAATCAGCACTTCGAGCATCGTGCGACTCTTGGTCCGGAAACTCGGAGTCGCATTTCTCTGAGTTTCTACCTTATTTTATGTTTGATACTATAATATATGTACAATATAATGTACGTAGCAATGTTCTTGGATTCTTACATGTAGGGCCCTTTCTAATTGACCTACATAACAAGAAGAGCAACTTAAACATTTAATTTTAAGCAATATTACATTTGTCCATCTTTTTTACTGTATCTTCACATAAATTGTTAATAATATGAAATTTGTTATTGGAAGTAAAAATAACATTAATATTGAATTTATTTGCTATCTTTTTCAATTTTGTTTCTGCTGTTTTTGTGTACGGGAAAACGACAAACTTTTTCCATATAAAATTATTTTTTTCGTTAATCTCTTTGATTGCATTCATCACATTATTGTTCACTTTATTTACTCTAATATTCATATATTTATTAATAAATTGCGATGGATAATTATTTGCCAATAATAAGTTATGAACTGTTTTTAAATTATTATTACGGTATTCTGGAGATGAAATTCTATAGCTTTATCTACTAACTAGGAGAGTATCACAACTCCGAATCACGGATTTCGCTCAAACTTTGGGATAAGTTTCCAAATGTCAAAATATGAAAGAAAACAGAATTTTAGACACCAACGCTCAATATTTCCCTTGTTATGAGCAATTAAAGAAAATCACTAAAAAAGTAACTAGATTTTTAAACGCATATGATTTCTTAGCATTGATAGCTAGAAGCTTGAAACTTTTTTAAATGAAAGCTGAGCTCAAATCCTTCCAAAATAGTAGTTAAAGCATGTCAAAATATTATTTTTTCCTAAAGTTATAGCGTGATAAACATTAGACTTAATTTCAGCTTGTGCTATTAATTAATGTTTCAAAAAGAAAAATCAGGTCCAATGTTTATCACGCTATAACTTTGAGAAAAAATAATATTTTGACATGCTATGACTACTATTTCGAAAGGATTTGAGTTCAGCTTTCATTTAAAAAAGTTTCAAGATTCTAGCTATCAATGCTAAGAAATTATATGCGTTTAAAAATCTAGTAACTTTCTTAGTGATTTTCTTTAATTCCCTATAACTAGGGAAATATGAGCGTTGGTGTCTATAATTCTGTTTTCTTTCATATTTTGACATTTGGAAACTTATCCCAAAGTTTGAGCGAAATCCGTGATCCGGAGTTATGATACTCTCTAGTAAGTTATATATAATACCAATTTTTTGTAATGTTGGACAGTGCGAAAAATAATTCAAAAACATTCCTGCTTGCGTCAGTATCCTATACCAATTGGTTTTTAAACTTCCATCCTGTTCTTGAATGATAGACATATCAAGAAAATTAATTTTTCCATTAGTAGGAAGTTCGACAGTGAATTGTATGTTGATGTCATAACTATTTAGGTGCTTTTGTAACGATTCTACCTTATCTTGTGGTACGCAAGTGAGAATATCATCAACATATCTAAACCACCACATCACTTCCACCGGCCTAGTCATTAAGCAGTTTGATTCCAAATCTCTTAACACAAGATCAGCTAGAACAGGACTAAAAGGACTTACTATAGCACTACCAAATTTTTGTCGATAGAAATTATTATTAAAAATGAAGAAGTTGTTATCCATTATGAATTTCAAAAATTCCAAAAATTCTTGCAATGATAAATTAATATTTAGGCGTAAATAATGCCAACGCCTTTTTATTGCACTCTTAACAGCTTTCCAATAAATATTATTAAATAGAGCAATTATATCAAAACTTGCAAGTATATATCCTTTTGGAACCTTAAAATCATTAATTTTTTTTTTTTACTTCTAGACTGATTTTTACATTATAATGCGAGTTCGGAATATATTTTATTAAAAATTCACTAAACTATTTCAAAATCTGATAAGTTGGGGAATCGATTGCTGAAATAATCAGTCTCATTGCTTGATCTTGTTTATGAATTTTAGTTAAACCATAACAACGAGCAAGTTGCGTTTTATTTTGACATAATTTAAATAGCTTTTTATTTTCACCTAATATGTCTAACAAGGAGAGTGCATTGCATTTGGGTCTTGGATTTTCTTCTAGCTTTGGGATCTTTTTTCTTACATAAAATCATGAAAAAAGCCATGTCCATTCGGTCCAACGCTCGATTTTTTCCGAGTTATGAGCAGTTTTGTCTGTTTCGTTGAAAAAATTGCATTTGTTCTATAATTTTACAGTTTTCTAACTACTTATTCTAGAAGGTTTTTACTGATTGCATATTAAAGTTGAGATTAAAACCTTTTGATTAAAAAAAAAATGTGTCCAAAAAGCTCAAGTTGTTAAAAACTTATGAAGGGATGAAAATTGAAATGAATTTCTGACTAAAATGTTGCATTTATTTTCTATGCATTTTTTGAGCTAAATATTTGCGCTATTTTTATTCGCCCATAACTTTTTAACAACTTGAGCTTTTTGGATACGTTTTTTTTTTAATCGAAAGGTTTTAATCTCAACTTTAATATGCAATCAGTAAAAACCTTCTAGAATAAGTAGTTTGAAAACTGTAAAATTATAAAACAGATGCAATTTTTTCAACAAAACAGACAAAACTGCTCATAACTTGGAAAAAATCGAGTGTTGGACCGAATGGACGCGGCTTTTTTCATGATTTTATGTAAGAAAAAAGATCCCAAAGCTAGAAGAAAATCCAAGACCCAAATACAATGCACTCTCCTTGTAAATTATTTAATCTCCTTATTACATTGTCAGTTCTTATTTGTAAATCTTTCAACGGATCTTTATTTACTTTTTCATATAATTTTCCATCTTGTAAATGTTTGTTTACTTTTTCAATATATGTAGACTTTTTTATAACTACAAAAGCGCCACCTTTATCTGCTTTATTTATTATCATATTTTTATTATTGTTTAGAAAATTTTCACATTTCTTTAGTTCTTGTTCTATTATGTTATCTTGTAATGTAATCTTTTTAGTTTGAATATTTTTTAATTTATATATAATAAATTTTTTAGAATTTGTAAGGAGACTTTATTATCATTATTATGCATGAAGTTGAAATTCTGACCTAAGTGCAAAACTGATATTACATAGTCTAGTAATTGTATGTTCGTAAGGTTATGAATCTGGTTACTTCTAATGTCATTAACTTTTTCAATGCTAGTTATGTTTGTATTATGCTATACTCTCTCTCTCTCTCGGTCTTTCTCTGTCTCTCTCTCTCTCTCTCTCTCTCTCTCTCTAATAAACTTAATGAATCTACTCTCTAATGAATCTCCTAACTGAACTTGATGATAGCGCTGTCATTTCTGTTGATCACTATAATTTCTTTAGGTTGGACAGAGTGGGAAAGGGTGGTGGTGGTGTTGGTTTCTATTCGAGAGACTTTCTCAAAGTTAAGATATTAGTCTATTCTGATCCTGTTTTTGATACCACTACTGAATTCATCATAGCAGAAATATCTATTGATTCCGAAAAATTACTTTTCGTGGTAGTCTATTTAAGGCCTAAGGCCCTTTTTCCAGATGAATTTTTTAATACTATTGGCACAGTTCTACCTACTTACAAAAATGCTGTCATCACTGGTGATTTCAATATTAATCTTTTATCTAATGTACACTTGGCGGAAAGGATATTTTTCCGAATGTTAACCTCAAATGGCAACATTGCATATTTTACCACAGGCATAAGACAATTTCAAATCGTAGAGCAAATTTCACATCATCGTTACTCATTACTTAATGACATAATTTTAGTAAACAAACAATATTACTTTCTTTTTTCATGATCCGAATTATTATTTTATTAAATAAAATTTTTATGTCTTAGTTCAATAATCACATAGAATCTAATATTGTGAATTTAAATTATATAGGCAATAATATTTAAGTTGTTATCATTTGAATTTTGCATGAATAACCTATAAGAAAAAACAAAATAATCATGATGCGAAACTTAATGCATAATTCGAAGTTTTTTTATGTCTGTGGTAAAATATGCAGCGCTGCCATTTGAGGTACACATTCGGAAAAATATCCTTTCCGCCAAGTGTACATACTGCTTCTGCTTTTCGTACTATTATTGATACTTATGCTCTTTATCTGATTCCATCTGAGGCTACCCATCACACTCTGTCTTATTAATATTCCTCCCACTTATGAATTGATCTATTTATCTTAAATGATGAGAGTTCGTTGTTATCTTACAAGAAATCGTCTGTTCCCTTCATTGCAGGTCATGACCTCATCAATATAACATATAGATCATCCAAACCACCAAATACATCTAGAAAAATTCTTTATAGAAATTTTACGAACTTGAATCGTGTTGGTCTTAACAATGCAGTTCCTCATAACCTCTCAATTGTATTACAAGAGAGTCAAGCTTCTACTGATTCTAATTCTTGTTTAGTTAATAAGTTTGCTTTTAATTTTTCTTCTGTCCTTGTCTCGTCCTTTGATAAATATTGTCCACTTAAGTCATGTCACCTGAAAATTAAAAAAAAGCCCTGGGTTTCTCCTAATATACGTGCAAAGATGCGTGAACGTGATCGAGCTTATCGCATTGCTGCTCGTTCTGGCTCAATGCTTTCTACTGCTCGGTACAGGAGACTTAGAGGTGAGGTTTCTAATGCCCTTGATACAGCCAAGAATAAATTTATCGCAGACCGACTATCCTCTTCAGTGAACTCTTCAAATCGTTGGATAACTCTGCATAAAATTGGGCTTTCTAATAAGGTCTTACCATCACCGCTTCAATATTTTTCATCAAAGGCACTACTAACTCACTATACATCTATCTCGTCGTCTTCATCACCTTTAACTGATAGTGAGATAAGTGAGGTGCTAGCTGAACCTCTTCATGGTGATCTACCAACCTTTGAGTTTTCTCAGGTTAACCAATCGGTCATCAATTCTCATCTTAATTTTGCTACTTCTAAATCAGTGGGACCTGATGATTTATCAACGGGGATTTTTCCTTCTTCATGGAAACGAGCTTACCTTCTACCATTGGCTAAATCAACTAAATTGAATTCTCTCTCTCAGACCCGTCCTATAGCTAAGTTGTGTGAAATTTCAAAAGTTTAAGAAAGGGTTGTGCATTCACAATTTTATTCATACATTGTGACTCATTCTCTGCTTAATTAATTGCAAACAGGTTTCCACAGGTCGAATAGTACTCAAACAGCCCTTTTGAAGCTTTTGGAGGATACTCGGTTGGCTATTGATAAGAGAATGCTCACTGTTCTGCTATTGTTTGATTTCTCCAAGGCCTTTGATACAGTACCTCACGCTCGTTTGCTACGTAAACTTCGTTCCTTCGATTGCTCCAATCTCGTCATTCGTTGGTGTGCCTCATATTTACGAGATAGATCTTATGCTGTACCAGATCTGGATGGGCGTGTGGGTGATTGGATGCCATGTTCGGCTGGAGTACCTCAGGGAAGTGTGTTGGGTCCATTGCTTTTCTCCATCTATATTAATGATCTTCCGTTGGTATTAACCAGGGCCCGACATATCGTGTTTGCTGACAACCTTCAGTTGTACCACTCTTTCTTGCCTGCAATGATTGATGAAGAAATCATTTTTCTGAACCATGAGGTAGCCGCTGTTGTGAAATGGGCAAATGATAATCAGCTTTCACTAAACCCCTCTAAAATGCAAGCTATTTTCTTTGGTAGTGAGTTGTATATTGCCAGGATTGATCCCTTGTCTTGCCCTTCTATTGTTGTAAATGGTGTTCATATTCATTATTCTCCTGTTGATAAAAACTTGTGTGTCTGGATTAATAGTACACTTAATTGGAATAAGCTTGTTAATTCGATCATCAGTCGTGTTTTTGGCACACTCCAGTCACTCAAGTTCCATCGTCATGCATTGTCTAAAAGCGTCAGAAAAGAACTGGTTAAAGCTCTAATCTTTTCCATCATTGACTATTGCTGTGTAGTCTATGATAACATTCCTCAAACTCTTAACATAAAGCTTCACCGTGCGCTCAACGCTGCAGTCAGATTTGTTTTGGTAACATTGGGAGACGTTACAGGGTGACTCCATTCCGTCTCGAATTGGGTTGGTTGTCTGTCCAAAATAGGCAGGTGTACTTCAAGACGACGTTGGCACACTCTTTAATCTCGTATCAAAATCCGCCCTACCTGGCTTCCAAGTTCACTCGAGCGAATATTGATGTAATGGTTAGGACGTCGGCCAGACAATCTCAAAGACTCTTGGTGTGTCCCGTAGTACGCACGGCGGCAATGCTGAACTTATTTACTTCTACGTCCTCCGTTTTTATTAACAATAATGCTGACTTTCTCAGGGTTTGAAATCGGACGGACGCAACTAATCAAGTCCCGTGTATTTCACAAACTCCTTAGTGATGAGCGCACTGAATGGTTGAAAACACTGGTTAACTGATAATAATACACTTACTCAACTACAATGCACTCTCTTATGATCTATGGATAGACATCAGATTTGTCTTAAACTATTTGTGCGACTACGTAGTGATTAGAGTCTACTCAAGTTAAATTCAGTTATTAAATCTGTTAAATTGAAGTTATATACTATATACTTTGTATTATGTTATTTTCTTAATTAAGCATTAATTTTTTTTTTTTCTTTTGATGTTTATTATTAAGTTTTTGAATGATGTATTCTACGATTTATTTTGTCAATGTAATAAGAACTACAAATCTAATTTCAACTTTATACATGTTAGTAACTATATTAATTTCTTTTTATAATATTTTGTATTTACTATTGTGATTCAATTGGGTCATACGGGGTTGTGCCCCACGACCTTAAATGAATAGATCAATCAATCAATCAATCTCTCTTTCTCTCTCTCTCCGTAAGTAGACACACATCGTTCGTTATAAGCTCCTCGTAGATCTGTCTTTGTATTCTGCATATTCTGCCCACGGGCGTTTTGTTTCAGATTTACTGCAAGCGCAAACTGCAGAGCTTCAGTTGATATAATATTCATCAATTTCCTCAGCTCTGCAAAAGTAGAATAACTGAATCTTTGTATCGCTGCCGGCATTTTTGAGGTCAAGTGCAACCAAGTTTTGAGGTTATGTTGGCTACCTTCTAGTCTCCTGGTGGATACTCTTTAGAGCACGTATCAAAATACAGCGAGTTGCCCGGCGTCGATAAAGTGACTACCTATATCATTGGCTGTAGCTATCGACCATTTACTTCAGTTTTGTGTCACCAGTTGTCGTCTTCACAACAGTGCTTAATTGTACACGTGTTGAGGTGAGTGTTTTCTGTGTAATGCTTTTCTGGTGTGCTCATCTAGTAGCATGGTGATTTGTTCGCAGTGTAATCTGCCGGTCTTGCGTACTGATTCAACAATTCTTTGTAATAATTGTACAGCAATTTACCACGTCAATTGTTGTAGTAGTTCGTGGTTCCTCAGCAAAAACTTAATAGTGTGTTGTGTCAAAGAGAAGCTTCGTAAGCGTAAGCCGGCGGACGATTATACACGAGCAACAGCCACTGAGGATATAGTCTCGGCCTCTTCGCAGCCATTAGACTTTCCGCTATCCAATCAACGCTCTCAAAAAAAGGGGCGCGGTCTCTCCACTTCACTCCCTCGAGCCGTTGTCAAGGAAACGCTGCTGCTCGGAGTCAGGCTCCTCCTCCTCCTCTCCTAATAGTATTATTCTGGGCGTAGACCGGCCACTGGTTTCATCCTCCAGTCCTTCTCGATTGGTTTCTCCTACTTTTTCAGTTGAGCCCACAAATTTCGCTTCTTAAACAGTTGAAATGTCGCAGCCTGAATATTTTGCTGCGATTGCAGCTGAATGCAATTCGAAATTTGATAAACAAATGGAGATGTCCAGTAAATTGTTGGATGCTACTAATCAACTGATTCAATCCAATAAAAAGATAGGTGATGAAGTAAATGCTCTTAGAGTGGAATTAGGTGAGGTTAGGGGTTCTTTATCCAAGTTGCAGAAGCGTTATGATGCTATATCTGAACGTCTGGATGATCATATTGCCTCCTGTTCACCATCTGGAGTATCGTTGTTGCGTGATACTTATGAAATTCTTTTTTCGGGTGTACCGTCCAATGTCACGTTGAGTAACAGCGAAATAATAAAGACCATTTTTGAGGCAATGGGTCTAAATTTTGGGACAAATTTTTTATTAGAGACTCGTAAGTGGATGCCGCCCGAACCCATGGAAGTAGAGTTGGGTGAATGCTCTCAAACCCATTCATTTCGCTCACTAGTTGGTAGATTTTCCTCTGATGCAGTGCGTGATGGGATCATTGAGGCGTCACCCAAACTACGTAACATCACTGCAGGCAAATTGTTTGGCGTTGGTCGAAATGAGAAGATTTTTGTACGGCTGATTTGGCCTAAACCGGTCTACATGTTGCTGAAGAAAGCAAATGCTCTTTATAAAGAGCTGAATTACCAGTGACCGATAATTAGAAACCTCACGGTTTGCATGCGTCCTCATACTAATGGTGAATTTATTCCCATTACAAATGAGGCGCAGCTGGCTTTACTCAAGCCACTTATACTGTTACGAGTCTTTTATAGCCAACGCGCCTTGCTTAGCTATAGCGGACTTGTTATTTAATAAATTGTTAGTAATTTTTATAATATTAGGTGAAGAGCTCGTTGTTATTAAGAACCAGGTGTCTTAACATTCAGGGCTCAACAAAGGATTAATAGGATAAGGATTGTTTGCTTGGGTGAACTCTTTATTCAGAAGTATGAATTTACA
Organism: Anastatus disparis; assembly: GCA_017163975.1. Classification (NCBI taxonomy): domain Eukaryota; kingdom Metazoa; phylum Arthropoda; class Insecta; order Hymenoptera; family Eupelmidae; genus Anastatus; species Anastatus disparis. The sequence goes on along the minus strand of JAFFSR010000314.1, from coordinate 4,202,507 downwards.
ACTTATTACAAAGCACGCTAACACGCGTATTATTTATGCCTTGCTATGAGCAATGCAATGGCCAAACGCCAGTTATTGCTCCTAGCAAGGTATGATGCTTACGCTGAAAGAGCTGATCCAAGAGTGACGAGAGTCACAAGCTCCTCGCACTGAATGCATCATCTCTCCCAGGTCTCTCTCCCACTCTTCTATCTTAGTAGAAGAGAGGGAGAGCCGCCGTATACTTTCAGCGGTACTTACACATGCAAGTGCGTGTACATACATACGCGCGCTTGCATATTCAACCACTTTGGTTTTTTTGGGTGTTTGCGCGCGCATCTTCCAGTATCGGACGGTTTCAGGGCTCACATACTTGGACGCTCACAGGGTTAAGTACCGAGTCCGTGAAATGTCACCAGTGAATGAATAGGTATAGATTTAATTCCAAGTATTAAGCATTATAAAAAAATATAGTTTTATTTATCAATCTCATTTAAAAGAATACATTTCAAACTTTAATTTTGATATTACATGTTAAACGATAAATTAAAAATGTATCTAGAAAAAATTACATGAATTACACATATTATAAAATTCACAATAAATATAATAGATATTGAATACCTAAAAAAATAGACATTTTCTTTTATTAAGTTCTCAAAACTTTACTAAAGAATATGATCCAAGTTTGATATTTCAAAAAGATGTTTAAGGGGTGTCCTCATACCGGCATAGATATTTACCTTATCTACATTTGAATTATGTATTTTAATAAAAATTTAACTATTTTTGACTAAAATTCATAGAAGAGGCACATTCTTAACATTGTAAAGAATTTATTGCAACGTTAAAAGACAGAATAACAGTGAAAATGAAGACAAAAACTGCATAATATGATTATTCATAACTACACTGAAAAGTTAATCGTATTAAGCAGTTTTCGCCTTTATTTTTATCCTTATATTGTCTTTTAACGTTGCAATAAATTCTTGGGCATGTTAAGAATGTGCCTCTCCTACGAATTTCAGTCATGAATAGTTAAATTTTTATTAAAATTCATAATTTAAATGTAGCTAAGGTAGAACTCTATGTCGGTATGAGGATTCCCCTTAAAGATGAAAAAGAAATATTTCAAAATGAATTTTTTCTGAACAATTCATTTATTGGTGCGACTCTATATTTTTTTAATGAATCTTGATATAATTATTGTTATGTTAAATTATATCTTACTTATTGTATTATATTACAATATATTTCACTTTCAATAACATATAACATATACGTGATAGCAAGATTTAGTTAAATAATAAAAATATATTTAACATTATTTAAATTAATGTAAAAAGAGTTCAGAAAATTATTATGACTAATAACTTGTGATTTATTGTGATATTTTACTCAATGAAATTTGCAATAAAGGCACCAAACACCTTTTCCTCTTACATTTATTTCAATTCTTTTTAGAATAAAAATATTATTTAAAAGCAGAGTGAAGATTTTTAAAATTCAACATTTAAGAAAAACTGTTTTGAAGTTTCTAGTTATTATATTTTGTAATTATTAATTCTATACTTAGCTTTTATAAGATAATTTTTTCCTAGTATCTCATATCTACATTAGCTAATGTTATGAAAAAAGATACTTGAAAAAAGAATCTTGTTATTTCACTCGTCGTAGCTGAAATGCAAAAATATTTGTTATCAAAGTAAATAAATATAATAATTCATATCATAAGGTAATTTAAATTGATTAGTACTCATCTCAACGAATGAACCAATAGATTTGTTGGAAGGTCAACAAATGAATAATTAACTGTTACACTTGAATAAATCTTGAAATAATTATTGTTATATTAAATTATATTTTACTTATTCTTTTAGATTGCAATATATTTCATTTTTAATAACTTATACTTATAACATTTACATGATATCAAGATTTAGTTGAATAATAAAAATATATTTAACAGCATTTGATTAATGTGCAAAGAGTTCAGAAAATTATTATAACTAATAACTTGTGAATTATTGTGTTATTTCATTCGATGAAATTCGCAATATAGGGTACCAAACACCTTTTCCCTTTAGATTTATTTCAATTCTTTTTATAATAAAAATATTATTCAAAAGCAGACTGAAGATTTTTAAAATACAATATTTAAGAAAAACTGTTTTAAAGTTTCTAGTTATTATATCTTGAAATTATTAATTCTATATTTAGCTTTTATAAAATAATTTTTTCCTAGTATCTCTTATTTACTTTAGCTAATTATATGAAAAAAGATACTTGAAAAAAGAATCTTGTTCTTTTACTTGTTGTAGCTGAAATGCAAAAATATTTGCCATCGAAGTAAATAAATATAATCTTACTATTATATAAAAGGACAGCGTTTGTTTGAATGTTCTCAATTATCTCAAAAACTACTGAACCGATCGTTTACAAATTTTAAATTTAAATTCTTTATAATGTGACGAGTGTCATAGGCTATATAAATAATTACTTTCTTAATCAATAATTGCAATAAAATAATTATAGACCTAGATCTTAACGCGTAAGGAATAGGGACTACTTTCCTTGATTGCCCAATAGGTGGCGACGGATTTTGTCTTCCACTTTATTAAACTGGTACGGTAGAAATTCTTATACACCTATGATATTCCGTGACTTCAACACAATAGATTTTTATTGCATATTCTCTAATCACAGAGTAACATTACGTTGGATTATTTAATGAAATATTTTCCTGTTCCATTAGGCAGAATAAAAAATTAGACAATTTTTTTAACTTTAGAAAAAATTTTAGATCTTATTCAAGGAAATTTTTTATTCTTCAAATATTTATTGGCTCATACATGAGAATTTAACCCTTCATGGTTAATATAATAATTTTAAAAATAAAAAATAATTATGTATAATTTGCGATTTTTTCTAAAAATTTTATTCCAAATATATTAACAAAAAATATAAGATATTTGACCCACTTTCAAATCACGTTAATTTTATTCAAAATACAATTTCTCATAGATTTTTCAAGAAATTTTATGTTTACAAAACTTAACCATTTTTATACAAATAAATTTTTTCTTTCATTTATTAACACAATCGCAAATAAAGTTGATTTTATCATCCTGTGATATTTTCAAACAAATATTTCAGCAAATTTTCGGAAAAAATACATTTTTTCAATATTATATATATTTACCGATTTTATTCAAGAAAAAATGCTTAAGGTTAAATTGTCATTTTAGGTTTGAACAAAAATTTATATATTCAAGAGAAAAATTTTTTTTCAATAAAATCATTTTTTTTTTAATTTTTTTATTTTGATTTCATATTTTTGCCATTTTTAAATAAATAAGTGCTGAAGGTTGAATTGTCATTTTTAGTTTATGTTTACTACAATGGACATAATTATGGAAGAAATAAAAAATTTTTTAATGTCATTATTTTTCAAAAAGTTTTTATTCTCATTTCAGATTTTTGTCATTTTTAAATAAATAAGTGCTGAAGGTTTAATTGTCATTTTTAGTTTATGTTTACTAAAATCGACATAATTATGGAAAAAAAAATTTTTTTTCAATGTAATTATTTTTCAAAAATTTTTGTATTTATTTCATTTTTGGTCATTTTTAAAGATAAAAATTAAATTATTTTGTACTTTTTTCATGTCACTTTAATTTTAATAACTTACGATTTTTTTATTAAAAATGACACTTTGTTCACTTCTCAATAGGTGGCGACCTGTTTTGCCGCTCACTCTACTAGATTAGCACGGTATAGGTAGGGGAGAGTGGGGCTAAATTCCAGACGTTTTTTTAAGAGAAGATTTCTTCTCCGGTAGTGAAATAATTGACTCTACCAAAGCATTAACACTAACAAGGAGAGTGCATTGCATTTGGGTCTTGGATTTTCTTCTAGCTTTGGGATCTTTTTTCTTACATAAAATTATTAAAAAAGCCGCGTCCATTCGGTCCAACGCTCGATTTTTTCCGAGTTATGAGCAGTTTTGTCTGTTTTGTTAAAAAAATTGCATCTGCTTTATAATTTTACAGTTTTCGAACTACTTATTCTAGAAGGTTTTTACTGATTGCATATTAAAGTTGAGACTAAAACCTTTCGATTAAAAAAAAAACGCGTCCAAAAAGCTCTAGTTGTTAAAAACTTATGAAGGGATGAAAATTGAAATGAATTTCTGACTAAAATGTTGCATTTATTTTCTATGCATTTTTTGAGCTAAATATTTGCGCTATTTTTATTCGCCCATAACTTTTTAATGACTTGAGCTTTTTGGACACGTTTTTTTTTTAATCGAAAGGTTTTAATCTCAACTTTAATATGCAATCAGTAAAAACCTTCTAGAATAAGTAGTTCAAAAACTGTAAAATTATAAAGCAGATGCAATTTTTTCAACAAAACAGACAAAACTGTTCATAACTCGGGAAAAATCGAGCGTTGGAACGGATGGACGCGGCTTTTTTCATGATTTGATGTAAGAAAAAAGATCCCAAAGCTAGAAGAAAATCCAAGACCCAAATGCAATGCACTCTCCTTGTAAGTTTAGACTCCAAACTGAATAAAAAAATTGGTCTAGACTCCTTATTATTCATTTAACATAACCATTGTTTAGATCGAAAAAAAAATTGTTTTTTGAAAAGTAGCCCCATGTATGGGGCAACTTTCCATTTTGTGTTGGGGCTATTTTCCGATTGTACTATTAAACTTGGAAAATACAATTAAATTTTTTATTTAACGAATTTTTTCAAATTTTTGACTATTTTATTAATTATTAATACATTAATAATCACAAAAATATAATATTAACATAATAATATTTGTATGAATATTAAATAAATTATTATTGATATAAAATGAATTTCACGATTTTCCAAAAAATCCCTATTAATTAACATTGTATTGGAAAGTTGCCCCAAATGAATAAAAATCTTTGAACTGTCAGTACTAAGCTTAAACTTAACGTATCGGGTCATACTAGGTGTCAAAATTTTTGTTTTTTAATGTACTATAAACTTATTATTACGTGACAAATCGTTTCATTGACACAGAATTATGTGATGTATTTTTAGACAACCCAAAAGTTTTGGAAGGCACTGCGAAAAAAAAGAAGTGGCTGTTACGAATTCAAATTATCATGTAATCTACTAGAAGTTGTATAAAAAAGTTCGTTTTTATATATATTTTTAATCTATTTTACTGACCTCAGATGAAAATTTTCATGTGTGAGATTATTAAGCATTCTTAAAGTTACCCCATCTGGAAATTCGCCCCACTCTTCCCTACTTATATCGCGAGGATAATGCGAACAGCTTATCAGCAATAAATTTTTATTGCACTTATTCCCTATCATTGTTGGACATTCATATTTATTACTGAATATCTTTTACGATTTTGATTTGCTAAAAAAATTTTCTATCGTCAATTTAAATATATTTTTTGACTTATTGGTACTAAATTGAACATATATCGAAATATAAAAAAAAAATTCAATGCTTATTTTTTCTACAAAAAAAATTATTTTAAAAGAAAATTCATTCTATTATCACATGGCTCACGAACAAAAAATGTTGTGTATTCCGAAGTTTTGTAAGAGTACGATTTAATAAATAATAGTTTTTGAGATTCTATTTCTATACCTACCGACTTCTGCCCAACTATTGCGCGGGCGGAGCCGAGACGGGGGATGCTAGTAATTTATATTATAAGGTAATTTAAATTGATTAGTACTCATCTCAACGAATGAAACAATAGATTTGTTGTAAGGTCAACAAATAAATTATTGATTGTTACAATTAAATAAATCTTGAAATAATTATTCTTATGTTAAATTATATTTTACTTATTCTTTTATATTGCAATATAATTAGTACTCATATCGACGAATGAAACAATAGATTTGTTTCAAGGTTAACAAATAAATAATTAACTGTTACACTTGAATAAATCTTGATATAATTATTGTTATGTTAAATTATATTTTACTTTTTTTTTTATTGCAATATATTTCACTTTAAATAACTTATACTTATAACATTTACATGATATCAAGATTTAGTTAAATAATAAAAATGTATTTGACATTATTTGAATTAATGTGGAAAGAGTTCAGAAAATTATTATAACTTATAATTATAAGTTATTATGAAATTTTACTCAATAAAATTCTCAATATAGGGCACTAAACACCTTTTCCCCTTTGATTTAATTCATTTCTTTTTCTAATAAAAATATTATTCAAAAGCAGACTTAAAATTTTTAAAATTCAATATTTAAGAAAAACTGTCTTGAAGTCACTTACTAGGAGAGTGTCACACCTCCGGATCACGGATTTTGCTCAAACTTCGAGATAAGTTTTCAGATGATAAAATATGGAAAAAGCTAAAGTTAATAAGGCCATTTTCTTTATGTTCCCGGACTCGGAACTAAAAAAAAAGTTTGTATTCGTAATCTATAGGTCAGAAGCTTTCATTTAAAAAAAAAATTAACTTGTAGGACGATAGCGGTCACCTACTCGAAAACTAAGAAAACTAAACGCTTTTTTGGGGGTGTCCCTCTCGCCTATTAGTCTAGGCGCCCAGAGGGTTTCTTATGAAGTTAGAGGTCCTACCAAGCAAGTAGGTGATTTATATGTATTTTGAGTCGCTGAATCCGAATTTGAAACTTTCTTTTCGCGCAAGTGGTCGAGTAATTTGTTATAAACAAATTAATTGTTTCAATGGCTATAGTTTATAAACTACAATAGATGAAGTAAGTTTTCTCTGCGAAAACTTGTTCTTTAATAAAGAAACAAAAAAAAATCATTTTTGTTGCATGTCGATTCGATAATTAGAACCAGAGATATGGCAAATATATTGCTAAAAACAGAGACGTAGCGCAAGCGCGGAACGCCCTGGTAAAAAACCTTATGACTCGACTACTAATTAATATTTTTTGAAGTTTAACATGTGTTTGAAAAATGTCAGAGTCTCAGCTTTAATGATAAATTGTTATATATTACTTTCAAATGTTGATAAATAAGCTAGAATGATTTGAAACAGAAAATATTTTCAATTTTTCAGAATTTTGTTTGTTTATAACGAAATAATATAGGTTAGCGAACAAAATATTTCTATATTTTTTAAGAATCTGTTCGGTTTTTTAAATTTAAGTAAGTAGAACCTGAGATATCGCAAATTTAAACTGTAGCGCCAACTTCTTGCAATACGACATATGTGTGCAATGTGGCGATCGCTTTCCTTATAAAAAATTCTTTTATTATAAGGTAAGTAATTTCATTCTTTTGTAATAAAATTAATTTTAACTCTGTATTACGAAATTAAATAAAAATTTAATAAAAAAGGATTCAGCTAAAAATAGATGACTCTAATAAATCGGAAAGCTAAACAAATTTTTTGAATAAAATAGAATGTTGTTCTTTTTGCAATTGCAAAAAAAATAAATGTAAAAATACTCCATAAGTTGAGTAAATTGTTTACTATTGTAGTAGAAAAATCAATGATTATTTAAAACCCTAAATCTACTTCATCTCCATGTATTATACATCATTAATATTATGACAAAGTATATAAAATAGAATCAAAAGTAATTTTTTCCCATATTCCGGCCAAAAATACGTTGTTATTCGTGAAACGCATGCTGTAAAAACATAGCGTTCTCCGCCGGCGAATATGCTCACTCGAGTTGCGCAGTAAGCTTGGCGCCGGCGCAGACCCGTATACTACTGTGTTTTCAAGTCTAGTTGTGCGTGTTGAGAGTTGAGGAGATATACGTTTATCTTTTTCTATTCACCCGTTCTAAGTTATAAGCGTGAACTCTCTCTCTCTCTTTCATATGCATACTATAGTCAAAGAAGATAAACGCCGTCTATATTCGTTGATATAGTTTATCCTTTTTTCTTTACGAGTCACATGCATCGATTCTCTCTGTCTGATATGTGTTACAAAATAGTGTACAAACAATATTTATTTGTTTTAAAGTATTAAAATATAAAATAAACGGTTGATTGTGCTGTTTGATTAGTTTTCTTTTTATGAATTATAATCTGTAGTGCAATATAATAAAAGTAATATATTTATGGATTATTTAAATGAATTATCATCAGTGGCAGTGGGGCAGACAGAGAGTGCGCATGCTTGGTGGAGAGTATTAGATGATTTTTCGCGATACTTTTTTATTTATTGATTTTTCGTCGATAAATGAATTATCACGAACTTTAAGTTGTACGTGTTTTTAGCCCGGCATGGGAAAAAATCGTATATGCCACTTGGGATAAAAATGCGACACTTTAGGCCGGCCTAGAATGCCGCATTTTTATCCCACGTAGCATAATATACTATTATTAGAAAAGAATGAGATTACTTACCTTATAATAAAAGAATTTTTAATAAGGAAAGCGATCGCCACATTGCACACATATGTCGTATTGCAAGGAGTTGGCGCTACAGCTTAAATTTGCGATATCTCAGGTTCTACTTACTTAAATTTAAAAAAACCGGACAGATTCTTAAACTAGATAAAATTTCCTATCATTCTATATAAAAAATGTAGAAATATTTTGTTCGCTAACCTATATTATTTCGTTATAAAATGGCCGTATAGACCTTAACTAAAGGTCTGGGTACGCCTTTATAATAAAAAAAAAAAAAAAAAATTTCGTTATAAACAAACAAAATTCTGAAAAATTGAAAATTTTTCCTGCTTCAAATCATTCTAGCTTATTTATCAACATTTAAAAATAATATATAACAATTTATCATTAAAGCTGAGACTCTGACATTTTTCAAACACATGTTAAACTTCAAAAAATATTAATTAGTAGTCGAGTCATAAGGTTTTTTACCAGGGCGTTCCGCGCTTGCGCTACGTCTCTATGTTTCATAGCAATATATTTGCCATATCTCTGGTTCTAATTATCGAATCGACATGCAACAAAAATGATTTTTTTTTTGTTTCTTTATTAAAGAACAAGTTTTCGCAGAGAAAATTACTGCATCTATTGTAGTTTATAAACTATAGCCATTGAAACAATTAATTTGTTTATAATAAATTACTCGACCACTTACGCGAAAAGCAAGTTGCAAATTCGGATTCGGCGGCTCAAAATACATATAAATCACCTACTTGCTTGGTGGGACCTTTAACTTCATACGAAGGCCTTTGGGCGCCTAGACTATTTGTACAGTCCTTTTCAGGGATAGGAAGCGGAAGTAGAGGTTACACCCTTGAGAGTCCAAGTCAAACTCGACCGATGGCGAGGCTCTGTGAGCCTTCAAAGATTCTGGAACGCGTTACTCATGAACTACTTTTGTGTTTTTTGAACGCCAATAACCTTCTGAATGAGTATCAAGCAGGCTTTTATGCTGGTTAACACCTAGACGCTACTCTCTAATATTCTCAAAGATACTCAGATGTCTATCGACAAGAAATAAATGACAGTAGTATTGTTTCATTTTTTGTTTGACTTGAAAATTTTGGATTCTGTGCCCCATGAATAATTACTGAAAAAGTTTAGACGACTCTTGAACAGCTCTAATGAGGTGATTCTTTGGTTTGTATCTTATATAGCAGAGAAAAACACAAATAATTAAGACTGCTGATTGCGATAAGATAAATGATTGGGTAAAACTTGACACTAAAGTCCTATAGGGAAGTGTTTTGGGTCCTGTTGTATTCTCAATTTTCATAAAAATCCTCACAATATCCACAAGTATACCAAATTCATGCTATTTGCTGATGATTTAAAAATATATAGGTCCTTCTATTTCGGTGATTTTACACAGAAAATCGATATCATGAATAGTGATATAAATGCTATAGTTCAGTGGTTCACAGTAAATCTGCCATACAAAGAAAGAACGTCCTATCTGACAAAATTTTGGGACCGAGAAAATTAAGATTTCTTAAATGGTACTTTCCGAATTTTATCTTAGGAAAGGTGTTTTTTGTAGATAGGACAAACTATCTTAGCTCTTTTTACCAAGTTAAAAAATATTTTGAGCCATTTTGAGATCCATGCAAATTTCGTAAGCAGTGAGCATATGCTTCTCACGTACGCCTTTCGGCATGCATAGGTTTTCTGGTTACCAATAAGCAGGTTTCTTTCTCTCGGATTGTGATAATCATGATCGGATTGTCTTGGCATCTAGTTAAACCAGATTCTATAGAGTCTTTGGCATGCTTAACTCTTAGAAGTTCTACAGGAGATAATTTTTTAAAACTTTTAGGTGAGAATTGGTCCAATCTCTTATTATTCCTATTTGCGATTACGCATGTGTTCTGTAAGACAACCTTTTTTGATACCAAAATTACGAGCTCGACAGGGCTCTCAATGCGTGATTTAGGATTGTTTATGGCAATATTAAGAGTCAGTCAGAACCATATCGGTTTTTGGGTTTGATGGTGCTGTGGTAAGAAACATATCAATTTTTATTCAAATTTGATATTTTCCTACTAATCTTTATTTATCTATTTGATAAATAGTTTGATATGATAGTTTATAAAAATTTTAACAATTTATTCAATATACAAATTTCCCTTGCTAATGCTCAGATCCAAAGTTTGCACTTGCCGAGAATGATCCATTTTGCATCTTTGGTGAATAATTTTGTTGTTCGTTAGGACGCAAAAAGATCGTTTTGCGATCTATACGGACAGCGCTATCTCTTTAATAGTCTGGTTATATATTTAGTGCCTTGTGCTCTGTATACAGATAAAAACGCTGCCAAGTGCTTTGGCGCAATGCTTTCTAATAGAGCTAATTGAGTTAGGGCAATTTGATTTAATTTTTTTAAATATGATTTCATTGTAAAAAACATAATTTCTGTTTAAGAAAAATTGAAAATGAAAATAATGTGAGTGTGTGTAAGAGTGTAAAAATTATTATAGAAGAATTAATATTCTTACAAAAATTAATAATTTTAGTAAAAAATAAAGAAACCACATCTCGTATCAAACAAAGTAATATTTACATAGACGAGGAAAAATTGATATTATAGCTTCGTTTTCAAAAAAACCTTGAAAAAGTTAAAGTAGAAATGTTAGCTTAAACAATTTGGTTTTTCAACATTTTCTTGAAAAGAATTTATAAAATTGATCCTTTTTTATCAAAGAAAATTTTCATTTTTTTTATACGAGATGCGGCTTTCTCTTCATTTTGCTAAAGTTATTAGTTCTTTCAAAAAATTAATTCTCTGATTGGGAAAGAACAGAGATACGTGAAACCCTCTTTAAAAAATTATCATATTGTACGTATGTTCGACTAACGATTATATTAAAAGTTCTACAAAGATACGATATTGATACATAGAAGTTTAAGGATGTTCAATGGTTACGTAAAAGTTAACAGGATGCTTTGAAGTTTTGAAATCTGATTTATTATATTAAATTAAAGTACCTCAATTTTTTTCCATATTTCATTTCGCATGTTTTTTCGAGAAATTTAATGTTGAAAATACGAAAAATAACATGGGCTCTTATGGGCGATCTGAGAATCGGTTGCGTTTTATATGAATTTCTGTCATAAAAGTTAACAGATCAAATTAAAATTTAGATATTATGAAAGTATATTATCTAAGGATTCATTTCATATAGTTTTTTATATACCTTTCAGGAAAATTGACAGAGATTTCCAAAGTTAAAATTGAAGTAAGAGTTAATTTTTGAAAACCCGCTACTGCTACGTAAAAGATTTGACAACGTAGCGTATATATAACATAAGTTTTGAATTGCAAGATAATATTTTTCTGCTAAACTTAACCTACAAATAGAAGCGCTGCGTTGCCAAATTTCATTCAACATATTACCAAACTTAAATTAATTTATAATAAATTAAATAACATTTTAAAATGTTTTATTTATTAAATAAAAACGTTTAAATGTAATTTGAATAATATATTCCATCTCTAAGTGCCATTCAAAGAACTTTTTATTGAAAAATATTTCATTACTTTAAGTTGGCAGTAATCCTTCTTTCGTATGTTAAAGCATAGGGTACCCCTCTGACTCTTCACCTCCCCGCATGACACCATTGAACATCCTTAAGTTACAATTATGTCGAATCCGCTGTAATGATACGATCATCTTACTCTAAAAGTTTAGTTGCGATTGTCTATAATTTTTTATAAGATACGTCTTTGTTACGTAGGTTCTTCGAGATAAGATTTAGTAAATCAAAGGCATCGGCATTCTAATTTTTATGCCTTAGAGTGTTTTTTTGACATATTGAATTTTTACAAGCTTAAAATTTTAATAGATAAGAAAATATAATTCTCCAAAGTTATTTTTCTTCAGACAATAGCGAATAACTTGCATACAAATTTTAGAGCAATTTCATCGAATATTGTACGTAGAATAACAAAAAAATGAATTTTTTTCAATATTATCAAAATGATCAAAAAGTAAAACTGCATTAAGAAAAAAAGTTTTTAAAAGCTATTTTCTTCAGACAATAGCGAATAACTTGCATACAAATTTTGGAGAAAATCTATCTAGTGGTTTTCGTAAAATATACAAAAA